>OY855911.1:27360938-27960938 GCA_963693305.1 Meandrina meandrites | reverse complement strand
TTGAACTGAAGAAAACTGTAAAACGCGTATGCATCCCCCAAGTTTTACACAATGTAAGTGGTGAAACCGTTTAAATTTTCTGCAGCAATTCAATTTTTTATACACCTCGCTGAAACTCTGAAAACGCTACAACACACCGTAACGCGACCTTCTCAGCGCATTGAAATCAAATGTGGTCAGTGAAATTTATCGCCAAATCTCTCGAGTGTGTAAAATTCAATTACTTCCAATCGAAAATCTAATCCTAAGGAAATTATTTTACAGGATTCCCATATACCAAACACAGGCGCGTGTTCGAATTGCTCCATCGAGGCCGATGCAAGCAGGTTTATCTACTTTAAACTCTGTAATAAATATTTGAAATCAGTATGAAGAGTTTATAAGCTTATACAGCGATTATAACTAATAGGAACGGGAAAATTATCATTAAGCGAAATATCAAGCCCTACAACAGTTTTTTTTTCAAAGCGTAATTCATTTTCTCACCTTCCGTTTTCTGTCGGCTCTCATCGAAGAGCAGAGGCCGTGGGTCGTATTTCCAGACCACTTTTCTTGGCAGAGTTTTGCAGCGCCTTTTAGCGGATAGGCCATTGAAAACACCATTTAATTGTTTTCTCTTCGGTACCGCACTACTTTTCTTGTAAGCTTTACGCGGATTCTCGGTTGGATTGCACATTTTGTCAACAGTTTCGTATTCAAGCCTGTCTTTGGAGCTCGTGTCCGCCGATTTCACCAAGACGTCTACGTTTTCACTAAATTCCTCGTTGTCTTCACAGTCCACCGACCGCTCAGAGCGAAATCGAAGAGCATCAAGTTCATCTTTTCTCTCAAAAACATTCTTCAAGGCTTCTTCGGTGGGTTCGTTCACAGATTCAGAAGTTTTAGAATCGCTCGAGCCATCTGTCGAAGTCGAGTCGCTCGAAGTGGACACCTCGCACGAGCCGCTGTCATCTTCACTACAAAACCCCAGTTTCTCAAATACATTCATCCTTAAACCATTTCCAGACAAGTCCCTTTTTGGCTGTTCCGAACTAAAGTATTCTCCCATAGATGTGTCAACTTTGGACTCCATTTTCCAATCTTGAATAGTTCTCGCATCAACCATTTTTTCACGTTCCACACTCTCCTTATTTGGCGCCAAAGATGACGTTTTGACAGGCACAGCGGTTGAAGGGGTTTTCTGTTTCCCAGTGCTTCGCTCGTGACAACCATTTGTAAGTAGCTCAATTTCTCTCTGTAGCATTTCAATCTTCTTAACAAAGCGTGTTGTCTTGCGTTCCGATTGCTCATGTTTCAGTCGTTTTTGGATTTTATTAATTTTTCGAAGGCGATGTTGAATAAGTGCATTTTTCCTTATCTTCAAGGGCGGAATATTCGGTAAGGCTGAAGGGCACAGCTCTGTCGTTGCTTCACGAGACATCTTTGGTGATTCTGTAACTGTCTTTGTTGATCCACTGTTGCCCTCAGCACGAGCTGTGTTCGACAATCCTTCATCGTGATTTGGAGATTCGAGAGCACTGTTTGTTATCTAAAGAAATTATGTTAAGTTTAGTTATACACGATACGATGAGTGGACTGCCTCCTGGTGATAAAAATCTCAAGAAACCACTTTTTCTTTCTTGAGTCTTTTTGGAGGGTGTTTTTATTAATACAACTAACAAAGCGTTCTTTGTGTATACACATATCTAGATGTTATTGCTCTAGCACGAGGTCCGTATTGACGAAATCCCCATTGCCGATTTGCGTCGCGTTTTTGTGACCATTTTCGAATAGTGAGTAATCGGACTATCTCCTGATAGACATAAGAATCGGGAACTCGTTGAGTATTTCAAGATATATTTGTCATAAATAGCACGGGTTCCCCCAACTAAGGTTGGCCACTTTGAATGTTCCATAACGCGTTGCAAAAATAAACAAAACAAGAAAAAACAAAAACAAACAAACGCTTAGACCGCATGAAAGGAGTTAATGAAAGGAACAGTTCTCAAACAGTTACTCGGTTCCAGGCCTCGCGTTTCACAACCGCGCAGCATCCCCACCCCCCCCCCCCCCCCCACCCCTACCCCGAAAAAAAAGAAAACAAAACATCTAAATGGCCGCCAAGAACGGAACGTAAGATAAGATGAGATAAGATAAGATAACTTTATTTTTTACACAGTATTTCCATCAGCCTTAAAAGCTGTTGAAATGGGTAATGCGCGTAGAGCGTCCAGTGGATGCTCTAGTTTTGATATACCAATGAAACACACTATGAAAGGAACAATTCATCACTGCAGTACTCTGATTCTTCACGAATTACAGACACAATATACAGGAAACGAGGGCTTACCTTTACAATTTTGTCTTCGGCTGAGCTGCATTCCAACTCCGTTTCTAGCTCGTGTTCGTCAGAACTGAGGCCTATTCTTGCATTGTTTCCGAGAACGATAGCATCAGAAAGCGGTTTAACGTTTTGAGCAGGGCTTGAAGGGAGCATATCTAGAATTGTGGATATGGAATGATCAGTTGACTTTTGGGTATCCGTAACATCTTCGCTAGAGATCTTCGCTTGTGCAAGAGGATTCCCCAGATTCGCGTAATTTGATTGGTCATCGCAATCGTTTCTATGGCAATCCGTAGTTTCACTGACAGAAAATTCCTTAGGCCTTTCAGCCATCGAGTGAACTGAAACGATCTTTGGAAATTCCCCGTGATCGTACGCCACACCCCCGAGCAATCTTCCGAGTCTGTTTTCCGTGGGTGTGTCGTGATATCCATTAGCAAGATCTGCGGTAGCGTGATATCCCGTAAAGTGACATCCGGTATCGTGATATTTGGTAGAGAGATGCCGCGAGAAGTGATATGCCGTTGAAGAAATATTTTCAGGTTGATGGAAAGCGGCGTGATGAGTCACGTGGGCAGCTAAAGAAAAAAAAATCACATTAAAAAACTACATATTAAATAAAAAAGTGAATTAATACGACCAGACTGACACTGTAGTTCTTTTTTACTATTTTCGGGCGAGAGGAGATCGGGTACAAGTGAAGCGAGGCAGCGGGGAGATATGGGAAGGGAAATACACGAAAGATATTCTCTTCAAAGAGAACTGGAACAGAAAGAATATGCAAATGAAAAAAATTCTTCCAAATGGGACACAAAGGTACCCACGAGTGAACACCAGAATTACCGTAAAGAAATTCGGTAAATCTTCACAAGCTAGTTATAGACAGTAAACAGCCTCTCTATTTTTCAACACAAAAAGAAACGCGAGGTAAACGGCGAGCGAACCCTGCGCGAGCGCGAAGCGCAAGGGGGTGGGGGCGGGGGACGGGAGAGTGGGCGGGGTTAAACGAGGATAGCTCAAAATATTTTTTTTTTCTCGCTCCCCGTTCACCCTACCCCTTAGCGCTTCCCGTTTTGCACTGGTGTCCAGTTCTCTCGCGATTCTTTTCCGGCGTTCAACGATCAAAGAAAGATACGAAAAAGAAAAAAAAACAGTCACTATCACTTCTTTGTTCTCCGGCACAAAAGAATTCACTACGACCTTCAAATTCCCATGGATGACCCAAGATGAAAAAAGAAAAGAAAAAGAAAAGGAAAATTGACATAGCGCGAAACAAAATCAATACACGTCGGTTCGGTAGTGAAATGAACTCACGTACAAGGTTCACCGCGGTCAAACGTATGAGGCTGTTTTTGTTTCCTTATTTCGAGGGAAATCATTCACGTTAACGTGGAAGCATCAGTAAGGATATGTAAAATAGCTGCTGAGGGTAAATATATTTTCAGTTCTCTCAAACGAGATTCTTTACTTTTAAAATGCTCCGCACTCGAACAAAATTGCTTTGACAATGGCGCCGACAGTCGGCATTTCGGCGTTTTCAAACAGCTAGAACTTTTTTAGTAAAGTTCCAAAAAATTTAGTTAACTAGGAGAATACTTCTAAAGTATCAAACTTTGAACACTGAAAATTAAAACCTTATCTTTGAAGTACTTTTAATTCTTGTTTTTTACGTTTTACCGCGGTGAACGTACAAGGCATGTTCCTTACCACTAGTGACGTACTGCCATCCAAAGTAACATGGGCGATGCCAGTAAGGTTGCTCGTTCCCAGTCCGCGGTTCGAGATGCGCGCCTGTTGGATGATGAATGTTTGTTTGAGAGAATTGCGAAGTCGTCCATGAAGAAAAGTAAGGCATCGGTAAGCCTGGAGGAAGAGTTCTTTCTATTTCTTTCAACTTGCTGAAGGAACAGATGTCACAGGAACAAGGCGCTTCACTGCAAACGAATTTAGACCCTGTCATTTTATGAACATTTTGTATTTACGCTTTATTCATCTACCACATTAACTTTTCAAACTCATTGCTGGCTTGCAACTGACGTCACGGCGGCCATGCTTGTGGACAAGAACAAAGTGTTTTCCTCCGCTCGAAACTTAACTTTTTTATCATGCAAATTCTCAGACTCGAATATTATGAGAACTGTCGGTTTTAGGTTTTAGCAAATCAAAAACGTATCAGGAGTTACTTGAGATCGTAAACATAAAATCTTTAATTAGAACGAAGAAGAATATGTAAACTGCCATGGCCCTAAGTACATACGGTACGTTTCAATTTTAGACAGTCATCCTACAACTTAAGAGGGCAGGTCTTCCCAGGTTTTACTGGATGAAGAACTCTTACTCGTATATAGTTGCTATAAGTTCGTATTTAATTTCGTCGACAAATTGAATACAAGCCATTTTCACACAACATTGCCATTGCGTGTCTGATCGTCTCTAAAAAAACGCGAGAGAGCATCCACGCAACGCGCGCTAACATCCGTGGGTGAACTGGGTACCATGTCTAAAAATAACTTAATAGGAGTTACCTTAGTTTAGAATAAGGTCTATATGGGGGATTAACTCTCTCATTTCATACTCTCTTGCTATGAGCCATTAGAGCTATAATTATAATTCAGTTGAACCACAAACGTGTTCTGCACTTTTCGTACAACGACCAGATTGTTACTAAGCAACAGCTAGAACCTACACTTGACTTCAATAGACGCACGTTCTCCCTGCTAATTTACATTTTGTTTTGCACGTTGGAAAAGTTTCTCATGGGAACTTTTCGATGGTCTAATCCCTTTTCTTTTGTTCTCTCCTCGTGGTTCACATATTCCAGATCGATTTAATTACTTTCGGCAAAGCCTTAAACAACTACTGTTTTGGTTAATCCTGCCAAATTAAAATAAGCAATTAATGTTATCAATTGCATACAATATTCGAGTAACCAACTGATCATTACTTTTAGTCGCTAGCATTTATGAGTTTAAGTATTCTTATCTTAGTTTAAGTTATCTCTGGATATTTCTGGTCTTATGACCAGTACGAACTGTGGGACATTTGGCACCATTCGTTTCTCTTAACAATGCATCACTTTAATTAGTTTACCAATTTACCTCAAAATATTTACATGTTATTCTGAAGACTTTTGTTCTATCGAGGTTACTGATTTGAAAACGGATCACGTTCGTTAGATATAACCTGCACAGCTCCAGCAATTCCAGTGATTGGTATGGGGAAAACTTGCATTTATGCTCACACATATCAGTCGTTTCACCCTCTATTAACTCTGGTTTCACTAAGCTTATTAATTTGGTAGGTATTGTAAGTTGTACAGCGAAAGTAAGAACGCGGTTCGCGAAAGATTAAAGAACGCCGCCGTTTTATTACAATTCCAAAACTTTGGAGTTGAGCCAATCACAAAGCTTTACGTAATTCACGTTAACCAATCACTGTGAGTTGTGGATCTAAAATGTGGATTATATTAGTGTCGTTTAAGAGTGTGAGTGAACAGACGTGACAGTTAGAGAGAGTTAGATCAAGCCTCAGAGAGATCAATACCTGAAGCCAACGAGTGAACAATGTAATCAACTTGGTAAAAGTAGAAATTCCGCCCAGAGTTGTCGTTCAAGAGCGGCACAAGAAAGAAAAACCAGGACTCCGAAAAATACCGCGCAACAGATTGGTGGAGTATAATCCGGGCTTTCCTTCGTACCTCTGCGCAGCCAAGCAAGAAGGACGCATCAACAACGAACTGTGAGTTTTTTTCGGATCTCGATATGCCAGGAACTTAAGGAAAACCAAGCCAAAAATTTAAGTAGCACGGCCTCTCAGGCGAATCCGTTACCACGGAAACGCGCAGGTCGCGAGGAAGAAACAGTTCTTTTAAGAACTCTGCGCTAGTTTAAGTCTCATTCTTTTGTTAATGCTCGGCTCATGATCGAAACTTTTGTTAGTGGTCGGAGTACCTGATGTACATGTACAGTTTGTTCAATCGTACTTCGGCTTTTTACAATTTAACCCCTGAAAAGAAGGCCCAACCCATTCCTTTTTTTATTGGCAATGCTAGTATCTGGTTCAACACGACACCTGAACTACAAGGCAGAAGCTTTGACGTCCTTTTGCAGGCTCTTAAAAAGCAGTTCCATTCCGACTCGGAGACTAAACAACTGACGAGCTAAAATCCGCCGCCTTTAATTTGTCAACGCATAAATTTACCGCGATCGGAGAGCATTAATTATTTCACTCAAGGCCTGAGACCCCACATTAAAGATTATGTCCTTTTACAACGGCCAAGCAACTTGGAAGACACTGAGATGCACGCAAAGCTTAAGGAGTCTTTGCCCGAACGAGAGACCATTGATCGCACGGACGAAGTATTGCGCTCGCTCACGGAACTACAAAAACAACCACTGGTCACCACCCTTTCTCGCATCTTTTGGGAATTATCAAACTAGTACCAACCAATGGCGGGTTTTTCAACCACAGCACATTTCCAGGTAAATCGGACCTCGAACGCAATGTCTTCGTCAGGAACTGCGTCGGTTGCAAGATTCACATTTTCTGGATTCACATTTTCTGTGCTTTTATTTAGCATGGTTTTGTCCATGCGCTTAAATGTTCGGAATGGCTGTGCCTACCACATTTAAGTTATTTTGCTTTGCGAGACTCACCGTGACACTGAGTTTCTTGTCCCCCGAAACACGTGATGTGGCAGCGCGTGATTCGGGGGACAAGTAAGTTCAAAGTACGGAACTTGATACAGTGTACGGGTTGGGCAATTTATTTGCCTTGGCTCTCCGAGCTGGCGTCATTTACATTCGCTACACCGCACTGAAGAGTCCCAATAAGGACGAAACAGCTGTCTGCGGTTGCAATCCTGCTGTATCGGTTCTAGTCGTGGTGTTGTCTCGCAAAGTCTATTTTCACGTAGTATGATCAGCCTTGCTTGCATTGTTATTTCATTTTATTGCTGATCAGATCTCTCAGTAGATCCTACGAATAGCAGCATTATCATTCGCGGTCCCTTGCAGTTTTAGTCGAACTTTTTACGGCCGGCCAATCTGCGATTTTTGTGGCCGAGCGGGGACACACTCTCCTGTGTGGATTTAGAAACGACGGCTAGGTGAGTGAGTGTGGACGCTGAAAAACTTTTTGAAAATGTTGACGCCACAACATAATCTCGTACCCAGATCTCCCACGGTCTTTTCCGCGTCTTATAGAGTGAGATCTGGGAGATTAGCCACAACAGCCATTTTTCGCGCGGGGTCAAGAAATGTGCGGGCGCAAGCTCTTCTATGCATTCAAGCATTCTCGTCCACAGAGCCCGCGATCCTTCTGGTCTGCTCCAGGAATCGATGCGAGGTAATTCATGTATGGGGACACATAATGTCCCGGATTTCATTAAGACGTGTAACTGTGCAACCATATTGTTGTGATCGCCGCCTCTGGTAGTCTCCTTCGCAGCCGTTGTTTGGGCTCGTCACACAACGGGGGAGGGAGCGTTGCGTGATGAACCCAAACAACGGCTGCGAAGGAGACTGGCCTCTAGGTTCCCAGTATGGCATTCAAACGCTTTGGGGCTGAGCAGCATTTCAGTGTGGACGGCGAAGCAATTCGAAAACGATAGTCTCGACAGAGAACATTTTATCAATAAAACCTGGTCTTTCATGATCGCAAGATACGTGAAAGATATACGTGAAAACCGAGATACAGTCGGCAGGAGGTGAAACATTGCGTAATCTCTCGTAAAAGATCATGTACATTTTTAAAATACCAAATTGTCGCAGTTGAATTGCTATATTCATGTAGAAAAGAAAAATTTTATTGCTCCTTATAGAGCTTTTAGTAATCACAGCCGTTCCACATAGGGTTCAAGCCCAAGCCGTATGCATGCTAACGTTGAATATTATATTGTTGAAGCCAAAGGAGCAAAGATCAAACGCGGAACCCACAGAATGAGAAATGAGGCCAAACCGGTCGAGGAACTGAACAGGCGTACGTCTAGAGAATAAATTCCAGTTCACAATTTACATTTGACGTGGAAATTTCTGAATTCAAATGCAAGTCATAAGGTTTCATAACAACTTTTAACCATGACCGTGTACGGCACCATGTGCTGCCGCCACGTACAGCGAAACGTATTCACAACATTTAAACCAACGCGCCACACTGTTTGGTTAATTGGGATTCCAGGACAGCCCTATTAGTATTTGACCGCAACTTCGAGCAAGGAAATCAAAGTTTATATATGCTAAACTTGCTAGCGAGCAGGAGTCAGTGCTTGAAAAATAAATCTGCTCGATCGACTAAACAAAATATATCAACTCGCTGTACATGTCAAACAGATACATCTGGAACACTTTGCAGATACATATGGAACACTTAGCAGATACATCTGCAACACTTTGCGTAGGAATGTTCAAGTTGTGCGAATGTGCGATATAAGCTTCTCAAAACTGGCAAATGCACAGTTTAATTCACGGTATTCACCTACCTTGAAGTTGGGAGTCCACGTTTCTCGATTGCAGAATCTTCACGTTTCGATTGTCGTGTGCTTTCTTCCGTCACATCGGGAAAATATGCTGTAACGAACGACATCTATTCTGGCATCAACAGACTTGCTTTTCCACAACAACTCGACGAAAACTTTAGTCTTGAGTATACGAGAAAGTGAGTTACACTGCTCAGCACATGGCCTCTGTGGAATGTACCGCCAACGTGCGATATTTGATTTTGCACGTGTCAGCTAATTTATTGTTTCAAGGAATGTTGACACCACGATCTCCACGAGGGATCAGTTTTGTTCAAGCGAATCAGAAGGTGCGATGTTAATTATAAGATAACAAGTGCCAATGCTGATTGATAATTTCCATGTGTAAATCGCGATAGCATGGTTTATTGCGACGTTTCACAGCAAGCTCAGCAAACAGATCTTGCTTCTTTCTTCCTCCCGTTTCGCAACAATTATTATGCAATCGTTCTTTTCAGTCCCTTACTAACGTCATCGCTTCCTGGTAATGCTGGCGATGGACGATTATCCGGCGAACTAAAAAGCACGCTCCCAACGTATCAAGGCTTCATAGCTCAGTTGGTAGAGCATCACACCGGTATCGCGGAGGTCATGGGTTCGAATCCCGTGTTAGCCTTGAAACTTTTATCAGGCTAAAAAAACCATTTTGTTTGAATTGATAATTGTACACTGCCAAGGATATTTCACTAATAACAAGTTTAATTTCCACCGAAGTTCACATACCAATATCTCTATTCACTATGCTCAGTGATTGTTTAACGTATATAAAAAAAGAACTCTGTAAGCTCATGAAGAAAGAAGTGTAAACAGGAAATGACCTATGCATTGATGCCGGTGCTGGCCTCGAGGTATAAAGTGGGTGGGGACCGGAGGGCGGGAGGCCGAGAGAAAAGGGGCGGGAGGCGGGAGAAGAGAGGGCTGGATACGGGAAGTCCCGAGGTGGCGGGAACCGAGAGAAATTGAGGAAATTTCGCAACATTTTGTTATATTTCTCAATAGAAATGGGACAAAGAGGAGGGAGTCACTACGGAAAGGGGTGGGAAGCGGGAGTAAAAATTACGGGAAGAGGGAGAAGAAGATACGGGAAGCGGGAGTTTCAGAACCCCCCCCCCCCCCCCCCTCCTTTTTATTTTACTTATTAAGAAATCGAGGGGAGAGGGGAGCTCAGTTCGTCACCATCGGCTCGAGTTCTGGCGTGGGAATTTGAAAAAAAAATAGTGTGTTGATATATACGGAGAATCCGTACCCGCGTACTCGGGCACTGTGCCCGGAGCACCAAGCGTAAACGAGGCCATGGGATATTTTGTCTTCTCGTTATATAATTGAAACTTTTCCACCTTCCTTGGAATTTATTTTCATTCCGGCCGATGTAAATATTGGCCGTTGTTTTTGTTGTTGTTGTTTTCATTTATATGGATATTTCCGAAAATAACACGTTGCCGTGGATACTGTGAATGGTTGAAGCCAGATGGTTATTTCGTAAGTTTCTTTCACAACTTACAATCCTTTTCAGACATGAAGCTAACAAGCCTTCGAGGTGCCGTGCGGCTCTTGACCGCTTTTCCGGAAACCTTCCACTCGTGCCTATCACTAACACTGCGGAAAACAATAAAAATCTGTTTATTATGATTTGCTATTTTTTATCTTTTTTGTTTACGTTTCTCTGCTGTAAACATGAAGATGATCTCATGCGATTAACCGGAAATTGGCTGAATTTAAAACAACATTTTTTACCTATCTCATTTTCCATGCTTAGTCACGATGATTTCCGTGATTTTTGGTCCGGGATTAGTCTGAAGCTTGTCACGAACAGCGCGCGTTATTCAATGACGTTTTTCGTGATTTTTTGTGTTTGTTTTATTTTTCTTCCGACCTGCAATGAAGTGAAAAGAAGATGGCGTTTTTTTCTGTCATATTTTTTCTTTATAATCAGATTACATCGATGAAATTAGTATAATAATCCGCCTTCTGACTTAATAACTGTAATAATACTGTGGGGATTATTTTTTAAAAAAAGTTCAACAGAGCTTGCTGGATCTCCTGCCTTATAAAGAATTTTTTGAATATCAATGCAAATGCCTGTAAGGAATTATAGAAGGCAAACAGATAAACATTTAAGCTAAGAAAAAAAGTATCCGTGTTAGTTCTGAAGCAAGTGCTTTTTTGATGAGAACATCACTGCAGTATGCCACTGTGGGAGTGTTATTCAGTGATTTCGGGAAGAGACTAGAACCGACGTCTTCCTGCGTGACCCACGCTTTCGCGCGGCACATCAAATGAAAGGCGAGAGTGATATTTTTGAAACACATGCCGTCACGGTTCATCGCAGGAAAGATAACCTGTTAAATCGCTGTCAACGCTGTAATCTCTTCTTTTCTTTATATAGCTGGCCACTGGGCAAGCTGTGTGCAATCTTGGATCGATCCCAACTCCGCGGACCTCCACACTTCACACATAGTCATTCAAAGGCCCTGTTGTCGCGTACGTTACGAAAGCGACTGGGTGTGCACATTCGTTGATTGAACGTGAATTCACGTTTTCGATTTCCACAAACTTCTGTTTCGTTAGAAAGCGAAACAACGAGAAACTCGCCAATGGATTCAGTTATTTACCCGGGATTAGAGACCCTGTGGCCAAAACGCGTCGGTAATCGCCCAGAATCTTCCTTCATCGACCTCAGCTCGCAGAACGAACTTTACCAGCAAAATTTGTGCGATCGCCGGAGATCGGCACTCGCCGTGAGTCAGAGCGGGGGAGGTGTTCGTGGTAAGTGCAAAGTCGCTTTTATATATATTTATTATATGCGATCGTAAATCTCCTTCGAATATGGCGTAAGGTACCGGCAGATCGATCACTAAGACCTGCACTCTCACAATTACTGTACTATCACTTTAGCAAATGTAATACTGATATCTCTTTGGACCTAAAATTCTCCAGAATCTGGGGAGCGAAAGCCTGCATAGCAATAATGAACGCAGGATTGTTTTAACTTTACACACATTTGGAAATGTTTGTTGCAATACAATATATTGGTTGGTCACGATATAAGCATTATATTTCAAGCTGCAGTCAAGACATTAGGGTTTGTTCAGGAAATACAATACAAGTATAAGGGTTTGTACTGAAATACGACTAGGGCTTGCAGCACAATGGCAGATTTATGAACAAAAACGCCTTTAGACCCTAATTGTTTTTTTTGTTGCACTTCCCGCTGTGTGAGGTTTAATTTACAGAAGAAAAGTTAAAACCTGGGAAAATGACAGTATTTTGAGGGCGATATTTGTTTATTTTGTTTTTTATTCATTACAAACTTTAAAGTTTTAAGATAATTTCTAATATTTCGAAATAATAGGTTCACACAGCGTGAGCCCGGAGCACCTGTGATTGCTGTGCCGATAAAGATTAGGAATTATATTTTTGTTAGCTTTCCGGCACTGCCACACAAATCAAACGTAAAATATATATGGCGGCACGACACAAAACATACAAATTCTCTCTAAGCGTCCATAAAATTTAATATAGTAATAGTTGGGAGATTATTTTTTTTATCAAGACCACTATTCTTCCGTCACTCGTCCTGCACTGAGCAGGACCAAGGAGATGGCTTGTGTTCCGAAATACTACAGTTTTTAATGTATTGCTAAAGATATGTGTAAAGATTGAACCGGTCATATTTTCTGCATGTGACATGCACAAAATATGCTTAGTATCAAAAGTTGCGACAAGCGTAAGCGAGGAAGTTGCGAATAACGCAAGAAAAGTGAAAAGAATTTGATAAAGAAGAAAAATCAAGCAAACAAACGTTCCATTACTTAGTTAGTGATAGGTGAGACTTTGCCTGTCTCCCCTCAGTCACCCTCAGGTCACTCGCCGTTCTCGTTTTATGCGCCGCTTTCCAACTACCCGAACGCCTGTAACAGACTAAACTTTGCTCGAATTCGCATGCAATGTCTCGATTGAAGTGGCATCGTCATCATTTTGGGAAAATGAAACTGGCCATTTCATTTTTCTTGTTTCTTTCTTATCTTGCACGTGTTGTTGTCGCGTGAACTTTGCGTTATACCGGATTTTGCGGCCCTTCGCACCGCTGAGCGGCGTGGCTGCGTGCACGCGCGAGATCTGAGACAAACGCCGGCCGCGTAACGCACCGGCCAACATGATAAACGCGGCAATTTGAAGTCGGTACCCAAGGGACCGACCATTTTTTTATTTTCCGGGACAAATTGAAGCCTGGTGGCAATCTTCCTCGACCGCCTTTCTGACTTACTGACAATTTGCGATCAGCCGAAAGAAATGTCTTCCTTTTCGGGCGTTTATTAGCCTGCGAATACAGCCGCCTCTCATTCGCTCCCGCTACTTCGCTTTGCACGTAGTAGCGGGAGCGAATGAGAGGCGCCTGTATTCGCAGGCTAGGCGTTTCATTCCAGCTGATTCCAACAGACAAATTCTCTTAGCTTACTGATCTTCTTGCATTTCTAATTTAAATCTCCCCTCTCTAGATATCCTCAAGACACAAATATTTAAATTTCATTTTGATATTTTTAGGAAAAGTTAGAAACGTAACAGCAGTTGTCGAAAATGAATGAGTCTGATCAACGTGAACGCGGAATTTTTCAGTTTTCATGAACGAGGTTTTTTCTCTGATTTTTAGGCTTACGACAAATTGTGAGTTGTTCCATTTTCGTTTTACTTTTCTGTTTCTGGTTATCTATACTGCAATTGTACAGATAAGCTTGGAAAGTTAAACCTGACCTCAGCACGGCCAATTATAGTAAGCGGTTCGCCAGAGCGTTGTGTTTGATGAGGACAAAAAGCAATTGTAAATAATACTTGCTCGGATTTATTGTTCGCAAGCACTTTTGTCAAGCTTCTACCTGCCAGCGATGACGTACGTCCATTAGCGTTTATTTAATTTAGCGCTAGATGGCTGCAGATTCGGAATAGCGTGGAGGTCGATCAGTTTTGAAGCATTTCAATCTACTACACCCAACAAGTACTTTAGCTGGTTACAAGTAAGCCCAAAAAAACGGATTTTTTTTCAGTTTTTTTTTTTATTGGTTGATGTAGCTTATAGCCGTGGTATTTTCTAACTACGATCCAAATGACTTGTTTGATGCCTTCAGTTATCGAACTCGGTACGTGTATGACAAACTTACAAACTATGCGATACTTAATGTTTTTTCTGCCCCCACCACTGTTGCACGGTGCATATTTTAAAAGTAAATAATATGTTATTTTGTATAATTTTCCCACGTTTAGTTGCAAAGGTGGGTGGTGCGGTCTGAGATCACACAGACGGATATCCGTCTATTGTTTCGGCGCTGCGGTGTGAAACCACAGCCGTAAATTTGTCAGGTCGCCGAGGCTATATGGGCTGCTAAAATTTTCCCTTGGTTTCTACGAGTGGCGCGGTGTGCCTAATGGTCAAAGCACCTCGGGTCGAGCGGTCCAGGTTCGTGCTCCGGCCAGGGTCGCTGTGTCGTGTTCTTTGGAAGACAATTAACTCTCATCTCCATCTAAGAGTATATAACTATAAATGGGTGCCGGTGAATTTCAATTTAGAGACGGGGGTATAATTTGCGATGGACTAGATGAATTCGAGCGTTTGTCTTAAAAAAAATCTTATTCAATTTAATTCAACTTACATCATACATTGTCAAGGAGCAGGGTGATAAGAATTAATAAAATCATCAACTAGGTGATACCGTTTCGACTGGTGATTTTCCAAATTCTCACAACCAGCATTAAAAGAACTGTTTGATAACAAGTAAAGAGAACTATATATGTTTTGTTTGGATCGATCTGAGCTCGAGCTATTGAGATGAAGACTGATACGTCGATGAACGTGTAAACTTTCTGTGTGGAAGAATTAATGAAATGCTGAGAATGTCGCGGTTAAATTATATAAAGTCGAAAACAGTTTTATATCACTAAATCTTTGAAGTGGCGGTAAATTGGCATAATACCGTGCATATTTAATATATATTTTCATACAATCGTACGTTCTTTGTTTTGGGTATATTGGTGGTTTTCACTGTCACGCAATAAAAAAATAAAATCAAAACCATTCAAGGACAGAAACTATAAACTTCAAATATTATTGAAGATAAATAGATAGACAATTTGTCCAAGTTTCAGGTCTGTGCGGTGCACAGTTTGCGAGTTATTTGCCAAAACTTTCCACGCAAATTTATAAGGCTCAGTATGGAGACGCCATATTTGTGTCCTTCCGAGGGGCACAAATATGGCCGCCGTGATGTCAGAGAAACCATCTGGAACTTAATTTTGCTATTAATAGCGACTACTTTTGGCTCATCATCTATTATACTTTTACATGAACAGAAGTTAGTACATTGGGAATGTTCAATCTGCAAAAATGGAAAGGAACGACCTTTTTTGAATCAAAACAACTTTGTCACGGCACTCAGCTTGATATCACACACGGCGGATAACTCGAATATTCAAAATGCTCTGTTTTTAAAACGAAGGGCACAACGAAGCTGGAAATTTGCAAAAAGATATATTTTTAGTTCATCTTACACCTAGTGGTATCGATAGCTTAGTAGGCCTATTGAATTTTGATTTCAAAATTTTGTGACGTAACATGAAAACCAAGAATAGTGTTATTATATAACGGGGAATCGAAAGTGGAAAGTGATTGGAAAGGACTGCTACAATATTAAAGTACGAGGCATTGTAGAATAATTTACTTTCTTTTTCAAATGCACATGAAACCATTTCATGCGGGTGAATTAACATTCAGCCGGATATGTGCAATTCTATGGTATTCTATCACATTGTTTTCACCGTTTCGCGTTTGAATGGGTTACTAAAGGCCTACAGCTATATAACTGCTTATATCAGGCCATGTGAAATTTACGGTAGCTCTTTTTCTCAATGTCACGTGTATTTCATTTTTGTCACCGTTAATGGTTTCCACGGGTTACTGAATGACTACCTTACCGGACAAAAGACCATTCACTACCTGAGCACGTGGGAGCGACAAAAGGCATTGTGTATGCTTTGATCAGCGCCCACAAAAGGGCAAACAAAACCACAACCAGCTTTACCAATATTGATAAACTTAGGTTTGTTAGACCACACAGCGAAGCTAATAAGTTCATCAATAGCGATTCACAAACGGAACTGATGAGCTTAGTTTTGACAGTGACTTTTACATCGCTTGTGCGTGTGTGTGGTAATGTTACCTCCAAGTAATGTCATAAAAACCGGAATTAAGCGCCCACGACGACACGTCTCATTTCCACTCCAATATTTCTAATTCTGGTAGCGAAATGGGCATGACGTTTTTCATTCCTTCACGTATAACGACGGCGATAGGTTTGTATTCCGGAAGTTTTGTTTTAAATTCTGTGGTAATTCTAAAAAAATTGAGTGGACGCTTTCCGTTTCAACTCCGCCGGTAGTTTATATAGCAGCTTTGTCAAGCTTTAGTGCAGGGGCAATTTTCATTTGTTTGTGATGTCCTGCAACGAACGAAGTATTTCTTGAGATGAAAACAAATCTTGATTCCGAGATTTAAAACAGGGCATGCAGTACAGCGATTGTAGCCTGAAATACTACCCACGGCACCGTTCAACTCCGGTAAACTATTTTTGTTTTTAGTTTGGAAGCTTAAGTACTTTAGGAAAATAACGAATTATATGACGGGTCTTTTGTACCAGTTTGCCGAGTATTCGCTTCTCGGTATTAAGGTCAGGACGGGTTAACCGTAAACTGAGAATTTATCCTCAATTTTAACCTAAATTTTAGCCTCAACCCGTCAAACAAGGATCGTGAATTTTACAATCGACGTCTTGAACTTATAACTTTACAATTCGATATTAATTTAATTAAAGCTTCTATTTAAAATCTGCTGCCGCAAAAAGGCACAATTATTAAACTCTCAACTGACAATAAGTCATTTCGTTTTCAACTTTGTGATACGATAGATTACAGCATGACTAACTCGTCCTCATTTCGTTTCAGCTGCTAGCTGTCTGAGTGTCAAAATCGTGTTACACGCACAGTATAAACATGCATGCACATTACGTTTAAAACTTCAATTTGGCGTTTTTTAATACTGATTATTCCTACCAAATCTCAATATGGATGTAAATTAAGACGCAGTGAAAACAATGTTTCTCGGTATTTGGCGACCGTACTTGACCAAATATCGGGCAAAACTTTGCCTAGTTCCCAGGCCTCTATATTTCGGCACGGTAAATTTGAAAGACAAAACCAATCCGGATTTATTTTCAGTATTGCTAACCATATTGTATCTTCGTTTTCAGGACCACATCAAAGCACGTCGTCTAGAGGCGAGATGAATTTCAAGGAAGTTCCTGTTGTGGACAATTCATTTTCTTTGCCCCGAAATGTTTTCGAGAGGGTCCTGGCGACACAGACATGTGTTTCAATTACCGCTCCCCCGTCAGGCGGATTCGCGAGTCCTTTTATGAAAGATTCTTCAGCTCATCCCGTTACTAATATTCAACATCAGAGGCGACGTACCTCCGGCGATTACGTCACCGAGCATACCGGAAGTGAAGCTAAGCGACCTCGCCTGTCACACCCCACCGAGGAAGATTTTGCGCAGAGAATGCGTGACAAAAAGCTTCAACGAGAGCAGTTCAAGTTACAGATTCTGCGACGACTTGATCATACCAAAGATAACATTTTAAAGTTGCTGAAGTTGCAGCATATGCAAGGACTCGTTAACTGCTATGAAAAAGAGCCACACTCCAGTCGAAATAACACGTCCTGCAGATTTCAAAGTAGTGAAGCCCAGTATCATTTTCGACAGGGTTCAGCTCATGAGAGACAAAATTGGACTGCGAATTCGGCTCGTGTACAGAATGATCCTCGATCAGTTTCTACTTTACCGAAAGGAAACGTTTGTGTTCCAAACAATACGCATGGAAACGCACAGGGAATGCACGGGCCACCCTCTACTCCTCACAGTTTCCGACGTGTACCTGGAATCAACATTATCAAAGATGGAGCGCATTCCAACGAGCAGAAGACTAGCTATTCTTATAAGTCTTCCGATTCTGTTGGACTGGCCTGGGACCACAAGGCACTCCCCAAAATTGTAGCTGTTCACTCCGTTTTAAGAGACGAAAGCAGTAACACGGCGAAACCCGTAACTCGTCGTCCCGTTGAGGCTGCCGGAGCATCCCAGGCGAAACGTTCTTACGCCGTTGATCGGCATGGTTACGCGCACGAGGGAAGTGAAGCACGGCAAAACCAACTGCGGTCACCAGGCACAAGCAAGGCTGTGACTGACTTTGAAGACGATGAAGTAGTCTTGACAAAAGTTCTTCCTGGAAGAACTCGTCGCTCACCAAATAGCACAAAACGGAAAAGTGTGGAGGGAGACTTTACTATTCACAACGAAAGTTCTGCTGACAAAAGAGGGCGTTCACCGAATGGCAATCAAGTCAACAGGCAGAGTTTCGCGGAGTATGTCCTCGATACGAGTCATCATCCAAGGCATCCTGACAATTCGCGACTTACTGAAAGTCCAACACGTTCTGAACATTCGGGACATTTCACTTATCCCGGACATGTTGAACATCCAGAACATGTTGATCGAACGGGGTGTGTCGACCATGCGAGTTATGGTGATTCGGAATTAGTTGAGAAAAGTGAATTGACAAATGACAATGCTAGTACTGATTGCCATGTGACAAGTGATGCACTTGCAGCTGATGTGTCTACAACAGACACAGTCAATAGCCAACATCCGGGATCCCTTCAACATCCGGGGCATGCTGACTCAAAATTATACTTGGGTGGACCCCCTCCATACCTTCCCGTTCTTAACAGCTCAGAAGTGATTGAGCTAGAGAAGCAGAGAACATCGCCGTCCGAATCAGGAAAGCGTCGAGGCAGTAATCCCGCTTCACCCAGGCTCACAAAGACCATACCGGAAATCAGCGACAAAATCATCGAGACGAGAGACAGAATCAAGAAGGAGACCATAGAATGGAAGAGAAAGATACTCTACAGCCTGGAGAAACGTTTAATGAAGAAACTAAGGCGAGCCGAGAGTGCGACGGGACAAAAATCTGAGATCGAAGACTCAGAAAAGCGAAAGAAGAGCAGAAGTGCTAGCCTCGACAGAAGAAGCAGTGGAGAGGAAAGCGTGACAGATAGCGTCACCGACAGCGTGACGGACAGCGCGACAGATGACGATGATGATGATGATACCCTTAAACGGTCGAGAAATCTTCCACAAGTATCTGAGAATGTTGTGGAAACAGGCGATAAACTTCAAGAACGCTCGCTAATGGATACAGAGGACAAGGACCCCGCGTTGGAAGACATGTCTTCTGAGAAATGTAAAGAAAACAAGCAAGATGAAATTCCATGCACCGCGGACGAAGAAACTAAGCCCTTTGAAAATTCCACACGAGTAATTAGAGAAGAAAAAGTTGAGAAATGTTCCAAGGAACTTTGTAAAGAGTTCAAAGAGCCATTGAATGTAGACGACGAGGAAAGAAATGTTAACTTGGACGAAAACGGAAGCAAAGTGGATTGTGTGACAATCGAACATTGCCAAGAAAGAAGAAATGTAAGCGAGACCTCTGACACAGGAAGCGTAAATGTTTCCCCGTGCGTCCAAACTAAACTGCACCCTAACTCTGAGTTATCTGAAAGCAGTCACGAGAAGTCCAAACAACCTGATGACGACAAAGAATGCGTTACGTTTGCTTGTAACGCAAGCGAAAAGCCTCGAGCGAGAACTGAAAATCTATTCGAGGTCTTTTCGTCTGGATTCCGGGCCTCGCCCAAGCTCATGGAGGACGACCTTCGGTTACCAGAGACCTCTGAGGAGTCGTTTCTTCTTATGACTCAAGAGAAGTCTTCCACCTCTACGGAAACGAAGAAACCAGATAAAACTGCTGTAGTAAAGCCATTTAAAAAGGACGTTGAGATCTTGACGAAATTGAGCTCCCTGAAAAAACTAAAAAGACTTGAGACCTGTAGCAAAGAAGTGTTCAAAAAGAAAACAGAGACTGGATGTTGTGACAGAAATATCTGGGCAGTGTTACAAAGGGACGGTATATTCTAGCATTGCTCCATCGCTTTTCATAATTTTATGCTTGTATTATATTGAGAAGCTTTACCAGTTTCTATGTCACGTTGCGTGATGGCGTGACCTAGACCAGAACGTTGTTTAGAGGTTTATTCTATTTGTATGTCACACTTTTTAAAATAGCGTGACTCGAGCCCCTTTTATGGGGCTTTCAATGGTTTTACACATGCTTCATATTCGACACATTTTTCCACAATAAGTCAAGTTCGTGTTTGCAATGGACATTAGCTGTTCGTTAGTAATTGCGTCATTTAACGTCAGCATGCAAGTTCTGCTTGCTGGATTCCATGCATGTCTTGTGTTGCTAAAAATTAGGAGAATTTCGTTTTATATCAAGACAAAGTTCTTTCAGTGATCATTTTTTATTCTCATAATCCACAGTAAGGTTTTGTATTGATGTTTTGAGGAGAAGTGAGAGTTTGATCACTCTAGGACTGACACCTAATATTAGATGATTAGATTGCAGGAAAAGAAGAGCAGTTTAGGGCATTTTTATTTAGGATCTTCATGTTGTCTTTTTTCTTGTCTTAAAACGTAAAAATGTTTTTCTTCTGTAGTCGAGATAATGTTTGTGTAAATAAGAGGCTCCTTTTGTTGTACTTAAGTATTGTCAGTGAAAGACTTTAGCTATGACCATATTTTCAAGTTTTATATTGTTAAAAAATAGCTTGTTCTCTGTTTGAATGCACAAAAGAGCTTTCAGATCTCACGTGATTTAGGCACTGATATTTTGATAAAGACCTTATTTTCTTTCAACTGTTGTTTTAATATTTTTTTTATCCAATTTATAAACGTACGGACCTCACTGCGCTCGGTCCCAACCTCGTTCTTAGGGTGGAAAAGGAGCGAGAGCCTGGGAACGAGGTTTAGCTCGGTGCCTACTGTCACGACCTCGGGCCAGTCCCTCGGGCCAATATTCCCCAGTGTGGCCCTCGCGCTCGGTTAGTAAGATGGACCTATCTTGCCCGCCCGGGATTTCCCGCGTCGGTCCCGCAAGAAAAATTTCTCTTTTTGGCCACGTAATAAATTCTTTATTGACCAAGCCCTCTCGGTCCAGATCGCTGGATATTGGCCTCTTTTGTGTTTTGCGTTTTTATTGACCTCGACTTCGTCTCGGTCCATAAAAACGCAAGAAAGAACTTGGCAAATATCCAGCCATCTTGACTTCACGCTTGGTCAAATAAAATTGACAAGAAATTTGGTTACGGTGGCGTATTAGGGCGATCAAATCGGTCATGTCATCATTTAGAACGGTTACTAACTGACAATCAACAGTTTATTACGGTACATCACCACTAATAACTGTCGAAAAGTCAATCGGTCGGCACTTATAACTGTCGATCGATCGACAACATCAGCTAACACTTCTTAATAGAATCATAGGAGGCCAAGCCGCTAATGTATAGGGACTGGTAATGAAAATTGAAATTAATCAACATCAAAAGTAGACGTATTTTACTGAATAATTAACAATTATTCACCCAAGTGGAGGTGAAAAGTGGTAAATATCCACCACTTTCACCGACACTGAGGTGAATAATTATTTTAGTTTATACCACACAAGTTGAATAACTAACGGACAAAAACATTACTTTCCGTACACAAAGCGACGCGCGAAGCCATTTTGTTTCTCTTCCGCTGCTCGGAGGTGAATAGTACTTTGCTAATCACCTCCGAGTTAACCAATCAGCGCGCGCGGAAAGCACTATTCACTTGTGTGGTATATACTAAAGTTCATTAAACATTCATTCTACGGGGCTTCAGCGAGATTTGAGCGATTTTAGTTTTTTTTTTTACCCTACACCGTTATAATAAGACTAGGAAGGAGACTTCTACGAGTTAGACTTCACAACTCTCTTCGTAAACGACTCGAATTTTCACACGAAATGTCATTCGCTCGTATTGTTAATCACTCAACTCAGAGGGTAATGCCTTCAGATGCACCCTTTGCAATCCACCTGAACATACATCGCGATTTCATGGTGTAAAAAAATGACGCCATTCATTTTTTTTTTTGAATATATCTTTATTCAAACAAAAATTGCATTACATTTCTAGATTTAAAAAAAGGAACAGAGACAAAAAAAAATAAGTACTTAGTAAATAACACGTGACTACACTGGCATACTTACAGCTACACTTCCATGTGCTACAGAAAATTACATGTTAACCTAATTGCTAATTAATTACGTTATATAAACATTAACACATATTAACAGGGTTTACTAATTTAAAGTAACAATTATATCGAGTAGGTTAGATAAAGGGCATTTTTTCTCTAAAATTCCAAATAAAATGTTTCGCATAGAAAGGGAAATTTGTTGATTCGATAAAAAGCACCAATAGGACTCAAAATCAATGCAAAAATTCTTGGAGTGAGAGCAATCGTAGAAAAGATGGGATAAAGTTTCAGGTTCAGCGTTGCAAAAAGTACACAGATCATCCGTTTTGTAGCCAATTTTAAATAATTTGGTGTTCGTGTAAAGAATAGAGTTTTTGACTTTGTATTGGAAGGCTTTTACATATGACTCAAGTGCAACTAAATGCGGCAATGCAAAGATTTGTTTGATTTGGTCCCTTGTAAAGTTGAAGTCATTCTGCAATTTAGATATTATATTTGGTGGTTTTGCTTTTCCGGAAACTAGTAGATAGTAATAAACTTTTGATCTTTTACCTGCGACATCAAAGACATTGTTCTCAATTGAAAAAGAAGGGGATTCGGTTGATACAGTTACATTATTAGTTTTTAAATGTGAGGGTATAGACGCCATTCATGCGTGACCCTGAAAAATTGTCACAGTTTTGTCGTCAGTCGCTCGGCCGAGACTGGGTACAAGGTTCAAATGAATCATTTGTAGCGACGGCTACTTTCAGTAAATATTCTAAACGAAGGTCTCTTTTTCAGGTTACTAACGTAAAAAAACTTAGTCACGTACAAAACTGTGTCATAATTTTTACAATAAAGGATGAATTTCAACAGAAAACTTGTTATTATATAACTTTCTATGTATTACACTTACTAGTTTACCACTATATTAAGATAAGTTTTTTCCGTGGTGATCTCATCTGAGAGATGTATCTGTGCTGGGAAGTGACCTGATCGAGTCTGGGTTCAGTCTTCTCTCGTTTATTTATACACGTGTACCAACTCAGAAGCCTCTGGTATATTTAACAGACAACTAAAAATTTAAAAAATCTTAAAAGGCAACATGCCAGCTAGATTCTCGTTAAATCTACGTCACTCGGATTCTATTAGTAGCATTTTGAAATTAATTTGGCGGACACTAGGTTCGCATGCAGTAAATAATATGGATCAATTCGCACGTCTAAATGGCAGGGTAAAAAAAACACGTCTTTTAGGTTTGTCTTGCAATAATGAGTTCAAAAATAGTAGTCGAAACAGTGCTACCCAACAGCTAACCAACCGTACCTTTTTGACCCGACTGCAACGCGAGGCGAAAGGTCCATATTAACAGCTTATGTTAAAAACTTCGAACCTGTGTACAAAAACTTTAATTTATACATAACTCTTGGAATACCAATTTCCTGAATCTAAGGAGAAGAATATAAGCGAACCACTGATATAAAATATTTTTTCACACGCTAAATTTTACAGTATCCACTTAACAAAGATTGTGATATTAAGAACAGGAGTGAACAAATCAGTTCATGGGGTTTGGAAATGCAAAAATTAATCCTGTAAAGTGAAATTGGAATTTCAACTTCAACCTTCTTTTGAAACAAGAGGTATTCAATAATCTTTAAAAAGCTTAAAATAGGAATGCAAGTTACATATCCTCCCAAATCTTGAAATAGTTTTTCATTCTTCAGAACTTAGACGTTGCCAACGGCTCTGCCGTACATGAATCGTCTTTCAGCCACAAAGAACAAATCTGTTATTTCAAACCAAGGACTTGTATTTCATTCCATGTAAAATAATCTCTTTATCCGTATTCTCCACTTTTTCTCTGGCACCAAGAGTCGACTTCTTGGATTTTTCCTCGCACTGTTCAATTGTACAGCACATGTATCGCAGAATGACAATAAATAAAACCAACCCAACAATGCATGCTAGAAGAATAAGACCATCCATGTTGGGATCAACTAGGTTTTTCTTTCGATTTTCTTCCCAAGCTGTTTCCCCTTCTGCGACTTCCTGTGACTCTCTGTTCAGCTTTTCTGTAGCTTCAGCACTACCTTCATTTTCTTCTTGAAGTTCAGCCTCGGCTTCAATGGCTACATCTCCTTGATGTTTATCAGTATTTTCATCGCTAGCTGTGTTTGAAGCTGCTAACACGAAGAGTATTGCAGAGAGGAATAGTTTTGAAGAAGCCATACGTCTTGCCTGTTAATTACACGAAATAAAAGCTGTATAAGACCAGCAGGGTTACCATTAGCTTGTCGGTGTGATAAGCGATATTCTGTCAAAAGTCGTGAATTTTTTATTAAATGTCTCATAGCTAAAGGTGTGTTTTGACAAATGAAAGTAAAATATGTCTCCTAAATTGCGGCCCCGGGCAAAAAACGTAATTAACGTTAAAAGATAGGTACAACGATATGCCGCTTCCTCGTGCCCAGAGCAAAGTTTATAATCAATACAAAAAACTAACACTTCAAACATCACGTATCGATCCAGGATGAAGGCAAATATCAGGAATAAGAAGATGTAATCTTGATATAATGGCAAATACTTTGGAAATACGTTAAAGTGGCTTTGTCATGGATTTTAACAGATTTTTGAACAGCCAAAATTAGTATTTGTGGCGAAGGAAACCTTAAAATAATGGGCCATTTTTATTAATAATTGTCGTATTACAGCAGTGAAACTGTTAACAAGCTTCTTTGGCTGCGGATGGTTTGGATAGAAATGGATTGCAACTTGAAAAAATTAAGGCTAAACTTTTCAGGTCGTTTCCGAGCGTCTTCAAAAAAAAAATCAATATTTATAGCCTTAGTTTGATTCCTATCTGCAAATTAAGGTCATATCTTTCTTTAGATGTTAACAGATAATGTTTTCATGGGTTAAGTTGCCTACCCCTAATTTCTTACCCCTAATTTAGAGCAAAAATCTGCGAAATCCCAGTGAACTCAGTGAGTAGCTCTTGTAAATACAAATTATATGGTACTTGGAATATAGTCGTAGATTCGTCGGACCTTCCTCGGAAATAATTGGTCAGCGAGGACCTGGGTGCAAGATTATTTAAACTAACTTACTACTCGGGTTCTAATTCAATGAAATATAACTTCTCGTATGCTGAGTCTGTTACATGAGCCACACTAGCAAATGGAGAGAATAAGCCTCAATACCAGTTTCGTTGACCTGTGAATGAGGTTGGGCATGGGAACGAGGTTGAATTAATAATCCTCTCTCGGCTGCTTGAAATTTCATTTTTGTGCTTTCAGATCTACAATTTTTAGTATCTCTTTTTCATTATTATACCCTCATTGAATCAATGCAATTGGCTTGTCACTAAACACGTGCTTTCCATGTTGGTTTATTTGGGTAGTTGTTTTCGGGTCCGCCAGATTTTAAGGAAACGGAACTCTGACGGAGATCAGAGTGCTTTGGTCACCTTCGTCTTAGAGCCGAAGAATGGCCGAAGCATGGTCGGAATCACTCGTCGAAAAGATCGGCAAAGGCTCGTATTTAAGCGGACTATTTGTGTTTACGAGCGTTTGCTTTAGACGGGTCACCCGTTGTGTTTAAGACTGGTAGGCCGTCACGGTAGAATTGCTCGCAAGTAATTAAGTCCCCATAAATCTGTTTTAAAAAAAGGAAATTCGCACGAGCTATTTATCATTCAAACTTAGAAATGGTTTAAGAACCTTTTCTGTAGAATTATTAAAGTGAAGCTACGTTTGCCAGCTTGATCAGTCCCGGTGGCAAACAAAGAATGGATTGTATTATCAAAATGGAATTTGGTGTTTCATTCACTCACCCTACGTCATTGTCAATGTTTTGTTCCTTTTCAATATTAATGTATTGTTTACCGGGGCAAGGAAAAAAAACTTGGAGAAAAAAACTGCGAAAGATTATTTCGCTTCATCGGCAAACACTTTGGTTTTAATGTCATTTGGGAAAAGAACAAGACAAGATTTGACTCGTCAAGAATAAGACTTGGAAGTAGGGAAATTACTTGGAAAGCCATGTCGACTCTTTGACGAAACAACTGGGATCTAAACAGTCGCAGTGTAATATTTTCATAAGGATTTGCTTTCTTGGACGTTTTGGTTTCGTTTAGGATACAACTGGAAAAAAAAATAGAACAAATATGGACAATTTAATATTTTACCTTACGACGACAGCATTAGTGTTAGTTTTCTTGGCAACGACACCCGTCATAGGTAAGAAGCAAGACGAAACGTTTGAAACTGTGCTTATAACAAATCTTGCTGTCATATTTTAAGGCTATTCTTTTTAGTTTTGTTTTAATTAAACCACGAGTGGAAACGTTCGCTACACGAAGAGAGCGCTTTGTTGTATCGTGTCAAGAATTGGCGTTCAAATAATTCGATTTTCCGGTCTTTAGTTATAAACAGGTCAGGTGAGTCTGTTACATTATATACTTCTATTCAAAGGAAGACAAATCGTTCCGACATAAGATAAGCTAAGATAAATTCTAAGTTTATTTTTATCCTAAACAATACGCTTTATAGGGCAAATGAAGGCTTGCCACTTGTTGATCTTACAATGGAGTTTAAAGCATGTTCCTGTGAAAGTTTAATGACTAGATCTTTTGTCGTTTCTGATTTCCAGGAAATGATTCGTTCTTTGGTCTTTATCGAGGTAAGATGCTTAAAATGTTCCTAACTTTGTTTTGGATGTTTCTAATTTACTTCACGAAGCGAAATCTGACGTTTTAAAACTCTCTTTCTTTCTCTACTTCATGTTAGCAACACGCTCCGGTCCTCCTCTCGCCATAAATCAAAATCCCGTATGTAAAAAAGCCCAGTTGCTACACAGTGACGTAGTACAGAATGCTTCCTTGGAAGGCCAGCTGCACGCTGGGAATTTTACATTTCTTGGCGCAGTAAAAGATATGGAAGAATGCATGTCATTATGCTGCGCCAGCAAACGCTGTCAATTGGCATACATGGATAAGGCCAAATGTTACGGTGTCAAGTGCTACAGCGAGGAACTGTGCAAAATAACAACCGGTATCTCAACAAATGACGTCAAGATATCGCTGATGGTTCGGAACGATATCAACAGAAAAGGTAAATAAGTTACAGTAAGGTCCTTTTTTTCGTCGATCTAATCTAGCTGTCTATATACTGTCAATGATGCGGAAATCCATAACTAGTTCATTGACTTGGACCTGCAGTGATACCGAAATAGCTGCT
Source organism: Meandrina meandrites (assembly GCA_963693305.1). Lineage (NCBI taxonomy): Eukaryota > Metazoa > Cnidaria > Anthozoa > Scleractinia > Meandrinidae > Meandrina > Meandrina meandrites. The sequence continues at coordinate 27,933,653 of OY855911.1, read as the reverse complement.
CATCTGTTGTATACAGAAAAAATACTTATCGAATCAAACTGTGATGTCAAGTGCTCTTTTCAATTCTAAAACTTTCGGTTCGTTTTTGTTATTCAGTGCAATATTTAAACTTAAGCCGATGTTTATTCTGCCCTGTTGGCTGTTTTCTGAACTATTCGTGGCCCGTCTCCCTTCAATTCATGTGCGCGTCGTTTGCGGTTCACGTGCTTGTGATCTTGGCCAATGAAACTGAATTGAAAGAATTATAACCGACTAGTCAAGGAGTGGAACTTGATTGATTCTTTTTCTTTTATTGTTTTGTTTGTTTGAGTATTTACTTGTTTGTGTGTGTTCTAAGCTGAGAGTTCATCATTAATAAACATTTTTGCGCAGAAAAGCCGTTAGAAAATTCGCATGCTCTAGTTTATCTACTTCCCTGTCGCATATTAATCTAGGCTAGACGCTGCTACGACAATCTCATGGACTTCAGCATTGAGTATGCACGTTGCTGAATTATATGTTAGTAAAAGGGTAAAATGATTGACATCTACACTGTTTGTTTTACAGCTTACGTCACAGCTTACATTGTGGTGGTTGTAGTGGCGTTTGGAGCTGCTGTGTCCGGAACTGTATGGGCTGTCTTTATTTTTGTTAGAAAGTAAGTTGTTTAGTTTAGATCAAGTCAGAAATCCAGTCATGCAATCCTCGTACTCACAAAAGGGCCAGATTTCAAACGTCATAAATTTCAAGGTGCTTGGTTACAGATACGATAGGGAGTGTGGACCATTTAAGCACGTGTTCAAGCTTACCTTTGTGCCGCCGATAAGTTGTTAAATGTTTTCCTTTGATTCTGATACTGGCCGTCCTTACTATACTATCACTCACTAGCTCAAATCAAAAACTTTATCCATCAGATACAGAGAAAATGGTGGAACGCATTCAAGCAAAGGCGAAGGTGACGAAGAGGAAGACATTAATGCTGAACCTAAGGTGGGTGCCTGCTTTTTAAAATACCAAGTAAAGTTCCCTTAATTAAAAAAAAAATTCTGACTTTGCGTCTTCCACAGACGCCCTTTACCCCCTAGATAGACCCAGCCTCACCCCCCCTCCCCCCCCACTGTCCACCACGATACTTCCCCAGGTAGTACAGTCAAATCACCACCACTTTGATCTTTTTATTTGAAACTTCGCTAACGGGATATTTCGGGCTTCCCGCGCAAGGGGACGGGAGGACGAAAGACCTGGGAATGATAAAGCAGAGCTATATCACGTAACCATCGGTCTAACTGACTGGTTTCTTTCTCCCTTTTTCCTTACAGGTTTATTAATCATGAAACAAGAGACAGAGGCTTAACTTTGACGCTAAAAAGATCGATTATTGTAAACCAATGAAGACAAGTCCACGAGATATAGACTTATATTACCATGGCAACATGGAGCGGAGCAGTGATTGACATAACTTTAGGTTACAAATTATAATGACGAGATGATAAAATGCTTCGTGTTTCGGGCAAAAAAAGCGTGACGACTTCTCTGACCACGGCTAATAATCATGCTGACATTTTTACGCAGATCCTCAAGTATCGGTTGATTTTGTGACGAAATCGATTCTTGTAGAATCGAGTTGAGACCGCGATAATCAATGCTCTTTCACGATAACTTTTTTCGCGTTATGACATCACGCGAAGTGAGTACTCCTTAAACTACAGACAGCTAGAAATCTAGTTCCGTGGATCGAGGACAATTTTGCTCTTACCATTTACATGATACAGTTCGTTAGCGTCGTGCAGGCAGTTTAACCCTAGTGGTGTACCCATGTTTTCATTATCCTACGGCATCAGAAGCTGAACCTTTGCAGTCAAGCTTTCAAAATTTCTGATAAATGGATTTATAGTTTTTCGTCGTTTTATCTCCAAGTTTTCATACAAGGGTTAAATGACGAGATTTTGTTAGGTGTATTTTTCCCCACTAAATGGGGTTCTGTCCTAAAAAATGAGTCGTTGTTGAGGACAATTATTGTGTGTTCTATAGACTCAATTTGCGCCACTAAATGAAGATCAACATTTTATCTTATTTACTGACAATAGGCTATATTAGTCGTCATATATCACTAACGCAAATAAAGTTTAAAATATTTTAAATACTTCAAGAAGTGCATTTTAAAGAAGAATGTAGACTCGATTTCCGCCGTCCTCTCGTGTTCGGTCTTCCTCCCCGAGGAGGAGCGCGGGCTCATTACCCGAACAGCGGCTGGCAATCGAGCCTAGACGAAATGTTGCAAAAAAAAAAAAAGGGAAATAATCAGCAGCATTATGGACCGAAGTTTTGACAAAACTTAATTTATATAATTACAAATAAAACGTGAGAGATTCAGATTCAGCAGCTCACATTTAGCAAATTCAGGAAAAATACCGAGACGACGATTTTGGTGATTTTTTTTTATAATTATTATTATTTTTTCGTCCAATCCAAAAACAATCCCTGGTTGTAGTTTAAACATTGATTTGTGCAGCCGTTTATATCAATTAATTACCAGTTCACCATAAATCCAGGAAATTTTGGTTGGAAAGCAATTATCGACGTCTCGGTTTTTAATATACAGCTATTTCGAGAAACGTTGTCGGAAAAAAGCAGAAAACTGCACAAGCCAATCCCTAAAGGTAGTATGGGTAGACGTATTGAGCTACTGCACGTGTTGAATACTAATGAGATATAACAACAAAATAAGCGCGAATTTCAGGTTTTCTTTCTTTTCAGACATGTAGAAACAAGGTACGTTTAGACCCTCTGAAGTTTAGAAGAATTTTTCCTCACTCAAAGACATGCGACAGTAAAAGTAAAGCTACAGATAAAGGTCTCCTGAGAGGAAAAACAAATTCTCCACGTGCAAAAATACAAACTTGTAAATTTCCTCTAGGCCAATATGCAAAATTCCAGTGAATACCCAGACCACCTTTCGGTCTTGTCGCATGCACTTTGAAGTTTTTTTTTTCCGACAACCTTTCTCGAAATAGCTGTATACATTTAGGCAGGCCTAAAAGCGGAGCTCCCATTTATCATTTTTTTGCTCGAGTAAATTACAGTGTTACCAAATAAGAAACCACACTATATTTTTAAGCTTACACCGTGGCCCATATAGGTACAAAAAACCTCTCATGATTTTGTTGACGAAAGCGACGTCAATATATTTCGTGATTGACCCGTCTGAATTTTCCTGCCTTTAGTGGCAGGTTCTAAAATTGAAATTGACGAGTGCACTTTATTGGGTTCCTCACGTATGCACGTAGGCGCAAAACAAATCTTAGTAAAACTTTTTACAACGTTTACTGTACACACTAATTCGTTATACACCTCTAGGACCTCTATGAGTTATTCAATGTAAAAAGAACCTTGACCTTGTTTTTATTACTACAAAACTATCAGAGCAAGAAAATCAACTCAAGGCAAAAACAGAAAACAAAGTGAACTCGCTGCTTAACACATAGTAAACAAAATGAACTCACGCCACGGCAAACTGAGAAAATCACGGCGGCAAAACAAACTCTGCAAATTGATGGTGCCGGTTATGTAAGTCATTTTAAAGGGACAGTTTCACGGTTTGGCGCATGTCCATAAATCAAAATACTTTTTTCGCTTTTTATCAATGTTATCGCTTAGTAAACCCCACTCACATGTAGTTCAGTAATCACATACTATGATTAGACGTACCAAAATGACGGATGACCAAAATTGTGAGAAGATTTTAGTGGATTTTACAAGCTTAGTGGACCGTTGAATTTAGTTTTGGCCCGTAGGATTTATTCCACGGTTGATGATTTTATGGCTATTTGCATGCGAAATCAGGCAACTCGCTTCCGACTGGTTCATAAACAATGAAAAAGCGGGCCTTGCAATAAAGCGTGCACAGGCGAATATATAATATGGACATGCGCCGAACCGTGAAACTGTCCCTTTAAAGCAGTTTTTGTGTAAGAATTGTGGCAGTTTGTGATTTGGAAACTGGTGCACGCTAACTTAGAATAAGCTTACAATGTTGTTTTGACTGTTTTGAACTGTCTTCTTTTCGTTGCGGTTTGGTTGCATCATTTACTAATTCTGTTTCATCGTACGCGTTGCTATTAAAATGCCTAAGAGAATTTGATGTAGAGAACTGAATGAATTTTCTTCATTTCTGGTAAGTAAATATGCGGTAGGTTAAGTCTGAACCCACTCAGCCTAGCACAGGTAACTCGCAACGAAACCGGCAAATTCAACACACTCACTAATAAGCAGAGATAAGAGAAACAAAACAAATGCAAGCGAGCCGAAATCGTGATTTTGATCTGTGAAGCTAAATAATTTGTTTTCAAAATCCAATAATGAACATCACAGTTAACTCCACTAACTAAAACTGAAAATAATTAGTCTAAACAAAATATTTACTAAACAAAATTAATGTGTAAAATGTACAAACATGAACAGGCAATTGATAAATATTTACGTGAAGATCTGAAAACCTACACAACTTCAAATTCATTCATTAATGAAGTATATAAATTCTCTCAATATAAAATTAGGCTTATGCTTAGTGCATACATTTACGTTTGTTACCTCATTATTGAAGAAGGCTTATAAATTCTGTAGGGCAAAGCTTTCAAACCAGCCCAATATAAATATCGGACACGAACACGGCAGTCTCGTTGCAAGCTTAGTCCAACACCAGCGACATATTCATTATATGAATTATCACCGAACAACAATTTCTTCCTTTCCATCGGTGTAGCCTTTAACAGTCTTTTATCCTTCACTTCAGTGAATTTGATCGGCTCTGAATTCACTTTTGTTTGAGCTCAATTCAGTGATATTCAGCCTTGCTCAGCCGCAGATCGAACCCTGGACATCGCGCTCTTTTTGACTTGTTATCCAGTATATCATGTTCACATCGGCAATTATTTCGGATCTTCCCGTTAAGAGGTTGTCCTAAATCATTTGGCATAAGTTTCCATGATGTGCATGAGTAAATATAGCGAGAAATACTCGCGAAAATTGATGTTCGCCAGCAGCTTTCTTCGCATCTTTCATTCAGCTTTAAAGATTTACCGCCTTTTCGAACAATCGCTTCGTTTAAGTTGAAATGAAATGTCCAGATCATTTATTTAACATGTGAAAAAAACTAAACTAAATACTGTATTTCTAAAATAGATTTAGCTAAGCCTAAAAGCAGAGCTTGCAGGTTATTTACCTTGCATTTTATTTAAATCTGAATTTACGCGATGATAAAATTATCAGGCAAAGTAAAAACTGAGTACTTGAGCCCGCGATCAATTGGAGAACCATTACATGGTCAGCGGTCAACTTCCAAAAAAGACGTCCCCTCGATTAGCTCTACGCCTGAGCCCGCGATATGGTCATGTGATACTGGTCAGCGGATACCTTGTTTTGACAGCTGTCAATTGACCATGACATGGAAGTTCAATATCAAAGATTTAACAGTAACCAAAGCGGTAATTGTTCTGTGACTCCCCTCCCCCTCCCCCAGAGTCTGTACGGACGGACGGACGGACGGACGGACGGACGTACGGTCACGTGATTACCAAATTTTCTCGGCTTGGTGGTTTACCAAATTTTCTTACCCATGGTGCTCCGCTGGCGCGCTTTGCGTGCTGGAGCTCCGCTAAAATACAAAAAAAAAAAAACGTCTCGGTTGGCATGAGCTGCGGAAAATTCCGTATAATTATTTTGATTATTTTTCAAGGGAAAACAGTAACCAGATTTAATGGCGGCGTGGTGATATTGTCATCAACGTGGGTCCCACAGTGTAATTTAGTGCCGATAACAATATCGACACGCCACTCCCCGCCTGGGGTCGATTTTGTTGACATGACGCCATTTTGTTTGATTCAACGGGTAAAGGATAGCCTGCGTAGCTGGCGGGATTAGCGGGCGCGGGTGAAGTTTTTCATCACGCGGGCGCATGCCGCGTGGGCAAACCGGGAACCGGGAAAGCATACGGCCGCTAAAAAAGCACTCGCTCGCGAAATCCCGCCAGCTACGCAGGATATTCAACGGGCTACGCGTACCATGAAAAGAGATGGTCGGACTTTGATGGATTTTAATTTTCTACACTTTACTTAGAACTCGAGAGACAACGAAAGGAAAGATAAATTACCGAAGATTTGCACTCAGGTGGAAACTCTGTGGTGACTTGATTATTTTTATGAAATATATCGAGGTTAGAGTGAGTGGCAGTCGATGATTGTTTCCAGCCTGGTAAATGTTTACTAAAGTACACGTGTTTAAGATGTTGACAAAGCATTAGTCACCGAAATCGCATCAAATTGACTCGAGGAGCCGGCAAACAACAAAGAACAATATAAAGGACCCCACAGCTGCCAGACTGTAGAATCCCCGGTCACTTATTTGGATTTCATTGAATTTGAATGGTTCCTTTTGTTTCTATATGCTTCGTTCTAAAAATCGTTCAGAAATATGTAAATAAGTGGCCCAGTATTGTAAAATTGCTCCAACACAAAACACTGTAAGTCAATTTTAGTCATAAAACATTTGAATTTATACTTCCTGAAGCAAAATTGTTTCTCTCCCGCACAAACCCTTATAAAGTGAGTCTTTCTGGAGCACTATAGCACTTATCGTTAGCTTGGGCTACTAGTGAATAAAGGTATACCCCGGGTAACGTATCTGAGGTTTCGAATAACGCTTCAATGGTTGTTTGATTGAGTCCAAATACAGGTGATTTCGCTTGATTGTTTAAACAAACGACATGTTTACCGATGGTTATCTGTAGAAGTTGTTTTTACTTGTTCATATTTTCCACAAAATGTTTTCTTTCATTATCTTTTGTAAAAAGAGCTCGTATCGATAAAATCGATGTTGATAACAGAAAAATCGATTATTGTCGATTGCTCACGACAAATTCTTTTAATGACTTGGCTGATATTTTTAGCTAATTTATATCTATTTTATCCACCAGTTTTATTAGTTATCGATCTTATCTAGTACCGACCCCGGGCAGTACGGTCTTCTACAGGTTTAAATTATTTTACTTTATTTAAAAGGTCGCGTTTAAAATGCTGAGCATATTCGCCCGATTTTAATAGGTATATTTACATATTCACAATAATCCTGAAACAACTATTAAACGAGTTACGATTTCCTCTTTGTTCCCCAGTGTATTTAATGTAAACACAACGACTGTGCTTATTACGTCTTGAAATAAATCATTTTCGAAGATGATATTAAAAGATGTAGATCAGTGTTCATGTTTCACTTTTCACAGTCTTTTCTTTTCCCTTAAAAAAGCGCAACACATCTCTTTTCGCATGTCTTGAAAATATCACTCTGAAATGATAGTATTAAGACCTAATAATATAAATTGCAGAAGCACAGATGAAAAAAAAAATGATGTTGATTATTTGCATTGTGTTTCTTGACACCTTCGAGGTAAAACGGAATTTACATTTTACCAATAGACACTTGTTTTACTATCTCCGTTCATTATGGTTTCTCCATTATCCAAGAGCAAAAAAAAAAATCAGACAAGCAAATAAATATATCAGTAAAGTAAATGGAAAAATTCGATTTGACTCCTTGTTTAAACGGATAGACGCTAATTCTAAAAAAAAAAAGATTATTACTTGGCTCCAGCTGAAGAAAAGCACAATGTGTATCATTTCGATATTAAACTTTGTTCATGACGCCATGCTTTCGACCTGATGATAGGACTCTGCAAAACCTCGTTGCGAATCGTGCCGTTGATGTTTCACTCGGGGCGATTTCATTGCGAATCTTTGCTGGCGCTGTTTTGGGTCTTCGAAATCTCTCTTCTTGGGAATTTTGTAAACGGTTCGGAAATTTACCGGAGGTACTAGCATCGCATGATTTCGATCTCGGTCTATTGCGAGCGAGGCGTGGTGTACCTTGAGGCCTGGGGGCATCTTTTGGGGCCACAAGTTTGCTTTTTCCTTTCTGTCGTCGCACACCACTTTGAAAATTGATTATCGCACTTGTTATTACGACAGTAGACGGCCGCCTTTGTTCCAAACCATGAAAGGAGCTAGTGCAGTTATTAAGCGTGGGATCTGACGAGGATCTTTTCAGCAATTTGTCTCGAGACACACCTATTCCATGACCACAATTTGAAACCACGACTACTTCACGGGATGCTGGTCTTGCCAAGCGAGCACCAGGTTTCTCCACGTTGTGCAGTTGCACTGACCCAAACGCCGGATCCTTTCTTCTGACAAATCGCGCGGTACCCACTGCTGGCCGGATTGCATCAGGTTTTCTCAGTCCTAACAGCTCATGAACAGCTATCCTAAATTTCCGGTCTCTGAAGCAATAAAGCGCGGGATTCAAAAGAGAGTTTAACAGAGTCAGCATTACGAACAAACGGGAAACCGAAGAGCTACCAACGGCTGGGAAAACTTTTCCTAAAATAAAACTACCAATTGCTGGAAGATACGAGAAAATCAGGGCAGCAGTTAGCAGAGCGGTTGTCTTGGCAACTTTGACTTCGCGTTTTGCTCTAACTAGAGCGGTGACATTGCTGATTTCGTCGATTTTACGGTTGCGTATTCCAAGATACACCATGACATAAAAGTAGCCTATTAGAATTAAACAAGCTGCTGCTATAACATTCATTGCAATGTGCCACTTCTCCAGAATCTCGTTGTCCACACCAGCGAGTGCAGTTACAAGCGCCGAGCTCGCTGCGAACGCCGCTAATAGCCAGCTGATTATTGAGAGCTTTCTAAGGCGGCTTTTGGTAATGATAACCTTGTAATCAATCCATTTTTGTACCGCCACGTACCGTTCCCAAGCAATGGCGGTTAAGTGATACAGGGAGGATAGCGCAAGTAAATATATGAAAAAGCCATTTACTAAATCTAACGTGCAAGCATATTCAAGCATAAATTGACGGGCAACTAATGCATCCACCGCGGCGAATAACGGCAAACCTACAACACCCATTAGAAGGTCCGTAACAGCCAGGTGAGACAGCAGAATGTACGAATGTCTTTGCAGCTCTCTCCTTTGCTTTACGGCGATGACAACGACTGCGTTCAAGAGAATTATAACTGGAGACGCAGCGGACGAAATAGCGACTATAATCCACAGAATAGTTGTATTGTTCAAATCCCATGTGAAGCCGTCTGGCAAGTGCGGGCATGAAAATACTGACGTGAATTCGTTGGAGGGATCTTTTGTCGTTCCTGTGTGATTAGCATTCATGCTGGCGTGGTATCAACGAGAAAACGTTTCTTATAAGGCCAACCTTTAGATTCTGAAAAATTTCTTAGACTTCGCTCGCCTCGGCTGCTTGTTCTTGGTTATCTGTTTGACTGATGTATGATATCAGAAGGTGCATATATTTTATGCGTTAAAATTAAAGAAAAGGGATTTTAAAATTTCAAATTAATGGAAGTGCTTGTGGCTAAGCTTATTTCAAAGGAAACACTGCAGGAAAACACAAAGAAAACAGGAAAGGATGTCAATTCGCTTGTAACTTGCAATGATTCTTCCGAACTCAATGGGCTCTAAGCATCACAAAAGTACTTTAAAACTTTTCTGTTTAGCTCAGTGTTGTATTTGGTTGTCAGGAAACTGTTCTTTTATAGAAAATTGGAAATAGGAAGGCCACACTGAATATATTTTTCATAGCACACAGAAACACCTGTGCCTGGAAAATTCTCGCACGGTCTTAAAAGATGCTTTCTCGAAGTAAACTTCAGTTAATTCTTGAGCATTTCCACAAAAGGTGTCGTCCGCGACTTCCTCTGTGGAACGAACGAAAGAAGGAACATAACGAACGAACGAACGAACGAAAGAACGAACGAACGAACGAAGGAACGAACGAACGAAGGAACGAACGAACGAACGAACGAACGAACGAACGAACGAACGAACGAACGAACGAACGAACGAACGAACGAACGAACGAACGAACGAACGAACGAACGAACGAACGAACGGGGTACGTGCATACCCAAACCCATATGGAGAAAGGATCGATTTTTTCGCGAGTGACAGTAGTGTTCTGATATGGTAATTTCTACCAAAAAACCCTGTCTTTCTGCTGCACTATATATATAAATCATCGAATCAGATGATTTAACTGATTCGATCAAATAACTGTCACGCAGTATGATCGGCGCTTAGGTAGGTCGAAAATGGCAGGTGAATGAGGTGAATGTTATATCCCATTCACACCAACAAAACGTGTTTAGTTAAACCAGGTTTAACAAAATAAAAGTCGACAGCAACAAAAAACGAAAGACTAAATTTTACACAGGGTTCCAGTAATCGCTAACTTGTGCTTTCATTGTGCTAAATTTTATTTCCACAAACATCGGCCAGCAACCCCTATGAAGAAAACAATTTAAAACTGTGTTTATCTAACCAGCCTTTGGAGTGTTTTAGCTTTGGTGTAAATGGGGTATTAGACTGTTCATAGCCTCTCTATTTTTCAACGCAAGAAAAGGCGAGAAAGTCGACGAGCAAAGCGAGCGCACCCCGGACTCTCGCACGTCTTGTTTTGCGCTGGCGTCCAGTTCACTCACCGCTCTTTCCCCGCGTTCAACGATCGAAGATAAACAAGAAAAAAAAGAGAGAGGACTGTGAACAGTCTTGGTGAATGTGCCAACGAGAAGGTACATCAAAAATATTCTCTCAAAATAATGTACTTGGCTTTCGGTTTGTGACATTAATTATGGCAGTAGTTCATGATTTCACACTTTTTTAAAAAAGAAAACAAAACGTTCTACATTAATTTTCTATACTTAATCTAACAGAAACGAGATGCCAGGGTAATGTTAACAGTCAGTTTTATTACAAAATACATTAAACTTTCAACGATAGATCAAAAAGCAAACTTGCGTCAAATATTTTCGTTACTTATTACAACGTGATTTATTAATTGTATTGAATTGAAACAGTACGTGATTGATTGTAATTGTTCTGTGAGCGCGGAAACGACAAATACACAGCAGAAAGTAAGATAACACAAGACGCACAGTAATAACTTATTTATGTTTCTGAGATATGCGCGTTCTTCGTTTCAGCTAGTTTCGCGCTCACAGAACCGTTTAAGGTGTTTTAAATACTATATGATTTTATTTTTCACACTGACAGCTACGTTGTATACCTTGTCCGATACCTTGTCAACCACAGCGATGAAGACATTTACAGGATAGGCTTAACTTAAGCAGCAGAACTTAATTCTTTGTAGCTTTTTTTAAGTTCATTGTAAAAACAACTATCCTACCAGATTTAAAGCTGGAGTCATGATGTGTTGCGGTTAACGTTAGATCTGTTCACACAAGATTGTAAAAACTAAGGATAATTAATCTATGGTTTGTGACGCCGGGGTAGTTAAGGGCTTGAACAATTTCTGCTACAAAAAGAGGGAGTGGTTAAATTAAAATTTATGGTAAGGCGTCAACAAGGTGTCATCCTAAATGCTCGATTCAAAACGTTGTTCAATCCATCAAACCACAAAGGAGTTTCAATATGAAATATGCAATATTTACTTTGTTGAAGGCGTGAGATATTGTACGCTTGTTATATTTATACAAAAACTAAGCTACATTAATACACTATTACCTTAAGACGAGACTTCATTCCCGAGTTTCCCACCCACCTCGCCCCAGGCCTAGTTGTTCTTTAACGGACAAAACGGCCTTGGAACGAGGCTAATCTTTCGTTCAAAAAGCAGTGACATCACTTCCGGTTTCGAACAGGCAAGTACTCAGCTCTCTGGGTGCGTCAATTTTCACCTACACGGGCTGAATCTGATCAAAACTAGAGCTAAAAAAGAAAACTGAAACTGAGAAAATTTCTAGGCTTCAGTTGCATTCAATTGCGGACATTTTGTTCAGCCCATTTAACGCAAGGCCTCGTCAGAGCGGCATCTTCTCCATTGTCTTTTCTGCTGAAAGTAAACCAAAAGTAAAAATAGAACTGTTACATACAAGATCACACTGGCTTCTGCTTAATCACATTATTATTTTGGAAAAACAAGTAATATATCAAAGTCGTCTCAAAAAATGTAAACCTTTACTAACTCATTTAAAAAATAAACTAAAGAGTATAGAAAGAATTGAATGTAACATTGTCATAAGAAACAATAGACAAGAAATACATAACAAAAAGTGGCACCCTCTAGAGAACATCAGTTTAATTTATATCGAAAACAGATGAAAAGCATCAGAACATCAATTTTCAGTTCAGTTTTTTTTCCTTTTTTTTAATCACTTGAAATAGAGTCTCCGACTTTGTGTAAATGTAACGTAGTAGTTAATGTAGTAACGTTGATGTAAGTAGGTTTGTAAATGTAGTTGTATCTATGTACCCAAATGTAATTTTATTTGTAAATGTAATTTATTTACCCACGTTACACAGAAGAGCTCAAGAGCTCGTTTAGACGTGCCAGTTTTTGTGGAGGGAGGAAAACCGGAGAACCCGGAGAAAAACCCGCGGAGCAAGGACGAGAACCAACAACAAACTCAACCCACATATGGTATCGGGCCGGAATCGAACCCGGGCCACATTGGTGGGAGGCGAGCGCTCTCACTACTGCGCCACCCCTGCTGTTCCACTGCACCACCCCTGCTCCCCTTTTGTAGTTGTAAGTATTATAAAGTAATAGAAGCGTAAAAAATAATTAAGTTTATGTAAGTGTGTGTAAAAAAGTGTAAAAATGTTATCCAATAAAAAAAAAATTGAGCTGCTCAGGAAGGTAGCAGTATGGACAACACACTCAGACGCGAGATTTGAAAAGCTGATATTGCGAGCGTCAGCCCTCCATCAGGTCTCCGCTCAAAACATCAGCTTTTCCAAACAGAGCGTTTTCATATGACGTCACGGTAGCCATATTGGTGTTCCAAAACAAAGAAACGGCAGCCATATTGGTGAACCAAACCATTCCTCCGGAAATTAAACTCTATTTTTTATGCAAAAATCATGTTTTGCTTTAGTAAACCAATATGGCCGCTGGTCACGAGAGTGAAAACGCTCTATAATTTATGTACCTTAATCAAATTCCAGGTGAATATCAAGTTTTTAATTTAGTTCGGTTCATAAAAATTGCCACGTTTGCGGGAGGGGCCCGAGTCCTAGCGACGCTCTCGTTGCCATCGCCGTCGCCCTCTACTTTGTAAACAATGATTGCAATTTTGTTGGAGGATGGAAGACTTGTTATTAAGGCTTGGTAAGACGGTGTGAATGGGGTTAACGCATAGCTGAGAAGTGGTCAAAATTTTAAATGTCAGCTGAGAAATGAGGCGTTTTTTAACTAATAGCTGAGATTTGAGATCTGCAAAATTTACTGAGAATTGACAAATGCACTGAAATGATAACTGAGATTACTGCACCCAATCCAGACCCTGTTATAAGAAGACCTCGTCACCTTTTGCCTCGGTATTACTCTGTGTCCTGTCTATGCCTTGATCGTAACCGATGCCTGAAATATCAGAAAGGAAAAGGAAAATAACAACTCTCGATTAGCACGTCACACTTTCCATTGGGGGCGAGGGAAGCTGCAATAGCGAAAAAGACCAGCTCTGCTCCCTTTAAGTTGGTTTCCGTATTCAAAAAAGGTTCGACTGTCATTGATATAAATGAACACAATATCTGAAAATCTAAATCCCTTTATTTCTTTCGTGTAAGAGGCGACAAACTGGATTACGTGCAAGTAAAATAAATAAATCAACAAAGGAACGAACCAAAGAACGAACAAACGAACGAACAGTGGCATATCTAGAGAGGTCCTGTTTGCCGACTGAATTGGAATTTAGAAGTGTTGTTTTTGAGAATGTATGATGTACCCCTCTGAGGTTCCGGCATACAAGGAACATGTTGCAGGGACAAATCACATCCTTTACAAGAAAAAGTAGCGGGGACATGTTGCAGCAACATGCGCCCCCTGAAAGGCATCAGCATACACGAGGGAACAATGTCCTTTCAGCAGGATCACGCTTGTTTGTGTGCAGATTTGTGAATTTGTGCCTGCTACATGTTTTTCTGTGTCGGCACTGCAAAAATGCCTACCTTCGAATAAACATGCAGACGGCCCATAAAATCCCTCCAGCGCCAGCCGCGAATCCGACCACTCCGATTATCACATACACTACCATAGAATCTGCAACAGAAAAACATAATAAATAATCTTTTTTTAATATTTTCCCCTTTTCTGCTCATTCTTTACATTGGAACTTTAAATCATTATTTCTTTTGACTTTACTTATACTTTCTCTTAGACCACTAGGCGTTGTTAACGATTTTGGGATTGCATTTTTATAGACTCAAAAATTATAATGACAATGAGTACGCCGGCAAGTACGGATCTGTACAGGCCCGCAAATGATCCCGGCCCGCAAATGATCCCGGGACCGCAAATGATCCCCAAAGTGGACCGCAAATGATCCCAGGACCGGAAATGATAGCCTCCCCATAAAGGATAGAAAAGTGTGAACTCACGAATTTGGACAGTGGATTTAAAATTACATAATCCACAGCGATTTTAATACAACAGTTAATATATAGATTTAGGCAGGCCTAAAAGCAGAGCTCCCATTTATTAATTTATTTTGCTCGAGTTAATTACAGTCTTACCAAATAAGTAGCCAAGTATATTTCTAAGCTTATACAGTGGCCCATATAGGTACCAAATAGTTTTAATCGCTCATCAGTTAAACTTAAGAGAGCGTACACCTAAGAAACGGCCGATGAATTTTGCTCGAAAAATAGATCGGGCTGATTTTAATATTATAAGTACAGGTTACCAAACCATAAATAAAAATGTATTTCTTTTGTTTCAGTATCCTTGACTTTCAAAAATATTCACTCGCGAAGTTTGGTCGGCGGACGACGTCAAAATCGGACCGAAACATGCTGTTTCGAAAAGAGCCTCAAAATTTATTTTCGCAGCATGAATCGAACTAAATCCACCATTGAAGTGAAGAAAAATACTTAGTTAAGGACTCTAGCGGGATAACGATCGAAATATTTAAAAGTAAAACGTCGAAATTATTATTTGACTGTACTGCACTAAATCAACAATAGCAATGTGACTGATTTGTAGAGAATTAATACTCGAAAGTGGCACCAGGTCTAAAGTTTTAATACCCCTATATCACACACATGAAGGATACACTTCAAGTTTACGGGGGAAATATTTGCGGCCCGTGCGAATTCGTAGTGTAAAAATTCGTTTAAGTCACTTTATTATTCCACTATTGCGCCATTTTACCATATTAGGGCAAAAGAACGCGCAAAGTATGCCACGGTATTATACACTGTAGAACAGGGCAAAAATATGGACTGAAAGAGAAGCGACAAAATGGCTGAAGCAAACCTTAATTTTAAGTGGAATAATAAATCCCTTATTCGATGGTTTAAAATATAATACGAGCGGACATTTTGCTCATTGCTCGTATTTTTCCTCGCCCCTTCGGGGCTCAGAAAAATACTACGCAACTCGCAAAATATCCGCCCGTATTATATGTTAAACCATCGAATAAGGTGTATGTAATTTCTGCAATTTTTTTCAATATGCGAATTACTTACACCACAGTTTTACATTTATTTATACTGCTCATTTAACAAGGAATTAATAAATTACAAATGTGTCATTATCTCCGCATGTAGAAATGTTTTGCGCTTTCCCATGGAAGCACGTGTGTGCAAAGGACGCAAGTAGTCCAAGTAGTGTGCAAGAAAAAAAAATTAGTGGTTTATAATTACACAGCAGAGGCATCTTTACAGATTCCTGTTCATTTTTGCGGTCCAAATTTATATAGTTACGTGTACTGTTAATTTTGTTATGTCGCGTAGTATGTTTACCTGCGTGTACGGTTGCTTTCATGCCTGAGGTTCTTGCCTCTTCACTTAGGATAATTAAATAAAACCTCCATAGACTTTTCTTGGAGTCCACGCCATTCTATTTTTCAGTGGTATCACTTGCAGTAATCATTTCCGGTTCTGGAATCATTTGCGGTCCAATTTGGGGATCATTTGCGGTCCCGGGATCATTTGCGGGCCGGGATCATTTGCTGGCCTGTACAGATCACAGTAGGAATTTTCTAACCACATGACGGATCTTATTAAAATGACAAACGTTATCGAAATCGCTGAAAAAAAGACTACGTTCCTTACACTGCCGAAATCTGAAAAAAAACCTGCCGCTTAGATGTACGCTTTGTTGAGAACAAATTCTCAAAGAAATGACATACTAGTTCGTAAAGAAATTGTGATATGGCGGAAAACACTTACCTTCAATGCGACGACGATAAACCGATGAGTTTCTCTTACTAAGGTTTTACAAGGCAGCGTGGCCTAGTGGTTAGGGCGCTGGACTTGTAATCCGGAGGTCCCGGGTTCAAATCCTCCTCCCTGCCACTAGATGGATTTGTCTTCGGTGGTCCCGAATTCAACTCCTCCACGCTTTGTATATAGCCAACTGGTCAGCCTCCTGCCAGTTGGGATTCTTAACAAGTTTCTGTTCGATTTAAATGGCAGGTCCACACCAGCCTTATGGTTGCCCTACTAGACCTGCCTTAACAAAAAGTTATGTATGTATGTATGTATGTATGTACTTGCCTGCCTTCGGCTTTGTGATTATTCTAGAACTTTGGATGAGAACATGTATAATAGAATGGCCGGTCCCTTTCCATTATATCCTAGTTCGTTATATTATCTAGGTTGCACTGTAGCACAGATCCGAGTTCGTTCAATTTTCGTGTTCGTTATAGCTGTGTATGTAACGTTCTTATTTTACGTGTTCGTTGCATACGTTACGTTACGTTGCAAACTCAGCACATTCACCCTTCTTCATATTATCAGTTCTGCACGGTGTTTCGGTGAAAGACGACTATCTCGGCGCTACTCACGTTTCTCAGCTGGTCTTTCAGCAGTGCTCTCCATAATGGTCGAAATCTCAACGTCGCCATTCGTCGAGGACACATCGCTGATTTTACACAACGAAGGTGAAAAACAAGCAACAGAGAAACAGTTCTTGTCTACCATGTAGGCAACATTGCAGCCTCGCTGAGCACAGCATCGATCCATGCACATGTCCATATTACTGTAGCAATAAACAAAGGTACGTCAAAGAGAGACCGGAGCTTGACACTGGGTTACGTAGCATGAAGCAACTAGCTGTATTGCAACTCTCCCTGGATGGGATGCTAGTCCATCGCAGATTTCCCCCCCCCCCCCCCCCAGCATTTTATCAGGTTGCCCCAAAACTCTGTTGTACCCATATATACACCTGGGTGGAGAGAAGCACTGTGAGAGTAAAGAGTCTTGCCCAAGAACACAACCATGGACAATGAGTGGGCTCGAACTCTCGACCATCTGGTCTTACGCACAGTGAATTAAATGCCAGACCACCACTCCTCCGCGATGCACCAAAACAAACCATCCAAAACCATACCTTTATTCAAATGCATGCACAGTTGTGTTTTAAAAGCTAAGGTTGTCTACCCCATAAATGAAGATTCCGAAATCTGGCCACACTACAGGGTTACTGTATCGGTACACAGAGTCTTTTGTAGGGGTCAAAATAGTTAAGTGGGGTTTACATTCTATGAATAATAAGAAGCCCTCGGAGGCTAGCCGCTTGGACAATTACATTACTGTAGTCATAGAGTCGAACCACAGTCTCTTGGCCTCAAATCCAGATGGCCGTCACCAGAGAGCAGGGATTGAGGCAGGCAAATCCACATTTTACGTCGAAATGCCTGACCCTCAACCACAAGCCACAAGTGATAATAATTTGAGCTGCAAATGTACTGTACCTGACAACTCCGACAAAACTGAACTTTCCTGCTTCTAATCCACCAACTAAAGTCTTATTGCTGACTATCTTTGACCGAGTCTTTTGATCTGCTCGACAAGTCGGCGTCTGGTCGCTAGCAGAGAACATCGTCCCTGAAAAACAAACAAGGATTTCATCAGTCGAATGACAGGCTATAATAAAATGAATCCATGCTAAATAGGTTTCCGACTCTGGTTTTCAATGAGGACCTTTTAGGGGTGTTCGATAACAGGGACACATGGTCATTTATTTCATGGCAACAAGGGATATAACAGCAGAAAAATGGGAGGGATTTTATGAGAGAAAATACCAGGGTTTTTTTTCAGGGTATCAAAGGAGCATATAGCCTTCCCTGTTAAGCCCTCTACAATTTTTAATTTAGATAACTTGCTTGTTGATGGCACGAACAATCGGAAACAGGAAACAAGCGAAAATACAAATCTGGACCCTTCACGTTCCTATGTGGATTGCTCAAATTGTAAATGCAAATGGACGGCTAGTAAATCGGATATTTTTAACACAATAAATCACGGAGAGATGTGAAACGACTTTCTGTTTGGTTGTTTAACATTTACAAAAATTTTTCGGAAATTGCGGTTGGTATGTAAACTAGAACACGACTTTTTGATTCATTCAACTGGAAAATTTCCGCGAGAACGGAACTTCTGAAGAGGTAGTCCCGTTTTCCGGCTGGGACGTTCCAAATGGGAAATTGGTGTTCCAGTGACCGTTTTGCATCTCTTGCAGCCATTCCAGGCGCTTCGGCTTTTTACAGCCAATGCTAAATTTCGTGGTGCAACCGAAGGACGGGCTTCTGGGAGAAACTTCAAATGGAACACATTCTTCATCAAATTTCTCAAACGAAAGTTTTGATTTTTTTATTTTGAAATTAGTAAACAAGCATTATATACCGTGCACCTACCCTTGTCTTTATCATCGTCTAAGAATCCTCTTGATACATAGGACACCTTGGGTTCCAAATGAGATGGTTTGGCCACTACAGCCTGACAAACCTTCTCGCTCTGACATTGCACTGAGTAACAGTGATCGCCGAACATGAAAGCGAGGTCACATGACGTATCATCACAGCATTTACCGATGCAGTCACGCATCGACTGGATTCCAGCCCTTTCCGTGAAATTGCCTGAAATACAGATGTACGGTAAGTGTTTTGTGGTACGTTCTTTTTTCGAGCAAAACACGTTACTGTAGTGATGAGGTAGTGCGTTTACGCATACACAAGTATGTTAAGAGGAGGTGTCCGTGTTCCTAAGCCGTGACCATAAGTATTTAACGATAAAGAAAACGAAATTGATACCCCTTTTAAGGCCCAAACCCGAAAAATAGCACCCTATTAAATGGGAGGAGAAGTGTTCCGTGAAGACCCAAATAACTACTAACCACCCACAAGTCTTAATAAAATCGTCTTGCTAATACTTGAACGGATAGTTCAGTTTAACAGACCATTTCTTTTTAGTTTAACTGGGCGTTTTAATACGCATTGTAATTTAGCTGATAGAATTTAGGTACCCTAACTAAAGATCACACCAGGAACACAATGGCAAAACGAGCAAAAATGATACCCAATTTAAGGGCCGAGAACCTCAAAAACCATACCCTATTCCGCAGCACATACCTATTTAGCCCATATATATATGGTATCCCGTTCCCCTCCCCACTAAATTTAACAATGTATGTACCTGCATCAATGCCACCGCGCAAGGTCACATTGTATGTGATTGTACTGTCACGGCACTTGTCCTGAGCTATGTAGTCATTTGCTACAGCTGAAAGGTATAAAAGACAGAGTAACTTCAGAAGATGTTAACTCAAATATCGGAAAACTAATGCAACAAATCAATGAAAATTGGTAAAAATCAAGTTTGAAACCATAAAACTCTTCATCTTTGAATCGCGTACATACTATTAAAAAACAAACAAACAACCATCATTCAATCAAACAATCTACAAATCACGAGGAGAAAATCGGTTCACTTAATGGAAAATTTGTATCCGAACGACATGTCTAACAAGGTAAATCACACCAAAATATGCGTGCGACTACCAAATAACAGACATACAAACATATTAAGAAAATTAATAGCCGGAGCAATTATTTTTCCAATGTACGACTTTTTTTGTGTGTGTTTGAATTTTAAAGACTTTATTTAACACAAAACAGTTGCATGAGAAGAAATGAAAAAAAAGTTTGCAAAAAGATGGTATCTTCACAAAGAAAAACAGTCTTAACTTACAATGTACGATAAAGCTCTGCTATACAAAATCAAAGGCCCTTTGGCCTGTCTCGTGTCAGTCAAAAAGAGATTAAAATATACTTTACTAAATAGTTATTATAAAAGTAAATGTTTTGCTAGGCTTGTATGTTATTTACGCTTGCAATATTTACAGGGAGTTCATTCAAGACTTTCGCGCCACTAAAAAAATAGGTGTTCTAAGAAAATTTACCATATCCGGGGATAGGGAAAGCAGAGACGGGGGAACATTTTGCTGGGATAATATTTAGTCTTCTTTTTCCATTCGCGGGAAATAAAAATGGCGAACAGGCGGGAAAACAAAATGACAGAACACATATTATTTATGATTTTAAACAAAAAACGTCCGTCCTCTCTATTTCCGACGCAAACTGAACGGAAGAGGAATTGAGCGTTACTCAAAGCACTCGTCCCCCACTTCACCTTCTTGCACCGACGTTTTGCGCTGTTTTCCATTTCTTTTGTTATTTATTGCCCGTTTTTAACGATCAAAGAACAATATCAGAAGATAGAGTATTTCATACATGTTTCTTGTGACGAAAACGCTGAAAATAGAAATGCCGATATGTTTGTAACGAACGTTTTACACATACCCAGGCAAATAGCATTCCCAAGGTAAATAACACCAAGGTAAACTCACCGCGGGAATACGTTACCGAGGTGTTTGCGGTCAGACACTTAGCACTTTACCAAGGTAAATTTTTCATACTGTTTTCGGCGCGAAATGCGAAAATGGCTAATTCGAGGGTGCTTGCTTAGCATCATCTCGCTTTTATTATTTATACTCTTTCGACAGTCTTCTACTGCTTTGTTATGTCAGTATTTCAGACAGCGAAGAAATAGAAGGCGAAGACTCCGTTTATATAGATCTCTTTGTTGGATTTTTCTAAACCTTGAGATGAAATAGAAATACATATAAGAAAACGCACTATAGATCTTCCTTGACTAGTGTTGTATTTAAACGCCAAATTTCCAAAAAAAAATTGCATTTACTTACAAATCAGCAAGCCATCAAGCCATGATTCCAAGAAAGACCACGTTTTTGCTGCCTTGAACACGCAAAGTTGACCTCAGGAAATCTAAACCTCACGCCATCATATTTAATTTCAAATTTCTCTGTTTATTTTATTTGCTTATCTTTAAGGTTTGCCTCGCGATTGGTCATTTTATCTTGGGGTACTTGGAAAACCAACCTATTTGCCTCGGTAACTTTCATGAGTGATTCTTTTGTTCTTTTTCACACCGCCATAAATTTACCTTGGGGGAACATATTGCTGAGATAATTTTTAGTCTTTTTTTTTTCACAAGCGGGAAATAAAAATGGCGAACAGGCCATGAAAATGACAAAACACCCGGGAAAACAAAATTACAAAGCACGCGGAAAAACAAAATGACAGAGCACATATTATTTATGATATTTACCAAAAAAACGTCCTCAATATTTGTGAGTTTCCCGAGGTAAAGAGCCCTTTTACCATATTAAAAGGACGATGTGTAACCGCAACTATATAAATTTGACACACTACACTATTAACCTATTCCGTACTTGAAACCCTACACCGCTACACAGATCAAGCAATTTGTTCCAGTCAAATTTTGTTAATTACATTTTATGCAGTTACGAAAAAACTTTCCGTAAAGATTCTCGCATCGCGACTGCATAAAAACACAAAATCCCGCTCAGGCTCTTTCTTGAAATTCCCGCTTACCGCTTCTGTTTTCAGCTCCCATCCCGGGCGAATATCACCACATCTTCTTATCTGGGTTTCTTAGCGTGAGGTCTGTCTTTGACCTTGTTAAAGGGCAACTCTTGGGAAATTTACCCCGATTTTTTTATTTTTTCTATAAGTTGTTTATAGCAACAGGAATCTTTAGAAGGTAAAATTTTTTAGATATCGGCTAAAATGAATTTACTACGAATTTTCTTTTACGCCAATTTGGCGGCCATTTTGAAAACGTTCGGATTTTGGTACGTCACGTGATGCTACGTCACAGGTGTGGAAGGCAGATTTGCTTTTGCTTCTGATAAGAGGAAAACACGCCAAGCTTCTCTTCATAAATGAGAATGACAAGGAGAGAAAGACCCTATGCTGTTCAATGATGTCCAAGATTAAAAAAAGGTAGTGCTTCAGTGCTTAAATATGAAAGGAAATAAACTTAAAAAGAGTAAATCATGTGTTTGTGAAACGAAACAAATCCGTCAGATTGATCGGCCTTCTAAGGTCAGCAAATGTACATAGCTTTATAATACGATGCATCCTCTCTTGCACCATATCGTGATGAAGATGCCTTTTGTCTGGAGAAGATAGTAAATTGAAAAGGGTCTGCGAGTGCTGATTCCCATAATTTGTCAGAAATCTCTTCATTTATGAGCAGGAATACTGAGCCTCTATATGTCCTATATGTAAGCGAAATCCACGCGTTCGGAAACAGACCGATATATTTTGATTCTGTTGTTGAGAAATTTGTAGCTACCCTCAGATTTCTCCTGCTGTTAATTGGCAAAATAGAAAGCAATTCCCACCAGCAAATGTAGTGTTTCTTTGAAGTATATGCCTTCGAAAGGCGCGCGTGATTTGCGTGCAGGTCAGTACTGCGCAATAAGAAGCCACTACCCCGCGCGCTAGCAGAGGCGCTCTCGCGGGATATAAAATTATACAAAGAAATGGGGAATCAAATATAAAACAATATCCGGATAACTAAGAGAAGAAGTGTTGCGTGAACTACTTGTTCTGTGATTCCTTTTGAGAAACAATTGTTGTAAATTAGGCAACCTGGGGTGTAGCATGAAACCCGGGTATGAAAGTGTGTCACGCTCTTTCCCTTCACCCTCCCTAGCCTGACCACGAAAGAGTTTCGTGTGCAGATTCGAGCAGATGTCAGTTGACGAGATAACTAAAGGAAAACATGCCAAAAGTTGTAAGACACGAAGAGCGCAACGACCATTTCAAATGCATTTATATTGCCTGTTGGACCACTAAGAATTTGCGTTCGCTGCAAGTTCATAAATCAAACACTCTTTCCTAATTGTCTCAATCATTCCATTTAAAAAATGTACAAAAATTTCATCTAATAAAACTGCTCAAATTTAATACATCTCTTTCACTGCTTTACATTCTACGCCGTGATTTTCCCTTAAATTAAAGTTCAATTCTGTTCAACTAAAAAGCCATTTATAAACACTCCCAACCGACAAACGATTACAATGAACCAGCAGAAAAGCAAAAAACTTTCAATGCAGCAATATTTTTGAACTTCTACTTATAAACAAAAATTATTTCTTTCACAACACGCACAAAATCCGGCGGCCTCACAAAGCAAATCTTGACATGGCGGGAAAAATATTGACATGGCGGGAAAATTCCGCGGCCTCACAAAGCAAACGCGCATGGAATGCACCTTGGAATG
This sequence comes from Meandrina meandrites, assembly GCA_963693305.1. Lineage (NCBI taxonomy): Eukaryota > Metazoa > Cnidaria > Anthozoa > Scleractinia > Meandrinidae > Meandrina > Meandrina meandrites. Next base: position 27,910,178 of record OY855911.1, on the reverse strand, counting down.
CACCTTCTCCCCATCGCATATTCTCGTGTCGTCATGACAACGTCATGACGACACGAGACAAAAAGGGGTGTGAGAGATGCGAAAAGCGCAAGCACTTACCGAGAGAATTCAAACCGAAGCGAGGTTTCTTCTTAAGGAATGAAATAGCAGGATTCAAGTTCAACCGAGAGATACTGGATCCGAAGATGGGAACGGTCTTGCAGAGATCCGCGCTGTAACAACGCACGGCATAGCACATGCTGCCTAACATGAAGGCCACATCACTATTGGGTTGCTTGCAGCTCATCTCTATACAGTCGTCCATGGAGTCCACTCTACCTATCTTTTGAAATACTCCAGAGTGAAGACCCATTTTCAGGGTGACGTTGTACTCGATGGGCGTGGCGTCGCAAGAGTGGGCCACTTTGACAGGTGGGTTTAATGAGGAATCTGGTGAAATTGACAGCAAGAACAGCGCATCAGTGTAAGAGTCGAATTGTACGGTACAAATTTGTGGCATTAATACAAAAGTCGTATACAACTTTCATGTCGTGGACTTGTCGCAAGGCTTGTCGCGTGTGGCAAATTTGTATCGTTAAAATCGGCCCTAAGACTTCAAGATTGATTCCATGAAATCTATTACGACATTAATACCCGGCTGCTGGGGTCATGCTTAATTACACAAGGCCGGGTTGTTCGAAAGCCGATTAACGCTAACCCAGGATTAAAAGTTAATCGAGAGTTCAAAAACACGAGGGAAAAAAACACAGAAAACCTCACAGAATAGTTAAAAAACTGAAATCAAAATTCATGCTAATCCTGGATTAGCTTAATCGTGCTTTGAACAACACGACCAGGGGAGGAGAGGGGGTTGCCAGACATGGTTTATAATTTTCTTTGTTTAGCAACGCAGGCGCGAGCAAGTTTCTTGTAGAGTTTTCTTGTACACTTTTTTAATCCTGCCGCAAGGGTATAGACATCACCTAAACACGACCGAAAACTGAAAAAAAAAAATATACAGACAGAATAAGGCATGTGTACCTTCGTGAGCTTCCAGAACTGGTCGAGAAGAAGGTGAGGGAGACGTTGCAGGCGTCAGGGACGAAGATGCCGATGGTGACGGAGTCGGAGTCGGCGATGGTGACGATGATGATGTACCAGGTGTTGAAGATATGTCAGTAGGTAATCCTTTGACGCGATAATCTCCTGTTGATGACAAAAATTGGTATCAATATGAGTATCAGCACAGTCTGCACGTGCACGGACCATGTGGCCCACGTGCAGGTGTTATGTCGCTTATCTCTGGTCCCCGTCGCATAACGTGACCGGTACTACTGATACCTCCCCTGGAAGGCAAACTGGACCATCACAATTCACCCCTCCCCCCTGCAACATTTTTGTCAACTCACCAATTCGCTAGTAGGAATTTTAAATTGCAGCTTCTAATTCCTAACCTATGTATATTCGATCGGGAAGACACACGTTCGGCGTTCCGGCTTTGTTTTATAATTTCTCCCAAAATACGTTCTTGAGCTTTATTCTACTTTATACATTTAGAAGCTGATTAAAAAATTGATTACCTTGAGGTTTTTTCCTTATAGCAATGCGAGGGAAATAATGGGTCGGTCGCGCTTTCCTGGGTTCACAAGCCCCATTGCTGTTACAAGCCACGGAATAACAGTCATCCTCAATCATAAATGCCAGATCACAGGATTCTCGCTTGCAGCAAAACTGCATGCAGAGGTCCATGTTACTGGTTTTTCCGTTGTCACTGAATGTACCCGCGTTGATTCCGCCGACAAGAGTGTAATTGTGAAGAATTTCACCGTCCCAACATACGCTTTTCTGTTGCGTGGAAGCTGTGGACGGGAGATCGAATAGAGCGTTTATTCTCTGTGCGATTTCCTGCGGGTTTTCGTAAACGCGGAGCGGGGAATTGTTCGTAAAAGTGTCTTGAAAAGTGAGAGGGTTCTGTCTGTATCCTAAACGTAACATCGCGTAGTCAGCGAATCTGTCCAAGTCTTTATTACTCAGTGACATGAGATCGTCGTTAGTGTTGTCATAGTAGCCAGGAAGCCCTTCGTTTTCGTCTCTCCACTTTCTGGCATGTTTGTTTATATGGAGCCATTTGTGGAGAAGCCCTTTCAAAACCTTGTCAACAGTCAAACCATTTTGCTGGGAATTTAACTGCACGTGATTAGCACGTGGGTCATCATTCGTCGTGCCAAGTGACAAGTCGATCAATGGCCGAGTGCGAATCGCTGGCACGTGAGGATTAACGTGCATCACGTCACCAACAGACGTCACATGGTTAATTTTGGGTGAATTTATTTCCTTCATGAACGCACCTAACATATTCTGCGAGGGAGAGCTCGAAGCTACATTCAGCTTAGATCCGCTTAAACTATTCATGCCTTTAGGTGGGAACGGTGTGGCAGAAGCCCCAGTTAAACCAGTCTCAGACTCATAATCGTCGTAAAATACCGGAAGAGCGTAAACATTCATTTGTCCGCCCTTGATATTATTCAACAGCTTTTCAAAATGCATTTGTGGTATCGTTGGTGTAAACATATCAGTGTTGAATGATTCGTCTATGTTTCTAATGATCGGGTGAGAGCTGCCGGAAAGGGTATTGCTTACGTCACTGCTGGCGTCGTTGTTTGCGTCACTATCCACAGTGAAATCAGTGTTGTCAGTGTTCTTGTCGTTTAGGGGTACGAATTGTGTTCCAGTTTGTTTTTGTAGCGTCTTGCCATATAGTAGGCGCTCAATCATTTTCATAACAGCCCTGAGTTTTGGTCGCCGCACTGCTGTAGAAGTAAGGGGTTAAAGGATCGTCAACATGTTAAGTGAAGAGAAAGCAACGTAGGACGTGTTTTATTGGACTAAACTACTTAAACCGTAATTAGTTGGTAGTTTGGTTGAAAGTTTTAATACAACACTTCTCCAACCGTTTTCGGTCGAAGCAGTTGATTACGGTTGCGCCGTGGTCTGTTGAATAAAAGCCCTCGTGCGGCTTATTAAACTATAATTAACACGATTAAAATTGAAATAGCATATTACATATTAGAATGTTACAGAAACAAAACGCGCTAGCAAAATCACGTTAAGAGAAAGCATTGTCTTTCAGAAAGAAAGGAAAATTAATACAAATAAAACAGTGTAACCTCGTAGAATGCGGGAAAAATTTTCCCTGAGAACGTAGTTGAACACAGTCTTAAGTATATCAAAAGTCATCACACGTTTTATAGTCGTTCAATAATGAGTGGAAGCTTTGACTGCGTTCTCGCCTCGTCTTTGACAAGAAATAAATGCTGAGAATTAAAAGCAATTTTCCCTGAGTTTGTACTGCGGATTAAAATAATGGATACCTAAGTAAAGAAACTGTTAAGAGTCCCTAACAACTATCAACACTGACAAGATAATTCATACCTTTGTCTTTCTTTTTGTCGTGATATACGTAGGCAATTTTCGGGTTGTACCTCGCGGGATTTCTCGCGGGACGCGTCTCGCACAGCGAGTCGTTCACGCAGCTAACACCATAGCACTCGCCCTCGAGCATAAACGCTACATCGCATGCGTCCTTCATGCAGCACCGCTGAGTGCAAATGCTCATGTTGTCGGCGTCCCCGAGATCGGTGAACTTTCCCGCGTTTATGCCCCCAACCAAAGTGACGTCATTGTGAACTGCGCTTGCGCGACACTGACCTACTTCCGACGATGGCTTGGTTGTGTTGGCTGCAGAACAAACATAATGCGCATAAGCCGGTATGTTGAATTATATAGGGCGTGTTTTACTGAGAATTACCTTTTCAGTTGCAATCGGTTTGGTTGATTCGGTTGGCTAGATTATTTTCGAACCATTTTTAGCTAAAACGGAAGCCGTTGGTTTCGGGGCAAACGTCCAAACGTCTCAGGCACGTATAGACAATGTAGGGAATCAAGGACTGCGGAAGTAATTTTTGATGTGGATGTGGCATACGCCTAAAGGAAAACTCGGGGGACTGATTGTTTGTTTATTCATAGGAAAGGTCGGGAGCATACGTTTGCAATACTCAGTCAAGACGCTCATTTAACTCTTCGCTACCAGCCAATATTCTGTCCTCCCCCCTCAGCAAAGTGTCGGCGTCCGTTTCAAGGAGAAAATAACCACATTTGGTATTAACTTCTAATCTTTGTGAAAAATTTACCGATTCGCCCTTGTTATCAACAATTTTGAAGCTGTTCTTGAGCCTGAAACTGTGTAATGATAAGTGTTCTTAGTCACGCTTTTATCCACAGAAACTTTCGACAGAAGTCAATGGTAAACGCCTATTTTGTTACTTACCACTCACGATCACCTTGGTGTGTTTTACAAACGCGATCTTCGGTTTATAAAAAGGTGAATAGGCAGGCTTTGTCAGGCAGAGTGCGTCATTATAGCACGACACGGCGAAGCACTGCTTCCCTAGCATAAACGCCAGACTGCAACTCTCCATTCTCCCGCACGCTCGAACGCACTCCGACATGTTTCCTAATTTTCCTTTGTCGTCAAACTTTCCCGCCTTGATACCGAATTTCAGTGTGACATTGAACAAAATCTCGCCGGCCGTGTAGGTGTTCTTGTGCGGCAAGCCGTCTTGGAGTGTGAGATAGTTTTCATGGATGGTCGGTGTCGGCGAGGGGGACGTAGCCGGCGATCGCTGTGTGCCGCTAAGCGCGGTAGGTGTAAAATCATTTGATGATGTGCTGGATGAACTCCCTGTGGTACCCGTGCTGAAGGTTGAACTACCTGTGGTACCGGTCGGAGAGGTGGTGTTTTGAGTGCTTTCTGTTGGCCCAACTTCCAAGTCTAAGTTGTCTGAAAAGTCAGATTACATGATGAAATAACAACTGGAATAAGCTTCCATAACGTCAAATCAGCAGCAGTTCTACCAGCTGATCGACGGAGCGAAAGGACGTGGCCAAAATCTTTAACAGATTATAAAGTCCAAAAAATGGAGGTTTTATTTCTTTTATGAAATTGTCACCAGATACAAATTTAAAAGAGCGAGGTCACGACATCATTTTTTTATCCGCGCGAAAAATTTGAAGCGTCCTGTTAGCCCTTGTGTGATATCTATTCTTTACACTTTGATATAAAATAGCTTCCTCCAAGAAAGATACTCGCGAGAATCTCTGCCATTTCATTAGTTTCGAAGTTAGAGTGAATTTGACATACCTATCAACCTATAAACGTTGTTAGCGTAAGGTCCTCCTAGCCCATCGCGACATCTTCTAGAAATCCCGTACTTCCGGTAATTAATTTCTGCTCGGGGTCCGCCGAAGCACATCCCTCCTCGCTGAAGAGCGAACACAGTGTAGCCTCGTTTGCGCGCCACCTCTCCGCATTTGCGCAGTGGATCCAAGCGAGATTTGTAAAAATCATCCAATTGTGTATCAGAATGCTCGAGTATTGGCAGAGCGTGGATTCCGGAGTCATTCCAACAACCAAGAGATACGTAAGAACCTGAAATACACAATTAGTCATCATCATCATCATCATCATCATCATCATCATCATCATCATCATCATCATCATTATCATCATCATCATCATCATCATTATTAGCACTTTTTGTCTTATTAGGCGATCTAGGAATATGCGAAGTGGGAGAAGTGGTAATGGTTGCTTTTCCCTTGTAGCTTGGAGCCACGCTGAGCAAGACCAATCATTTGCTTGCATACACATTCGCAGAGCTGTTCGCCAGCTTTTGCGGCGAAGTTAAAGGTTTTCCTAGCACCTTGGTTCGATCCCGATAGCTATCATATCCCTTTCAGTCCAGAATTTCCCTTAGTTCTTAAATCATTTTTAGTTCACCGACACTCTCTTCTGCAAAGGGGCTGTATGTAAACATTACAATGATGGCATATTTTCTGAAATTCTAAGTCCATACATTCAACTATCTGTGCCAAGTCGTATTCATTTTAGAGTAATGATCTTCACCATAGCTATTCTTTGTCTCTCCAAGTTGGGAAATAGGTTGCACTTAAAGAGCAATAATCGTAATGCAAGTATAGCTTGGTTTCTCTGTATCTAGAATTCTTAGTTTGGCTGAAGCCGTTTATGTGCGCTACTAGTTCGTGCCAGTTCTGTATTCCTATCGAGTTATAGCAGTACGACTTTTAGCGCGCGCTTCTTACAGGATGCTTCCGAAAATTTTCTAATAAACTTGCAGACTGAGATGAGAACTCACCAGAATCTGTCAGCCTGTAGACATCATTAGCAAATAAGCCTCCTTTTCCCGCCTTACAGGATGATGACTCGCCAAACTGGTTAAACATCCGTCCTGCTGTGGGTCCACTCAGACACGCCCCGCCATTCTGGATGGCAAAAACTGCGAACGAATAAATAATTGAATACAATACAGGTGTTCTCGTGGCTCCAAGTCATCTTCTATTTTAATGACGAAGCATACCGCGATTGATCTCAACTAAGTGAATTTTGCAAAAATGTTTGTCAGTATCCATCACTGTGTCTTGTCCATTTTCGTCCCCATAGCCCTTTTCGCTTCTCTTAGCCGGCAGGGTCTTGGCACGAAAAACGAAGGGCTTTGGGGACATGGGATTTTTGAATTAACTCATTTTTTTTGATTGGCCGTTTGAATAAAAAGAAATCTTGAGTGGAAGTAAAAGACGCCATGACTCTCCCTTACAATATATAGAAACATCACAACTGCATACATGAAGACGGGAAGCCTAGAATCTAGGACTAAAAATCCTTTATCTTTAGAACCCTTTGTTTCTCGTGCGAAGGCCCGCGGCTAAGAGAAGCGAAAAGGGCTATGGGGACGAGGATGTGTCTCGTCTTGGAGCTGGAACCCAGACCGCTCGATCCGGATTCAAACGGGTTAAACGGCATTAGGCCCGCGCAATAGTTCTCTTGCAAGTGTTGTTGATTATCCAATCACTACCCCCACCCCACCCTCCCACGCCAAACCCTCTTCAGTGCCAAACGCAGTGAACCAAATTGGTCGTCTAGAGGATTTAAGAGACAAGTGTTTTGCCATATATACCTTTGAACTCATGCCTCCTCGCGACTTGAGCACATGTATCAATAGGCTTCGAACGCGTGACGTACGGCTCTGTAAGAAGCGGATCTGAACCCTCTAGAGAAGCAACGGCAAATGATTCCGTGTCTCTCCAGCAACCTAAGGACGCGTACCACCGATTCGCTGCAAAATAACAATAATAAAATTATTTATCTCTAAGATCCGGCATCGACATTTTATAACAATCGCGAAATTCAACTCTCAAGAGACAAGCTTTAGAAATCTCTTATTCCTTAGCACATTAGGCAACCGGCTTTTACACCCGGCAAACGAAAAAACAAGAACTGGTCGTACGTTTCCTGTCGCTACTCGATTTCTTCGCCTGGCGTTTTTTGCGTTTAGAATAGAGAAGAGGTAGAAAAGAGGTAGGTACCAAGGACATCGTCACGACTATAGGAAGAAAACGTTTGTTATAAAAACAACTACGTGAAAATAAAGGAATTACCTGGAATTTCGTCATCGGGTGGGCTCCAGTTAACAAAGGTCAGCCTTGGATGATAATACTCAGACAAAGCTGGTTTCACCTTACACGAATCATAGTCTTTACACGATACCAGAAAGCAATTGTCCCGGATGAGGAAAGCCACGTTGCATCTCTCGTCTGCGCAGCAGAATGCTGAACATTCGTCCATGTGTTTGACCACGCCCTTGTCGGTGAAGTTCCCTGACGTAATGCCCCCGCGAAGTGTCACGTTATATATGGTGTTACTGACGCTGTACTTGTCGCACGCGTCTTGGCTCGGCTTTTCAGCGCCTGGTAAAGGATCTGTAAGAGTAAAGAGATTGTAAGAGATTGTAGCACTAAGCAAAAATAGTAATTAGATCATCGAAAAGGAGATGAAGAAGACATACATTTCATTTTAAGAAATGACAGTGGATGTGGCGTCCATCGACAAGAGGACAATTCAGTTTCAGTTGCAAATACCAGTAGGGTTTGCACTGTTCGGTGGATTTGCTGATTTGCTTATTTGCGTCGACCCTTACAATCGATCCTCCAATTCGCTTGTCGGGTTTAGAAAATTTACCACTTCTCAACTTTAACTGCTAGCGCAAGGAATAAATGGCTCCGCTTTCAAATTGCTGATGCGAGATTATGGCGAATGGACGTATTGACTACGAAAATATGTTATGACACACGGTTATATCGCACTGAGGTAAGAAAATAAATGTAGTATTCCTACTGTAGGTATGTGAAAGGGGTACCATCTTCTCTCGAAGCTATACGAAAGGCCTGCCTTATCTTTCAATTATGGTATATAAAAGGGTACGGGTTTGGACCTCGGGGCGGAGTCTCACCTAATAAGATATTTTTGAGTAACCCCTCTCTCCCCACTCTAGTTGTCCCACTGATGGTAACAAATTTCCTACTCACCTCCTATGGGTCTTTGATTGCCGCGGTACACGTACGCCACAGTAGGGTTATAAGAGGAAGGTTTTGCTCTCTTGACCTGACACCCCTCAGTATCGGCGCACTCTACCGCGTAGCAATTCCCCTGAATCATGAACGACACGTCACACTTGTTGTCACGGCAACAATGACGTATGCACTCATTCATGGTGCGAGTTCGACCGTACGTGCTGAATTTTCCCGCGTTTATTCCGCCGACCAGCGTCACGTTGTAGCTCACTTCTGTATGATGGCACATCGGTTGGACCTGAGCAGGCTGCGTGGTTGGTTTAGACAAACCCGGAGTCATAGCCTTGCTGTAGGCGTTTCCATCTGCCGAGAGTTCTATTGATAACATAAGAAAAAGTGAGCTACGGAACAACAATAAAATGGCTATTTAATGCATGGTCTGGCCATACAGGTGAAGTCCTGCTACCCAATTCCAGCTTGTGGTAGAATGGATAGTCCAGTTCTGGAACTCTCTCTCTCACGCAACACTCTCTCCCGTAGTGTTGCGTGACAGAGAGAAACCCGGAACTGGACTATCGAATGGAGCGCTTGAGCCTGGTTACCTCCCCAAACGAGCGCGTAACTAACTATCGGCCACCCTTGCTGTTTAATGTGCGGTTTTGGTGTTACAAAATCGCAGTTAGTTTGTATAAGTCAAATGTTTAAGGTTATTGACAGGTCTGTATTCAGGGTGCGACAAAAGTGCTGTCCGATAGCCCGGGGCTAGTGGAATGACTCGTCGGGCTAGTGTCTTTAGATCACCGGTTGCCCGCTGGGCAAGCCGGGCGGGCAAGCAATTTTTTATGACAAACTACAGAAATGAGCGGTGAGCAAACAGTTCGTGAGGGAAAGTGAAACAATACAATTTTTTTTCTTAGTTGAAGTGACGAAGAAATCTAAGCAACCAAAGTCATTCTATTTTTGGAGTACCTGCAGAATTTCACACGTTTGCACACAATCAATTAAGCAAATTATTGTCATATGTTAAATCGAGTGTTTCTATTTAAGTACTGTAGAATAAGTGGATTGCATGTATTTTGCGCAGTAAATAAATTATATTGTCTTTATTGAAAAGATTAATTTTGGGCTACCACCTCAGAGGTTCTGGCTAGTACAATGGAAAAACAGCTTGCCCGAAGGGCAAGCTGATTTTTTGATATTCGTCTCACCCTGGTATTCAACAGTGGCATAACACTCGTACGACGACTGAAGCCTGGTACGAACTTAATTAAGGTTACTGATAAACTTTTCGGGTGCCTTTCGGAAAATATTTCGTACGCGCGTCATTTTCAGTGAAGCCATGGCTACCTATATATTTGTGGAAAGGTTATGAAATGTAGAATCCAAATATATAAAAATCGTGGAAATTTATAGCTTCGGTTAGCGCGTGCGGGCCTTCGTACTTGAAACCGTCGATGTTCATTTCACTGAATTACCCGCCTCCGCGTTATCTCTTACATCAAAACAAACTGCACTATATTGATCAGCACTTAATAGGCTACCAAAGTGTGTCGGGCTTTAATGACCTTTTTGAGAAAATAGACTCTGAAGTTACCGAAACGAAAAATTTCATATTTCCTATTGGAAAGGCACCCAAAGAGGTTATCAGTAACCTTAACAGATTTATTTACCCGGCTCAGGTGTCACCGCCTGCAAGTGCGATACAAAAGTTATCCTGGGATTCATGTTTGACGGCCGCGCCTTCTTGGTCTTACAAAACATGGCATTGTGACATTGAACCAGATAACAAGAATCCCGGATCATGAAGGCCAGGTCACATGACCTTCTCAGACAACAGTGGCGCGTGCACAGATCCATGTCGTGTACGTTCTTGGCCTCAGAGAAGATCCCGGATTTGATGCCGCCGATCAAGGTAACGTTATATTCGGGTCGAGTCACCGCGCATCTTTGGGAGTCGTCAGTGGGAGTTGGAGGTCTTTCAGTTTTCTTTGTTTGACGAGATGTTGCTGCAAAAAAATAGATTATATTTTCGTAAGTGAATGTTTCACATGTCATTAATAGTAAGAGTAGCAATGTTATAGAAAAAAGGAAAATTATTCTTGATTTTTCGTTTAGTTTATATCTGATTGCAATCCTCTTTAGTATCACAGGAATCTACATCCTCGGAAACCCAGGGCTTCAAAGGGGATGGGAAGGGAAGGGAGAGACTGGGAGCGGTAAAAAAGGAGAGGAGAGGGGAAGGGAAAGGGGAAAGGGGAAGCCCTTCCCCTTTCCCCTTTCCCTTCCCCTCCCCTCTCACCTCACCTTTTTCCCGCTCCCAGTCTCTCCCTTCCCGTCCCGTCCTCGTTGAAGCCCTGGGTTTCCGAGGATGAGGAATCTAGAGCGAGAATAATGTAGGCGCTATTTCGAATCTCTTGGAGACTATAACCAGCCCGTAGTCACGCTTGGACTGAGGAGGTTGGTCCGTGGAGGTGTTGCGTGACGGGATAGCTGACGCTATTGAATGATTTCTTGCAATTGTGCTGCAGGAATATATATAGCCTACTCCACAGTCGTTACGTTTAGCTTGATGTCAGAGCTAGGGAGATGGGGGGGGGGGGGGGGTGCATTGCATAACGCCCGAGTTAAATGCATTAGAATTCCTTTAAACCAGTTTTATGGGAAAAAAAAGTCATCTACGGAGAAGTAGTGTCTCAACTCCCTTTTGCAAATCATTGTAGCAGGAATATCGTTGTAGATCCATTACTAATACTACCTGTGTCGTAAGACATCAGAAAGCCTTTTCCTTCCGCTCCCTCTGTACTAGTAAACTGCACCCATAAGTGATTCCCGCTTGATGTTACTTCTGGAGGCCGCTTTACGCCGCAGTAAACTCCAAGCGCTTTAGAATTTTCACTGCTGCCGTCTCTGACCACCAGTTTAGCCTTGCCACATGTTCCGTCCTCATCTAAACTGAAGCGTTTAAAACTAAGCGCGATTTTCTCGCCCGGATCAACGGAAACGTGCCACGTGCAAGACGTTTTTCCTTTGTAGCTTTTGGGCCATTCGGGTGATTCAAAAATGCCTGCAGGGCTGTAGAAGAAACCACCGCATCCTAAGGCGGATATGAGAAAAAAATCTTTTATCAAACAGATCAGAAAAAGGGACTTGGTGAAAAACCAGTTTTAGCTTGTACATTATATATATAATATATTTAACAATTAGACTACTCGTTCTCGTTTTCTATGAGCGAATTGTAGTGAGTAAAATGTCACGAGTATTGCACAGTAAGGGGATGGGTGGGGCACTGCAGTGTGACACGGAATCCTACAGTGTGATAAATGTCAAGTTTGCATGTTTTCTTGACCTTATATGGTTAAATGACGTCATAGTGGAATTAATTCGCATCAACGTTCAAATTAAGTTCCAGGTTTAGTACTTGACTCACCTCTTTCAAAACTGCATGTTTTCATAAGATTTTGAACTTCATCTTGTGACAGAGCTTTGTTGTAAATCCTAAACTCGTCCACCTCCCCCTGGAGAAACCTCTCGTCCTTGTGCTTCCCTATTCCCGCATGCGCATCCCAGTCCTGAGACAAAAGACCCTTCCCAGCAGCCTCTGCCTTCAGTCGACCGTTGACGAAGATTTTGGCAATGCCAGTGAGTGCATTGTATGTTCCAACAATGTGATTCCACACATTTGCAGGAATTATGGGATCTGTGGAAAATTGGAAGCGTTTATTTATAGAGCGAGCTTCCGAGCGGTTCAAGCACCTTGCTTTCCATTTTTTTTTTTTAACCGTATACCTCATTAAGGAGCCTGTTTGCAGGCTACACTGATTCTTTCGGGGTAACTGAACACTTTTTGTTCAGTTTTGTGTGAGTTTAGCTGCGCATCGAGAAGTCAAAATTTACAGTTGTGGCGTAGGAAACCTAAAAACTGATGGGCCATTTTTATCAACAATTCCTATATTAAGAGCACTCACTGTTAACAAGCGTATTTGGCTGTGGATGGACCTGTCTTTAAAACTCAATATTTATAGCCTTAGTTCGATTTCTATCCGCAAATTAAGGTCATATCTACCTTTAGTTGTTCAAAGATAATGTTTTTCATGGGCTACGTTGCCTATCACTAATTTCAGCACAGTTTAGACCAAACTCTGCGAAATCCCTCTGACGTAGCTCCTTTAAGGAGCAAGACACTCAAGTTTCAGTGTCTCTTACCACCCTAGACTTCGTTGTACAAAAGCCGAAATAAAGTAAATGCTAACACCACATCAGAAATCATTACAGTCGAAACTTTCCTTAACGACACCTCTATAATACGTACACGGTTCTGTTACGGACAGTTCATCTGGTCCGAAAGAGATAAAAATTCATATAAACTCTAGGTCTGTAATACGGACGTCTCAATAAAACGGACACGCTTTCCTGTCTCTCTGGTGACCGTATTTACGAGGTTCGACTGTATCATGATTCTAAGTTAAGTAAAAACAAATAAATGACAAAACAACAACAACAACAGCAGTAGCAGAAATCTTCAATGGCCACGACTACCGGAGCAGCCCGAAAACGCGAATTCTTAAGACACACTGTATCGAAATTATTTGAAAGGCGCTCAGTTAGCATGTAAAACGAATTTGACCAAAATAAACATTGTCGCAGGTTGTGGGCTGTGATACAAACCAAACCGAACCAACCAAAACCGAACCCCCAAACAAGTTTGCAAAGTTTCCTTACTTATATGCGGACTTGGATGTAGGGGTCCAAAACATTGAGCTTTGCCATGCAGACTTTCTCATATTTGCACCCTAAACGAACCATTTTGACCAATAGTTTTTTTTTTTTTGCCTTACCTGTTTCGACACTGAAAATTTGATCCTCCGATTCGTTCCTGTGGAACCACCGAACACTGGCGTCTTGTATCTCGAAATGATATTGCCCGTTTTTATGGGCAGAATGACCGCCGACCGTGTCAAATATCGAGTGGTATCCCTTGTTGTTGTCTAGTTTGATCCACGCTGCTAAGCTTATTGCCTGGCGGGGCTTTTCCTGAAGAGAGATGCGAAATATAAGACTCAAGAGAACGACATACTGTCTCATCGCCCGGGATATCTGAGCCCCAAAAGGCGGTAGATAATAAAATTATATCCCCACACAGAACTTGGCTCTTTTCTGTCTAACTTCTCAGGCAAGTGTATATATAGAAATCGCCAAACATGGCCGAGAAGTTAAAAGCGTCTTCAATATTGGTTTGGTTTGTTGTTGACTCTTGAATTATGGATGCATTACTCAGCGATACTCCGCCCTACATAGCTAAATTCAAGTCTTGTCACCGATTAAGCCCTTCTAAATTCTCCTAAAATATTAACTGAAAGCCAAGATCGACATTATGAGAGTAAACTTACTGGTAACCTTGAGAATATTGACAAAAGTAACACTAGCTGGATTTGTTTTCTGTAGCCTAGAACTCAACTTCACCACGCTTTGTAAATAGCCAACTGGTCAGCCTCCTGCCAGTTGGGATTCGTAAGACGTCATGTTTAATTTGTTTCATATTTGTTTGTGACGCGCATTTGATCATATTCACATGAAATTTGCGCGATATAAATACTAATTATTATTATTATTATAATGAGGATGATGATGATGATGATGATGATGAATAGGCCCTTTGCAGAGCACGGTCACGTGACCTTGTCAATCATAAAAAAATAGGCGGTAGTTAACAATTATTCACCGAAGTGGAGGTGAATAGTGGTGGATATTTACCGAGCCGCGAAGCGACGAGGTAAATATCCACTACATTCACCGAACACTGAGGTGAATAATTGTTTTAGTATATACCACACAAGTTGAATAACTGCCGGACCAAAACATTACTTTCGATACCCAAAGCGACGCGCGAAGCCATTTTGTTTCTCTTCGGCTGCTCGGAGGTGAATAGTACTTTGCTAATCACCTCCAAGTTAACCAATCAGCGCGCGCGGAAAGCACTATTCACTTGTGTGATATATAGTAATGCAAAATAGTTGCTAGAAATGGAAAGAGCGTGATGAAATTAGTAATGTTGGCTAATGCTTCAGCATGAGATGTTATCATTGGTGGTTTGAAAGTTTAAAAATTCAGTAGAGGATTTGTATGCTGGAGGGTAACCCTTGCCATCGATCCAGCAACTTTTTTCCAAACAAATCATCTAAATTTTTGAAACTTTCAAACGACTATTAAACACTTTTTTCTTATGTTTGGCATAGTATTTGAGCACTGGGCCAGGGGTCTTTAGTATTCTAACTATAGCTAGCACGACCTGTACGCTACCTTCAATTGTCCTCCTTTTAGTAGTATTTCGCTTCCATTGTTTAACCTCGCAACTTTCCCACAGGAGCCATAAGATCTTGTAATTTCAGTTCGCTTGTCCGTGTCAGTTACATCTCCTTTCAATGACGCATAAGTCGCCCTGCCGCTTTGCACATCCTCAAAATTTAAATACATGATGAGCCCTTGCGAAACACGTGACCTTCGCCACGCGTCACCATCAACACTCACGTGACTGTTATAGCTCATTGCCGGCAAAACTGAAGACCACTGCGGATTTATTTTTGCTCTTTTTGGAGAGAAAAACTGGGGGCTGATGGGTCCGGTTTGACGATAGGGAGTGTTTTGTGGATTGCCACCCGCAAAGGCCATTTGAGGCGAGTAATGGGACGGGTACTCAGCTTGTTGCTCATAACCGTACAATACACGCTGAGTTGCGGGTATAAACTGCTTTTTGCTCTGATCGTTGCCTTTGAGCAATCTGCTTCCCCGAGGCTGTTTATTTCCGAACTGCGATTTCACTGGCTGTTGAATATTCATCTGCTTAATCGAAGCCGCGTTTTGAAACCTTGTGTTCCAGGCTGGTACAATGTCTGCTCTCACCGTTTCAGAACGAAAGGGAAGACCTTGAGCTAGTTTGTTACTATTTAGCTCAACATTCACGGGGGACACCGGAGCAGATGGAGGTTTATTCACGTTAGAAATGCTTACTCTTCGGTCGTTAAATGTGTTGTACTGGTTGGGATTTAAAGATAGAGAAGATGTCCGCCCACCGTATATTAACGGGTCGTACTTCGCTTGAGAAATGGCATTATTGTTGGTAACAATTGCCCTGTCGATGGGATTTCTTGTTAAACCTGGTCGTTTCCAAACCTTGTTTCTCGGGTAGTTTTTATTTGTAAACCCATTCTGAGGGAGCACGACTGGGTTAAACGGAGGCAAGCTTCGCGGTGTAGCATGCTCCCGGAGCGTTTGACGTCGTTTTTGCCGCTTGTGTTTCTTTCCACTCTTTGACGGTTTCTCGTCATCTTCTTCCAAAAGAGACTTGCGTTTAAATCTCAGCAAAACACGCTCACTGCCGCGGAAAAGCGGAAACCTACGGTTGTTGCCCCGAAAGTGTGCTTGATGTTGTAAAGATCTTCGATTTCTCGTAAATTCTTCATCATTTAACTTATTCTCACCAGCATCAACGGACTTGCGTCTTTGAAGATTTACCTTTCTGTGACGGTGACGATAATGTGAACGACGATGATGACCACTATGGATTGGCGAATGATATTTTCTTCTTTTCTTTCTTCTAGATTTAACGTACGTTTTAGGTGTGCCACTAAGGCTCTTCCGTTCATAATGCTGATGCCTTGAAAGACCTAATTTATTCGATAAAAGTTTTAATTCCCTCTTTGTTATGCTAGTTCCACCTTTCTTTGTTTTTTGCAGCTTGGAACTACCTTCGGCGGGACCTAAATTACCACGAGAAGTTAGCGTACTAGTTCGGGGATTTTTAGAATTATTCATAAAATGGGTTACATCATAAAGGTGCGTGACACGTTCGGAAGAACGTGTGGTGTTTTCCGCTAAGTGTGTTTTCTTGAAATCGTTGCCGGTAGCAAGGTGATGGCGACCTTGATTAATTCCTTGTTTCTCCAAAGATGAATGTGTTTTTGAGCTTCGGAATCCATCTTTTCCAGAAATTGCTAGAGGTATCGAAATAACAGCTGGAGAGTTTAATGACTGATTGTGAAGGGCTTGCGACGAACCTGGAATTAAGATAAAATAAAAATAAAGCGGTTTTACGATCGGGGAAATTAATTTCAAGGATGACTGCAAAAATAATCTTTGATTTCCCACAGACCATCGAGCGAGAAACCAAACTATAGTATTACTATAGTTTAATTTTTCGCTGGTTTCTAAGAAACAGAATTTTCCAAAGCAATTATAGCGGGATCATCTTGTGATTTTTTCTAGTCAGAAACTATGTACCTATTTTCTTAATGTTTTAAAGTACAGTGGTTTGACTACATGAAGACAATGTTTTTTGAGCAGAAACAACGACGATTTTTTCCATTACGTGATTACTCTGCTTTGAGTTAAAGCGTCCGGTCATATTTGCCAATTCATCGTAAATGTAACTGAGATACAATGCTGTCATCAAACGTTCAGCCATTTGTCAGATGCCAGTAAGGATTTTGAGTAGTTTGTCACCTGAAATGTCGATTTATTAAAAGTTTGAAAGTTAATTGAAACACTCTGACTCGTTTGTCAACTAGTAGAGTTATCCGGTCATTTCAGTACTTTTGGCATCATCTCGCCAAGATAAATATGACCTTGGAGCGTTGTTGATATAAGTTTTTTCTCGTAGAATAAAACCCCGCCTTGCTTTGAAAAAAAGATAAGTTTACCACATGTCATCTCAGATCACAAGGCTCGCGAGGTACACGCCTCTCGAGATGGATGGAATACGGTACTTTTCACAGGATCTTGCAAAACTCGGAATTTGATTTTCTGGATTTTATTGATTCATTCACCAGCAGTTTTAGTAATTTGTTTTTATTTCCTTGTTTTGTTCTTGAAGGAAAATTCCAGTTAAACAACTTATGAAACTGTCATTCATTCGTTGCTCCAGAGGAAATCAAAACTGCAGTTGCCGAAATCAACCAACAGGATCTCGCGTGTGAAGCGAATTGACATCATTATATTTCTCTATCTGACCAAAGTGATCTCCCACTCAACAAATTCAACAATTCAGCCGTAATTGCTTTGTACACTTCGCTAGTCTAATGGTCTTTTGTGTGTGACGAACCATATAGATTTGTCTTCCTTTTTATTTGGAATCCCTTTTCTTTATTCGCTGTACACACTTAGAACAGGGCGACCTTTTTCTTTGCGAAAAATCTCGCCAGCTTTCTCAAAAGCTCTCGTAAACAAGCACGGTGGCCTAGTAATCACCTTTGCTCCAAAAAATGATTAGAAACCAAAAGATCTTGTAGAAACAAAGTCCCAGATCCGAAAAAATGACAATTAATATAAAACCAAAATTACCCAGTACAAATATTGCGATTAGTTATTAGTTAAGTCAATCATAATTAACTCATGACCATGGGGAAACATTCTTTGATACACATGAAAGGAGTTTCCTGCATGAAATGTCACGACCATGCCAACTTTGACTAAGTTTGTTTGTTTGCGTGCTTGTTGTTTTTTCTAATTTTCCGGCATTTTATGCCGACGGCCGAAATCTAGAATTACAGACAATCACGCTTGGTTCAAGCTGCACTAGTACTAAAAGTCAAATTTTACAATCGAGTTTTTTTTTCAGTCTAAGTTGTTGAGACGTGCGCTAAAAGGTGTTAACATTATTTTACTAACAGATTTGACACTTGAACGAATTACAAGTCATGTTCGAACAATTCAATAAACCCCGGAGAAAAACAGCAAACAAACGGTCCTGCTAAGCGGGCGAAAAATCTTAAGAACCTGTCGGAGTTTGATTGGCTCTTATGGTCGAGTGATCTTTGCTTTCACGCAAGAGTAATATCTAGTTAAATAAGCGGTTATTAGATTTTAGCTTCATTAATACGCTTCTTCAATCTTTGTCGTTTTAAAAGCTTTCGTACGACGTAAATTGTAACAAAATTATAATGTTTAGATCGTAAACAATGTTTAAATACAGTCCCTCGAAAAGATTAAAAAAAAAACACTTAGCGATTAAGGCCTGTATGCTCGAGGGAGTAAGTTTGCTCGAGGGAGTAAGTTTGTAAATTAGTGGGATCTTCTGACAAAGACACTGTCAGATTAGTGGTATGATTTTTCAAGCTTTAGATTTGAGGCTCAATCTGTGGATCTGCTTTCAGTAAACGTAAAGAAGGCGTTTTCTCTGTAAATTTAATTATTATGAACTTGAAAATCCGAAAAAAAAAATCAAATGTTGTTTAGAGCCCAATGAACGGGAACAAGAAGTTAATGTGTTAAACTTGACTTAGCAGGTAGATTCAACCAATGTTTATGTCAGCATAACTAAAGGTCATTATCACAAGAGAGAGCTTTTTAAATTGGCAAAGTGTTCCTTCAAACAACAAAAGAAACGTGTTCTCGCATTCATTGTCAGTTTCAAGGCAAATTTCAACTTATAATACACAGTTTGAAAACGTCAGAGTGAATTATTTAAACGCACCTGTTTTGAAGGCGTGATCCGTGAAACTTCTCGCTTTCTTGACTTTAAGCAAAGACAAACGAAGGGAATATTTAGATTAGCAATTGTAAGACAACCATTTCCTTTTATTCTTAATATAACGTTTAGCAAGATGGTTTCCGTCAATACAACAAGAGCGATAGACGCGTACGGTCATTTTAACGCAGCACCAAAATACACAACGCCGGCCAATATTAGAATTCAACAAACGCAGCAAACTGGTTAAGTCAGAGTGCGTAAAAATTCCCCATTTAATTGAAACCAATTTAGTTTTCGTCTTAACGTATTCCTTTACCGATGGTCTAACGAAAGAACTAGCAATATTGAATCAAAAGAACAATATAGCTGAAAATAATTAATCAAGTCAAGAGCTTGTTAGCATAAGTGGCCGAGAACACTGTTCCACTTTCTAACAGCCAAACAAACATTAATTAAGTTAACTAAAGTCGTGAGAAAACGAGCGTTTGTTATAATTTCGTTTAGTAAAATTCTCCCTCTTCGATACATCTTGGAGCAATTTAACCTTTGCATGGCTCCAGACATTTAGAGGGTGAATTCAACCAACGATTTTCATAATTTTACGATAAGCTCTCAAGTTTCCACCAGAAACGGATTAATATAAACACAAGCAAAGCATTTAGCACGGGTACCTTGCAACAAGGAGATGGCCAACACGAATAACCAGGGGCGTTTGAAACGCGAACCTCTAACACTGGGAGCATTTCCAGATTTTCCTTCTCTTATGGACATTGAAAATCAACCATTCGACAAGTCGTAACTCCCCAAATTGACATGGATGCAAATTTATCCTCTTCGCGACCAAAACGTTAGCAAAGATGTGTAGTCATAATAGAGCTTAAGCCATCGCGACACAAGCATCCCAAATCCTGTGAATTTCGCATTCGGACTCAATATAAAATCGCTATAAAAAAATGAAGCAAAACTCGAATCCAAAAAAAGTATCGAGTGGCGCGCGGACACCAGCAATAACTGGAACCCATCTAGGAGTCGCTTGACATGGATTTCCATGACATCACAAGGCGAGAATTCAGGCAGTTTCAAACAATTACGTCATGGTGGCGAAATCTTCGAGCTTGTCGGCACTGAAACAAAAAACATTCACACTTTTTGCGTTCAAAGCAACATTCAAGGGGCCTAGAGAGCGAAACAAGAAGAGTCTTTTCGCACGTGCGCTTCGAGAAATGAAATAGGCTTGTCGCATGGGCCGAACGCATGAAAGACATCTCCAGACAAAGGCGGAGATGAAACCGTAATAGTACACGGCGGCCAAAGGGACATTCAAGAGCACCGAACCGTTTGAGAAGTTGATTTTCGAACAATATGACAGGTGGAATGGCCATTGAAGGCGCTCGGATAGGCTGCTGTACAAACATACACCAATTTACCTCGATGTTAAACTGTACATTTACATTTTATTGGTTTGTACGTTCAGGGTATCGATTTTACCAGATAGGTACTATCAGTGAAGGCGCAACACACACAACAATCTGCCGAGTAGTTTTACACTCTTGCTCAGTTGGAGGAGGCCTTAACGGGATCCACTTAAAAAACATTTACTGGCACAGTGGCCATTCAATTTGTTTGTATGCAATGTTAAGCGCTGTCACCTTCCCTGTATGCGAGCGCCAATCAAATCCGACAAGCATAGCTTGAAGGCGCTGAACGCGTCTTTATCAATTAAGTAATGCCCCTGAAATTGATGACTCAATATTTGGTCGCAAAGCGCCTTACTAATGACACCGTTTGTCTGCTATAATCATCATGTCATCGACATGATTGTTTTTCTCAGGGCAACAGCCATTGGGTCAAGTAGAAAGTGGATTTCAACAGCGCATCGACATAGCAATTTTTTTCTCAATGACCTATCGTGGGTTTTGAATGCGACGACAGAATCGTCAGTGAGTGCTTGGTCGAAAAAAGGACGTTTCTAAACTTTATAAAGCCTTTACTTAACCTTTAGAGACCGTCCAACGCTCCCATGTTCGCCTCCCCAAAGCCTTCTATATTCCACTGCCCTCATCGTGCTTTGATCGGCAAGTTCTCTTAAATTTGCGGTCAAATATGTCGAAATAAGTGAGAGTAAAAAAATCATGATAAAACACAGAAAATTACAACTAACAATTTTCCTTGTTTTTCACACCACTAGATTTTAACTCGAATCGCATTCGTCAGGAAAATTAAGTGAATTCCAAGCAGCTACTTGACCAAGGCAACATTTCAGTCATGAGCAGACGAATCCAACATCTGAACCTTTGCCCCATTACAGACTGACGTTACCCTTTTTCAGACCAGATCGTACCCAGGAACTGCTTGAGATTGCGTAAACATTAGACAACGGCTTCAAATTACCGACGTTTTTTTTTTTAATCGCATTTCTCAAGAGATGAATGAAAGCAATCATTATTCATAAAAAGTACTTATTTTAACACAATTTTTGACCTCGGTGCTGTACAAATCATACCCTATTTCAGACCAAAATGGTCAAACTCTCAGTATGCCCTATCTCAGACTGAGAAGGCTTGAAACCATACGTTTTGCCACCGCTCATATACTAATATAGCTTATATAAAGAAACCTTATGTAGTATAAAGTAGACGAATAAAGAGACATTCGAGAGTACTGAACCGTTTGAGAAGTTGATTTCAAACAATATAGCAGGTAGAATGCCCATTGAAGTCGCTTGAGTGGGCTGCTGTAGAAACATACACCGATTTACCCCGATATCAAACTATACATTTACATTTTATTGGTTTAAACGTGCGTTCAGGCTATTGATTTTACCAGATGAGGCTATCTTCTAGGGCGCAACGCACACAATAATTTGCCGAGTAGTTTAACGTACTAGTTCTCAATCGGAGGCGGCCTCAACACGATCTAATTCAAAGAAATCAATGGCACAGTGGTCATTTATTTTGTTTTCATGCAATGTTAAGCACTACCACCCCGCTATCTGCGAGCGTCAAGCGGGGGGAGGAGCGGCACTTCAAAGTGGGTCCGCCACTGGAAATGAAATCCTTCTCGATGAAATATTGCACCGTTTACAATTTCTCGAAATCACAGTCAAATATTGTAACACACCGAACAGACTCACACAACTAAAACCAAAATCGCATATTTTCTTACAATGAATAAGCTTTAAATATATTTTATCTCGGTACGCATTTGTCAGGAAAATTGAATTCGAACTTGACCAAGACAACGCTTCAGTTATGAGCAGGCGGATTCAACGTCTGAATGGTACTTCATATAAGACGTCACAGTGAGTTGTTGAATTTCATTCAAACTACTTTTAGTTCTATTTCTTATAAAAAGCTCTTAAAAGCGTATTCAATGTCTGAAACTACAAATGAGGGCCCGAAAAGAAGTCGATCGTCTGAGTTAAATGGGAGTGAAAATGCCGCCTAACAGCCAATGAATTACATTAATCGCAATTGAATTCGACCATTGTCAAGTACCAGTCAAATCATTGTTTGAACACACTGGAGAGTAAAACTTCCGGTGGTAAAATTTACTTGGGGGTGTGTGGCCACTTCCTTTAACCCTAGACTATCCACAGCCTCTCGATTTTTCCGTTTTGCGCTGGCGTCCAGTTCTCCCGCCGTTCTCACCGCGCGCTCATCGATCGAAAAAACACGAAAGAATAGAGGGCTGTGAACAGTCTACTTAAACCCTTGACCTATTTCAGACCAAGATATGCGCTTTTCACTAGCTACCCTTTTTAGACTTGACACCAAAATCGATACCCTTTCACGGACAAGATTGTACCAAGAAACTGCTTTGGTTGGTAAATATAACTCTTCCTTCTTCTTTCTTGAACACTATTGTTTCTTTGAGAAGTTCCAATTCCCTCAACGGTGTTTTAGAAATAACTTTAGCCTACGTGTAGCCGTACACACGTGCATCCGCCAAGGAAAACGTTCAGCGTCCTCGATTCCCTTCCGGAAGATTTTTACTTTCAAAACCGGAACAGCAAAATTTATATCATTATTCAATTTCATTTTTTTCAGAGATTGTCCTGGCGACCTTCCGCTGACCGAGGAACCGGCGGACTCTGGGCTCAAGCAAACAGCGGTCAACGTTGCGCGCATGCGCAGTTCCCGGCAAAACGGCTCCATACAAAGTCTTAAATTTTCGAAATCTTAAGCTTTAAAGCCGAAAGTTAAGACAGCCGCTGGTTTATACGCCGCTTATGCGTTGGAAAGTTGATAATTGTTATCCACTGAATCTCCCTGCGAGAACTTGTCTATCACAGTGCTATTTTTATAACGTTTTCCAACAAAATCCAACGCCACTTCCGGTTTTCATCGCCTCGAACTTTGTAACAGTTTGAAGCGAAAGTGTGCAAGATTTCTGCAGGGAAACGTTATAAAAATACCACTGTGAAAGAATATTTCTAGCTGGGAAACGCAATGGATAGCAATGATCAAATTTCCAATGCATAACCGGCGTATAAACCTTAACTTTTCAGTGACTGCCTTAACTTTTGGCTTTAAAACGAAAGATTTCGAACTGCGCACGCGCGCAACGTTTGACCGCTGTGTGGGGCTCGAGATCGGGCCTAGGGATCTGGAAACAAATTTGTGATAAAAACTCCACCTACTAAACTGAAATGTATAACCATAGGGAGCCCAAGCTCAAGTAATTATTCGAGTGAAGTTGTAAAACATGAATGAACTGCAAATTAAAAGGTACCTTTTGTTCTTTATTGTTGTACCTGGTCTTTCTGTATCATCATAAGGGTAATAGCAGCGTAGTCCAGCGATTATGTCATACATCGTATGACGAATCAGTGACGAATGATCCGTAATTCACGGATCATTCGTCACTGATTCGTCATTAATAAGAAGGCTGCTCAATCTGTGTTATACACTACAAAAAATGAAGCCAAATTGATTGTAGTCCTTGTAATCAAGCTAGGATGGTGGTACGCGATAAGAGCAAATTTTATTGGCCAATATCTGAACTAGCAAAACTAAGGCCAGTTCTATAATGAAAGGAATTCAACGGCTCTAAAGAAAAGCAAAAAGTAAAGTGAGAAGTAATTAGAGCAAATATTCCGCTTTCCTCGAGGAAAAATTATTTCCCTGTTTTTTTTTTTGTTTTTTTTTGTTTTTTGTTTTTTGTTTTTTTCAGTACAAGAAGTTCGTGGTTGTATCAGTTCCACAGACCGACGCTATAAGTCCTATAATTTAGAGCTGTCAGATGTTAATTTAGAGCTGTCTAAATCTTAAAATTTCATCATGCGTCCCAAATCGTCCAGGCGAAACGGTTCGTCATTTATGGTCGGTTTTGGAGAGTGTTTACCTGACAATTAGTCTGGCACGAACTTCTCGAACCGTCCATGGAAAGACAAATTTCACGTTTTTAAAGGTTTTAAAACATTGCACTTTTCATTAGTCCAAAGCCAAATTGCATAATTCCAAACGAACATTCATTATATATCCCATTATTGCAACATAGCCAGCTCATGTATTCTAATATTCGCCTCCAAACTCTCAACATTTCTCTGTCGTATTTTTGATTTTCAGTTCTCGGCAAAGAACGTGCAAAGAACGTGCAGAGAATCGTTCCGCAAATAAAAGCTGGCAATTTCCACCGGTCTTTTCCCTGAACTATGAGAAGTGTAGAAAATTGCTTCCTTAATTTCTGATAAAGTTGTAACGTTCTGAATTGAATGCAGTCTTTCGTGATGTGAATCACGACCGTGGGGCTTTGTCCAAACAGTGGCGCTTGCCGATGTCATGTAATAATTCCGCTCAGTAAAACCCAGTTATCTTTTCTGTCCAGTTTGAGAATTAACTTTGCTTTAAGTTGTTCACCAGCGCACGTTGTTTCATACCACAGACATTCTATGCATGCAGAATTATCGCAGCATAGTTTGGAGTATGTTAATGAATGACGACAACAATGACCTTTCGTGATCAGCAAAACACACATGAAGTTTGTCACGAAACGACGAAATTATGCAAATCGAGTATTTATAAAGCCACAACAGTAAAACTCGATTGCATTTTAGATTTAAGTTACTCTGTTCAACAGGTTATAAGTTCAAGGGAAGGAAAGGAAGGCCGATCTTATTTTTTTGTTCATCTTAGAGGAGACCCGGAGAACACAACGTGCTGTTTATATAAAAGGTAACTTGTTGTGTGAATGAAATTTTATGATTCGGTTTGATTCCACGGGAATTCTTATTGAATTTGTTTCTCGCGGAATTCAAAAATTAGATAGTTCTTTTTTTTGTCCCAGGAATGAAGAGACTAGAGTCTGACTTGACTTAAATCGCCACATTTCACAAGCAATTTCTTATAATAATAATAATAATAATAATAATAATAATAATAATAATAATAATAATAATAATAATAATAATAATAATAATAATAATAATAATAATAATAATTTCATGAAAATAAATTCACCATTCGTTAGATCAAGGACCAATTAAGAGACTGTTTATGCTGCAGAAATTATGCACGTCGTAGGATAAACTGAACAGTTCACTATAATCCTACAAGCATGTATATTATTACAAATTATTTCTTTTTTCAACAATAATATGGGTCGCTTCTGTGATATAAGCTAGAAGCTAGAAGATATATTTATACATGTTTACCATTGATCCAGAACGACTCACCGCCATTTTGAACTGAAGTCGTCTGCTTCAAGATCAGAACCTTCTACTCTTTCCAATACGTAACCTCACCAGAACTCCAACTCCAACACTAGAGAACAGGAAATAGTGCCAACCGAACTGAATAAATAGACCTGCAGCTGGAATTTATCGAAAAATCCAGAAAGCTCTTGGCTTGATAAAACCAACTGCCGACAGACTTCTCAGTCGTGACTGCAGTCACGCCGTTTGGTCGTTGCGTGACATCCATTCACGAAGTAACATACGCCTACCAGCATTCATGCATGCATACAGGCATGCGTGCCGTTTATTTATTTCCACTTCAAGAGAAAAACACGAAGACTAGAAACTATTAAGAGTTTGTATTTCAACACGCAAAAAAACTTACACCGGCCATCATAAACGTCAGAAGCATTTACCACATCGGAATAGCGTGCGAACTGAAATGCGCATCTAACCAGCGGCACTCAAAGACGAAATTTGAGGGGAAAATGCCGTTTCTCTGTTTTCTATATCGCTTAGTGCCTTTTCACGAGATATTTGTATAAATGTACGTAATATGTTCGCAATTTATTAAAGGAACTACTGAAATTTTAAGGGAATAAATTTTTACGATCTGATCTTGAAGCATCGAAAACGACACTTCCATCGAGCTTCGCCGAATACATACCTGAATAGCTTACTTCCAAATATCTGAGGCGGGAAACTGATCGCGCGCAAATTGAAACCAATGCGCTCCCTCCCTCCCAACCCTTTCTTTTGTTTTCCGTTCGTCACATTTCAGCAGAACGGAACATGTTTTCTCGTTTTTTCAGCAACCAATATCATGGGTGACGAAGCTGTCGAACTTCAGCCAGTAGGTACATCCGCTTCCTCCGAGAATGGTAGTGCATCCGGAGGCATTATGCGCCGGGTCAAGGACATGCTCTGTAAAGCAAAGGACTCAGCGAAGACAAACAAAGGATTTATGGGCTTGTTGACCGACCACACAATCACCTTGAAGAACCTTCTTCTGTCCGCCGTAGTCGTCGGACTTGAGCTGCTGTTGAGTTCCGAGGTGTTCGACTGCCCTCTCAACAACCATAAAGCCTATGGAACTGTGTTTATCGTGTGTCCATTTTTTATAGTTTTCTTCACCAATCTGGTGATCCTTGGCGCGCTCTCCAAGCTTAGCGACAGATGCTGCGTATGCAAGTATTGCCGATATGGGGACTGTTGCGGTCGTGCTCTACCGAACACCATCAGAGCTTGTTTTGGACCGTTCGTTTGGTTGATCGCTTCGTTTGCTGACACGACGCTCTACGTGTGCAGTGAAGTTGGGCAGCCCATCGAGAAAAGAAATCTGACTAACGAGACGGTGATCAAAGCATTAGAACAGGAATTTGCAGACGCGAAAAGCACATCACATATGCTGGCCTGGCTGTTCTTTTCAATTTTGGTCATTGGCACTGCCATAGTAATATTTTCGAAGAGATGTATGCTGAAAGATAATGAACTTTTAGAATTAGGTGAGGTGTTCGAGCTAACCATATAATTGTTTGCCATCCTTTAGGCTCGATTTTTCCGGCCGTTTCGTCAGCCATAGTTTCTTAGGAGAAGATAGATAACGGGACTCCCAAAACGGCTGGAAATCTAGCCTACCCTAGGGACGCGCTGGTTTGGCATTTAAAATTTAGGACATATTGGTTTACTAAAACAAAAGACAATTTTTGCATAAGAATGGAGTTTAATTCCCGGAGGAATGGCTTGGTACACCAATATGGCTGGCGTGACGTCATATGAAAACGCTCTATAAAATACCAAGGGCGCTGAAGACGTAGTGTAGTCAATGTATTGTCAGCCCCCATAGTCATATTTTGAACTTATTTCTTTCTTTATTTAGATCCCTACGTTCTTGAACAACGCGAAGCTTTCAAAGCGTTGGAAGTCTTCCGCGAACGTACCAGGCATCTTTGCAAACAAGACGACGGTAAGGAGAAGAAAGAAGGGTCAAACGCAAGCGGCAGTGGAGAAGGAAACTCTGATACAGGTGGCAGCGATCCCGATCCCGATCCCGCGGCTATTACCCATGAAAACGGAGCCGGCGACAAAGATAAAGACAATGATGAGGAGGAAGAAAAAGAAACAGACCCATTGTTATCGAAAGACGAAGAAATCACCCTTTACCCCGATGGCGCACCTGAACAATTTGGCCAAAAAAGAGTCGAAAAACTGTTCGAGAACTGGTCCACAAAGGACACCTGGCATTATCTTAAGGCATATGAGGAATTTGCAGGGATGTATCCCAGAGTTGCGTCTGGAAAGCCATGGAAGCCGTGGGTATCCGACTCCGTAGAGAAGAAAAATGTGCTGAAAAAGGTCACCTCATGAACACTAAATTAATTAGTAATTTTGCTAGAGGCCCGAGGGAGTGGTAAACAACAAAGTTTGAAACGGGGATACTCCGCCCTCAAGTCAAAGCCTCATCCTTTTATAG
This sequence comes from Meandrina meandrites, assembly GCA_963693305.1. Classification (NCBI taxonomy): domain Eukaryota; kingdom Metazoa; phylum Cnidaria; class Anthozoa; order Scleractinia; family Meandrinidae; genus Meandrina; species Meandrina meandrites. The sequence goes on along the minus strand of OY855911.1, from coordinate 27,882,161 downwards.
ACACTCATAGAAAATGGCACGCCTTTTGCATACCTACATCCCCAAGAGGGCTGGAGTTTAACTAGGTTTTACCATGTTTGCATTTTAGTTCCAACTGTTCCTATCAGCTTAATTACATTTTTTAAAATTCTGTTGGGAGAACATAGTTTCAGTTGCAAGTGAAGTAGCTTTTTTGCCAACAGAAGATAATTTTCTTTTCTTTTTCTCATAAGATGACTTTACGAATTTACAATACCAAAGTAAATATAGATATTTCTAACTGAGGATCAGCTGACCTGTTTTATTTTTATGACAAATTTTTAACTTGTTAGCTACAACTTAAATAATATTATATAACTAAAGGAACGAGGATGTACAAATTAGCAAAATGCCCATACATTTTCTTATAAGAAACGGCGCCCTTAAGCTTATCGTAGCAACCCCACAACAAGGACCAACGCTCACGTTGTGAAATCCCAAATGTGTATATTTCCTGTGCAATTTCACCCCGTTAATGGAGCCACTCAAACTAAGATTAGGGCAAAGTCGCACTAATGCAGCAACTAGTGGGCAAAACTGTTTACGTTAATAAGGTCAACTGAATTCGTATTAGTAGTGTGATCGTCCGGGTGACATTAGTTCTGAAAGAAACTGTTGTTGGTGACTGACGTTTCGACCTGAGCGGAAATCATCTTCAGAGTCAAGTGAAAGATTGTTGTCAGTCGATGATGTTGTAAGTCTGGCTCGTGGACACTATGAATTCGGATTCACCTGTTGGTAGTAGCCGTGTTCACAGAATCAATCCGTTGCATGTAGAGCGTTGACCAAGCCTTGTTTCTAAGTAGATCACCATTGTATAGCTGGTATATATATTTGCATGTATTGTCATTTAAATAAAGGCACGAACAAATCTCACAAGTTAAATTATTGATTTTCTTCCTGTATATGTGAATTTATTGTATCGGTGTCAATTATATACGTAATATCATGGGTGACAAATTACTCCTTAATTTTGGCGCGAAATTTCAGCGCTAATTTATAATTTCACATGTGAAATTATAAAATTGCCATGGCAACGTTTCAATGTCACAGTGGCAAGATGACGTATAGGCTTTTAAAAGATGATCGTAAAGCTTAAACTTTGCACATTTTCGTTTGAATTCCACCTTGGCCAGTTTGTTTGGTCGTGTTATAAACTTTTAGCGATAACATGAATGGCATTGAGCGGAATTTTGAGCGTTTTACACGGGCGTCGTTACGAGCCGGTTCGCTCATCACGATACAATAAACAAGTTACGAAACTACGACTGAAAGCGTAATTTGTCACCCATGATATTAAAAGGTAACCAAATGGTATACTCGTGAAATTAGGAAATAATTTCACTCGCGTTTAGTCAAAATTCTAATAATTTCCCTCGCCTGAAGGCTCGGGAAATTATTAGAATTTTGACAAAACGCGCGTGAAATTATTTCCTAATTTCACTCGTCACCATTTGATTACCCATACATATAAAACGAAACCAACTGATGTCTGCGCCTTCGTCACTGACTTTTGTACCAGTAAACTATAATGCCATCCCTTTTTTTTTTTTCGTTTATTGTCGAATGCGTTTTCTGATTTTGGGTCGGTCGGTCGGAAAAGAAAAAAAAAAGAAACAAAAAAAAATTGGAAAAGGAGTCTGGAACTAGGAGGCCCGGTATCTCAGCGTAATATCCGTGGAGCCTGGAAACAACAAGACGTGGTTGTAAAGACAACAAGGCGGCAATGGAGGAAGGAAAAATCGACGTGGTAGTTAAACTCAAACGAGAACAGCGAAAAAAGGATGAACCACCAAAACTGTATGACAAAAAATTGCCTATGTTTCGGATTAAAGTGACATTTGTTTGAAATAATGTGTCATTGCCTTCTGCATAACTTTTTTTTTGAAAACGCGAAAATCTGGGTCGGTCGGACGACACTAAACAGAGTAAAAAAACGCGATGGCCTAAGCACATTTTAGTCATTCATTAAACGTCCAGAAATACCGACAAAATTTTCTTTCAACTTGTCTCGCAACATTGTTCCAATGTAAGTTGTAAAGTGATGCTATGCGTATTACAACCCGTGTTGTAAGTGAACATGTTGCAATGCGCAAAGTAGTTCATTTTTGTACGGGAGGTGATATGCGTAACAACACTTTTTTGTTTACAACTTACAATGCAACAATGTTGCGAGACAAGTTGAACAAAAAAATGTTGCCCGTAGGTAATTTCCCTTGAAACTTGCAACGCAACGATGACGACTGAAAAACATTGCAAGTTGCAGCGGGGGTGTCATATTTCCCATTTTTTTTTAATCACCTTGAAATGTAGATGAATTGAGCAGACCTTCTTCCTCGCGATCCCTTCCAAGAGCATTTCTATGGTTTGTTGGTTCAAAGAACGTGTAGAACTTAACATGGTGTCAAGTGTGCTTATAAAATCTACAGTGTTTTGTTTTTCCATAACTGGCTTAAGACCTCGTTTTACGAGGCAATTTTTCCTTGCAACTTTCAACACAACAAACGTTGCATTGTCAGTTGCCAAAAAAATTCAGGCGGCCACCCCTGTTTTTGCAACGTGCAATGCATTTGAATGTTGCTGCAAGTTGTAAGAGAAATAGGTATCCTATATGCTTTTCGCAACGTTGTGAGACATGTTGCTGGGTGTGACATGTCAGGCATTACTGACGAGCCAATCAGAGCGCGTCCTCATCGCTCGCGGTCCAGTCGATATTACGCTAATGCGAATGTATACGTGAGCAAAATGCCAGTTTCAAGGAGGCCGGTCGGAAAAAAGGGGATGCAACAGGTGGTTCGTTTGCTCCGGTGATAGAAGTCGATCCCTGTCACAACCAGGCGGGGCCCTTGCACGAGAGACATGTGCTAAGGCCCCGCCGGCTAAAAGGGGCAGGGGGCTCTGGGGACGGGAATGGGAGCCCTGTTGCTACAGATGAGCCATGAACCATAAGTAATTTGGTCGCATGGGGAGGACTACACGAAGCCTGTCAAACCGGCCTTGTGCGTAAGAACGTAAAGTCTACGTTCGAGCCTAGCTGCGATTGACTAGCACCAAGGGTGGGGGGTAGAAATACTCCTAGTCGCTCTAAGTGCCCATAACGTCAAACATTGTTGTTTCCCAGCTGATTCTGCATTACACCCAATGAACTTCTGCGAAAAAAATTTTCGATTTTGATAAAACGCCATTTTTTTTATGAAGTCAGATAAGTCACGATTCAAACAACGTGTTCCTGAACCTACATCACAACTCACGTCAAACTGAGGAAGACTGGTGCGAATGGTGGACCAAAATGGCGGCAAATTTAAACCGCTTTAAAAATTCATAAAAAAAAAATTGCGTTTTACCCAAATCGAAAATTTTTTTCGCGGAAGTTCATTGAGTGAAATGTAGAATCAGCTGAGAAATAAAACATTTTTGACGTTATGGGCACTTTGATGCTATTGAAATTGGGATAAGCTCCGGCCTGATTTGCCCATTTATACACCTGGCCGAGAGAGGCACTGTGAGAGTAAAGTGTCTTGCCAGTCTTGCCTAAGAACATTCTCGTCCCCATAGCCCTTTACGCTTCTCTTAGCCGGCGGGGCCTTGGCACGAGAAACTAGAATGGCCTTAGAACACAACACAATTACCCCGAACAGGGCTCGAACAGGAATCACGTGATCCGGAGTCCAGCGCACTAACCATTAGGCCACCGCGCCTCCCTAAATCGGTCTTGTCTGCACTCCACTAAGCGGAACAGGATAATAATAAGATTTATTATCCAACTCCGCTTCGTGGCGTACAAATAACTCGTGAAACGAGTACAATATTTCTTGATATTTGTTCTCCACGAAACAGGTTTCGTATTCCTCTTGGCCGCGCGAATGATTGAGAAACGGTGGAAAGTCAGCATTTTCGGAAAAGAAAACGTTGGATAATAAATCTCTTATTAGACATCTTAGTGTGTAACATCGCTGTACATTTTTACTCGCCTTTGTATTTTGACTTGCCCTACGGGCTTTCCAAAATACTGCAAGATCCTGCAAGACTCGTTAAAATATACAGCAATAATACACATTAAGTTAAAATGTCTAATAAGATACCTTCTCAAACTCATTAATAATTCATCTAGTTAAAACAAAGGAAATCAGAACCGTGAAGGAGTTTGGAAATCTGATGTTAATTAGCATAGATTTTGACGATTTTATTTTTCCGTTTTCTCCGTAGTTTTAGTTTCGATTGAGAAGATATATCAAACACTCGACAGAGTGTTTCATCACATTTCCAAACACCTCGAAGTTCGTCAAAAATCCTCCCCTGTGCGTTTGGAAATGTGATGAAAAACGCTGTCTCGTGTTTGATATATTACGTAAAATTCCGGTTATAAGCTAAAAGCCCCAGGTTAATATAACTTTGTAAGGGGTTTTGGGTGGGCTTGTAAACAGAGGGGCGTATATCAGCGTAGCCTCCCACGCAGTCGTTGTTAGTGGAGATCGTATTTAGGGGAGATCGGATTGCTCTCGGCCCCCTAAAAGCGACTGCGTGAGAGGCTAATATCAGCGGGGCTTATAACTGGAATAAAAAAACGTTTCGAAACGAGCCACGGCAGTGTTGATCAAAATACGTTTTTAAGTTAAACATGTTAAAAAGTCATAATGAAGCAACATTTAGTCCTGTTCAGTACTGTCATCCGGCAGAAAGGGGGGGGGGGGAGCTTATAACCGGATTTGTTTGTTGTTTCTAGGTGGATGGGCCTATAACCGGGGATAGAGGGGGGAGGTTGGTCTTATAACAGGAATTTTACGGTATATATATATTTTTTTAAGGGGCTACTCAAGTGAAAGGTTTGTAAAAGGGGTGCAGTATTCCTTCTGTAGGTTTATGGAAGGGGTACCATTTTCTATCGAAGGTATATATGAAAGAGTTATCTTTTATGTCAAAAATGGTATTTCGGCCCTGGGGCGGAGACGCCCTCCTGAGAGGCATACTCTTATCGCTCCAAAAACAAAGTGCTTCAACTTTGAAACGTACCGATTTACGTCACAAGTTAATAGCAGCTTTTAATTATTAAAGTTTTGTTTTGAACATTTCAAAGAACTACAACGAGGAAATAAAGCGAGTAAATTAAAATGCCCATACTAAATGCTTTCGAAGACAGCATCTTCTGAATCATGCTGTCGTTGAAGATGCTGTTTGTCACAAATATTAAAATGAAACCCATTAGTGACGACTGTAACAAGTGAAATAGACAGGAACGCGAGGCAATTATGCAAGGACGATTGAACAACAATGATCAAACAAACCGGTTTACGTCAATAATTGGAAATATTCTAAAATTGTTACAACACTGAACAAGGAAGTTGCATTATTAAAAGGCGCCGTTAAAACAATTTCGTCTGTGATTTTGACAATTTAAACGTTGTAGTGATAAATGAACGTTTAGAGCTAATGGCCTCAAACTATTTAGTAGTTTCGGCTCCGAAAGTAATAAGTTGGATAAGCAAACTCACACAAAATCAAGGCAGTGTGAATCACAAATCACACAAAATCAAGACAGTGTGAATCCACCCCACCCCAGCCCCTCCTCCCCCTGGGAAGACACACTCTTATAATTTCAAAAACAAAGTACTTCAGCTTTTAAAGTAATAGCAGCTTTTATTTGTTAAAGTTTTGTTTTCAACATTTCAAAGAACTGCAACGAGGAAACGAAGCGAATAAAATGCCCATACTAAATGCTTTCGAAGACAGGTGAGCATCTACAGAATCATGCTGTCTTAGAAGATGCTGTTTGTCACAGATATTGAAATGAAACCCGTATTTAATTGTTTTATTTTTCTTTGCGTTCGTATCTGCGTCAACGCTTTGATTCACGGACGCAATAGGCCTTGGCAAACTTAGGGACACTTAAGGTGCGTGTGTAAGGGGGGGGGGGGGGGGGGCAGTTTTGATAGAAATCAAGAGGGGAAGGGGTATTGATTAGAAAATCAAGCAAGAAGGGTGTATATATAAAAAAAGCGCATATGTCTGTTTTTCCTGCTCAATAACGTTTCGTCACAGATGCTAGTAAAGAACCTAAAGTAATGTAGAGGATCAAAATGATTGCCCTTTCATCGGCATTGGCTGGGCACCTTGGAAAGGTCCAGGGCGTGGGGGCTTGAAAGACGAGAAGTGGGTAGGGGGGCATATTAGAGACGTTTTTCGGCAAATATTCGCTGCTACACTTGTCTACACCAGATCTAGGAAAATGGCAACGAGTATGTGTTTCGTGAAATGTTGCACGTAAAGATAGAAGCACTTGTTCAGTTTTGCTTCACAATACACAAATCAATTACCCAATGCCGTTATAGAAAACCACGTCCACTTGACTACAATTGGCAGACGGCAGACGGCAGTGGGCTGTACAGCAATCGAAATCATTACTATATTTGGAATTTAAGGAAGATTCTACTTAATTGACGACGCTTAACTACAAAGTGGAACAGCAACCACAAAGCACAGCAGTTTTCCGTGACGCTGCGTACAGAGTCGGACGCAAAGTCGCAGTAACGCCGAGTTCAAGAGCCGGAGTCGAACTTGGATAACAACTTGAAGGTTTGAAGTTATATAGATTAACTCAAAGAAGCAAATTCGAACCAAACAGTCTTGTATCGAATACTTTGCTGTATAGCTTTTCTTTATAGCCAGGGTCGACGTTATATTTTTTCCTGTCTTGAATTCGTTCTTCCCTAGTTACTAGCATTCCCTTTGTGAGTATTCCTCACAAGTGAGATTTTGGACTGACTTAATACAGCTCGTGCATTGAAATATTAAGATGCTTCTCTCGCAGACATTGCATATATGCTTCCCTAACGCTTCTTTTCTTGACGTTTATATTTCTGAATGTAGTTGTTTCCAAACGAAACTCCTGTAACATGCAAGGTTCGTAGTTCTGGTCCCTTAGCTTCGGACGTTTAATGGAGCTAATTTTCATGTACGCTCCAGCACGAAATAGGTTGTACTCTAAGGCCTTTTTTCTTAGTGTCGCGCAGCCGGAAAGAAGAGAAACGAAACGATCATAAGTTTTTCCGGGTTGCAGTGTTTAAGTTACAAGTACATTCTGGTCTTGCAGTATTCGGTTTCCTTAGCAACCAAATAACATAACTTAGTAGCTTAAGGGAGCTTGCTCTAGCTCGATTAGTAATATCCACAGTAAATTTTAAGAACCGAATTAAAAGTTTATTTAAAAATCCTGAAGAAACCGTTGATTGTTACTGTGGTCAGCGTCGAGGAACTTTAAACTGTAGCCAACATGTCAACAAGAGTTATTAATTCAAACAGCATGCAGGATGTTTGTCACATGAATCTAGTTCAATAGCCTAGCTACTACGAATCTTCTATAGCTCAGTGATTGAGCATCCAAAGCTAAAGTACTAATCGGAAGGTCATAGTTTCGATTCCTGTTAGGAGCCCTCGGATTTTTGCTTTTTTGAGTATGCCTGTCACTGACTAAAAAAATCATCTTTCAAGAGTTATTGATGTTAGGCAGGTTTTCGGACTGTTCTGCATCAAGACGAAATGAGTTTCAGGAAGGAGCGTCTGGTGTCGTTACTGATTTTTTTAAGGCAAAATTGTTTCTTCTTTCCGCAATCGCAATAAGTCAGTTTTATACAAATTCATAACACGTGCACGTTAGCACCGGTACTAATGTTAATCTGTTCTTGGTCCTTTTGGCAACTGCAACTCCAAAGAAACTGGATATTCTTCATTCCTTTGTTTTGTATGTTAGATAATGACTTCTGTGCTGCAGTAAATAACTTTGTGTTTGTCTGTAACAAAACAGCAAATAAATACACTTAGAGGAATAAAATTTGAAAAGTAATTTGGATATTCCGGTTTTGGGGTCGAGTATCGAGTCCGTAATTTTAAGATTCATACAATCGTTTTTCAAGAGTATCGAATATTATCCAGGCGTTTTAAAGACTCTTTTTGCTGCGACCAAGATTATATTCTTCTTAAAACAATTGTCAAAAGACCTGCCAGACGTGATTATGACGAGACATGACCCATTATATTTGATGAAATGTATTGACTTAATTTATTATTCCACCATTGCGCCATTTTAACCATATTAGGTCAAAAGAACGTACAAAATATGGCACGTAATTACATTGTACTGACAGGGAAAAATACGGTAACATAGTATAATGCCCGCGGACATTTTGCTCATTGCTCGTATTTTTCCTCGTCCCTACGGGGCTCGAAAAATATTACGCAACCTGCAAAATATCCACGCGTATTATATATAAGGTGTATAAAATATTTACCCAAAGTTCTAGATTGGATAGTGAGTGAAATATTATCATTGATAACAAAAACTTCATCATGTGTATATGGATTTTGCTGTTTCGTTTTGTTCTTGTTTATACTTTTTTTACATACCTCTTATTAATCGAGCTCGAGGTCCGTACTGTAAAATACGGACCGAGTTTTTTCCCGTCGATTTATGGCCCAAGCGCGAAGCGCGCGGGCCATAAATCGATGGGAAAAAACGAGGATCCGTATTTTACAGTACGGACCGAGAAAACGAGGTTAATAAGATATTCATTATATCTCTCATTGTGGAGAAAAGAAACCATTTCAAGTCAATCGCGGCTACATTTGAATGACGCGCGCGTCAAATGCAAGAAGAAAGCGAAATTTATTGGCTTACGAAAACAGTTTGCAGTTGGCTCGCAGAGACGTGAATCCAAACTTCAAACGTTTTAATTTAACGATTAATCCGTACAGCTTCTTTCTGTGGAAAACTGGATACAGTTCAAGATTACTTTGAAATAACTCCTGAAGTGATGTGATGTTTGATAAACAGAGAAGAACAACTCTACTGGGAGGAAAGCGGTGACCGCAAGCAACAAACAATAATTTCGTCGAAAACATAAACAACCGGTAAAAACCTCAGAGACCTCCGTCTACTTTTAAGCGCTTTGTTATGTCGTCCTGAGAGGTGTTTGGTGCACTACTGAACTTTTGTCTGGGGTGAACTCGAACTATCCGGCCGTTTTCAAAATAATACAGATAATAAGCAGACGTCGTTAAAAATTTGCCGAAGAGATCGTCAACAACAGCAGCAGGTACGTTGTTTTGAATGTTTTGTTCGTTTACTCTCGACTAGCCTGCGAATACAGCCGCCTCTCATTCCGGGAGCGATGAGAGGCGGCTGTATTCGCAGGCTAACTCTCGACAAAACTCTTTAAATCTTTTTCATTCAGAATTCGACTTCTCTTCCTTTCGGCAGAGAGAAAATTGTCAACTTTCTGACTTGTGTGATGCTCGGGGTCGGTGACGCTTTCAGTTTCTAAAAGATCTGAAAAATCTAGTTTGAATTTTGTAAGACCCCGTTCTTTTCGCTTTTGTTTCTCAAAATGTTTTGTACGAATGCAGATGTTTTCAAAGTAGCTTTCAAAATTTTCGTTGTAAGAGATTTTGATAAACAAAACTTATCGCATCAGGAGAACTCTCAAATTTCGCGGGCCGTACTGTAGAATACGGCCCGTAAAATTGACCAATCACAGCGCGCGTACTTGTTTCCAAACGAAACTCCTGTAACATCAGTCCTGTGTAACATGCAAGGTTCGTAGCTCGTTTTCTCTCGGACGTACAATGTAGCTAATTTTCATGTACGCTCCAGCACGAAAAAGGTTGTACTCTAAGGCATTTTTTCTCAGTGTCGCGCTGCCGGAAAGAAGAGAAACGAAACGACCATGAGTTTGTCCGGGTCGCAGTGTTTAAGTGACAAGTACATTCTGGTCTTGCAGACTTAAATCTTGCCTATTTGGTTTCCTTAGCAACCAAATGACATATGTTATTAGCCTACCGGTTTGAACCGTGATTAGTATGGTTGCTAAGTGAGAGTGCTCTAAACTACTAGTAATATCCACAATAACTGAGATGAACCGAACTAATGGTTGATTTAAATTCGGTAGAAACCGTCGATCGTTACTGGCCGGTCGAAGAACTACAAACTGACAGTATCGATCCATACTCTTTATTGTTCCTTGACTGATTCCGAGATATGACAATGTAGAAATAATTCCGATAGAGATTTTCCGTAATATAGAGCAAGAGATAGATTCTTTTCCGTTCCTTTCGATTCTCGTCCGATTCCTAGCTTTTTTACACGTGTTTCAAGTGTCAATCATGACTCGACTTAGTCCTCGCAGGTCAAACTAACTCGTTCCTAACTTATTTACAACACCGTCAACGAGAGTTATTAATGTCAGGTAGCTCATAGGTTTTCGGACTTTTTGCATCAAGACGAACTGAGCTTCAGGATGGATAGCGGGAAAACTGCTTCTTCTTTTCACAATTGCGATCTTCTTTGAAAGGATGCCACTCGCCTGCAGTAGAGGCCTACTTCGTGACGTTACAAATCTCTCGAAAAACGCTTACATCTCAATAGCTGGGACACTTGGCAAATAGATTCACTTTTAAAAATTCTACTTCGTGAGTTCCTTGTGGAAGAAACCTCTCAATACATGAAATGTCACAGAGGGAAGAAGGGCCTTCTCGTCTATCCTTTCAAGTGACTACCACAAAGCCATTAGGTTGTGCGTAGTAAGTGGTTATAAAATTTGATTTCAAAGCTGAGAGGAAACAACTATTCGGAGTCCTTGAATGCTACAACCTTGGAGGGAATAAATAGAGAGTTGAATTCTCCCCCTCCCCGTCGCACCCCCCTCTCAGCCACCCACACCCTCACACTCCAAAGGCCCCAGAATAAATGATGAGCTAACGCTACATTTTTTATTCCAAAATGGGGTGGGTGGCCTTAATTTTTCATTTTAACTGTTCAAGAGTTATTAAATTATTATTTTCTTATATTTTAATTCTTAATTGTTTTTCAGAACTGACGAACTATGGCTACCAGTCTAATCTCCAGACTCTTGAACACAATCTCCGTTGCCCTGACTAACAATCCAGCCACGCTGGCAAACCTTGTTCTTACTGGGATAACCGTGGGCTTGAACGTTCTTCTGGAATCAGAGCTCTTCGACTGTCCTAAGGAAAGGAGCGAAGCCTATGGTTACATGTTCCTTATCGCTCCGTGCATAATCCTGCTCTTTGCAAACATGCTCGTGATCGTAGTCGACTGGAATCCTTGTACGCTGTTGGTTGAAGCACTGAGCGGGAACGATATCATAGCTACGTGTTTTAAAGCGACCATACCAAGCATAACACGTGTGTTCGTCGCTCCAATAGTATGGTTGATAGTCTCATTCGCCAACACGGATTACTACGTCTGCGCAAAAGTTGGCCCGCGTCCTGAAAAGCTCAATCTGACACCTAACGAAACCAAAGCCTTGGAAGATCGTATTGCCGAAACCAAGACGGAGTCACAAATTATTGCGTGGGCTCTTTTCATTGTAATGGTGTTTGCGACTTTCGTGGTGATAGCTTTAGAGAACTGCTGCCGTAAAAGTAAGTCAACCGACTGTTTCTCGAGGACTTACAATACGCAATATTTAGGGGGGTGAGGAGGGGAGAGAGAGGGGGATATTGCATTGACAGCGAATTAAAAATGAGATATCAAGTGATGTCTGGCGATTTGAATGTTCATCAAATGGGCTCTAGCTAGATAGCTCGACTCTTAAGTTCGAAGAGCAACTGATTAGACTGAACTGAGAATCACTAAGAACTTTCCTTACAACAAACACCAGAATACTATTTAACTGAATTGCATTATATGCTGAAAATTGTTAGAAATTTCATTTTGCATTTGGCTTAGCATATAGTTAGCATGGTATAGATTTGTTACAAAACCCTCTAACTAAAATGCCTAAATTACGAGTTTAACGGTGATCTTATTTTGTCATTTTTTACAGGTGTTGGACGCCAAGTTGGGTCAGGTAACTATAACTGTAAATGTGTTCAGAGATATCAGTAAGGGACGGACCATTAGAAAAGTGATGGGGGGAGGGGGATTTTTGGCTCGCAAGGATTTTTTTTTGGCCCATTGCCCGTGCAATTTTTTTTTGGGTAAAATCTGCTTCATGCACAATTTGCTATTGAATTAATTAAAGACAGTGCTACTTTGATTTATTAAATACATAGCTTGTACTTAAACGTTACTTTCCAGGGTAGCAGTTTATAGGTGTATAGTGAAAAATTGTTTAATATAGCTGTCGGTTCCGTAAGAAGGACTTTTGAGGTAAGGGGGCCCAAAAGTTAGTACTCATTATGATGTATTAAAATTTAATACAAAATCGGCAGGGTAATTTGTCGAACGCAGAATGCCGAACGCAGAACGCCGAAAGCGAAACAAAATCACCGAAAGAAGCAAAACTCATTACCATTATTGAGAACTAACCATAATACAGGCTAACATTTACCTTTTATAATAGGCTAACCGGAGCGATTTTCAGGCTAACGGGAGTGTATTTTAGGCTAGCCTGAGTGCAAGGTACACTCTGGTTAGCCTGAATCACACTCCGGTTAAGTTTTGCTTGTTTCGGTGATTTTGTTTCGCGCCGAAGTCGGCGTTCTGCTTTCCGCGTTCGGCAAATTATCCCTACCGTATTTTAAAAATAAACGGGAGGCCCATTTCTGTAGAGGGATCCGGGGGCATCCTTCCCCGGAAAAATTTTGGAAATCTAGACACGCTCTAATGCCATTTGGTGCATTTTGAAACACTCTTCGAGGAGAATTATAATTCTGGTTTAATATCAAAATGCGGCCCATCTTGTGCATGAATTTTTTCTTTGGGTTTTTCCTTGCTTTTTTTTCGGACTTTTTCCCTTGCATGAATTTTTGTTGCCCCCCCCCCCCCCCCCCCCCCCCCCACCCCCCGCCTCCATCACTTTTGTAATTAGCCATGTTCTAAACGACCAGGGGACTGGTTACGAGCATATTTTCTCCTCGGTACAAACATTCAATATCGATTGAATCGAAAAATGGGGCACGTCATCTGAAAGAGCATCCAAATATTAGTAAATTCACCAAATTTTATGGTTATTGGTTTAAACCCAAAGGCATGGTACACTTAGTATGGATTGGAGGGACAGGCGTCCTCCAATCCATACTAAGCTCTCTTATTTTAAAAGTGTACCATGCCTTTGCGTTTTAACCAATAACCATTAAATTTGGTGAATTTACTAATTTTTGGATGCTCTTTCAGATGACGTGCCCCATTTTCAATTCAATCGATATTGAATGTTCGCACCAAGAAAAAATACGTTCGTACCCAGTCCCCTGCTCGTTTAGAACATGGCCAATGGTCGGTCCCTAAGCCCTCTATCATCGAATAGTTCCTTACGAGAGCTGCATGGCGACCCCTATCATCTGAAAGGATGTATAGGAGGCGCGATTGTCTAATGATTAGATTCAGGACTCAGGGTTTCTAAAGCGCTGGCTCTTGTAGTTTCACCTGCTCGTCCAAATTTTCATGAAAGTCAAACTAACTTTTGTTTGAATGGTTTCGCACTTGAACTCGTTTTTAACCCAAACATTGCCAACTTTCAGATACTATTGGACACTAATTCTATTGTTTTCTTATGTTAAAGGGGTCGAAAGGGCCCTTGGTCGAAAAAAAAATAGAAACAATTTTGCCTTTTTCAGATGTTTTAAACGTTTTTAAATTTCTAGCTATGAGCACAGATCGCTCCAACAGTTTTATTACGTTAGATGTTTCACGAGTTAAATAAAATCACTCTAAACCAATTTACATGAAATATATAAATCGTGATTTATTTACAGCAAAGATGAGGGCAAACCCACCATCTGAACTAAATGTGGTCAAATTTGTGCTACCCACTAAACTGGGAAATCATTTTCGTCCGGAGCCAAAGAAAAAAGAGAAGCACTAAAAAAAAGGCCTCAAACAGAGGGCCCGTCTATAACCTGACCCCGCTTGTAAAACATTAACCAGCGTCGCTAGCTGCATAAAATCAACAAAGTTTCTTAGTTTATATCAGATGGCGATTTATCGTGATTTGAGGGTATACTTTAATTGTTTTCGATTTTTGGATTATTTGCAGAGAATTTTACTACAGCACTGGAAATGCAGCCAGGAGACCAGTCCAAGAGGCCAACACCACAAGGTTTGTACCTTTCTCAAGTATTCACAAAAAAAGTGTGGTACAAGATTTGTCGTCCCAAATCGCTCATCAGTGATTTTTATTTGAACTGTTGTGTTTGATTTTCCTTTTCTTTTGGTCCCATAAAGGTGATTGATGGTAACAAAATGTACTGTATTTGACCCGTTTTTCCTGTGAGATTTATACAGTAAGTATAAGTTTGGGATCGTATGTTTTTTTTCCTCTCAGCTTTTAACTGATCAGGTTTGATATGACGTTTACACGAGTCATTGTTGTAGGTTGGAATTTGGGATTATGTCTAGCTTTCTAAGAAAATCGCGGTATTGCCAAAACAGGAAAAAAGTAGAAAACCTTGAAATTAGTGCAACTACTAATTTAAAACTGATTCAACGTAATTTTTTTTCCTTCTTCCTCTGAGGATATTTTCAAGTCAGTTATCCCAACTGTCTCTTAAAGGGAACCTCCACTCTTGGGACAAGTTGACATTAAATTGTTTGACATAATTCCTAATTTCCAAATTTTACAATACAAGGGAGAAATAACATTTAATAATAACAATAAATGGAAACGTTTATGGCTTTTAAATTTCCAGCGCGCCGCCATTTTGGATTTTATGACGTGTTATGGCTCGCGCTATTGTTTGGAGGTTTCCAAACAATAGCAGGAGCCGTAACACATAAAATTCAAAATGGCGGCACGATGGAGCTATAAAAGCCATAAACTTTTCCATTTATTGTTACTATTAAATGTTATTTCTCCCTTGACCAGTAAAATTTAGAATTTTGGCATCATTTCAAACAATTCAGCATCAACTTGTTGTAAGAGTGGGGGTTTCCTTTAATAGACCAGATGGTAAGGTAAAGAAAAAACTGGCACAAAAAAAGCACACAAAAACAAAAGGAACAGCCATAGTATGGGTTTCTTTTTATCATTGTATTTCAGCACATCAAGATTGTGACCTTTTTTATCACTACATAATACGAACTCAGTATTATTTTATCAAATTGTGTTTGAAAAATAACTTTTTAATACTGTAACGATTAAATGTCAAGTCAGTTTTATACAAATTCATAACATGTGCAAGTTAGCACCGGTACTAATGTTACTGTATACTATCTGTTCTTTGTCCTTTTGGCGCCAGCACCTCCAAAGAAACTGGATATTGACTTCATTCCTTTTTTGTCTACCTTAGATAATGACTTCTGTGCTGCAGTTAACTTTGTGTTTGTCTGTAACAAAACAGCAAATAAATGCATTTAGAGGAACGGAAAATTTTGAAAAATAATTTGGATATTCCTTTTTTGAGTCGAGTGTTGAGTCCATAATTCTAAGATTCATATAATCATTTTTCAAGAATATTAAATAATATTCAGGCCTTTTCAGACTCCAAAGTTTTTTTTTGCTGCAACCATGAGTCATAACCCTTTATTTTTGCTGAAATGTATTAGCTTAGTAAAATATTTACCCAAGGTTTTAGATTGGATAGTGAGTGAAATATTAACATTGATAATAAAAACTTCATTATTAGTATAAAATAATGATGTATTTTGCTGTTTTGTTTTGTTCTTTCTTTTAACAGCAGAACCCTGCTAACTCAAACTTAGTTATCTTGAACCCCCCCCCCCCCCCCCCCTTCCCAGCTTGAACAAAATCCAATTTCCCCTGGATTTGACCCTATTTTTTTAAATCATTTACTATCAGTTAACTCGAACTCAGTTAATTCGAACTCCCTGCTAACTCGAACTACTTTATCTTTCC
The DNA here is from genome assembly GCA_963693305.1 of Meandrina meandrites. Classification (NCBI taxonomy): domain Eukaryota; kingdom Metazoa; phylum Cnidaria; class Anthozoa; order Scleractinia; family Meandrinidae; genus Meandrina; species Meandrina meandrites. The sequence goes on along the minus strand of OY855911.1, from coordinate 27,866,337 downwards.
CTTGGCTCAAATTTACCCGATAATTTAAAACATTGCTCAGGAAACCTCAAAGTGTTGGTCTGGTGCTTTTTCAGAGGATAGCAACATGACAAAATAAAATTCCCAAACTTAATGCTTTTAGCAACAGGCTCTTATGAAAACATTGTTGAATGGACACAGAACCTTATTAATCATTAACAAAATATTTTGAAATTCAACATCAACCCCGCTAACTCGAACTGTTTTTCATTTCTCTTGAGAGTTTGAGTTAGCAGAGTTCTACTGTACTTATTTTGCAGTGGATGTCAGGAATTACCACATTTGTTGTTGTTGTTCCAAAAGTTTACATGCACTCATACCGAGAGCAGACAAGTAAATTCTTGTACCCACTTCAATTTCAATCTACCATGAACCATTAAAGTATTACCTAATGATTTCTGAATTCTGATGAGCCAGCATTTGGTCAGCTGTCACATCCTGATTGGGACATGTCAGTAATGTGTTAGTGTTGGATCGGGCAATGCATCAGTAGAGTCATTGGAAATAAGAATAAAAATTTCAGCAGGCCTACATTTTGGCATGATGCGCCAATGGGACATTCGTTACCTTAACCCACATTTAGTAAATACCACACATTTGCTTTCCGCGCAAGCTGATTGGTTGACTCCAAGGTGATTGGCAAAGGACTATTCACCTCTGAGCAGCCAAAGAGAAAAAAATGGCTTCGTGCGTTGCTTTGGGTACCGAAAGCAATGTTTTGGTCTGCTAGTTATTCACCTTGTGTGGTGTATACTAAAACAATTATTCACCTCAGTGTCGGTGAAAGTGGTGGATATTGTTTATGTACCTCGCTGCTTCATGGCTCGGTTAATATCCACGACTATTCACCTCCACTTTGGTGAATAATATTGTTAATTATTATATGTGATGAAATCATGTATGATACCTTTTCACTTCCTGTTTTGGAATTCAGCTTGCTGAATTCTTTGGAGTAATCTTCTACTGCTTCAGGAATCTCATCAGTTACTTTAGCTCTCTAAGAAAATCAAAAAATTAAAAAAAAAAGGAAAACAGTAAAAACATGTGCATCATGAAAGAAACCTGCGGAACATTTCTTCAAAGCCATCACCAGAAGTTGTTTTTTTTTTTACTCTTCTACTGTCAATAAGATTTTAAGTAGGTGGCTGCCCTTATCCAGCACCCACCAGAGTGCTTTTATAAGCTGTAATCACCTCACCTTTATAGGGAACTGCTGCATGAATTTTAGCTGGTGATTCACCCCAAAATGCCAGCCAGAGCTCTCGCACATGCCAGGTCTTATTGAAAGCACTGGTCATAACTTATCATTTGCCATAATTTATCAACTGCACCTCCAAATGAATTTTAATTGGTCAAATGAAACACAACCCATTAAAGGGTTGTAAAAATGTCACCAATAGTTAATCAAAAACTTTTTAGCACAGCAAAGGTATGATATTTATCTTATTTATCGCTGTAATGTGCTGACAACTTGCCTTTGTGGGGGGTCCCTCTGGTGACGACAGTTGAGCTTCATCTGTGATACTGAAAAAGGAAAACACATGCTACAAAACAACTTACAGTACGGCTCACAGATAAGTGGACCATTAAATACCCTCAAGTACGCTTGTTTGCATTTGAAACACGTTGTAGTGTTACGTGCATAGCAGCTATATCCTTCAACATTCATCTTTCGATATTGTCTTTTGACATGCTAAACAAACAAGGATCAAAATCCACCAATCACAGCCCACTAGCATGACCTTGTGAACATGTGGCTCATTTCCATAGAAGTGACACACCAGTATGCGATTGGTGGATTTCAATCCTTGTTTGTTTAGCAGATGGAAAGACGATGTCGGAAGATGGATGTTGAAAGATAGCCGCTGTACATGTAACACTGAAAGCAGGGTGAACACAAGATGAATAACATGTTCTTACTGGATGGGTATCAAGTAGGGATGGTCAAGTTGCAATAAGATTTTGAGAAGAAACATTCATAGGTGTATTGTGTGCACAATGTAGTGCTGGCCCAGTTCTGTCTCCCAGTTTATCAGCATGAGCTGGTTACAGGATGCACAAGGTGATGCCATGCTACCTGCAGGCCAGTTTTGGTTGATTTAGGTGTCAGTAGCTTAAAATACCCCAAGAAAGACAACACTGTAGATACTTGTATTTTATAAATATCATTATTAATGATTATGTACCCTAAAGATTCCTTAAGACTTTCACTCCACTGCGATGATAGATAATCAGACACCAAACCAAAGGCATATCTCATATAGTCCGCTGAAAGCAATAACAGCATCAACAAAATAAATACAAGCATCTACAATCAAACCTGACTGATAAAGAAACAGATCTGACATGTACATGTATGATCTTACCGACAGTCAGACAGACAGATGAAGTAATACATGTACACGTTTAATTGTTTTTACAGAAATTAATAAAATTTTGTTTCACTGGAGAAAAGTATTTCAGTATACATGACTTATTAGCGAAGTGGCCTAATGGTTGGTGCGCTGACTCCAGATCAAACAGCCTGGTTTTGAGTCCTGACCAAGGTCATTGTTTCATGTTCTTGGGGAGACACTTTTCTCTCACATTGCCTCTCCCCATATATTAAATGGGTACCACTGATTTAACACTGGGGAGTAATCCTGTGGTGAACTAGCATTCCAACTAGGGGGAGTAGAAATACTCAGGACTACATGTAGTTGCTTAATGCAACAAAGACTGGGATGGTCCACTACAGTGTACAGTGTAGGCTCGAACACAGACTTAACCTATAAGCTTTTGCAGGCTCAATAGTATTCATTTACCTCTAGAAGCATCTGAGTGTCGTTTACTTCGTACAAAGGTGGCACTTTGGGAACCTTTAGACACATGGACACCACTTGACGAAACACTATCAGCAGTCTGTTCAACCTAATGTAAAAGTACAACAGAAATACATGCAAATACCTAATTGTTAAACTTATTTTTGTGGGACTTACTTTTTGCGATTGTCAAAAATTAGTTAAAGACCAATGAAAATGTATTTTAAACATTTTTATTTTTTAAATGTGTATTTAACGGTTTTAACATGTATCTTTTTGCCAATTCATGAAAATTAAGTCCTGCAAAATACACCCGCGAAATTAAGTTCCAGCAACAAATAATTTATGAGACAGTAACAACAAGGAAACCCTTATTTCTAATGTCACTCTTGGCTAGAATCTACCAAAAATGTTGTTGTCTTGTGTATAATTATTACAATCACACATTTTGTACTTCCGGAACATGAAATATATATTTTAATTTGGTCCCTCCCTCCCCCATCAGTGTGGAATTTCTTTTACAAGATGACTGCTTTGCAAGATTTCTGCCTGCAAAAAGTTAATATTAATATATTTTTAAAAAAATGACTTTAATCTATATTCCTTCTAGAATGCAGAAAACTGGATTGTGAATGTGTAGTTCCATAAATTATCCATGCCTCCCCTGCAGAAAAGATACCTATTTCCTAAAGGCACCCCTCTCACCCATGCTCAAATAAAAAAAGAATCCATAATTTCTTCATCTGCACCAAACAGTACAGATTAAGAGACTCTATTTAAATGGTATGCAATACATTACCTTTCCTTTTAACCATGCTATAGCCTTGTCATTATTGAGTCTGTACACTTGAAGATCATCATCACCCTTGCAATCGCACATGTTAAGTATCTCCTCAGACGTTAGACAACCAGTCAGCTTGCTGATTGACAGGTGCCCCTCGTCCAGCAGTAATTGCTCCAGGGTTCTAAACTACAAGTCAGATAAAAAAAATAAAACAACAACAACAAACATTCAGTACACTGCTAGTCTCCTTTGCAGCCGTTGTTTGGGCTCATCATGCAACGCTCCTTCCCCCCACCAACGGCTGCTTAAACCAGATAATTGTTAAATGTTTTGGATATAAGGTTTCATATCAGACACTTTTATTTAGGTAAATCTTTGTTCTATTCGATGTCTGGTGCGTGTCAAATTTAAAAGGCGGCGAATTGCCGCTAGGGTCACGATAAGACACAACTTTTGATTGGTTTGGGCGGCGAGTTTTGGCACGACTGGCTCAGAAAAAATGTGAGCGAAGCTGTGATTGGCTAAACTATGGAAAGGAATGTGGTTCTGGCTTATGCAGTGGTTGGTGGAGGAGGGAACGTTGCGTGACGAGCCCAAACAACGGCTGCAAAGGAGACTAGTACACTGCTGATATTGCTGATCCTGTCAGTATGTAGGACACATTACATATCAATCTAGTTAAACAGCCTTGCTCACCACAATTCTCCCTGTTGCTAAGTGGATGCACTATAGGGTCCCATGCTTTGTCAGCAAAACTACATGTCTAGAAAAAAGGATGGCTTACCTTTTGGGAAAATTTAGTGAGATATGGTAAGATGAGAAACAAAGGGTCTACAGGTGTTATGACATATAGACTTCCATCTAATAAAGAGGGAAAAAACCAAAAAGAATTTTTTAGTGGACATGAACTTTAAAAATGACCCCTCAAATAAGCAGGATTGTTGTAGATTCATGACAGAATGCCACGACAATTTAAGAAGTTGAGACAATCCTCCAAGTTAAGACCATTGGCGACTAAAAGTCTGGAGCTGGTGACTAAATTGGAACAGAAGTCGCCAGCCTGGCGACTAAAATTGAGAAGAAGGATTGAAAGCACAAGCTTAATTTAGCGACTAAAATTTTTCACTGGCGATCAAACTTGAGCAGTCAGTGGCCAAATGGCCACTAAGGAAAAAAAATAAACTTGGAGGGTTGAGACAGTTGGTTAAAATGAGTGTCAATTTTAATATTTTCGATATTCAACTTCAAATCCTATGTAGATTGTAAACTACCCCCTCTCCCCCTTTTTGATGTTCTAGAGAAAGGGTAATGGGTCTAACATAAATATTATGGTAAATGTAGCTGATTACTGTACATTGTATTACATGTTTATTGTAAATATTGAAGGTTTTTCATATACCTTTTTGAACAGAATCCTCTATAAACCATGATCTAGGTTCTTCCTTAAACCGCAAGACTTCAAAGATCTTCTCTCCACTGTGGGATAGCAAAAACTGCAGTTCCTTACCTGAAAGTGATCAATCACAGACAACTGTAGTTGTAAATAAAGATCATATCGTTAATAACACATTAATAATTTTTATGACTATTAAATTTTGATTATACAGCAACCAAGTTACTGGATGGATTGTGATTGGTTCCTTGGCTGGACACTACAGGATCAACAATGTACACAACTTGCGATACTAACTTCTTACCAACCATGCATTAGGGCTGTACTGGGGAATATTGGACCAAGGTTGTGGCAGTATGGACCTCACTCCGCTTGTTCCGTACAAAAACAACCAAGGGCCAATATTCTCCAGTATAGCTTGAGCAGGCTACAACCCTGGTCAAAACACCTTGGGACACTTGTTGAAACTGGGCGCAAAAACACGCTTCGCTAATATACTGGTAGTGCTTAAAGAAAGCTTGGAGATGATCCCGTCACCCCCGAGCAATGTTGATCGTGATGAAAACGATTTGAATGCCTGAGGTCAACATTGCTGTTGTGCTGGTGTCCCAAGAGTTTTGTCCATGGTTGTAGGTTAGTTCTTAGCTCATTACATGGCACTCATTTTAGCTGCTGTAGGCTTTTGAAAGCAAAAAATATGTATGGCTTATGACCGTTTTCATGGAAACAGTCCGTACAGCAAAATCCCGACTAAGAACGAACCAATCACAATGCTTGGATTTACCTTAAGATTGCCTTGCCATATAACAAACTATGTTTCTGACTTACACTGTCAGCTCTCCAAATTAAATTTTGTCATGGCGGCTAAGAAATTATATTTGGGAACTCTCCAGTGCATTCAATTATCATGTGCAAACTCTGAAGTTCACAGCCGTTATTTAGCCAATGATTGTTTTACAATGTTCTCAATCATATTTACCAGAACCAAAGAGACACTGAAAAAAAAACAACAACAACACTGAAAAATATGATATCCTCAAGCACAATATGACCTTTTGAACCCACTGAAAATTTGTCTCCAATGATGTTGGTGATTGACAGCAGTGTAAGCACATGGTGTTAAATGCAGGAATGGCTCCGGACACTTAGATTTTTTTTTTTAAGTGAAAAAAGAAAATATTCAATATAAAGTACGCCGAGGTAGAATCGAACCCGGGTTATCCCACTAATGAGCGTGTCTCATGACCACTATGCCACCAGGCAGCTGGCTCCAGGGACCGATAATTTTAAGAATATAACATGCTACCCTTACAAATATGAAGAGCTAACCGTAAACACGCTAACCGAAGTGCATAGTACGCTCGAAATACATAGTAGGCTAACCGGAGTGAAAAGTAGGCTAACCGGAGTGAAAAGTAGGCTAACCGGAATGCATAGTAGGCTAACCGGAGTGACCGGAGTGCTATTTTTTGCTATAACTTTACTCGTTCCCAGTGCACTCGCAGGTCGGAGCCATTCCTGTTATTGACGCCTACACAGTGTAAGCCAACCAATGGGGGAACTTCTCATCAGTTAAGTAATCATTGAAGTAAAAATACAAGAAAAGGTTTTTTTTTTCCTGGCCTAGGTTAAGTTTATCATTCGATCGAGTGCAGCTTACCTATGAAAAACACAGTTGAACATAACATTATACTTGCATCTCATTTGAATATGAATGGTGCATAATATTGTTTTCTCACACCATATCCTTCAAAGAGAACGGCACATGCAATGAGGTGGATCAAGATTGCAGAGCAACTCAGCAGTTCAGTGATCTTGTTTTCTGTGAACAAATATTGGGAGCTTTTTGAACCTACCTGTCCTTGGATGCGGAATCTTGATGAAAACAGGTTCTGATTCACCAGACTCGGACTCTTGAGCACAAACAGCACTCTCTACACGTTGGATCCAAACACATAACCAGTCAATTGTTTCATCAATCAATTTCATTTACAATCATCATGCGATCCGATAGTTCAATCGCCACTTCAATACGTATACACGTATTTCATACTTCATTTTTAGAGAATAACGCCCGTACCTGGAGCAACAAATACCCATTGGTTCACTTCTTTGTGCGTTTTCTTATCATTTTGTGCATTTCGTGGCATAATTTTAACGTTTTTCGTTCCGTTTAGAGTCAATTTCAACGCTGGACAACTTCTTCTCGTTTTTACGCGCGAAAACTTGTGGTGGTGGTTAACCGCTGATACACCGTCTACTCATCCTGAACGCCACTAGGACCCAGGCCCAATAAATCTCCTGAACATTTTCAAATTTACACTAAAGAGTCCGACTGAAGAAGCATTTCATTGCCTGATCTTTTATTTCGCACGTTTCTTTTGATCCTGTCCTCTAAATCACTCTCGTAAACGATTTCGCCATAAAACTTTAGTGCTAGGGGTGTAGGGATGTTACGATTCCGCCTCCCACCGCTCCGAATTATTTATTATATTTTGTTTTTGTTTGCCCAAAATGTGCGATTTCCCCTACTCTATTCTCACCCAAAAATCGGTACCCCATTTCAGACCAGACATGAACTATGCATGCTTCGGTATTTACGGTAATTTCGGTGTTTTCGAGAGTGAAGGGAGAGAGAGAGGGGGTGGGGATTGGGGTTTCGAGGTAAAGGACTAGATTCCGCTGAATGGGCGTTGCGCAGCAGAAAGCATGAAGGTAATGACACTGGCTCGATTATCAGCTCATCCTCGGAGACCCAGGGGCAGTTAGTCGGGGTGAAATGAAGTAAACCGGGCAGAAAACGTACGTAGCGCGCGGCGAAAGTTTTTTACAAAAGTGGCAAGAGCCCCTGGGAAACGAGTCTTTCCAAACCATTTCCAAACGGCCGCTCTGCGAATGAAGGCACCTTATTGAGAAAAAAAAAATTCTTTGTATTATTGTGCCCAGTTGGCCAACAGTAACTCCCGAGCCATTTACCATAGAGAACCAAAAAAAAAAAGTCGGGAAATCATTTTCGGATGTCAGAAAGAAATATATTTCAAGATCTACCGGGGAATTTTTACTTGGAGTGATCAGAGGAATCGAAAATAGTGGCTTGTTAACCTATGCGAAGCATTGGTGGCAGTTCGGGCACACTAGTCTGATCTCGTCTGGCACGTGCGGTAAAACTATGTACGCAGCGCGGAAAAATTGCAGTCGGCCAAAAAATAGAGCTAAAGACAGAAAAACGTAAAATCAAACGTACAAGCCAGCGCTTTCGATACTTTTAACCACAAATAAAAATTTCAGAAAATTGAGACCTAGAAGCTCACATCAATCATCCCTTTCCTTTTTATATTTTCGGATATTTCGGCCAACTGGGATATTCCCGTGCTGCAAAAAAAATAAATAAACCCGAAGAAGGACGGCTTGACTGTCCGAAATAAAAACAAATTCTCTAGTCGTTTTTTTTCGTTGCTGGTTTTTCATTACCGTTGATTCTATTTACTTGATTTGGTTTGCGGTCGTCCTAATTTTTCACACCAAGTAGCCCTGAGGTTGTGTGACGACACAAAACTGCGTGACAAGCCAAAAATCCGAGTCTCTGTGCAGAAGAAGAGGTCGGTTAAAATAGCAAAACGTAAGTCGTGATATAACAGGAGCGAGAACAACGATTCCACATTCTGAGATTTGCGCGAAGCTGATGTGTCTGCAAGAAAGACGCAAGTACTTTGAGCAATCAGTGTGTTGCTCAGAGACGAAGATTGTATACAACAAAGAGTGGAGCCAGGTTTGGTCATAGTTGAGCTATCTTTAATGGTAAAAACAATACACTACTGTACTACCTAACGGCAGTAGATAGACAAAGAATACGAGAGATGATCTTAAGAATTCACTGTGGTGAGAACTGTCCCCACCCTGGAGGGGATTAACTTCGTAACAGAGGAGTCCGTGGAGGGATGTTCATGTTTGTACAAGGCCACGCTCATCGAATAAAGTTCGTTGTCGACTGGGGCCGAAGGTGGGGTTTGGAAAAGGCCAACCTATCAAAGAAGCAAACAAAAACAGCAAATAAATAATTCCACTTAATATTCCATTTTACAGTCCGACTATTATACCTTTCTTTTACTTTGGTAATGAGAGTTCTGTGAATCATCAGGGCAATTCTCCTGCATGCCAACGTTGGACATCTTTGTACGAAGTTATTCTTGGAGGCGGACACAGCAGTCGGGGGGTTGGGGTGGGGTGGGGATTCCAATTTCAGCAAATCTTCGTTGAGGCATTCATGGGATAACCAATCTAGAAATAACGTGAGCGCTCGAGAGTGTTACGAAAGTTGTCACGCCTTTAATGGCGCGAGCAGTTGCTTAGCGACTTCCAAACGTAAACGGCCGCCTCAAACCAGCAAAAAAACGTGGTCCCCTCAACTGATAAAGTAGCCACGCACCAAAACATTGCACGCTTTTGTAATGCTTGACTGACTTACAAACAAATGCTACTCTTTTTTAAGTGATTGACATCAATGGCGCAATTTCACAATAACAAATGTGTTATTGATAAACCAACAATGAAGCCTCGACATACCTTTCCCGTTAGCCTTCTAAGCCGCTTTCTCATCGCCAGATCTCTGCGGGCACACAGCGCCCGTCTACACGGCCCCACGTTCGAAAACAACAGTTCCTTTTCCCGCGCTTTTGCAGCCGCGCCTGCCATTAGCGCACCGACACTGTTAACCACTTGCGATTCGTCAGTGTCCTCTACGTCACAAGAATCTACTGTCTGTACCCCCGAGGGTTTATCCTTCGCTATCTCCGCGCATGCTTGTTGCACCAGTTTTGTAAGCCGCGGACCAGCAAGTGAAGAAGAGATTCCAATCCGCGAGAACACGTGACCAGGTTTAAACCGCTTTAAGTGAGACCCAGGCTCTTCCCCTAAAAACCGGAAAAAAGGCATTAGCATTCAGACTTGAATCATGTAACGAGCGGACAAAGGCGGTGACTTCACCTAAAATTATGGGTTAAACCCGGCGAGACTTCTAATTGCTTATCCAAACAAAAGTCCACCAATCCACAGTGGTCAAAAACAAAAACCCAGCTGTCTTTTTTGTTTTAGGTTGCCGTGAATATTGTAATTGTTAAAGGCGTAAGAAGCTGGTAAGAGAACGTTACAAAAAGATACAGTAAGAAACTGTAATACGAGACGCCAAAAAATTACGGTTATACTTAATCAGTGCTGTACATGCCTTTTTTTTGACGGACGAACGAACGGACGGAGGATGGACCGACGGAAGAACGCACGCACACGAACGAACGAACGAACGAACGAACGAACGAACGAACGAACGAACGAACGAACGAACGAACGAACGAACGAACGAACGAACGAACGAACGAACGAACGAACGAACGAACGAACGAACGAACGAACGAACGAACGAACGAACGAACGAACGAACGAACGAACGAACGAACGAACGAACGAACGAACGAACGAACGAACGAACGAACGAATCAATGAAACAGGATGCGAAAGGGAATGAATAATAAGACAGATCTCAATACCTGTTTTATCCAAAGTGCTTTGCGCGGAGACTAACGCACTCCAATCGACCTCTTCGACTGCCATAGGGGCGCTTGCAGAACCTTTGCTTTCGGAAACCCCTGTCACGCCCTCTTCGTCTTCGTCCCCCAACATCGCGTCAAGTTCGTCGTCACTAATCGGGTCGTAAACATCATCGTAGGATGGCGGGACAGGGGAAGCTACAGTCTCGTGCTCTTTGTCGTCGGTCTTCGGCTTGTCCTCGGAAATCTCCGGTTCGTTTATGTCGGACCAGTTGTCATCTCCGATCGGGCTATCGTCGCTCCAGTCACTAAACACCGCAACCGGCTCCTCGACTCTAGAAGAATCCTGCGTTTCGTCCCTTTCGTCTGCAACTACATCAGAAGATTTCGTGTCGTGGTTTTCATTCGCTTGTGCAAGCTGTCCACCGTTCTCGCTGTCCTGACGTTCGATATTTTCAGATTTATCCGCAGTTGTTTCCTCGTCCTCACCTTCGAGGTCGGCCCATGGTTGTACGACAACCTCGGGCTGATGTTTCTTCTTTTTCTTTTTCTTCGGTGGTTTATCTCCTCCCTTCACCTTCGTTTCCTCTCCTTCGGGAGCTCCTGGGTGTCGGCGTTTCTTTGCCACCTTAGGAACCGGTTCCTCTTCGGATGGTTGCGTCACTTCCCCGAGATTTTCCGACGAAGTGGCGCCACTCTCTTCGGTCACGTTCGTTGGCTCTTCTGCCAATTCCGGAACTACTTCGGGTTCTTCCGTTACTGCTGCAGTAATTTTCTTTTTCTTTTTTGTAACTTTTTCTTTGATTTTTCCTTTCTCTTTCTTATGTTTTTTCTCCGTTTTGGCTGGCCTCTCGCCTTCCAACATTTCTTCAGATTCTGTAGGCGACTCTTGAGGCACTTGAGCTTCGAGATTCGCTTCACCGTCGGGTTTCGGCGATTTCCCTTCCTTTTTACCGACTTTCTTCTTTTTGAGTTTCGTGGTTTGTTTTACTGGTGTACCTGTGGTACCAGCTAGTACTTCCTGTTCGTCACCTTTATCGCCACCTTCCGGCGTGTCTCTCATGGGCGCTTCCTCCGTCTCCGGTGTGTCGGCACTTCGACGCCTTTTCCCTCCTACTGGCGACTCGATTGTCGAAGCCGACGAACCGGTTTCTCTGGGTCGCTTTCTGTTGATCGAGGAAAATAGCAACGATAAGATTAACTGAAGGCCAGGTAGGGTAAAGTCCTTTTCAAATCAACATACTTCTCTGTAGAAGACTAGTACTGCTGGCCATTGAAAAAGCCTGTCTATCTTCATTTCCGTCGTACAAGCCTTGCGATTTTATTTGTTTGTCCTTTTCCATCCCCCTCCCCTACCCCAATACACTTTTGCTATAATTGCAATCTCGCAAAATTCAGCTGCCGACTTTTCGTGAAATTAAGTACGCGCGAAAATGAACGAGAATATAAAGGAAATGCAAGTAGTTTTTAATACATGTAAACGCGTTACCTCTCCCCTTGTCGTGGGATCTTATCCCTCTCCTCTCCCATGTCCTCCTCGTACTCCCATTCTTCCTCTTCGTCATCTGATCGGCGCCTGCGTTCTTCCTCAACCTCACGCGGTATTTTCTCCGGCTCGTGCGCCCGGCGGTCACGTGGTGGGCTACCAACTCGCCCTGGACTCCCTGGAGAATAAAAACCACGAAATGAGTGAGAAGGAAACCTAACCACATCACACATCTTAGACTGTGAATAGTCTCTCTTTCCCCCTTTGCTCGTCAAGAGGGAAGAACCACAAAGAGAACACAATGCCCTTTGGCTACTAAACCTTTAGCAAGAAAAAGAGTTTTACACCTAGTGTGATCGTTCCGGTTACTGAAGTCTTTGCAAGGACTTTTGTTTTTGATTGAGGTACCGACAACTTGAGCGAAAGTCATCTTAACAGTCAAATGAATCTGTTGGTCTACTGATCATGTTAACCTGATTGATCAGTTTCGCCGTGAAATAAATTAGTTATTGGCAGTTGAGGCTCAAATAGGTAATAATTGTTTAGTTGTTTTTGGTCTATTTGGGCTTACACGACTTCTTATAGCTCGATGCTGACCCGACAGCATTTGGTTTCCTCGCAAAAACCCGTTTAACTTTCTGATTGGCTATAAAAACCCGAAACTCTTCCGATTTTACAACGAAAAGCGACGAACAAACTGCCCTTATTCCACTGAGCATCTACGGACAAGCGCATCAATGCAAACTCACCGCCCTTCCTGTCTTCCCAGTGTCTGGGACCCCGGCCCGGGGACATCTCTCCTCTCGGACGTCTGTCCCTGTCACGTGATTCGTCGTGCGGCCGGCCCCGATCACGTGGATGATCCCTTTCACGACGGCGTTCCTGATCCCATGGTGCTCCTCTGTCGCGAGGAGAGTCTTGGTACCGGTCCCCTGGCGGTCTACTTCTGTCGGGGAAGCCTCTGCCACCTGCGTGCAATGACATACGTATTATTTGATTTCCAGGTGATCAAAGGAAGGGAAGCAGTGTGGCCAAGTAGATAGGGCGCCGCCTCTGCAATCCCTTAGTCTCCAAGCTGTCTCTACTTAGATTTTCTCTCACGCAGTAGTCCCGAGTTCAAGTACTCGGCCATGTCATGTAAAAACCAACTAATTAGTCTACGGATAGTTGCGGTCTTTGCTACACGCTCCAAGTTTATTTCAAACTTGGCTTGGTGGATCCGGCGTTTATTTGAAGTCGGCGTTTATAAACGAAGTGGAATTTTCTGTGATGTTTTTCAGGCCCCCGAGCCCCAGGGGCAGTTTGTCAAGGCAGGACGATTTTCCCATCGTCCCAGCCCAACAGCCCTGGGTCTCCTAGATGATTATTACCAGAAGTTACAGCAGTTACAGCAATCAGGATTTGTGACAAACAGAACAAAAACAATACAGTTACCAAAGTAGCATACCGCACTCGTACGTTGTAGCAGTGCCACTCAAGAAAATTTACACTTACTTGCCAGCTCGATCGCAAATAAACCCCGATCTCGATCAAACCCTGGCGTCTATTTGAAAACTAGCAGTTTTGACCCGGCGTTTATACGGAGTTAATCGGGGTCCAGCGTTTGATCGAGAAAATACTGTATGGTGGGTTTTTGAAATATTTTGTTTCACATACACTGTCCCGCAAGCTAAAAACATGAAACCCTGTATAGCCAAATCTGCTTTCCCTATAACCTTGTCCTAGCCTCGAAAAACAACATACTTTAATGTGCTACTAAAATCAAGAAAGACAAGTCAAGCGACCAAAAGAGACGAAGCGACCCGACCCAGAATATTCCACACCGATTTTTGTCTGTGAATTGTTATTGCTCGAACATCTCCCGAACGGGAAAGAACCGCGCGCGCTGTTATTGAAGCTAAAAAAGATATAAAATTTAAATTATAATTATAAAATTTAAATTTGCACCTACCTCTACCTCCCCTCCCTCGGGGTGCACCTCTGCCACGTTCCACGTACTGTCTAGGAGGGGGTGAGTTTCTACGTCGACCCTCCATAGGTCGGCCACGGTTATCGAAAGGTGCGGAGTACCCACCCCTCCCACGCACTGGCTCCCGTCCCATGCCATATCCCCCTTGGTCTCTGGGAGGACCAGGGCGATAACTTTCGTCTCTGCGACCTCCGGGAGATAAACTACGTCTTCGCTCCTCGAAGCGATGCGGACCCCTCGGGGGTCCGTGGGGTGGGGATGATCGTCGCGGCCCGTGGGGGATTGGGGACGTGCGTCTGTGATAGTCAGGTCCGGGAGGTAGATGGCGACCTTCTCTGTCCCGTGGCCTCTCGCCAGGTCTTTCACGGCTGCGGCTAAGAACATGAAAATTTTCTGTTTTAGATGCGCTTTTGGCTGTATCAAACAAGAACGCTGGAGTCTCGAGAAGGGATTTCTTCAATTCTTAGCGAATATCACGAGCGCGCAGTTTATCTGAGCAGGGCTTAAAGGCGCGTTGTCACGATATTAAAAGTCATTTTTCCGATGCATATAAAAAGCAACACACAGAGGAGGTTAGTATCTTTGTTCGTAGTCTTCACTGACGGTAGAGTGAGGAGCATGAAAGCAAGACACTATCTTTGAAGGTGGTGTAGCAAGGGGGGAGGGGGAGGGGGTAGCCGAGGTGAAAGGTGAAAAGAAGAAGAACAGTTTTTTGGGGGGCATAGTGGGTACTGTCTGGGTATACTTGTTATGACCACTTGTGTGGTCCTCAAACTGCTGCAGAACGAGGTCTCGATAACACAGATATGTAGTGTAAAGATAAGTTAGAGATAAAACCTACTTGTCTGGCATGTCTTGCCGGGGAATATCAGGCCGCCGTCTGTCCCGATCTCCAAACTGAACTTCTCTAGCGTCTCTCTCACCGCGTCCTTCCCAATGTCTTTCGTCTCCTCCTTCAAACTGCCGTCTCGGAAAATCACGTCCGCCTCGGGACCTCTGCATATCATCGTCGTGCTCTTCACGAACACGCCCTCGCTGATGTTCGTCACTTCGCTCGTCTCTTCGTCGCGAGCGTTCGTCGTCTTTCTCCGGCTCCCGATTCCGCGAACGTAAATGGTCGTCATCCCGTTCATCTCTTCGCCGAAGATATTCGTCGTCTCCTTCTTGTTTTCTCCGCGGGAGTTCGTCGCCTCGGGGCTCTTCGCCCCGGCTTCGGTGATGGTCATCGCTTCGTTCCGGTTCACGATCTCGCATTCGGTGAAACTCGTCTGCACGCTCGTCCTTCGGGCGACCTCGATGATATTCGTCTTGGCGATCCTCGCGATGTCGACCTCTGCCAAGGTCTTCGTCCCGAGTTCGGCTCCTCGGATAACCTTCGTCTACCTGAGGATGCCCTCTACTTCCTCGCGATACCTCGTCTACACCATCTTCACCTCTCTGCTTCGAATATCGAGTTTCACGTTCACCCCGCTCCTTACTCCGCGATGGGACACCTTCATCCCGATACGGTACCGTCTCAGATCTCCCCTCATAAAATTCCTCGCGATTTTTGTCACCTCTAGTTCGCACGGGGGGAGTGGCTGGGGGCGGCGGAGTATACGGTCCCCGACGGCGGAGCGGGGCTCGATCGCTTGCCGTTTGCTTCGGTGCTCCGCTATCAAAATCAGGTTCACCCGGCGGAGTTTGTGGTCCACGTCTATCTCCCCTAGGTGGTGGGGTCCTATGCCTTCGCTGTTCCTCAGGTGGTGTCACCGGGCCCCGCGCGGGGATATCCTCGGGGGATGGGCTGCGGGGTGGTTCTTCTTCCACCATTTTCTTTCTTCTCCCAGCCCTGCCTTCCTCAACATGCCGCGTATCTTTTACCACCGCCCTACGGCCGTGCTCTGGAGTAGTTGGCGACCCTTCTGATATATAACGCTTGTCGTACCCTTTTGTCTTTGTTTTATATTCCGCTTCCCCGGGCGGCCCGGCACCGTGCACTTCACGGACAGGTTTCCGGGGACTCCCCTCCTCGGAGGGGTCTGTGACCCTACGAGTTCTGCTCTCGCTCGCATAACGAAGAGCCGGGGAGTCGGAGCCTTCGGGAGAAGACAAAGCAGTTCTTCGACGTATCTTTTCCACTGGGGGCCTTTGTTCTTCAGGAGTGAACGACCTCTTGTCACGCGGGATTTCCTCCCTTGGTGGAGTTCCCGGGGGTCCGAGTCCCGAGGGACCCGAGGGACTTAAATAAGCATCCCCGAAGTGACTTTCCTTTGGTTTAGCCTTCAATTGTTTCTTCTTGGTAACGCGTGGCTTTTCTTCACTGCTCACTTCAAACTCATGCTGAGCACGAGCGCCTATCACTTTTGACCTGTCCGGTGGCAAATCTGGCAGCTTTCGAGCTCTTTCGTCCATAACGCCACTCTCCAAACCTTCAGAAACTTGCTTGACACTTTTCCGTTTTTTTACTTCCTTAGCCGACGGCGACAACTTGCGTTTCGTCTTCACCTTCTTCGGTTCGCCATCCGACTTTTTCTTCTTTTTCTTAGGAGTCGACTGCGAGGAGACTGGCGAGAACTCGTCCCCAGGGGACACGGATGACTTTTCTGGATGCAGTTTGCTATGCACCACGGGAATCACTGGTTTTGGTTCTTCGTCTTTTTCCTTCTTCACATCTTTGACCTTCCTGTCGGCTTTCTCCCTCGCCGCTTCCTCCTCATCCATAAGAGCCAGTTGCCGCTGTAGATCTTGTCTTCGTTTTTCTAAATTCAACTGGCGTTCGAAGTCCAACTCTCCCCGTTCTTCCCAGTCCAAATCGCTTCGCTCTTCCTCATACTCCTCATCTCCCCAGTCTCTCTCCTCCTGTTCCGGACTAAGGGCCTTGGTGATGACAACACCACCGCTGAGTTGTCGCTTTTTCACTTTCCTTTTACGTTTCCTCTGTTCATCTTCATCCTCTTCCTCGTCTGATTTGAAAAAAAAAATAAAGCAAAAATACAATTCTTTAATGAAATAGAGCCGAGTCCCAGCCATAAAGTAAATAAAACTCCTATAAAGTGGCCACCCCGGCCCTATCCCCCACCTGGGGGCAAGGAACTAAGAAGAAAGTGGCCACCTCTATTAAGCAGCTGCGGTCACCTTTTGGCCGTCCCGATGAGCGTTCTTCTATTGTTTTTGCCCCCATTTAGCGGTCGGAAAGAATTTAAAATACAAAGTTTGGCTTTGTTTTGAACAAGCCCAGATAAAATCTTTCAAACACAGGTTTATTGTCGTCTTCATGTGATTGCGTGATTGCTTTTCATGCTATTTTGCATTGAAATAACGTGACCTTTCTAAACGGCCTTTTTTCCCAAGGGTAGCCTCATCCTCATCCGTTGTTTGAGTTGTCACGCAACACTCCTCTCTACTTGATTTGAGTGACAACCCAGCTCAAGCCCACATGAAAGACAGCTCTCACTTTAAATTCATGGTACCGAAATTTCTGATGCCAGTCCTCACACTCTCACCTTCAGATGAGTCTTTCTCAACGTGCTGCCTTCTTTTAACCTTCTCACTCTTCTTGCTGGCGTCGTCGGATTCCTCAAATGATCTGTGTTTCTTCTTTTTAATTGGAATTTCCCTTTCTTCGTCATCGTCGGGTTCTAAGCTGTCAAGACTTCGAGTTCGACCACCCATAGTCCCATCATCTAAGAAAAGATCCACAACAAACTGTTGCTGCTGCATTCCTTTTTTTGACATTCATACATGTAATTTATATTTTACTGGATTATTTTCTGCATATTTTGCTTTTATTTTTATCATTGTTTGTGTAACTTTTGTTGTTACTTTTTCATTCAGTCTCAAGTTCTGCACTGTTCTTACCATTTGCATCATTCTTTTGTGTTTTCATTTGCTTTGTGCTCCTCCCATACAGCGTTTGTAAGTATCTTTCTCTTACATTTGTTTTATTTTCTTGTCAATTTCTTTTCATTTGTATTCGGTTGTAATGTGTATATTTTTGTTTTGTTTTATAGCAACCGCATCACTTCGCTGCCATAAATTCTTATGATCATTATATATTAATCAATAGTGCTGCATGTTTAAACATCTTTTGTAAAAAAGTGGCTGAATCAGTGGAGAAAAAATACTCAGTGTACAAACAATGTTATGTATGGCCACCTTGAACATTTATCCTCAAACTCGTAAAGAAATCAGAGCCACGACAGTGGTTTATAATTATATGTCTTCTGAAATAGCATAGATTTTATGATTTTAGTTCTCTATTTTCTCCATAGTTTTAGTTTCAATTGAGAAGATATATCAAACACTCAAAAGAGTGTTCCATCACATTTCCAAACACCTTGAAGTTCGTCAAAAATACTCTGAGCACTGCACATTTTATTTTCAATTCTCTTCTCAGTGTTTGGAAATGTGATGAAACACTCTCTCTGTGTTTGATACATCACCTTAACATCAACAGCCCCACTGCATGCTACTGCTACATATACATAACACATTATTTTACAGCATAACACAGAGTGATTAAACCATACCTCTTTCATCTGATCTGTATACATCAACACAAGCATCACCCACACACATAAAAAGAAAAAAAAAACATTGTTATTAAAATCCTTATTAGATTAAAATCCTTTTACTGCAACTAGTGATCAACTATTTCTACATACTTCAATATACATGTTACTTAGATAATGCCTGTTCCCTCTTCTTGTGAGCTAGATAGTATATGAGAGCTGTAGCCAGTCAGGACAATTTCATTGAATTTAGTGGCCTAGTACAAAAAAGGGACTGTCAAATTCCTCTAGAGGCTTTTTTTTATCTGGCTGTCACTTTCCGTGATTTGCGTGTGTGTACTGATAGACTAATTAAATGGGGCTAAATGTAATTTGGGCAAGGTTAAACTCAAGACAATGCTGGCCAGCAGTCCCATTTGTAAGATCAGGGTGGCCCTTGGGCTTATTCAGGGCCTCAGAAAATTTACAGTTATCCAGTCGAGGTCAAGCTACTTTCGTTCACGTGGTCATTCGTTCACGTGGTCATTCATCCATCCCTTTTGGTAAGTATTGGTCAGTAGCAATGCCTTTCCCCTGGGTTCTCTCAGTGTGATGGTGCCTGGTGGTGGCTGCCACTCTTAGGGCTGTCATGGTCACCTGACGTGCTTGCTGGCAGCTCTCACTGAGTTTTCAGGCACCTCCCCCACACTCCTCTATTGTTGATGGGTTTAACAATAATCTGCCAAGAACCCATTGCCTGTCGTGTGACCAAAATCTACCTGAATTGAAATTTCACTTTCTTCTTTGAGAAACCTTGAAATTATAAACTGATTTTAAAAAAATTGTGCACATATTGAATGCTTTGAACTACTAAATGTCAGCATCAGAATCTTCATTTTAATTAAAGCATGCTTGTTGCAATAATTCCTTCCAAACAAACCAGCATGAATGGCTCTCTTTTCTTGGTGTTTGTTCAAAAGTAAAATATGCAACTTAGTCTAGACTAACCATCATGCTTCTTTACTCACAAACATGGGAAATCCATTCTGTCGAGCAATGTGAATACAAAGCTGGCTTTAATTTGAATGAGTGAAAGGCTCAACAACTGGCATTGAACAAGTTTATGTGAAAAATAAATCTTGATCACACTTGAACAAACATGTAAAAGAGTTGGTCAGTTATGGTGAGCAAGAATTCTCCATTTCAACATTTTTGCAGTGCACTTTAAATTTCCAAACCTTTTTCTACTCATTCTACTCATTTCCAAACTTTTTCAAAAAGCTTTTCAAACAATTCTTGGCCGCTTTATTGTCTGATATGAAATGCTTAATATAATATCATGATGACTTTGATTCAGTTGGCTGATAATTTGCTATTTTGAACCCTGAAAATCATGACTCAAAACTTAATGGGACCTTGCAGTGGCATGTTCATGAAGTGGCTCTTCATCCACTGTTCCCTGATGGAATTGGAATTTAGAAGTGTTGGTTTTTGTGGAGGGAGGAAAACTGGAGAAGCTGGAAAAGAAACCTTGGAGCGGGGACGAGAACCAACAACAGTCTCAACCCACATATGACAATGGGTCCAGAAATCCAACCCAGGTGACATTGGTGGTGCTCTCACCACTGTGCTATCCCCCCTCCCCTGATTCTGATCAGGCAAGTGAGAATGTAGAGTTGCTGGTGCAGCAGGAAAATCTTACTTGTCCCATATGACCAGACAACACTTTTTGAGCAATGAAAGGGTGGACTGAATATTTCTATTTTATGCATATGTTGCGGTTAATTTTTTTCTTCAGTTAAATTTTATTCTTCCTTTGTTTTTAACTCATTATCATACATTACCATACCCAAAAACAAAGGAAGAATAACAAAATTAACTGCAACATACATATGGATCATACAAATGTACCTGTCAACATCACTTCTCACAATGCTTCTCACACTCTTCGTTCTCTGTTTTGGCTCGCTAAAAGGCCCATGAAGAAATTTACAGTTTCTTCCAAACTGACATCTGCCATCCCGCAGCCAGTTCCTGCATTTCTCAGGAGGATATGGCTCCCTGATTCTTGATCGCTACAAAAAGATTCAAATGAACTTACAGTATTAAATTATTTAATAAGTTTGACTAAAGAGAAGTTCAATATTTGGCTTGAGCCTAAACTACAGGTACATGTTGTGGTTCAATTTTACCCTTGGTACAATCTGCTATTTTCCATTATTCACTGTCATAAAACAGAACAATGGAAAATACCAAATTTAAAATTGAACCACAACGTATAAGGTATGCACCATGTATTTAACTCCATAAACTTAATACTCACCAAAAGCAAAGTGGAAATCGATTTTAAAATCAGTGACTCTATAAATTAAAACAATATATAATATACTTTTCTGATACTCTGACTCTTGGAGAAACTGGTGTTTCTACAAGGTATTTTGGTATTAACTTTACTTTATAATATCCCCAGTAACAATAAATAGTCGCGTCATGGAAGCGTGAGTCAAAATTCCGAAAACATTGTTTCTTTATCCCTAGAGTTTTTGTTTCGAAATGTTTTAATGCTTTCCATAAATGTGAACAGATTTTTTTTCGCATCGATACAAGCGACCAATGCGAACCTTTTGTCAACAACGAAAGAAACCAAGTACGATGTCAATTTCCTTGAAATTTATGTCACTTACTTCGCTTGTTCCAGGGCCCAGTCTATCAAAAACACTCCGTCTCGTTCCAGAGCTCGAACCTGAACTCTGTCCACTTGCCTCTGGAGCCTTTTTACTGCCTTCTACCGTTACTTTGCGCGTCAAACGTGTCCCAGACATCTAGATTAACGAAAAACTTCTCATAAAAGACGCAAGCTGCATCTCGGCTGTCCTTCTGCCATCTTGTTCCTTGGTAACCTCTCATTAGTTTGGAGCCCACACTATTTGTAAGTCAGTCAGTTCACTCCCAAGTTATGCGCAAAAGACACACCAGGACACACGTGCGCAAAAATCCAATATGGCTCCGAAGAGTGCATGAGATCGATCATCGAACAAGTCTGAAAAATCAAGTCTTTTTCGAACAGTTGATCATGAGTACGCAAGAATCGGGTGGAGGCCTTACCAAATGGCAGATCGCAGCCCTCATCGGGGCGCCCGTAGCCGCGGCTTGCATTTTAGGTGCGCTTTACTACTGGAAGTCCTCGCACACGTCCGAGGATCAAGATGCGGAAAAAGGGACGAAGGGCGATAAAACGTCTGCCAGCAAAAGTGAAGTGCCTGAAAGTGAAGCTCCTCAAAGCGATGACGTGTCTGAGGAAAACTTGGTAATGTGCGAAAAAAATAATTAAGATTTTAAATCTTCACCTGACCCCTGCAGGGTCCTTCTACGCGTAGGGGGGATTTGGGGGGAGGGCCGAGGGCGCTGCCCCCCTTCCCTTTTCCTTAGATTGATTCCAAAAACTATTGTAACCAGCTGTCTTTTGAGCCGTATTGTGGAATCAGGTTTGTGTTATGGGTATGGGGCTCTCGCTGAATTTTTTTTCGTCCCCTCTTTCTGATTTTTCTGCATCCGCCCCTGCTGTAGACAATCAATACCCCCCCTCCCCTACACTTAAGCCAAATTTCAATTTCAACTATAAATTTATACAATAATCTACAGTTCACCACTATTTTTTTTAGATGGTTACTTTGTATAGTTGTTTTCGTTGCAAATGCTTTTATTTTAGAGTAAAGGCCAGGGGCTGGACCTTCGAAACCTATCAAGCACAAAACCAAGATTTGTAGCTTTGAAATTTTAGAGGTTCTGTATTTAATTTGACTCTGACCTTCCAACTGATCATGGTCCACCATTTAGTGTAACTGCAATGATGAACCACCTTGGACAAGTAATTTTCTTTTGTCATACAAGTAACTTATGTTCGCGTAATAGGCCAGGGTCCAAGCAAGTCATCCATTGACCAAAGAAGGCAAGCATGCAACTGCTGTGGACATGGGCTCTGGGTAAAATTCAAGAAAAGCCTGTTCCATGAGCAAGCTAGAATTCAAACTTTTTTCCAAGCCCTGACTGGGGATTTCAATTTATTTCATTTTCTAAATCTACATTCATCAGTAACAAGAATCAATATATCACGTTTTGGACTGGGATGGCTAAGTAAGTTTTTGTTATTTTGATTGCAGACCCCCGCAGCACGAGCTCAAGCTATCAAGCTAAGGGGCAACAAATACTTCAAAGGTGGAAAATTTGAGCAAGCCATTAAATGCTATACAGAAGCCATTGACCTTTGTCCTGAAGATAACAAGACTGAACTAGCAACATACTATCAAAACAGGGCAGCAGCATATGAACAGCAGGTGATCAACACAAGTGTCTTCTGTTTTAGGTTTCCTCTTGCCCTTGCCCTTGCCCTTGCCGCACCATCACTCTTATAATTACCCCCACCATTATTAGATCATCATCGCCCTTACCCTTGTCCTCATCCTCACCCCCTCCCTCACAATTACCCTCGCCATCACTCTCACCATCACCATCACCCTCCTGCCTACCCTCACCTTCATCCTTGCCGTCACCCCTATGTAGACACATATCCAGTCCTCCATCATCCCCTTCTACATTATGCAGACATATCTGGTCAACCAGATGTGTCTTTGTAATGTAATGTAATGCCAATGTAACACCATGTTACCATGGCTCAGTTAGCTTTAAAAGAATCATTGTATCTAAGAGTGTAATCCTTCATGATGATCTGGAACAGGGTCAGTGATCCAGATAATTCTGCATCAAAGGAACGGATGAATCATCGCCTAGAGTGGATTCATCAGTTTTTTGATGTACCATGATCTGAGTGATCTTGGATCCTGATCAAGATTTGTCCAAAAAAAACCAGTAAACCATAAACCAGTTTGTTATGCTATTTTAATTTGCGACGTCTGATATCTTTTTATCATTATGATAGAAAAACTATGAGCAAGTGCTTGCTGATGCTACTAAAGGTTAGAAGTTGGTTAGATATTGTTGTCATAGTGGCTTTTATGTTCTTTGGGTTTACAATCACAATTATCCACTGATTATGTCATATATCATCCTGATCTGCTTTCAGCCATAGAACTCAACAAGAAATACTCCAAAGCTTTCATGAAGCGAGCACGAGCTTATGAAAAACTTGACAAGAAGGAAGAATGTCTTCAAGGTACTTTAAACTGCCCTTTCTTGAGTGATGTGCATAATTTTGTGTGTAATTTATCAAACATTGAAGAGAGTGTTTCATCACATTTCCAAACTCCAAGAAGCAAGTTGAAAACACGATGTGCAATGCTGTAAAAAAATTCAGCTCAGAATATTTGTCGTAATGATTATGATCTCGAGGTTTTTTTGTAATTGTTTGTATAATTATATTAATCATGATTTTTTCCATTTGAAGATCTTACAGCAGTGTGTATGATTGAAGGGTTTAATAATCCAAACTGGATGTTGCAAGCAGATAGAGTATTAAAAGAAATTGGAAAAGAGAAAGCTCAAGAATATTATAAGGTACAAATATCCCTGCTGAGCATTTTATTCTGAGCTCCAAAATGGCTGCAAGTTTTTCTCATACAATCAATGGCAGGGGTGGGGGGACAGGAGGGCTGGAGCCCAGGAGGCAGGAGAAGGGAGGGCAGGAAGCAGGGTTCCCAAGGTGGCGGGAACCGGGAGAAATTGAGAAAAATTTTGCAACATTTTGTAATTTTGCAATAGAAATGGCACAAATTAAAGAAGCAGGAACGACTGCAAATAGGAGTGGGAATTGGGAGTACTGGTAAAAGGTATGGGATGCGGGAGGTTCAACCCCCCTGCTCACCCCGCCCCCATAGGTGACTGGCTAGTCTGAGTTGCAACTTAATCTTCAATATTTTTACCAAGCATCTTATGTATGTTGTGTGGTACCAGAAAATGTCCATACTCCGCCCACAGAAGGGATTGGAACTTCCCAGGAATAGGGAGAATCTCAAAGGCCAAAAATGTTAAGGAAATGTCTGAAGCTTAATTGCAATTTCAATAGGGGTGGGGGGGGGGGGGGGGTCCTTAGGAAAAATCCCTTCGGGAGTGGGGGTGGTATGGAAATTCTCTGGAACCACACATTGTGTATTGTCTCTGACATGATTTGTACAATTTTTGGAAAGCTCTTGAAATCTTCTTGTTCTTTAAAACAATCCTTGAATCTGATTTTACAATACCTATCCCCATTTGTGACTTTTATTTTCTAATGAATTCAAGTCACATATCAACAAGCTTGGTAAGACTGGAGAGTTAAAATATTGAACTTGTTCACATTGCTTTTCCTTAAAACAGAACAGAGAGCCAAGTTTACCTTCTCCAACATACACTAAAGCCTATCTGGAATCCTTTTGTCATGGTAGGTATTAAAATAAAAATAAATCACAAATAAATTAGTCAGTCTGACAAGCCCACTGGCCAGAGTTGAACCCCACCTGTTGTTGCTGATGTCATTTGATTTGTTTTGCTTTGCTATTACAAATAGATATATTTGCTTCAAAACACACTGCTGAGAGTGTACGAACGGAAACTCAACATGGCTCTAACAGAGTGCATAGGGAGCCCGCGCGCTTATTTGTGGGCGGTTGTAAGCTGTACTGTATGTTAATTTCATTTAACCTTCGAACGTAAATAAAAAGAAATAAATTAACTTACCTGTTGTCTCCTTCAATCTGTTGTAAAGCCAAATGGGATACATTTCAAGTTGGGTTGCATTTTGGCGCAGCGATCGTGCATTTTCTTTGATATATTTGAAACACTACTTCGATCGACCGTTGCACAATGTTGCTCTGTGATGTGGCTAACGACTTCAAAATACGTACCAGTGAACAACGTTGAAGCCAGCGTGCTCATCTGAATTAGCGTGAATCGTGCGACTATTTACAGTTTGGAAGGAAATATCTCCTAAGGGCTTCCTGCTGTCATCGGCTCCGATAACCTCGCGCATCTCGCGCATTGCGTGCGTGCCTGGTCCAGTCAACTGGCACTGACAGTACTAAAGCAGCTAAGCAGTTTCATCCCTTGTCTCTCTTCCTACCATTACATTCAAACTGTTAATAAATTAATAACCAACGGTGAAACACGAGACGCTAATGAGAGCCGCATGACCTTGCACTGAGCCGTGTGACGTTGCACTGAGATAATGATGAAACGCGATAGCCACATCACAGAGCAACATTGTGCAACGGTCAATCGAAGTAGTGTTCAAATATATCAAAGAAAACGCACGATCGCGGCACCAAAATGCATCCCAACTTGAAATGTATCCCATTTGGCTTTACAACAGATTGAAGGAGACAACAGGTAAGTTAATTTATTTCTTTTTATTTACGTTCGAAGGTTAAATGAAATTAACATACAGTACAGCTTACAACCGCCCACAAATAAGCGCGCGGGCTCTCTATGCAGAGTGTGTACAATATGCGAGCCAGAGAGCCATTTGAGCCATGCGAGTCAGAATTCGCTAATCCCAATAAATAAAAAGGCTAACTGCAAGCTACTTAAACTAACTATTTATAATAGGCTAACCAGAGTGCTATACTTTTGTTTTAGACGATACATTAGAAGTTGATTCTGAGGAAGATTTGCCAGAGGATTCACCTTTTCTTGAAGCTGTTAAACAAATGAAAGAAAAGAGATATGAAGGCGTAGTGGAGTTGTGCACACAGCAAATTGAGAAAGGTTTAGGAAATCTCCTATTTACTCTTCCCATTGCACTATTAAGTACATGTACTGTACTTACTGCAAACACAGACCAGACATTCCATGCAACCAATTCAATTTTGGATGCACATACACATCTTAACAAGCTCCTGAGCTCTTCTGTGTAACGTGGGTAAATAAATTACATTTTTTACCATGGGCTCAAAAAAAGTCTCGTCTGGTCGCGCAGAATAAGTCAATTTTCCTGTTGGCCAAGTATCTTGTCATTTACACTTGCCGGATGGGCTAGGCCCCAGGCGAATCATCTGCCGACTGAATCTTAACAAAACATAAACTTAGACAAGCATGCAAGTGCCCAGAGCAAGCAAAATTAGGGAGGGACTTGTCTGAAGAGCAATTTGGAATTCATTTTTTTCAAAGCCTGCCTTGTTAATTTGGACACTATGACAGGCCACCAAAAATTTGATTAGTTTTATGAGGTGTCTGTTTAACAGGGGTTCTGTCGGTTCTATCCTTGCCTTGTTTTGTATTTCAATACTTTATTTAATTTTAATAGTTTCTTACAATTCACGCTATTGTTACGAACACACATACATTACACCTACAAGAAAACTCGTTACACTTCCATTGTTCGTATTTTAAATTACAATACTATAAACTATAACTTACATACACAGTACAATAATTATATTGTGTTATATCATGCTGTTTCCACCTCGATATACTTGCCCCATTTTTTTGATGGATGGGCCATTTACTATTAAATTGAGCAATCCTTGTCTTGAGTTGATAAATCCTTGCCTTATGCATTGTTAGTCTTCCACTCTCCTCCTCCCCCTCCCCCCTTATCTTCTAATAAGTTACTCTTAATAATTAAGAAAGCCCAAAAATAATGGTTTGATTCTGTGGAACTGCACTGAACGAATAATTATTATTCGTTCAGTGCAGTTCCACAGGATCAAACCATTATTTTTGGGCTTTGATGAAGTAAATTTTGCTTTTAGCATCTCGAAAAGTTGTGCCTATAGACTGAATTCTAAATGATTGTTTGCCTTTGTGTTTTGTAGGAACTGGTCCACTCTACATAAAGGCTTTTGCATTAAGAGGAACTCTTCACACCCTGACATCAAAAGTTGATGAAGCAGTCCATGATTTGACACAAGTCATAAATGCTGACGACAAGCAAGCCTCCACCAAGGTAGAATGCTACCTTAAACTGTGAACAATCCCTTTATTGATTAATTTAAATTTAATTCAATTTAATTTAATTTTTTTTTTCCATTTAGAACCTTAAACAACCATTCTTTAGTTGTGCTGCCTAATATACCTGTGTCAATTTCAAACTTTGTACAAATCTTTTTCTTCCATTTTAATAGCTGAAAGTTAATTGTTTGATCAAACGGGGCAGCATGCAGCTCCAGGCCAGTAAGGTTATGGAATGTTTTCAAGATTTTAACAAAGCAGTGTCACTCGACCCTGATAACTCAGATATATACCATCACAGAGGTCAGGTATGTAAGTTTTCAAGTTTTCATTACACATTCAATACCTTCAGGAAGATTTTTGGCATACTAAAAACCCGCCAGTTAAAATGAACTCCTTTTCTGAGAGGATCCTACCAAAAATACCTCCCCCCACCCCAGAAAAAAATCACAGTTCCAAAATGCCCCTAATAATAACCCCCTCCACCTTCCGTTCTCCTACAATGAAAAAAAGCCCTAGGCTCAGATTTTAAATTGGTTCTCAAAAGCTAATAAAAAGATAGTTTCTTCAGGTGATTAGGTGATAAGAATGTAAAGTTTGCATTGGGCCAAGTGGCCCATACTGCTAGAGGTACCCTGGATGGAATACTAGTGTATTGTAGGGTTACCCCCAGTGGCATTACATTTGCCGCACCCATTTATACAATAATCCAGGCCAGGGCTTGAAATCTGACCGTGCAATCCAGAGTCCAGCACACTATCCAATTTGTTTGGTCACCATTCCTCATACCCCATAATGTGGTATTTATTGCATTATATATGTGAAGCTGTTTTTAGTTTCATATTTACGTTTAGAGAATATTTCGTTTAAAAATATTATAACTTGCAGTAATCCAACGTCCTAAAATTTTTGTATGCACCGTCCCCCTTCCTCTGCCCACTGAAAAACAATCCCAACAGAAAGGCCTTTTTGAACAAAACTGAGTCCACGACTCTGAGGTTAAATCATATCTTCTTTGTTATTTTGTTAGATCTATTTCCTATCAGAAAAACTTAACGAAGCCAAAGAAGATTTTGAGAAATGCATATCTCTGAATGACAGCTTCATTCCGGCAAAGATCCAATTAGCTTATTGTATATACAAGTCTGCTGCCCTTCAGCAGTCTCCGATTTTGGCCCGTGGTGCTTTGGACATGTTGCAGAAAACTGTGGACAAGTATCCTGATTCTGCGGATGCACATAGCCTTTATGCACAGGTTTGTCAATAGATTTTGAACCAACACGTTTTTAAAGAGATTCTGGGTGTGGTCTATTCGACCCAAATTTCAGCCTCGTCCCCAGAATGCTGACTCTCGCCAAGTGCGATGTGATAGTCTGCAATTCACAGAATTGCGGTTGTTTATGCTCAATTCTGATTGGCTAACAATGGCCTTTGAAAAGTAGCTCTCTTCTCATGCTAAAAAAAATTTGACTTGGCTGACATGGCCTGTGTTCTTGGTGCTCACCAACAAAACAGCAGGCAAACTTCCAAAAAAATTCTGAAAATTCTATAGCATATCGTACAACCAAACCCAAGGCAACACAATGGGCCATTGAGGACTCAAAGCAAACACATGAAGCGGGCTCCAGGCGATTGGCGTTGGTTTTGCATCTCACTGCTTAAGTCGGTGACGTAAGGTGTTTTTTTAACCAATCACAAGGCGTTGAAAAGCCAAACCAGCAGTTCCAGAGTACTTTCGTTACTTAGTTTAAAAACAACAACAACAACACTATCTACCGGACATTGAAAAATGTAGTAGTTTTGTGAGAGTAAACGAAAAGCACACACATAGCGTATTCTTCGCTCAGTTCTACTTTAAATTCATTGCAGGTACTCCAGGATATGCAGCAGTTTCCTAAAGCAGAGGAACACTTTGATAATGCGATTAGACTAGAACCACAAAATCCTGTCCACCGTGTTTATAAAGGGTAAATATCACTTTTCTTGAATTTTATTTACTTTACAATAATTGTCAACACGCCTTTTCTGACGAATTTTGCCTTCTGTCGATCCCTGTTTAGCACTAGCGACACACATAAGATCTGTTACCTGGGAGTGTTAACGTGCTTTGTTCACAAGTTCAAATAAATTTTCTAGACGAGGTTTGCAGCTCAGAATTCGATAGGTTGCAGGGTTTGTCTGTCTGATTCCTATCTTCTGAGGATTTTACCGCTCTCTAGTTCTCATCGGAATCGTGCTGTTTTCTGTCTCTCCATATTCTCATTCAGTAGCCATCCTGGTTGCCATAAGTTCTGAGAATTTCCCGTTGAGGTCTTTCTTGATTCTCACCACCTACTCTGCCTTGCGTTCTATAAATCTGTAAGGAGAAGATAGATTCTGGTCGTTTCCTTTTGCAGTATGCTGATGCTGCAGTCAAGACAAGACGTGGAGAAAGCTGCCGAGTTAGTTAGCGAAGCTTTAGCAATCGACGAAAAATGCGACTTCGCCTACGAGACACTAGCTACGCTTGAAGTTCAAAGGTAACAACTGTTGGATTTAAGTCTTCTCGTACAATTATACTAGGCTAGGTTGAAGTCATTTCAACCCAAGGAACTGGTAAGGACAGAAGGCTCATAAGCACTGGTTTCTGTAACATAAAGCAACCAGCAAATTCAACTCACATTGACGCTGGATCCGTGATTCGAACTCGGGCGACATTGGTGAGAGGCGAGGATTCTCTGACAACGTAAAATACAAGCAAGCTCAAAAACGGGGCTTATTATGGCTAAGTTATAAATATAAGCCCATGGACTTCGGGACGGCTTATTTCCGAACGAAATGAAGGGGAGGGAGGGGGGTTATTTATATGTTTTTTTTTTTGGGGGGGGGGGAGTGGTAGCGTAATAGAAATTTTACTGTATTTGATTTGTGTAACTAGGTATGACTTGGTACGTTATTAACAACTGCACTCTGTTTCCTTTTCTATCTTTAGGGGAAACTTGGATAGAGCAATTGAGCTGTTCAACAAAGCGATCGCCCTGGTTAGAACAGAAACAGAACTAGCACAGACGTTTTCCCTCCGTGAGGCAGCAAAGGCGCAGAAATTTGTCACAGAAACATTGGGTCTCACACCACCAACCCTGCCTTTTATGTCTTAGACACTCTTCCCGGATAGAAAACATCCCGCAATCGGAGGGTCAGCCTCCGAAGATCAGAGCTACTCAAAAGAGAGTTTTTCCTTGTTGCTGAAAAAGCAACGAGGAAAAACTTTTACAAGCCCATAAGATAGTTAGAAATAGGCAGTAAAAAGGTTAAGGATATTTTTTAGTTTTTGAGTTCCTTTCATTAACGTCGCATAATGAATTGATGATCCAATCAAAATCAGTGAACGTCACAGGCAGAGCGTGAAGTCCGTATTTTGTCCGCTCTCAACGAGCACTTGCGATGCGCCCCCCCCCCCCCCCCACCACCACCACCAAAAAAACCCTGCTGGGTGGAGAGATGTGAGAATTGCCTGCGCCGTTGTACTTTTAGGTCAGTGACGTTGTTAATTAACATTGCCGACGCACTGTCGACGTGTTCCGGGAGCGACTTCGTTTTGCTTTCGGGAATACTCGTCACCTTGAAAAATAATAATCGAAATGTCTTCGGTTACAAGTGGGAAGATTTACTGAAAACAGCGTTGAAAACGGCCTAACAGTTTTGGGTAAAACTTTATCATTCGGTAATGTATATGAATGATGAAATAAATTAAACGTTGTTTGCGCATGTTTTCTCGTTATCTAGATCGAAAAGTCTAACGTGATGAATCGGGGAAGGGGTGGGGGAGGATTTTGTGCCCCCCGTTGACGGTACGGTATGGAGCGTTTTCATATAACGTCACGGCAGCTATATTGGTTTTCCGAAACAAAGAAACGGCGGTCATATTGGTGAACCAAGCCATTCCTGCGCAAAAGATTTTTTTGTTATAGTTTTAGTAAACCAATATGGCTGCTCTTCATACGAGTGAAACACTCTGCACGACATGCTTTCGATACGACTTGCGTCCCATTTACACGTGCTCTTTGTGATTGTTGGAACGGCCGCGATCGAGATGTAGATTTGATTAACGGAACTGTGTCACGGTTGAGTTTAAGAAGACTTATTTCAAGTCTAGGAAGGTTATGCTGGCGAAGAAATTACTTCTTTGGATGTAACTGACAAAGCCATAGCTTCTGCTTCCATTTATACAAACGTCTCCTGGGCGTTACAATTAATAGTTGCAAACACAGCGTTGATACAAAAAATCGCAACCATTTTTCCAGGACTTTTCAAGGAGCACCAGGAATGTAATTTCATAAATGATACATAGATGCACACTCCCAGTCCAAGATAACAGGTTTCTAAGGCTTCAAGTGTTCGCTCCATCTCCTTCTCTACATTTTTCAGTTCACCTGTCTTTTCTCTTTATCTGCTGCTTTTACACCCGGGTTTATAAGTTGCTTTACACAGAAAAAGAATACCAAAGTCTGCAAAGCAATTTGCTTTCGATCCAACGACATTTAAAGTAGAAGAAAATTCAAGAACTTTTCAAGGTAAAATGGAACTCAAGGACCCCCCTAAAATTCAAGGACTTTTCAAGACTGTGCGAACACTGAAACAAACGAGATTAACTTTGAAAACTGTTCAATTTGATGCTTCTAATGACGAAATTTGGCTGAACCCTCACACGTACAGTTGAGAAACAATTCGTGTCGTTAGCAAGTCGCCAGCGATAAATGGCAAAAAAAAACATCGTACCGTCTAAAATTAGCTCATTGGGAGTCCGACCTTTTTGTCTCGTGTCGTCATGACGTTGTCATGACGACACGAGAATATGCGAGGGGGAGAAGGTGCATTCCAAGGTGCATTCCATGCGCGTTTGCTTTGTGAGGCCGCGGAATTTTCCCGCCATGTCAATATTTTTCCCGCCATGTCAAGATTTGCTTTGTGAGGCCGCCGGATTTTGTGCGTGTTGTGAAAGAACAAATAATTTTTGTTTATAAGTAGGAGTTCAAAAATATTGCTGCATTGAGGTGTTTTGCTTTTCTGCTGGTTCATTGTAATCGTTTGTCGGTTGGGAGTGTTTATTTTTAATGGCTTTTTAGTTGAACAGAATTGAACTTTAATTTAAGGGAAAATCGCGGCGTAGAATGTAAAGCAGTGAAAGAGATGTATTAAATTTGAGCAGTTTTATTAGGTGAAATTTTTGTACATTTTTTAAATGGAATGGTTGAGACAATTAGGAGAGAGTGTTTGATTTATGAACTTGCAGCGAACGCAAATTCTTAGTGGTCCAACAGGCAATATAAATGGAACAGAAATAAGGCCCCTTTTAGCTGGCGACAGTGCCTATTCACAAAGGAACTGGCTAGTGAAACCCTACCCGGACAGAGGACGCCTGACTCAGGAGCGGAGAAAGTTTAAAATCTAAAGTTCGGTGCGCTACGATTTGTAGTGGAACGAGCATTTGGCATGTTGAAAGTTCATTGGAAAATTGCGTTGAAAAAGGTTGGACAAAAAACGAGCATCCTAAAAAAGACTATGATTGCTACGTGAGTTTTGCACAACAATTGTATGTATCGTTTCAATAACAGAAGATAAACGATTAGATAAAGACAATTATTTTGATGCTAAATCTTTAAAAATGTCAACTATGGCGTTTGTTTGTTCCATTTGCCTGCTCTGGGCGTCACGGAACATTTCAGCTGATCGTTCAAATCTTGCGTTGTCCTGTTCCATACTCTTTTCACACATTTCAATAAAAGAACTCTGCATGCCAATCTGGAGTCGTACTTTCTCGCCTTTCTTTACTCAGGATGTTGAAATAGGGGAAGTCTTCTTTAATTTTCTGAATTCCATCTTCCACAGTCGAGCGAGATCGCTGACTGAACTGCTTGAGTTCACTCGTACTCTAGATTCTGCTGCCGTTTCTTCACCTGCTGTAGCATTCTCTGGCTTTCTGGACACCTTTCTTTCTACGAAGAATAGATATCGTTCCACATTTTTATTTTTTTCTTTGTGAAACTCCCCACAGTTTACTGAATTTGGGGGCCCACGCTTCAAGAAGTTCGTGCGTTTCTTTCTCAGTCCTGTCAGCAGACTTAACGCGAGGTTTTTTCGTTTTGTGTTTGCCGTAGCAAGTACTTCGACATCACTTGCAACTGAAGACTGAGGCGATGGCATGCTTCTTGCCAGTAGAATTGGTGATCATCGAGAAATGTTTATCAGTACGCCGAGATAAAATCATTTTAAGTCAGCTGCGTTAGGGGGCTAAAAAAAGCTTGCTTGACTTATCTTACAAACATCTCAAAAGTTAAAGGGCAACTCTTGGCTAGAAAACTATATTTCAGTAAAAGCTTCCGAATGTTTCCAAAATTACACAGGAAGCAAAAAAATTGAATTCAGAAGCTTTTTTACCGGTTAATTTTAACGTAAAACTTCGTATTTTACGTGACATTTCGCCATGGATGCTTCGATTATGATCACGAGATGTGATACGTCACAGGTGTGGAACCGCAACAAGTCACGAACATGGCTGACTCAAATTCTTGCAGTGAGAGCTCGACTTCTGCTAGGGACTCCACCGATTTTTAGAGAGCTATAGGAGGGGATATGTCAGGGGATAATTAAGAACCTTCTATGGTATTTCAACCCTGGCGTTTTGAGCCTCCAGGGAAAAAACAGCGAGACAGAGAAAGGAAGTAAAATATCGAACCTCCTCACCGCCGACGGCGACGAATGGTGAGTGAATTGAAGTCCTAAATGTACAGTTTCTTTCTCTATTACCTCGGCCAGTTGTTTGTGAGCTAAGACAAACCTGAAAAGCCTTGTTTTTATTTGAATGTACGCGAGAAGCTTAATTAAACATGCTTTTATACAACCAAACTGTTTGCTGCATTTTGTTGTTTATATTCGGTCTTCAAATATTTTTGCTCATGTTTATCACAATAGGTTTTGACCTTTTGAGCTTCAGCCTAATGTACACTATCTATCTTGTGCGTTTGAAAGCTTGCAAATACAGAAACGCAAGTTAAATTCTTTGTCTCTTTTGTGTTACCGATTTTTCTAAATTCTGCTCGAAAACGAAGAATTCTGCCGGCGAAATGCCAGCTACCGAAACTAGACTATCCGAAATTCTGCGGCAGATTTTATCTAGAACATACACAGGCTTGCAATTAAATGTGGACAAAACTCTGCTGGGTCTCTTCACTTCTTTTGTTGGGAGAAGGGAGTTTGCGCTTTCTGTAGTTGAAACAACTTGCCTCGAGGAAACTTTGTTCAAGGTTGTTCGTGCTTGTATGCGTAAAACTGTACTGAGAATGATTTTGTAAACTGATTACTGCCACCGGGACTATTACACGACCCTGCGTGATTTTATATTTATCGGTATAATTAAGTTGTCATGTTTTAATTTTGCAATTTCTTATCTTTTTGCGAAAAGAACCCCCACGAAAATCGAAAATTGTGCTGTGTTTGGCTCCTTATTACTTTCGCGTTTGCTTGCGTTATAATTCATGGTTTGCATTTGAAATGGTCGATGCGCTCTTCGTGTCTTACAACATTTGGCATGTTTTCCTTTAGTTATCTCGTCAACTGACATCTGCTCGAATCTGCACACGAAACTGTTTCGTGGTCAGGCTAGGGAGGGTGAAGGGAAAGAGCGTGACACGCTTTCATACCCGGGTTTTATGCTACACCCCAGGTTGCCTAATTTACAACAATTGTTTCTCAATAGGAATCACAGAATAAGTACTTCACGCAACACTTCTTCTCTTAGTTATCCGGATATTGTTCTATATTTGATTCCCCATTTCTTCGTATAATCACAACTATAACAAAATTCTCGAATCTGATTGGTTCTTAGCACGCCCTATTTTTTACCAAATTGGAGCGCGCGCGGCTAAAGTGTCCAATAACAAACTGTCCAATAACAAAGTGTCCAATAACAAGGTGTCCAATAACAAAGTTCGCGTGTTGCGCATGCGCGCGCTCTTTATTTGGTTCCTTGTTGTGACTAAATACTCCTTGATATTCCTAAAACCTTCAGCTTCAGGAATGGCTTTTTTGCCGTTGTGATGATGAGCCCTTAGTAGGCTTCGCTTTATTCTAATTTTTTTCTCGAATTTTGTTATACTTATGATTAATTGATAATAGGACTGAGTGTCGTCCAATTCTGTCTGTAATCATACTCGTGATTAAACAAATCGGACTCCCGCTACGCGGTCGTCCGATTTAGTTAATCACTCGTATGATTACAGACCGAATTGGACGACACTCAGTCCTATTACCATTACTAATTTTATATCCCGCGAGAGCGCCTCTGCTAGCGCGCGGGGTAGTGGCTTCTTATTGCGCAGTACTGACCTGCACGCAAATCACGCGCGCCTTTCGAAGGCATATACTTCAAAGAAACACTACATTTGCTGGTGGGAATTGCATTCTATTTTGCCAATTAACAGCAGGAGAAATCTGAGGGTGGCGACAAATTTCTCAACAACAGAATCAAAATATATCGGTCTGTTTCCGAACGCGTGGATTTCGCTTACATATAGGACATATAGAGGCTCAGTATTCCTGCTCATAAATGAAGAGATTTCTGACAAATTATGGGAGTCAGCACTCGCAGACCCTTTTCAATTTACTATCTACTCCAGACAAAAGGCATCTTTATCACGATATGGTGCAAGAGAGGATGCATCGTATTATAAAGCTATGTATATTTGCTGACCTTAGAAGGCCGATCAATCTGACGGATTTGTTTCGTTTCACGACACATGATTTACTCTTTTTAAGTTTATTTCCTTTCATATTTAAGCACTGAAGCACTACCTTTTTTATCTTGGACATCATTGAACAGCATAGGGTCTCTCTCCTTGTCATTCTCATTTATGAAGAGACGCTTGGCGTGTTTTCCTCTTATCAGAAGCATGCAAAAGCAAATCTGCCTTCCACACCTGTGACGTAGCATCACGTGATGTACCAAAATCCGAACGTTTTCAAAATGGCCGCCAAATTGGCGTAAAAGAAAATTCGTAGTAAATTTATTTTGGCCGATATCTTTAAAATTTTACCTTCTAAAGATTCCTGAGTGCTATAAACAACTTAAAGAAAAAATAAAAAAATCGGGGTAAATTTCCCAAGAGTTGCCCTTTAACAAGGTCAAAGACAGACCTCACGCTAAGTAACCCAGATAAGAAGATGTGGTGATATTCGGCCGGGATGGGAGCTGCAAACAGGAGCGGGAAGCAGGAATTTCAAGAAAGAGCCGGAGAGGGATTTTGAGAATCTTTACGGAAAGTTTTTTCGTAACTGCATAAAATGTAATTAACAAAATTTGACTGGAACAAATTGCTTGATCTGTGTAGCGGTGTAGGGTTTCAAGTACGGAATAGGTTAATAGTGTAGTGTGTCAAATTTATATAGTTGCGGTTACACATCGTCCTTTTAACATGGTAAAAGGGCTCTTTACCTCGGGAAACTCACAAATAGAGAGGACGTTTTTTTGGTAAATATCATAAATAATATGTGCTCTGTCATTTTGTTTTTCCGCGTGCTTTGTAATTTTGTTTTCCCGGGTGTTTTGTCATTTTCATGGCCTGTTCGCCATTTTTATTTCCCGCTAATGAAAAAAAAAAGACTAAAAATTATCCCAGCAAAATGTTCCCCCAAGGTAAATTTATGGCGGTGTGAAAAAGAACAAAAGAATCGCCCATGAAAGTTACCGAGGCAAATAGGTAGGTTTTCCAAGTACCCCAAGATAAAATGACCAATCGTGAGGCAAACCTCAAAGATAAGCAAATAAAATAAACAGAGAATTTGAAATTAAATATGATGGCGTGAGGTTTAGATTTCCTGAGGTCAACTTTTCGTGTTCAAGGCAGCAAAAACGTGGTCTTTCTTAGAATCGTGGCTTGATGGCTTGCTGATTTGTAAGTAATATAAATGCTATTTTTTTTGTGGAAATTTGACGTT
The DNA here is from genome assembly GCA_963693305.1 of Meandrina meandrites. Classification (NCBI taxonomy): domain Eukaryota; kingdom Metazoa; phylum Cnidaria; class Anthozoa; order Scleractinia; family Meandrinidae; genus Meandrina; species Meandrina meandrites. The sequence continues at coordinate 27,829,022 of OY855911.1, read as the reverse complement.
TAAATACAACACTAGTCAAGGAAGATCTACTAGTGCGTTTTCTTATATGTATTTCGATTTCATCTCAAGGTTTAGAAAAATCCAACAAAGAGATTTATATAAACGGAGTCTTCGCCTTCTATTTCTTCGCTGTCTGAAATACTGACATAACAAAGCAGTAGAGGACTGTCGAAAGAGTATAAATAATAAAAGCGAGAGATGCTAAGTAAGCACCCTCGTATTGTCCATTTTCGCATTTCGCGCCGAAAACAGTATGAAAAATTGACCTTGGTAAAGTGTTAAGTGTGTGACCGCAAACACCTCGGTAACGTATTCCCGCGGTGAGTTTACCTTGGTGTTATTTACCTTGGGAATGCTATTTGCCTGGGTATGTGTAAAACGTTCGTTACAAACATATCGGCATTTCTATTTTCAGCGTTTTCGTCACGAGAAACATGTATGAAATACTCTATTTTCTGATATTGTTCTTTGATCGTTAAAAACGGGCAATAAATAACAAAAGAAATGGAAAACTTCGCAAAACGTTGGCGCAAGGAGGTGAAGTGGGGGACGAGTGCTTCGAGTAACGCTCAATTCCTCTTGCGTTCAGTTTGCGTCGGAAATAGAGAGGACTCTGTCATTTTGTTTTCCCGCCTGTTCGCCATTTTTATTTCCCGCGTATGGAAAAAGAAGACTAAATATTATCCCAGCAAAATGTTCCCCCGTCTCTGCTTTCCCTATCCCCGGATATGGTAAATTTTCTAAGAAAACCTATTTTTTTAGTGGCGCGAAAGTCTTAAATGAACTCCCTGTAAATATTGCAAGCGTAAATAACATACAAGCTTTTTGCGGCCTAGCAAAGCATTTACTTTTATAATAACTATTTAGTAAAGTATATTTTAATCCCTTTTGACTGACACGAGACAGCCCAAAGGGCCTTTGATTATCCATCCCAGCCAGCAAGCAGACTCGCATTTGGCGCCTAGCCTCGCCCGGTCAACATAATCGAGTGGCCCTGGGGACAAAACGTCCCAGCCACGAAAGAAAACGCTCGTTTTCGTTCTGCTCAGTAGAGACCAGTCCACACAAGTTAAGGTACTAAAAATGTTATATTTATTAACCAAATACCTGTGCTTTACAATACAACTTTAGGCGTCCCTTGAAACGCCTGTTCCTTCAATTGCAGCACGTCCCACAATTTTACAAGTACAGCAAAGAGATAACTCTCGATAATACTCGATGCGGCTAGCAGAAGCGCTCTTAAAAGTGATTCGTGTATTTGCCGATGTGTTTCTGCTGATTATTTTATTTCCGAGCCAAAAACGGGTGGCTCCAAGAAGCGAAAAACTCGGACTTCAAAACTCTGGACAACCCAGTGTTGGCGAGAAAGGAGCATCACTTCAGCATTAACACCTCTCACTGTGCAATCCTATCGGAATTAAATCTAAGATCATAAAAGATACCTATACAATGGCGTACTATGTGTGACTGCAAGATGATTAAACAGTCAAAAGGGCCTTTTATTAAACTAAGTGCCATTTACATCATTACAATAGTTATGTCTTGAAGAAGAGACGAGATTACAAGCCTCTATCGTTGCTGTTGTCGTCGTTGTGGATGTCATTGATGTCGTTGCTGGCGCTGTTGTTGCTGATGTAGTTATTTTTGTTGTTTAATTACTAAACTGTTGTTGCTTGCACATTTTCATGTTAAATGGGATAGCTTGATTGAATCTCGTTCTCTACATACACTACTCAGTCAACTCTATCTCAAGGAACCCCCCTCGATAAACGGGGCACCTCGTTGAAGCATACAGTGTCCCGTTCGGGCTTACCTCACAGGCTCGATATTCCCCGCTCCCCCTCGTCCGACCGTTACTGGCGCGGGACACTTTCCCGCGGGACACTTCCCCCCCCCCCCCCCCCCCCACGGGCGGCTAAAGATCGAACCTACTCTAGGCTTCCGCAATAGAGAAAGTTGACTGTTGTTTATTTGCAAAGCGGCGGCTGATTAGTCACGAAGATTACTTACATTTTCCTTGTCTTACAGCTTTCTTTCCAATAAATATGGTTACGTTTCCAAAGAAAGCGCTGGGTTTAAATACTGTTACATCTACTGTCTTTACACCCCTTACTAAAGCTATAAAATCTACAACAAGGCAAAAATTAACGCGAGAGGGTTTAATTCTTAAAATTGCAAGGATCGATCGACCTCTTGTGGTTGACTTCCATGCCCAAAATGGATAAAAAGGTTGAGGCGAAATCACATGACAAATCACATGACTGGGAGTGACGAAATTAATGACATGTACAGGTGTCAATCAATTTGGAAACCAAGGACACGGTTTTGAAAAGTGTCCACCTCTCAACAATAAAAACTGAAGGCCCATTTTCTTGTTGGAAATCAAATATCCTTTCACCTTAAAAAAATGTGGGGTCCATCGCTTTCCAAAAAAAACCCTCTCGCGATGTGAACTTATAGAGAATGATCACGGTTAGAAAAAGTTACTAAGCCTTTTTTATACTAAATACGTTTCACTTGTGCTCTGAAAGACCTTGCCGTATCCACTACCAAAATGCGTCTTATATAAATACAGTGAGATTAAACCGGTCCTAACAGGTCAAACGTGAGAAAACCAGCTATGATCGAACTTCGCAAAATCCTACAGGTCAGGTTAATCAGGCGTGTTTGTCAGCATGGTCAGTAATCGTAAAACTTATACGTGGGATTCTCGTAGCCATTTTCCTGCATATTTACAAGATGGCTCTTTTCCGAGGCTCCCTCGGTGTCCGTATCAACAAGGACCGTCTTGGTGTTGTTGTTAGAGCGCGGTCGGCGCATTGCCATGGCAACCACAATGATGATCATGATGACGAGCGCCCCGCAGCTGAGTCCAATCACGGCGGAGAACGTGGCCGGGGAATGAGACCTCCTGAACACGGCTTCCTCGTTCTCTGACACGTCTTCGTCGCTATCATCTTCATCGTCAGCATCACTGTCACCGGCCTTCTTTTCAGGAGCACCAACTTGGGCTACAACAAAGAAAGAACAAGGAAGGCGTTGAAATGTTGCTTTAGCCTTGTTTACCCTGCGTTGCAGCCGGACTAAACCCCGGTTTAGTCCAGCTGCAACGCAGGCTAGTTTTGTTTTGCGTTTTGTCTTTTCTTCAAGGACCATTTTATACCATTACTTTAAAAATCCCTTGCGCATGAACTGGATTGGAAGATTATCATTAACCCTGAAAAACCCTCGGGAAGTTTGCCAACAAACAATACAGACCCGTTTCAAAATTTTTGCAATCTGAAATATCCATAATAATTAATAGCTACAATCTGTGGCATAAATGTTAGGATAGTTAAGTACTATCACTTCCCTCTTCATTGTTGAAAAAGGTTGAACTGGGTTGCTCTCGCAATAAGAAAATCTCTTTTTTAGGCAACATTGAAGAGGGAGCAGGCTAAAATTCAACTTCGGCTCAATTGTACCAACTAATTACGTCTCAGATTGTTGGACACACTTCCAAACTGGTGTCTGCTTAAAAAATGTGACAAGCATTCCTTGTTTTTTTTTCCCGTAGGTATGTTAAAAATAATGTACATCCCTGTACTGAGAATTCAAGCTCTGAGTTGCCAGTCATTTTCACTGAGGTTTCCGGTCATAAAAGCTGGCTGCTGGCTCAGGGTGTAAAAAAAGAAAATGGCTTTTCCAGCTTGCCCTTCGAGCAAGCGGGAACTTTTGCGTGCTAGCTGAAGGCCTTTCTCAGTGGCATCTGCCAAATAAAAAGTCCAAAAATGTTCCTTGCCCACAAGGCAAGTAATGGATAAAATCCACTAGCCCAACGTGAAAATCTACTACCCTGGTCTATCAGACAGGACCTTCTTTGCATGCTGATGACATGCAGCCCAGCCCAGCCCAGACACCTCCTCTACAGTGTATAAACTCACCATCTTTCGACTCCACATTCTTATCACCAACTGGCTTGCTGGTAACAACTGCTTCACCTTTTGGTTGGCTTGGTGGGTCTGTGGGGTCCTTGGCAGCTGAGCTTTTCTCCACTGTTGGTGCCTCTGTGGTCTGATGATTGCAAGCAAAAATAATAGTTTGAACAAACTCTTTTGAGCTTTTGAAATTACAAGACTTTCTACGACCTTTTCAGTGATTCTATTTTAACGTTTTAATAATAATAATAATAATAATAATAATAATAATAATAATAATAATAATAACAATACAGTAACAATAATAAATATATAAATAAATAAAATATAAATTTCTATACTGCTATTTCACCTACTAAAAATCATTAAAATTAATCATCAAATAAGTTGATACTGTGCATGCAATAATTTATAATATCTACATGTATTTACCAGAGGAGGTGGTTTCGGAATCCAGTCAGGCAAATTTAACTGAAATTGGCGAGCAATCTCCGGCAGCTTATACAGCAGTATCATGGACTCATTGACAAGCTTATTGATGCCTTTGAAGTGATTCTGCAATGATTCTCTTGCTTCCTCTGCCTTCTCTGGGTGGTGTTTCTGCACATACTGATAGTAACGCAAGCTGCAATGTGACAAAAAAAAGGTTGCAACGTTCAAAATCAATTCATTTATTAGGTTGCCTACTTGTAACGCTGCCTAGTCCATCAACTCCCACTGTGACAAATCAAAGAAGGAAAAGTTCTTCATCTACCCCAAATAGGAAGAATTGCCACTTTTCTGATCAATTTACTAAAATTAATGTCATTTTTATAAAATAATTGCACTGAATTTAACCTTGGGCCTTGTGGCACATGACTTGTGTGATTCATCAGATTTTATATTCTCATGAAAGAGAGTTCTATATTCTGGGATTTCAATGCTGTACTATGATTTATAGCGGCATGTTAAGTTGCCATTCATTTGCAAACAGATTAAGAATATTTTTCTTCCTTGAGGACCTCCCTGAAAACCACTCTATGTGACGGCAGCTTCCTCATTATTCATTATTATTACTCTTAAATAACTTTTATTTACCAACTTACTTATGCAGACGATCCTGAGTGCATGTTTTCACATAGCGCTGCACAGCTTCCAGAACCTTGTTGCCATCCCTGGGCTCTTCCTGAAGGGCAGTGACAAAGTCACGCAATGCTTGATTCTTCTTGTCATTCAGGTCAATCTGCATACACTGGTGATGCTCCTCCTTCAGCTGGGCACGTTCCAGCTTGGCCTGCTCATCAAAGGAGTTCAGTGACTTCTTGAAGTTCTCAAGCTCTTCTGCAAGTACACAATAGAGTTCTAAATGCATTTGAATTTCTACTTTCGGACACTTCCTGTAGGCAGATACCTCCCATGAGTGGACGCTTGGACGTGATCCCAGTCACATACAGATACTTCATTTTTAACCCGTCATAACTGGACAATTCACGTTCTGGCTACAAAGGTGCTACCTTACGGGAGATCCAACTATAGTTGATGCAACAGTGAGGAGCAAGAGAGCACAGCTGGGCCCAGCTGTTCTAAGGTTGGATATAATCTCTCTCCACTGTATAAATCTCTATCTAGTGGGTAGCGTTGTTAGTTTTTTAACACGCTTCACTGGAAAGTGAATTATTCAGTGCTGTGGATAGCGTTATCCAACATTTGAACATCTGACACATGATGATTAGTTTTCATTATTCTTATCACACGACTGATTGACAATGTATTGGCATTGTATGGAGAACTCGGAAATTCATCATTTATTTATTCTTCAAGAGCCAGAAAATGGCAGCCTTTTAACACATAGCACACAGGCAGAGGCAATTTTCCCACTAGAGCTTGAAACCAAAGCTCACCCTCTATTGAACGATCTGCCTGGTCTTGATCATTTGATTTCAGCAACTTGTAGCGCTGTTCTGCTTGCTCCCAGTGTTCAATCAATGACTGGACTCGTCCACGGTGTGTTTCTTCCAGCTTATCACGGCGGTCATGGTACTTTGTCTTGTCGCAACCTTAAAAAAAATCCACACTTTGTTGAATAACAAAGTTTTAAATTTAAACAATGTTTAATCACTGGACAAGTATGAGAAGAATGTAAAAATGGCGAGCTACAAAATATAGCACCTGCAGAGTATTAAATTGAGCTCGGCATTTAAAGACTCTGCCTACACTGTACTTTGTCTTGAATTCTAGTCAACAAAGCAATGATGTAACTAAGATTTCCAACAGGCAGAGAATTTGGGTCACATTAATGAGAAAGGGTAAACCAGGCATGGTCTTTCAGCCAGAAAAAATCTAGAAAACTCAAAATCCTCAGGCGGTTATTTTTTTCAGCCTTCCACCAATTATTTACGTCCCTTTAAAATAATGTTTATCTAACACTAAGTATTCAGATAGCTTCTACAGCTATCTGAGCCCTAGAGTCAATTTAATTAATTAATTAATAATTAATTCTCACACAAATTCTAAAACTGCCAACAGTAGTTCCTTCCACATGCTTTGCAAACTTGCTGACTGTCTAGTTAAAAAGAAAAACTTGTAATTCTCGCACAAATTCTAAGACATACCAACAGAGGTTCCTTCCACATGCTTTGCAAACTTGCTGATCTCATTTTTCAAGTGTTCCAAAACACTCATCGGCTCAGAAGTGCTTGTGGCCTGGGAAATTGGCACCACCTTTACGGCATCAGTGGCTTCCTCACTGACATCCTCAGGACAGCAGACAAACTCCACACCAGTGAATTTTCCCACACTGCATGGAATGAGGACACCATAGTCCTTCACAACCATGCTCTCGCTTTGGCACTTATCTGAGGCACGCTTGTGCCAGTCGTCGTGACTTAGGCAATCGCTGGTGAAATGCATGTGCTCAAAGCGGCATTTTGGAGGGACCAACAAGGCATCAGACTCAAAAGTGCCCACTAGTGTGAAGAGAAAAATAATTGTTGTCTCAATAAAACATTTACTTGGTAGTAAAATTGTTACAATTTATCACATACATGTAATTATAATTAAGAAACCAATGTTCTTTTATTACATGTACATGTAGAGTCGTAAAAGTTAGTTTAAATCACGTGTATGTCCCAAGATGAACATACAAGGGAGCAGGGATAGTGCAGTGGCGAGAGCACTCGCTTCCCACCAATGTGGTTGGTTGAGTTTGTTGTTGGTTCTCGTTTCCTGCTCCAAAGGCTTTTTCTCTGGGTTCTCCGGTTTCTCTCCCTCCACAAAAACCAACACTTCTAAATTCCATTCCGATCGAGAATTTGAGGGCCACAGGTTTGTCAGTTGCAAGACTGTAACGTGCTACCCTCGTTAAACAAAGTCGATCTCTGTAAAGTGTCTCTGGTTTACCAAGTTTGAACTAACAATTACATACTGCAGTTTTCAATAACACAAAAACATGTACAGTTTTCACTGCCATCAATCATCAAAGCAGACCTATCAGCAAACAGAAGTTCATTTCTGGTTTCAGAGGTCACGTCTGTCAGTTGTGATTGGTAGATTTCAATCCATTTTGTTTGTTTAACTGTTTTTCCAGGTTTGTTGGCTGTAGCCATAATTATGATAAATGGCAGCAAAAGCTCAATTGTTCAGTGGATTTTGAAGTTTAGAGTTTGAGTGTTATTGAAAGCACTGTAGCAATGATCAACCAGGAATATTGTCAGTTTATACTTTCCCTAGATGTGATGCTACTATAAATTTGTATGTCCACTACCTCCAACATTTTGACAGGTTCTTGGTTGTAGTAATTTCCTTATACTGTGAGAAAGTGTGTTTTGCCCAAAATAAACTGCTCGATCTGGAGCCCAAACACGGACACTGCATGCATGTTGGAAGTACTGAACAAGTATAGTAGTATGTTACATGTATTTCTTTCTGCATCATGTCTTAACTCATGGATGGCATAGCCATACAATGAGATGCTGTATTACCAATTGACCTCAACAACACTCTTTCACTTAATTAACCTGTTTAACAAGTAATTCATTTAACCTGGATTAATCCAATTCACCCATGAGCTGGCTCACAGGAGCCTTTGATTTTTTTAACTTGTTGAATTTAAAATACACATCACTGACTCACCAAGACAGCGATATGGGGTGACCAAACTGTCGCCCACCGTGACGCGATTGTTGGCTTCAACAACGTTTCTGACATCTTGTGAAGGGTAGACAGCCTTGCAGTACCTAGTTAGAAAGAGAATTTTAAAATTCAATCCAAATTTCACTTGTTAGCAGTGATTACCCATACAAATTACAGTGTATGTCAATGCTATTGATTCTTACTTCAGAATCGCATTCTTGTCTGTTGTACAAAGCCTGGTTGAGTTCTTGTCTGCAACCCAGTCTCCAGTGTTGACGTCAACATGTCTCGTCACTTTATCACAGCTGATGGCTACTTGGGGATCATAATCCAGTTCATCATTGAGGTTTTCCACAAGGGCACCACCAACCTGTTGAAAAACAAAAGCCACCCAAGGATGACGTCAGATGCACAATTAAAGGGAGGAATTACACACAAAATCGGTCACAGATTTTAGCCAAATTCAGGCATACACGTAGGAAAATGGCTACCAAATTGGATGAAATATGAAAATAACCACTTAAAACAGTGATTTCAAGAACATTTAAAAAACAAAGCAAATACAAAAGAAGGTACAGATGGACAAAATTTGAGATTGATACTGATTGCGATATAGATTTTTGAAGTACAGGTACATGTACTATAAAAAAACTGTACTGTTAGACTGAACAGTTTTCAAAGCTATTGTTTGTTTTTTTAAACTTGAAATTATAATGCCCAGGAGAAACAATTGGTTGTAATGAAGCTACTGTATGGTTTTGTCGTTTGAAACCATAAAAGTAATTTCTTCGTAAACGTTAATAATAGCAAATATTTGGCAGAAAAATAGACTAAACTCAGTCGTGGCACAGTCTCTTCAAATACAGTTCCTGAAAAATCAAACCCTCAAGGTAAATGGCAAAAGGTTTAGAGTTATCAGTGGTTAAAATTATTGAGCGAAAATTACATGTGCTAACTAAAAGGAAATGGATGAAATTAAAAAAGTTTCCAAGTTATTGAGATGTGGTGCAAGGTTTCTACAGCTACAGGTGAAAGATAATACATGTAAGTTTCAATGAATAATACAATTTACTTTGTTTGCATCTTCTGAAAGGCCACGCTTTCAAGCTGAAATTTAATGCATAGAAAGTACTGGCCTATTGGCAGGCTCATTCCGACAGTTACAAGTACACTGTACAGGATGTTTTCTTTCCACACCTGCCATGGTATTTCCTCGACATCTGCCAGACATCAACTTTATCTTGACTAATTGTCTTACAAATGTATTGTATCCTGTCATTGTTTCTTTGTGAAACACTAGCAGCATATTCTAAAAAATATTGCAAATTCATTTTCGGCTGCTATGCATGTGTTCTGAAGTCCTTTTTTCAGCCATTGCATTTTATTCAGACAATTGCACTTGACCTTCAGTAGTAACATGTACCTGTATGTACATGTAGTCTCAACATTTACAACCACAAAGTTAACAAAAATGAGTGGAGAAAACAAAAAAAAAAGCATAACGAGATGCAAGTACTAAGAAACATAGTTGAACCCCGCTATTTCAAAACCATCACCAGGGCTGGGCTGTTCTCTAAGGGCACCTGGGTGCCTCAGGCGACTAATTTTTGCCTTTGAGCGACCAGATAATCTTATTTCTTTCATATACATGTAAGCTTTATGCTGGGCACCCTGGATCTCATAGTTTGGAACCTTTGGGCTCCTTGTAAGTTTTTTAGAGCACAGCCTTGCATCACAGAAAACGAAAAACAGTTCGAAAAAGTGGGAGTTCGTAATTGCCTATAATAAATGACTGAAGGGCAAATCCAAGGGAAATGAATTTTTATAAATTAGCTCAAAATAGCAGGGAATTTGAAATAACCGAGTTTGAACTGAGTGGTCTACACAGTACTGCTAATCACAATTAACTGAAATTTAGCTTGTTATGCTTTTCAGCTATCTGCATTTTCTGCAAATCTATAAAATTGAGGGCCATTCCTTCAACTCTATACATGTAGCTCTATTATTAAGACTACCTACAGGGTTCTTGTAGATCCCTTGACAAACTTTACCAGCCAATTTACAATTTCTAGCCTCGGGCTATCAAGCCTCATGTACATGTACATGAAAAAGTTAAAGATGCTTTACATTGTATAAACTTAAATCAGTCTTGACTAACAAATGGGTTTAAACAAAATTCAAGGCTTTTAATAAAAGGTGAGAAGTGTACACTCAGAGGCAGTCAAAGTACAAATTTAACACGTTTGTACATCACTTGTACATGTAAAAGGAAGGTGGTTGTACTTTCTTCCTTGAGTATTGGACTGGTACAGTATATTTGAGAAAAATCATAAGTAAACAGCTGCTCAATATTGAGCAATGAATGAGTCAGAAATCGCTGAGCAATGGTTCCAATGGAAACACAGAAAATCCTGACTTGTTTTCATTTATTTATTTTTTTTATAAGCAGTATTTGTATCACTGATTTCTTCACTTTTTAATTAATGAAACCAGTGAATAGCAATCCTGCATGTTAATTTTCAAGCTTTGGAAGAAAGCAGTCTCCAGCTCTGCAGGGTTCTTGTTAGCACCACACAGGTGTAGTTAGGATCTCTACACTGGGTAGACATTTACATTTAAAAACGAATCTAATCGACAAGATCTAAACTGATAGACACAACTAACACAAAAGTTGTGACATTTAAACAATTCTGCTACTGCCGCTGCTGCAGAAATAATTACATGCACTGTGTCAACAACACTTTTTAAAATTTCCTACATGCCACTCTGAAAAGAAAGTTTGCAGAAAACACAAATAATTAAAAGGGATGGAGTACAAATCAATAATTTATTAAAACCTAGAGCAAAACAGCACCAGGGGTTGCAGACAGCATTGCGCACTATTATTACACTCTAGAATCAAATTGCTGTTCCAATTGTAGCAAGAAGGTGTTTTTTAAGTTTCTGTCTATAGCTTCATACATAACATTGGCATCTACAACTTTTAAGAGTTAATTAACTGGGCACAATTTTAAAATTAAGAATGAACTTCAAACTTTAATAATGAAACATGCCGTAGGTGAAGTAGCCTATAAAGTTGAAGTTTGTGTGCAGAATGCACTGCAGGAATCAATTCTCAATACATCCAACTGCCGAACAAATTAAACTCATCTCAAATATTCAGAATTGTATATGTATACAACAAAATATTGAGGAATCTTCATGAGAAGCATTCATGAAAAACCCAATGCATGTTTGTTTTTACAATACAACACATTAGTTATCTGATTTGGGATTTTCCCAGATATTAATATTATTTTCAGATACATAAACTAAAAAAACTTTGCCACCACTGTTAACTCTGATTCTTAAAAGGGAACAAAATTGGTATTACACATTTATGATAAGTTACAGTGTAGAAAACACTCACTGGAACTTAAATATGTACCGGTAAGTCCAAAAAACTATGTTTTGAGCTTTCTATCAATGATGCAATTCTGTGAACAAAAAAATACTGAATTTATCTGGACTGGAGTTAGATCATATGCCCAAGTAGACCAGAAAATGCTTCTGGCAACATATATTATTCTATGGATACTATTTTCAAACATTTTTATTTTTTATCTTACATGTAAAAGCACCTTGTTTAACATCTACAGCTGTAACTGCTTGAATAATAATCTATTTGTGAATGTAGTCTGTACTCTATTTTAAAATTGTTTTGTCTTGTATTTCACTTAAAATTTCTACACCAACTAAACACAGTTGCTGGATTTTCTTTTTTTTTTACCTCACTTTGAATTTCTACACTAACTAAACACAGTTGCTGGATTTCATTTTTTTTACCAGACAATATTACAGGCTAGGTAAAAGCTAAAAATGCCTGCATTTCGAGGCGATATTGAATTCAATCGTTTGAAATGGCATGGAGGTAATATGATACACAAGCTACACTCCAGCCCAATGTTTACACACAAAATTTGCAATGGTTTAGGATTCAAGAGAATACCAGTATTCGCTACAAATCAGAAATATTCCATAGATATTTACAGTTCCATGTAATAATTCACGGGAAAGCCATTTCGGTATGTTGAAAGCAAGACGAATTAAGCTTAATATTAACAGTATTCCACAAATTTCGACACTCGAAGCAGCAATGTAAGCTTCGTGAGTTCTTATAACCTGATTTTAAATCTTCTTTTCCAATAAAAAGTATGCGAAAACTTGATACCGCTTTCAATGTACACCATTTACTCGCTAAACGAAGTTGGCTGGGGGAACAGAAAACGCTTTAAGAAGAAAGAGGCGCTCGCCGCTCCGTTTGATACTTCCTATTTGCCTCGGGCAGCAACGGGCCGAAAGAGAACCGACATCATTTATAGATTTCCAATATATATAACCTAAATTTAACTCTGAAACGAGCCCGACTGTTGAAATTACAATCCCAAGACTTTAAAATCGATATTTTCCATGGAATTGTCGGTTTATTTAGCGAGCGGCGAAGGCCAAAGCCACATTTTTTGGACGATAATCAAGTAAACTTCGTCGCCCATACACAACACTGTGTCAGCGTGAGTTCATCACGGCTCCGCTACCGAAGTGATAGTGATAGTGATAGTGATAGAAATAACTCGAAATACTCACCGTCAGGAAGGTTATACACACAAAAATCGTTCCCAGAAAACTCCACGTCATTCCTGGGTCGTAATATACTTCAAAACTTCAGTCAAAACGCGAAAACAAAACTCAAAATGGCTGATAATCGTCTCGGAACCACAGAACATGCACGGACTGCGAAATTGATGTGGTCACGTGATATGGAAATAAGGTGATATTTGCATGACAAAAGTTTGCGGTGATCTGATTGGTTGCTGGGAGAGATATTTTGCGTTATTGGCGTTTTCAATGCAGTCTCTTTGTGGCTGACCAAAGAAACCGCCAGAAACATTGCCCGCTAAATGCTAAATTATTCATATATTCCGAGCCATGCTTCAAATTTGGCACTTTCGTCACTGCTGTCCATAAATGTTGCTTCATTTCATTGAAATATTGCGCGTGGCAGGAAGTCAACTTTTTGTGACGCACGGCACTCCCTGTGTGGACGGACGTTCCTTGGCGCCAAAATATTATATTAAAGAGGCAGGGATATATAGCGCAGTAGAACATCATAAATCCTTATACCCCCAGTGGGGCATGGGGCCACAGCACAGTAGAATGCTCGGGTTCTATTCCGGACCCAGCGTCATACGTGAGTTGAGTTTGTTGTTGGTTCTCGTCCTTGCTCCGATACGAGGGTTTTTCTCAGGTCCTCCAATTTTTCTCCCTCCACAAAAGCCACTTGAATTAATTAATGCCTATTTGATGCCAAGCCACACTGTGGAAGTGCCACTGCGTATTCCCATTTATTTATCATTATTTATATCATGATCAGACGTTCTGGTTATTATTTATATTCTGGAGGTTAAGAGAATCAGAAAACACAAGTGAATAAATGAATCAGGCAAGGGCCAATTTGAAAACAGGAGCAAATTATAGCTGGATCTTGGTTTAGATCAGGCTCAAGAATGGAATAAACACGCTTTTCAGAGAAATAAATAAATAAATAAATAATGAAATAATTAAATAAATAAATAAATAAATAAATAAATAAATAAATAAATAAATAAATAAATAAATAAATAAATAAATAAATAAATAAATAAATAAATAGATAAATGAATGAATGAATGAATTGCAAGATGATTGGGAATCACTTCAGCAGTCACGGGAGTCAAACAAATGGTGCGTGATTTACAGCTAGAAGCAAAAAACGCTATAACTGCCTTAAACCTTTCTGTCGATATTTTTTTGGTTCCTGTAGAACGCTTGAAAAGCATCCAAAAAAAAATTAAGGAGACCTGAAAGCTTAACAACAGCCGAATTGGTCAGTAGCCTGAATTTCAGCCCACGTCCTCTGGTCACACGCTAGCTCTCGACCAGAGGAATAGTCTGAAATTCAGGCTACCGAATTGGAAGGATCGTCGTAATCTCTTGAATTGCAGCTCCCAACAAATTTGTTTCTGCCTGAATATTTAACTCTTCGTTTGGTGAATTCCTTGAGTGCTTTCCCCTTGAAAATGGTAAAAATTTTCGGAAAATTACATACAGAAGATCAACTGAGAGTATAAGCTGATAGTTTTTCTCGAAAAAGTGGATGATGTGAAAAAATACGCGTTTTGCCGTGCGGAGTACGGTCTCGAGTCAACGAGAAAACGAAAAAAAGCTCGACCCATTTTATATTATAAACTGGGTTCTCCAGAGACCCTACAGAGGTAACTCAAGAGCTTTTTGTCTTAGAGAATGAAATTTCCTTATCTTTTTCGGTATTTCTGTGTGCATTAGCCTTTGCCTATTATCGATGTTTGTTTGTTCTATAATGCGAATGCTTCTTAATTAGAAGTCATTTCCTCGAAGCCTAAATATGGTGTATTAAGCCCATTACTTTTCTCGTTTCTTCTCTCGATGTACCCAGTCAAATCCAAAAGCGTCCGAGGTCCCTCTAGGGCAAACTCCGGGCCTTTGGTTCTTTAGAAAATTTGTGATCAAATTACCCATTGTGTTAGCAGCTTACAAGGCCAAATAACCCACTGGTTAGGGCTTCACAGTGCGTCACATTCCCAACCCTCTACAGTTCTTTAAAGTAAAAAGGATCGCTTATAAGAAAAAGAAAACATGTTCTTCAAAGACTGAGAACATTGAAAATACATAAAGTCGTGCAAGAATTCGTAAGGTAAATTAAGCCCCGGCCTTCATGACCGTTGGTTTGTCGATCATATCCGGAGCCCGGTTTCCGTAGCATGAAGCGACTAGGAGTATTTCTACTCCCCCCTAGATGGGATGCTAGTCCATTTTTGCTCAACTCAGCAGTAAATTCGCCGGTACCCATTTATACACCTGGCCCCAGTTGTTCAAAGGGTGGATAACGCTATCCACCGGATAAATCACTATCCGGTGGATAGTGTAGTTTGTTTTGCCAACACTTATCCGCTGGATAGCGATTTATCCGGTGGATAGCGTTATCCACCCTTTGAACAACTGGGGCCTGGGTGGAGAGAGGCACTATGAGAGTAAAGTGTCTTGCCCAAGAACACAACGCAGTCCCCCGGCCAGGGCTCGAACCCGGACCGCCCGATCCGGAGTCCGGCGCGCTAACCATTAGGCCACTGCGCCTCCCAACACACAAAATAATATATTATTATTACTATATGGCAAGGCAGTCTGAGGTAAGTCCGAGCGTTGTGATTAGTTCTTTCTTGGTCGGGCTCGCGCTCGGTTAGTAAGAGGTTAATAATTTTACTTAATTAAGGCCGACCTTCAATACACTGTTTAAACAAGCAAGCAACCGTAGACGATGGTCCTACTGGTATTAAATTCACCAGCTCACACTCCGCTACTAACGTGCCTTTCCCTGGCGTTAATGTCTCTTTAACTTACGACGGTAACATTTGTGCTGACCTCTATACGAAACCTACTGACAGGGGGGGGGGGGGGGGGGGGGGGGCTGGGGGGGCTGCAGCCCCCCTAAATTTTGGGCAACTCAGATTTTTTGGGTAGCAAAAGAAATTTCAATGTTTTTGTTTTTTGAAGAGATAGATATTTTCTATTTTAACCTGAAGTCGGCGTGGTATAAAGACAGTTAAATTCATACGAGACAGTGGTTGCCCAGCATGTGATGAGTTTCTGGTTATTAATGTAGTACATATCCTTGCAGTGATACCTGCTACATCGTGTTCAGCAGAACGGTCATTCAGTGTGTTGCGCAGATTGAGAACTTACCCGCGCAACACCATGGGGCAACAACGTGTCAGTAATGTTCATCGCAGTTATTAACATTGAAAGGGCATATGCCAACTCTGTAGTCAACAATGACATGGATCGTATCATTGATATCTTTGGCCATCGAAATGGCAGAGACAGCTATTTCTTTTAACGTGTTTTATGAGCTCATATGATAGATTCATTTGTAAGAATATTTTCACTTCGTAAGTAGGCCTATAGTTAGAGCATCGTATATGACCCTCGTTTCTTTTCGACTTTTTCGTAAAAATTTGGGCAACTTGTGAGAATGTTTTGGGCAAATGGTTCACCGCCGCCCCCCCCCCCCCCCCCCCCCCGGTAAAAAATTGCCCGTACGCCTATGCTGACAAACACCAACATCTACTTTATTCTTAGAACTTGCCATCTCCTACATACTAAAAAAAGCCATTCCCTTCAGCCTAGCACTCCGTTTACGACGTATTTGTTCTACTGACGAAACGTTCAACACTCGAGCTGCTCAACTTACTACATACCTCCTCAAACGAGGTTACAGCCGCAACCTTGTCACTAAACAAATACACATGACGCGCAGCCGACATCCCCCGCAGACTCGCTCTACAAACCAAAGACGGCAACAAACCTAAACGTATACCATTTATAACGACTTTCAATCCATCACTTCCTCGCATTTCTTGCACCATCAAAAAACATTATCATTTACTGCTCTCCTCTAACCGTTGCAAAAACGTTTTTCAGCAACAGTTGCCTGTCTTCAGGCGTTCTCCTAACCTTCGTGACTTACTTGTTACAGCCAACCTCCTTCTATATTTCTACTAATCCCATCCCCAACTCCCTTCCGGTTCTTTCCGTTGTGGAAAAAACTGCGCCACCTGGGGCCCCTACATTTCTGACGGACTTACTACATATACCTTCTTTTCTACTAATGAAACGCGCCACAATAAATCTAACTTGACCTGTGACACTAAAAACCTCATCTACATGATTCAATGTAACCGCTGTAATTTACAATACATAGGAGAGACTAAACGACGTTTAAAAGACAGTTTTAACGAACACCGCCGTACCATATAGATAACCCTAACACTAAATCTAAACCTACTACAGTTGCAGAACATTTCCTTTCCTCTCCTAACCACACTGCTAATGACATGCAACTAATCCCCATCGAAAAAGTCTTTTCAAACAGGGACTCAATCCGTAAGGCCAGGGAAGCCTTTTTTAATCTTAAAAGGCAGGACAATTGATCTCGAAGGTCTTAACATTCGCGAAGAAACATACTGATTTATTTATCTGTACTGTTTTATCAGTTATTTACTATTTTTAGTTTATTTTACTTTATTTTTTTTTTTATTTTACACGGTCAATTTTATCGTCTTTACGTATTTCCGGTATTATGCAAAATACCGCAATCACTACATATAAAACCCTTCCAATGTAATTTCCCATTGTACCTGAAGAAGGCTGGTTTGGCCAGCCGAAATATAGTACACAAATTTAAAACCTTTCTACGTTGTATCGGTCTCTGCTTTTTTATAGTCTTCACTACACTATCTACTTACAACAGATATTGTATCCTAAGGTTCTAGACCTTCTTGCATAATTTACTTAGAATTCACAACGCTTACGTCTTGTAGGAGTACACAGTAAAGCTTACGGCTCACAGGCAGAAAGGCTAGCTTTCATTGGGAATGACAAGCACAAAAACAAGCATAAGTGCAAAAGAAGGACGAATACAATCTCCTCATAAGCACAAGTCTTGTGCTCTCATGCTTCTAATGTCATGTGATGACAATGGATCGTGTTTGCTTGTGTACGCTTCCGCTTGTGCTTATATTATGCCCATAAACTGATAGCTGAGCATGGGCAATCGAATGGTGACGAGTGAAATGAGGAAATAACTTCACTTGCGTTTCGTCAAAATTCTAATAATTTCTCGAACCTTCAGGCAAGGGCAATTATTAGAATTTTGACAAAACGCAAGTGAAATTATTTCCTTATTTCACGAGCATTGGCCATTCTAGCCGGAATTGCGCAGGGAACTGAGGCGAGTTTCAAGTTTTAACCAATTGATAAACAGACACCACCACACCAACGATCTCATCAAGATTGGTCATCTGACCAAATTTGATGCTATTA
Organism: Meandrina meandrites; assembly: GCA_963693305.1. NCBI lineage: Eukaryota > Metazoa > Cnidaria > Anthozoa > Scleractinia > Meandrinidae > Meandrina > Meandrina meandrites. The sequence continues at coordinate 27,811,062 of OY855911.1, read as the reverse complement.
GGATGAACAGAGGCCAAGTTTTGGACCTTCAAACATGGTTCAAAATCCATATAAACGTCTCTAATTTTGAGACAGCGTCCCCCAGAACCATAAAAACTCTTATTTATACCTTTTACATCATGTACATGTGAAGATATCAATTTTGTCACCTTTGATGACGATTTTGCCTTATTTCACTGCTGAATGAGCCAAAGTTTATCGATCTTAAGTCGAAAAATCGTCTGATCTTCCTCGGCAATCTTCGGAAATGCTCGGAAAAGTTCGGAAAATGTTCGGAAAAATTCGTATGACCACCGGACAACAATTTGAAAATCTTCGGAAAACCTTCATAAACCTCGCTATTAGCAGGTTTATAAACAAAATAATACATGGTTGCTTGGAGATATGAAATTTCTCTACTCGTGTTCAAATCGATATCTAGAGTAGAACACTCGAAAATAAATTTCATATCTCCACGCAACCATGTATTATCAGGAGCCATTATCGGGGACGGAGACGGTAAAGCGCGAGATCCTCCCACCCCTATGATACGAGACAATTTTTTTTGATTTTTAGAACAGGAAAAGCCATCCTCGACGTCATAAACACGCGCGGATACACGGGAATTTAATCACGTGGATTCTCGCGTCGATGTTGCCGGGTTGCGTGAAATCTCTGCCGCAAAAAAGCCCAGGGGGCAAAAACGTCTCTGCGAAACGTTGAGAACGTAAAACAAATTAGTCGTTCTGTGAACTAAACATTTTGTATGGACGATATATGTACAGTAGGTCGAAACGCAAGCTTTTTTTTTTAATTCTGCTAATTTCATCAAGCGACCGAAAGTCCTCTCGGGAGCGTAGTCTGGGATTTAACGCTGTCTATCCTATAACATTCTACCAATTTCTGAACTTATGGCAAACTGGGCTTAAATTGTTAAAACTACGCTGTTTCCGCCTCTATCTAGGGCGAAAAAGGTCAACCATCTCAGCTGGCAGTTATCTGTACACTTCTCAGCTATCAGTTAAAACTGCCATTTCTCGGCTGACAGTTTAAAAATTTTGGCCATATTCTCAGCTATCAGTTAACCCCATGCGCACCCTCATTACAATACATGTACGGAAAATATATTTAAGATCTCAGGCTTTGCCGTGGTAATTCTTAATGGCAGTTTGCCCTTGAAGATTACCAGTGTTTGTATCATTCATTAATATTTCTTATCCCTAAATGCCAAACTACCCGTTAGGGACGTGACCACAACTTAGGCCAAAGATCTCTCGTAGTACAATTTCTACCGTTTGAAATTTCAATGAGACAGCATTTAACTCTCAGAATAACTATTCATTCTACGTTTTTGAAAAAGCTTCCTGATCTGGTTTTACGTACACTGAACGTTTCCTTTCCCGCGAGGTAAACCAGCTAATTATTATTATTATTTTAATCATTTGCAGGAGATTCCAGTAAAAGTGATCAACTGCAAATGTCTCGGCAACAGAAACTCATTCTCAGCGAACTGTTGATCGTGTCTGTAATATTCCAAAGCATTGACAGTCAGCAATGTGGAATCGAAACTTACTCCATCTATCAAAGAATGCTCAAGAGCCACACCTTTAAGACGCTCAATGCTCGGCCAGGTTCCTTCGATTGTAGAAAAGCGTGCAACTCTGAAGTCAGATGTCAAAGTTATAACTATGTCATGTTCAAAGACGTATGTGAGTTGAATAATAGGACTAAGGAAGCCAGGCCAGAGGATTTTGTCAAGAGCAGCGAAAGATATTACATGGAAAAGTCACCGAACAGAGGTAAACTGAATTAATATTGCGATAAACAAGTTATTACTTAGATAAAGGTAAATTACTTAACAGACATTTTTGCTCTTATTGTTCAGTGCATTTTCTTTGAACAGCAACGATGAAGGAGCTTTATAGCGTCTCATAATGGAATGGTATCCATTAGATTCGCTGGGGGGACACTTTCCCCTCCTTTACTTTCTTGCTTGCCTTGTATTCAATGTTTTTGTGCTTATTTCCCAGTTCCCCTCGGTTCCATTCCTGAGCTGCCTGCTGATTCGTGTGGAGAGATCAAGGCGAGTGAAGGAGCACAAGCGGTCAGCGGAAATTACTGGTTGGATTATGCGTGGTCTGGGAACTCCATTCTTGCTCACTGTGACATGAAAACAGAAAGTGAGAACAACAAACATTTATGCCTTGTCAGCATAAAAAAGGGTCATTAGTTAATGACAATATATAATTTTATGTTTCAATTTTATTTTGTGTAGCTGCCGACTACTGCATCAAGCATCAGTGTCAAAACAATGCGACATGCGTGAGCAGTCACGTGAACTACACATGTGCATGCAATTTATCGAGGTGGATTGGAGACTACTGTGAACGAGGTATAACTCTTCGAAGTACGTGACGCTTGGTTTATAGCCCTCATCAAAATTTGTTATTTGGAAGGAGCTAAAAAAAACGAAAAAAAAAAAAATCAGGGATTGTCTATGAAAGATCTATTTGAAAAAGATAAGATCTTTCTTGAGAAATAGAAGATAAAAACGATCTTCGCAGTATATGTTAAAAATATACCACTGACGTCCCAAACTCACGATTCGAGAAATCGATCGAAGAAATGACCTGAAAACCCCCAAAAACGATGAAATAGCCCAAAAGGACAACAGAAATCAAGAAAGGTGAGTACCTTTTCTTTATTTTATTGAAAATAAGGTAAAATTCTATTTCTTCGAGCGCTTTTATTCCACGTTTGTTACGCCGCAAAATGTAATAATCGCCGCAAAATGTAATACTAACGCAAAATGTAATAACAATCGCCGCAAAATGTAATACTGACGCAAAATGTAATAACATTGACGCAAAATGTAATAAAGTGTTCAACGCAAAATGTATTAACTTTCCAACGCAAAATGTAATAACTTTTTTAACGCAAAATGTAACAACGCAAAATGTAATACAAGTCTGTATAAGAAGTCAAAGTAGCTATTCAAAAGTCTCTCGTATTAAGGTGCACGGCGGGTGTATCTGAAGTGTACTCAAGCTACACAACTAGCCAATGGTGTAATGTTGTTTTCAATCCTTTCTTGTTTCAAGCTTTACCGTCTTGTTTTGTTTTTCTTTTACGCCATTTTTCTAGCTTTTCAAGCTAGTGCGTATTTTTCCTTTAACTCCTCGATGTCTGTTGAGTGCATATGTAACTTCTTGCAAGAAGTAGAACGGGGCCTGTCCATAAACAATAAGACATGGTACAGTCAGAAGTCCATAACTAGAAGTCTACATCTCTGGTAATAGGCTTTGAGATATGTCTTTCGCGTGTACCTCGCGCTCCTCGCGTGTAGGCTATTTTTAGAACAGCTTTGCCGCGAACAAGTAGCCAATCACATTGAAGTATTTTTGAATTCGCGCCTTTGATTGGTTGAACAAATTTTTGAAGAAAAGCAGAACTGCAGAGGACGAGTGAACTCGAGCGAACGGCATTACGAAATTTCTGTTTGTTGGTCATCGTAATTTCCGTTTTGTGAGGATTAAATCGTCCGGACAAGAATCATCAGGCCATCTTTCATCGATGACGATAGCATCGAAGTTGTAAAAATTCGGAGCATCCAAATAAGCGAGAGGACCTCAGTGTTTTGGAGTCAGAATACGAAATGGCAGCGGGCAAGATAGACTAATTCCGAGTCAAATTCAAAATGTGAAGACACTAAAGATTAATGGTACTCTCAAGATGAAGACAGGCATTAAGAGAGCAAGTGCATTTTGGCACAGGTTCGTTGCTATTTTGAAAAACAAAACCGTGGTCCCTGAAGCGCTCAACATCTTTATTTATTTATTTATTTATTTATTTATTTATTTATTTATTTATTTATTTATTTATTTATTTAACATTTCTTTATACACGGTTAAAAATCATCAGGTAATATACTATCATTTAAAGTTATAATAAAAATTAATACTAATAAACTACTAATAAACAATCCATGCTAAATACTAATTAATAAAAATTGAAGTACATGTAGTAAAAACTAATTTATCGAGCGCGGAATGAACAGAATGAAGTTTGATTCGTTTGAGAACAACATTCAGAGAAAACGACAAGTTTGGCGCGTTTCGCATGTTTTTGGAATTACAAGGACGGCATGAAAACAAAAGACTGACTAAGGTAATGTACTTGTTTTAATATGAATAGAAATACGAGTTTAATTCATCGAACAATGATGATTTCATTCACATCCGTCAAAAGTTTAATTCAAGTTGTGCTTCTCGGGCACTTCGCAGTGTGCAGCTATTGCGTTGTGTATGTTGTTCAGTATTTTAACACGAGGATATGCTGTACAAAATAAAGACACACTTAACTACTAAAAGTTTGGGGAACTTCTGTTCATAAATTCTCTCGTAAATTATAAAAAGTCGACCTGTTTGTTTTGTGAGTTTGCCTAGGGAAACCCGGCGACGGGTTGCTTTTTCACTCGCCTTCAAATGCCACTGAACAGACGTTTGAAATCACTATCTACGATACTACTTCTGTCGAAATGTGAGAATTAAAGAGAATGGCCTGTCAAGTGTTTTGATGTGATTTGATTTATTTCACCTGCCACTTTCCAAAATATTCGGCCGCAACTTAGAACTCCAATCGTGTCGAAATAGTGGGTTACGTCATTTTCTCGCGAGACATCAGTTTCTAAAAATAGCCTACACGCGAAAGACATAGCACGCGCCCCAATACCAGATGTAGACTTCTAGTTATGGTACAGTATAATAAAGGTGACAGACCTAAAAGACTTATACGTTCGTGACATTTGTACATTGGCCGTATTGTTGTAGCTTCTCACTTGTTTCGTGCACTATTTGTTGACTGTGGTCTAGCAAATGTCTAGAGGTTTATATATAGACATGTACAGTTTCCTGTTTGTAAAGTTTGACACCTCTAGCTTTACAATTTGCCACACGTTTCGCTCATTTCTTTGTGCAAGATATTTTGTAAGCTCTCAAAGTGTTCACTCCGGAAATATTCCGTGAAAATGTTGATTGCTTGCATTTATATTTGCGATGCCGGGCCAGGCTTTTTCATTAATATTGTTGCAAGATGTAATGATTGTAGACGTCACTCAAAGTGTAGAATAAACAACTCAAATTGCAAGGCAAGTAAAATGTTAAAAGCTTTTTAACATTTAGGTAAATGTGACTGAGTCATGATCTCACAAGTTATTACATTTTGCGTTGTTACATTTTGCGTTAAAAAAGTTATTACATTTTGCGTTGGAAAGTTATTACATTTTGCGTTGGACACTTTATTACATTATGCGTCAATGTTATTACATTTTGCGGCGATTGTTATTACATTTTGCGTTAGTATTACATTTTGCGACGATTATTACACTTTGCGGCGTAACACACGTTTTTTAAACCCCATACAAACTCTTATAGAGCACTCAAATCTCCAACGGTCTAAATTGTAAAACAACACCGCGCACTTCAAGTAGTCACCTCCCACTCGATACGCTTACATAAATCATTCATACGCTCGCATAAATCATTCATACGCTTATATAAATCATTTCTTCGATCGATTTCTCAAATTGTGAGTTTGGGACTCCTGTGAATATACTAATATACTTAAATAAGCAATTCCTAATTTCAGCTTACAAAAATCTCTATATATTTTAAGTTACAACCGGCATCGAACTCATGACCTCCGCGTTACTCTACCAGCTGACCTATAAACTCTCGAAACTGGAGCAAACTGTACAACTTCTAGATATCACACATTTCTTGTAATTTCTGCCGAACCACAGCAACGTAAGCCCAGTGTAAAGTATTTCATAAATAATTACTGAGATAGGTTTTGTACTGCGCGCAGGTGAGTTATATTGACTAATGTAAGAATTCTATAAAACTTTAGAATGCGAAGAAGCTCTTGGAATGGAAAGCGGTGCAATCACAGACGGACAAGTTACTGCCTCTTCACAACACAATAGCAAACATGCCGCAGTGCAGGGCAGACTGCATTTTATCGCCACTGGAAATATAGCGGGAGCCTGGGTACCTGCGACACAGGACACCAACCAATGGCTACAGGTTGAAATGAGTAGCAACAACTTTACTGTGACACGTGTCGCCACACAAGGAAGAAATGGAAAAACTCCACTGCAAAGCGTAAGCAAGTACAATCTGCAGTACAGTGACGATGAAGTTAACTTCCAGTACTACAAGGAACAAGGACAAACTACAAACATGGTAAAGAAGACTTCATTCATCGAAACGTTGCATCGATAAAATCAAATTTTCATTTCTCAAACGTATTTCAGTTTTATGTTAAAGGAAATGCGACCACAGTTTACGTAAATAACCTCTGAGCTCACTTTTCCAAACAACGTAATTTTCTGTTAATTTGTTAATCTCTTCCGCCAATATTTAATGAGCAAGACTTTCTTTGATAAGATAATGAAAAAATGTTTAATTTTTCTTTTACTCATTTAGGAATTTACTGGAAACACAGACCAGGACATTGTTGTTTATCATGATCTTAACCCACCAATCAGGGCACGTTATATCCGTTTTCGACCAGTGGCTTGGATTGACAGTATTGCAATGAGGGCAGAGATCTATGGTTGTCAAGGTTACTGTAGAACACCTTTAAATTTGTTAAAATGCAACATAAACTAGGTGCTATCATGATCATAAACCGTAAGGCCAGGTCATTTTTTTTAAATAATGCAAACCTTAAACATAACTCAGCGTGGACCATAAGTTACAAAAGATGGAAGACATTGAAGACGTCATTTCCATGCATGACTAATAACATTTCGGTAAAGACGTTGGTCGCCAATTGTAGCTATCTCATAGTTTACTTGCCTTCCTTATACAGATAGGAATCAGTAATCTGGTGTTTGGCTATGTAGCCAGGAAAAGCGAATTTACCAGGCAAGGGAGAAGGGGAGGTGCTGGAAGCTCAATAACGATCTTCCATAGTCAAATTGTGAATAATTTTTTCTTATCTTTTTTCCACAGCATAGGATGAGATGGTGTGCGAAGGCTTGGGACACATCCTTCCATGATAGACAACAGACGCGTCACACTAGGCCCAGCATGGAACTCTTCATGCCGATTTGTGATGATTGAACATGTAATAAGAGTTTTGCATCACAGAGGAGAACTCCTTTTCAAAAAAGTACAACAGCCTCCACCCCACCCCTCCTTGTACATCCAAGGGTTAAGTTAGAGCAGACAGAATTTGTCGTTCTGTAATTCATTGCTCGAGCATTTGCGTGTTTTGGTGTTGTTATACACCCCATAACTAAGTGCAGTAATTACATACTGCTTCCGTGCCACGGTGATATGACAGTTTATAAGTCCAGCAACCTGATTGTTAGGCTTAAGCACCTAAAAAACATTTCGCGATACCTAGGAATTTTTCCCCAGCTGTGACAGAATAATTTTTTTCTTGATGCTGTCCACAATGAGATGTATATTCGGCTTTATTGATGAAAAGGATTGAGAAATATCGTTGATAGCTTTTGCAATCTCTTTTGCTTTGACTAGAACTGTCTGATAATACCTGTTGCCATGATGGTCTATGGCGATATTGTTGTGAGATTTAGTTTCTTCTTACGGAAAGAGCACATTTACAGTGAATCACTGGAGGCGATTGCTTGAATATTTGATCGCTTGTTTGTTTGCTGGGCCACTCCGTCGCTGCCAAATTTCTCAACGCTGACAAAAACTAAATTGACCGCTTTGCAAGTTGTGATAAGATAGCTCCCATGCAGCTTCGTTAATTGTCTCCCAACTTCGATGCATTTTGTTTTAAACATCGCAACAAATCTTTATCTTGTGCAGGAAATTAATAGTCTCTCCTACAACTTTTTATGGAACGGCAAAGGCGACAAAGGCGTAATAATTAATGACTAAGAAGTAATAATTAATGACTACGTAAATAGCGCCTTAAATACGAATAAGTAGTACTGAGACATGTAACGTAATTAGTAAGTAGCTTTAATCGCCATTTTTTAAGGTAATACAAGTTATTGTATTTTGAGTAATATAATGGAAGCAATTGTACTGTATATAAGTAAAGCATTTTCGGTCTGTGTGCATCAATAAAAAAGGAGACAGATTCCACGCTCTATGACACATAAGAAGATGTTTTCATAATCTGTATTCGTCCAAGTTATTGTGTACTTGTCACATTACTCCCCCAAATCCCCCCCCCCCCCTTCCAAAAAAATGTGGGAAGCGGGGGAGGGAGGATTTAGAGCATTTAGAGGATGGGTGGACACATGAAAATCGAAAACCGAGTAGGTATGTAATAAGTAATGCTGCTTCAAAATAACATAAAACAATAAAACTTGATTTCATTAGATCGATTTGTGCGCCTTGTGTAGGATAACTGATTGTTTTCTCTTTCTTAGCATCTTTTAAAAGGCACGCTATTAGATCTTTTTTACCGATATGGTGGCCATTTTGATAACAGACTATACAAGGCTGGATTAGAATAGACTAGACTAGACTAAACCAGACTAGAATAGACTTAACGAGACTAGATTAGACTAGACTGGACCAGACTAGAATAGGCTAGACTAGACTATACCAGACTAGACTTATTTAGACTAGAACTGAACTGAACTAAACGAATCAAAACGAAGAGAACCTTTTCTTTAACGACATTTTGTACGTTGCCAATCTCGTTACAAGAGACAAACTGGGACGCGGCCTCTGGTAACGGGAAAGGCACCTTGGCTTTGTCGTCACGACGTGGTTTCCTAAGCTTCAAAAACAATTAATAGTGCATAGCCCCAAACAGCCATTACCTCTGAAAAAATACTGTATGCTCCCTGCTGGAAAAAAATCTAAGCATCACAAGAAAAATAAACCAAGGGAAAACCTTTGCCAATCTTCAGCGATGTAGCTTCCCTTTCTGGGGAGAAATAAAGAAACCATGTTCAGTAGTTCATCATCGATTTTCGATCAATTTTCGACTGCGATAAATAATTTCGCGGATATATTCCAGATCTCTAGTTTGTTGTGATATTTCTCAATGGGCACTTTGCCACTTGAAGATAACCGGTCTTCGTATGATTTGTTAAGATTCCTTATCCCCAAGTGACAAACTACCGGTTAGGGACCTGACAGCAACTCGAGCCTAAAGATTTTGCCCAATATGTTATCAATCACAGAGACAGGCATTTTTTCTCCAAGGCGCGGGATTACTGAAAACTGCCTCTATACTTATTTCCATCTCTCTGAACAAAAATTAAACAAACTTGACTCGCACCTGCTCTATTCATAATATTTGTTTATTTTTTAAAGCATGATCCTCAATTGGCACACCAGCGCATAATACTTTGGTACCTATTCTATTATTTATGCTTCGATCTTAGAAAAACAGCAAACCTAAATTAATTTCCCTTATAATCCCGCATTTTAATTGGGTTTCTATCGCAGTTGAAACCAGCGGATGGTCAGAAGTAGTCGTGTTGGCCGCTTAATTTTATTTCTCCACAAATCAAACTGGTAAGTGGTTTCTTAAGAAGCTGTATTTGTTGTAAGATTGTTTGAAAAAAAAAGACAAATACGCGATCTACTTAGGTTGCTATCTTCTCGCGCTCGTAGCCATATATCTTTTATTTACTCTTTGAAAATTGCAGTAAGGCAGACGATAGCTCCGTACATATTCCTCCTTATGGCCAGAGATCGTTCATATATTTTCAATCGATAAATGTAGATATATTGCCAAGACCATTCGTGGCTAGGATAATAATGACCACGCAACAAACTGAAGGAAATACTTGACAGTGCGATTGATTTTAGTATCAATATTCGATTTTGGTAAAAAAGCCTTTACTCCGGAATAACAATTTACTCTACGCGCTACTGGAAAAAAAGTATTTTGGGAAACGCTCACTGTTCTGTTTTTACGTCCACTGAACGTTCCTTTTCCCGCGACGTAAACCAGCTAATTCTTGTTATTTTTATTATTTGCAGGAAATTCCATTAAACGTGATGAACTGCAAATGTCTCTTCAACAGAATCTCATTCTCAGCGAACTGTTGATCGTGTCTGTAATATTCCAAAGCATTGACAGTCAGCAATGTGGAATCGAAACTTACTCCATCTATCAAAGAATACTCAAAGGTCACACCTTTAAGACGCTCAATGCTCGGCCAGGTTCCTTCGATTGTAGAAAAGCGTGCAACTCTGAAGTCAGATGTCAAAGTTATAACTATGTCATGTTCAAAGACGTATGCGAGTTGAATAACAGGACTAAGGAAGCCAGGCCAGAGGATTTTGTCAAGAGCAGCGAAAGATATTACATGGAAAAGTCATTGAACAGAAGTAAACTGAATTAATATTGAGAGAAACAAGTTTAATTATTCCTTAGATAATGGTCTAGATGATGGTAAATTTCTTAGATATTGTTGTCCTTACTGTGCAGTATATTTTCTTAGAATAGCAACGATAAAGAATAGCATGTGATAATTGAATGATATCCATCAGATTTGTAGGTGGAATATTTTTCCTTCCTTTCCGTTCTTCCTTGTCTTGTATTCAATAATTTTGTGCTTATTTTATTCCCAGTTCCCCTCGGTTCTATTCCCGAGCTGCCTGCTGATTCGTGTGGAGAGATCAAGGCGAGTGAAGGAGCACGAGCGGTCAGCGGTAATTACTGGTTGGATTTCGCGAGGTCTGGGAGCTCAATTCTTGCTCGCTGTGACATGAAAACAGAAAGTAAGAACAATTAAGCATAAAAAGGTTTAATAATCATTAATGACCATATATGATTTTTTGTTTCAATTTTATTTTGTGTAGCTGCCGACTATTGCATCAAGCATTTGTGTCAAAACAATGCGACATGCGTGAACAGTCAGGCGAACTACACATGTGCATGCAATTTATCGAGGTGGATTGGAGACTACTGTGAACGAGGTATAAAGATATAAATATGTGACTTTTTGAAGAACGTGACAGTTGATTAGCACTCATCAAAATATGTTTGGTGAAAGGGCTAATGAAGAAAAAAACAGGGAGTGGTAAAAATGTATTTGAAAAGGATTAGATCTCTTAAGACACAAAAGATAAAAAAAGATCTCCGCTGTATGTTAGAAATATATTTTAATAAGCAATTCCCAATTTTAGCTAACAATATATGCATATTTTAACCTACAACTGGAATCGAACCCATGACCTCCGCGTTACTGATGTGTCAGCTGACCTATGAACTCCCAAAACTGAATCAAATTGAGAAACCAGCAATCACATCTCTTTTTGTAATTTCTGTCGAACCACAGTAACGTAAGCCCAGTGTAAAACTTTTCATAAGTAATTCTGGAGCCTAGGTTTTTACTGTGGGCAGGTGAGATATATGTACCCTGTATCGATTTCAATTTGATTTAGAATGTTACGAAGCTCTTGGAATGGAAAGCGGTGCAATCACTGATGGACAAATTACTGCCTCTTCACAATACAATGGCAATCATGCCGCCGCCCAGGGCAGACTACATTTTAACACGACTGCAGGGAAAGCCGGAGCTTGGGTAGTTGCCACAAGGGACAACAACCAGTGGCTCCAGATTGATCTGGGTAGCAACAACTTTACTGTGACACGTGTTGCCACACAAGGAAGAAATGGACACGTTAACCTGCAGGCCGTGACCAAGTACAATCTGCAGTACAGTGACGATGAAGTGAACTTCCAGTATTACAAGGAACAAGGACAAACTAAAAGCAAGGTAAAGAAGACTTCACCGAAATGTTGTATGGATAAAAGCAATTGGTTATTCCCTAAACGTTATTTCACGTTTTCAATGGAAATTCCACGTTTTAAATTGTTCATCGCAGCTAAATTTCCAACTATTTTTCTGTTTAAGCATTTGATACATTCCAGCCCTCCTATATTTCCTATTTTTCCTATTTATTTTATAGGATCCTATAAAACTCCTATAATTGGCCAAAACTCCTATATTTCCTACAAATACAATGTACTGCTTAAGTGATAAATACAAAAACAATTAAAGCAAGGAGTTCCAACACTTCAGACTGAGTTTGCATTGAGTGTACAGGCTTTATTATGTTGTCACTTGTAGTTTGATGTTATTCCTGGACCGTTGAATCAGACTGGGGGCAGTTTTTTAAGCTAAGACCGTTTCAACCTATTTTCATGGTTACTGATTACTAATAATCAGATGTAAGTACTGCTGGTACTACCGTCATCATTTTGTGCTTGAGATATTTCCTTGCAAAAACCAACAGACACAAGCACATTAATTTAGTGTTCCCTTCTCAACTTTTGTTTGAGGTTACTGGCACAATTTGGCCTTCAGTTTTTAAGATGTTTTAATGTTTTAGAGACTCCTCAAGTTGGGAAGCCGTCTTAATACAGTTTACGACTGTTGAAGCCATCTTAATGTTGTTGTTGTTGTTGATTTTGTTACTCATTCCAAATAATTATGTTAGCCAAGTCATGTTAACTTGTCTTAAGTGCTTGAGTTTTTTGGAGGCTGTAAGTGATTATTTGACTGTTGACAATGGCTGTTAACATTTGTAAATCATCTTATTAATTAGCACAGTCTTAGAAATGATGCAAAACTCTCATTTAATATGTTTTTCAACTAGCATAACATCTCTGTGAGGTCTGAAAGTCCTTCAATAAAACTCCTATATTTTGTCAAAAAATCCTATAAAGTTCCTATATTTTTGCTCCTGTGCTCCTATTTTTCCTATATATTTTTTGGGGAAATGGCTGGGATGTATGGTTTAAGCTGAAGTGTCCATGATTGAAGTTTTCCAGAAAACCAAAACGTTTCAAAATGATGGATTGCTAAATTTCGTTTCTTATTTCTTTAGGAATTTACTGGAAACATAGACCGTGACACTGTTGTTTATCATGATCTAACCCCACCAATCAGAGCACGTTACATCCGTTTTCGACCAGTGGCTTGGATTTACTTTATATCCATGAGGGCTGAGCTCTATGGTTGTCAAGGTAACTGCAGAAGGTCTTTAAATTTGTTAAAATTCAACATAAACAAAAAGCAAGATAAATCAAGGTGCTATCATAAACCGTAAGGTCAGATCATTTTTTAAATAGTGGAAACCTTTACTTGGATTGCCAGCCACAACATAGTCGGAAGGCATTGAAGACGTCGTTTCCATGACTAAAATTTCGCCAAAAACGTTGGTCGCGAATTGTAGCTATCTGATAGTTTACTTGCCTTCCTTATACAGATAGGAATCAATCAACTGGTGTTTGGTTATGTAGCCAGGAAAAGCGCATTTACCAGGCAAGGGTAAACTGATGTGGAGGGAGAAAGAGCTCAATAGCGATTTTCCATACTCAATGTGTGAATAATTTTTTCTTATCTTTTTCCACAGCATAGGATGGGATGGTGAGCGAAGACTTGGGACAAATCCTTCCATAATAGACAACAGACGCGTCACACTAGGCCCAGCATGGAACTCTTCATGTCGATTTGTGATGAATGAACATGCAATAAGAGTTTAGCATTACAGAGTAGAACTCCTTTTAACTCCTTTTCAAAAAAGTAGAAAAGTCTCAAGTATCCCTCTCCTTGAACGTCCAAGGGTTAAGTTGGACACACAGAAATTGTCATTCTGTAATTCATTGCTTCAGCGTTTGCGTGTTTTTTATTGTTACACACCCCATAACTAAGTGCAGTAACTACATATTGCTTCCGTGCCACGGCAATATGACAGTTTCTAAGTCCTGCCACATGATTGCATCTTACGCCCCTAAGAAATAACATTTCGCGATACCTAGGAATTTTTCCCCAGGAAAATAATAGTCTCTTTTACAACCCAGCAAAGGCGACAAAATCAAGAGAAACGTAATGGTTAATGACTAAGTAAATAGCGCCTTAAATATGATCCATATCAAATCCTATCAACAAAGGACTTAAAGATACCAGGGAAAAATATTTTTTGTTAATTTGGAGATAAAGTTTTGACACCGCGTGCGAAGGGACGGGAGTGTATATGGATAACGAATAAGTAGTAACGAGACATGTAACGTAATTTTTAAGTAGTGTTAATCGCCCTTTTTTTAGGTAATACAAACAAATTATTGTATTTTGAAAAAAGAGTATGAAGTACTTCATACTCTCTTGATTTTGAGTAATACCATGGAAGTAATTTTAATTTTTTACAGTATATAAGTAAGGCATTTTCAGTCTGTGTGCATCAATAAAAAGGAGACAGGTCCCATACCCTGTGACACCAGCCGATCTCCATCTAGCCTTATAAGAAGATGTTTTCATAATCTGTATTCGTCCAAGTTATTGTGTACTTGTCACATTGCTCCCACACCCTCAAAGAAAAAAAAGTGGGAGGCGTTTAGAGGATGGGTGGACACATGATAATCGAAAATTGAAAATTAAAACTAAAACAAACAAACCGAGTAGGCTTGGAATAAGTCATGTTGCTTCAAAATAGCATAATACAATAAATCTTGATTTCATTAGTGCGCCTTGTGTTGGAGATTGTTTTTTCCTTTTCTTAGAATCTTTTAAAAGGTAAGCCATTATATCTTTTTACTGATACGATGGCCATTTTGATAATAGACAACACAAGACTAGACTAGAATAGACTAGACTAGTTTAGACTAGACTAGACCAGACCAGAATAGATTAAACAAGACTAGACTAGACTAGGTTAGAATAGAATATATTAGACTAGACAAGACAAGACCAGACTAAACTAGACTAGACTACACTAGACTGGACTAGACGGAACTGGAGCTTGAAATTGAACTGGAGCTGAACCGAACTAAGCGAATCAAAACGAAACGAGGCGAAGCAAAGATCAATACAATTTTTAACTCAATCAACTGAACTCAACACAGTTCAATTCAGCTCTGCTCAACTCAACTCAAAACAAATCAACTCAACTAAAGAAGAATGTTCCAAATTTGGAACCATTTTACAAAATCAATTGTCCCGTATCGTCTCCAGCAGAATATGAAGACAGCGTTTATTTACATATAGAAATCGTGGTTCACAGTGTTTTGCAGAGGTCGGATAGATCATTAATAAATGAAGGCCATCCATGCAACTAGTTTAGCTTTTAAGTTATTTTGGGTGACCAGTAACTGTTTGTATTTTTAATTTATATTTGTAATCATGTCATGAAATAGTGTAGTACAAATAAACGTTGTTGTTGTTGTCGTTGTCGGATACAAAGAACCATTTTTCTACTTTCATTTTTCTGCAAAATGTGTGACAGAACGAGCGGGAAGATTTTGGCGCTTCCTGACATGACGTCACAGTCCGCTCTTGGACCCAGACTCTATTGTGTTGACTCTCGGTCAAGTTCATTGGGCGTGGCCGAAGCGGGAACTTTAAAGCTCGATTTCGGGGGGAAAAAGAGGCGGAATCCAAAAATTCTTTTTAGAGTAGTTATTTATGGGTTATAGAGATACCAAAACTATAAAAATCCTATGGGCTGGATAGACACTTTAACGACATTTCCTGTGTTGCCAATCTCGTTCCATGCGCCAAACTGGGACGTGGGCTTTGGGAACGGGATCGGCACGTTGGCTTTGTCGTCACGTCGTGGTTTCCTAAGCTTCAAAGACGCTTAATAGTGCATAGCCCCAAACAGGCATTACCTTTTTGAAAAAATACTGGATGCTCCCTGCTGGAAAAAACTCTAAGCATCACAAGAAAAATAAATCAAGGAAAAACCTTTGCCAATCTTCATCAATGTAGCTTCTCTTTCTGAGAAAAAAAAAGAACGATGTCGAGCAAGTTCATGATTTCTTCGATCAATTTACGACTACAATAAATAATTTTGCAAATATATTCCACATATCTAGTTTGTTGTGATATTTCTCAATGGGCACTTTGCCACTTGAAGATAACCAGCTTTGCATAATTTGTTAAGATTCCTTATCCCCAAGTGACAAACTACCCGTTACGGACGTGACAGCAACTCAGCCTTATGATTTTGCCGAATATGTTATCAATTACATAGACAGGCATTTTCCTCCAAGGCGCGGGATTGCTGAAAAATGCTTCTATGCTTATTTCCAATGAGAAACAATTGAACAAACTTGTATTTATGTTTGTTTATTTATTTATTTATTTATTTATTTATTTATTTATTTATTTATTTATTTATTTATTATTATTTTTTTACAGCATGGTCCTCATTTAGCGTCTGAGGGGCGGATTTAGATCGGGTGGGGAAGTCAATCCCTTAATTCACCGGCCCAAAAATAAAAGGAAATAGTCACATGAACTGATGCAAGGTAAAACAAGCACACCAACTAGTTCTTTGTGTTACAGAGTATTTTTTCTTTCTTACACGTTGCTAAAGGAACAGGTGGTGGATTTTTTATCACTTGATTTGGAGGGTGAGTCACAAATTTAACTAAGACTGAAAGAGAATGTGCAAACTTTGAAAAAACAAATACGAAAAAAACAGCCTACGTTGTTTCCGTTTTCCAATACTTTGGTGCTTGTTTTATTTCCAGTTCCCCTCGGTTCCATTCCCGAGCTGCCTGCTGATTCGTGTCGAGAGATCAAGGCGAGTGAAGGAGCACTAGCGGTCAGCGGTAATTACTGGTTGGATGCCGCGAGGTCTGGGAACTCCATTCTTGCTCGCTGTGACATGAAAACAGAAAGTAAGAACAATTAACATTTATGCCTTGTCAGCATGAAAAGGTTAAATAATCATTAAATAATTAATTAATCAATTATTTAAAATATGGGTAGTGATGAGGGATGGAGTGAAACTGACCTCCCCTCACCTTAACTCGGAGATGGCTAATATATAGTAAGGGAACACAGCTTTACTCAGGTGACACCTTAGACAATCATTATGCATTTATTTAGAGCGTATGCACGAAGCGCAACGACTAACGTCGACAAGTGTACGGAATATTCATGACTGAATAAAACATGGCGCATGATTTGAAATGTTCACGTGTGGCACAGACCCTGTGGCCCCAGACAACAGCAAAAGATCCAAGTCGTAGACGCAAGCATTTGTTTGCATTTTAAAATCTGCTGTAAGAGATTTCGTCCTTTTTATGGAATCAGTTTATTGTACAGTGCATTTTGGTTGTATTTTTTCTTTTCCTTTTTATTTGTACTTTTCTGATCTCAACATTAAAGCGTGGAATGTAATTACCATAATTACCTACCTAGGCACTCGTATGTAACGAATCTGTTCTCTGTGACCAAAAATTTGTTCCGTGTCTCCACTCACCATCCGAACTCACTACATTATATCAATTGTGTTCACATGAAATAAGCTCTTATTTAGTAAGTATTTATTTTGTGCAAACAACTCTTTGGAAATGAAAGAAATGAACTGTAACATGGATATCCAGTGGTACGTTTCCTTTTTCTCAACCTTTGTCAGAATTATGCTGTGGATGAAGGAAACAAAGAATTATTCAGAATAATGTGGAAGACTATTTTTGAGCTATTAGTGCCTCCCCTTTTCCCTTTACCCATCGGCTTAAAACTTCATTGCTACGTAAAAGAACTTCCTTGAGTACAGTAATAGCCAAATAGCATCTAACTGAAATGTTATCTTTATAATTTAGGCCGGTTAAGCACAAGATAAGCTACAATTTATTTGCCTAACTTGTTTTTAGCCGAAAAGTTAGACATGGGAACGACCTCTTCCATCTACAGCTATTTCGAGAAAGGTTGTCGGAAAGAAGCACCAAAGTGCACGCGACAAGACCGAAAGGTGGTCTGGGTATTCACCAGAATTTTGCATATTGGCTTAGAGGAAATGAGGGAGGCGCGGTGGCCTAACGGTTAGTGCGCTGGACTCCGGAACCACTTTTGAAAATATTGATTTGTTCTTACTTTTTGCGATAGTACTTTAATAAAACCCAGCTTTCAGTTTAAGTTGCGTTTTTAGAAATTTAAAGGTGTCCTCTAATAACCTTGACAACCATAGAGCTCTGCCTACTGGTCGAAAACGGATGTATCTTGTTCTGATAGGCGGGTTAAGATCATGATAAACAACAGTATCCTGGTCTGTGTTTCCAGCAAATTCCTTAATTAGTGATACAATAAAATGTTAGCAATGTATCATTGTAAAACTTTCTTGTTGAACTTCCTATCATTGCCTTCTCAAAGCACGCATAGCTCATGGAATACTCGCGAGAGAGATTCAAAATTGAATCATTAACGTAAGAGTACAGTGAATGAATGAATGAATGACTGACTGACTGACTGACTGACTGACTGACTGACGGAATGAATGAATGAATGAATGAATGAATGAATGAATGAATGAATGAATGAATGAAGGAAGGAATGAAGGAAGGAAGGATTCGAGGAGATGAAGGAATGACAAAATGAATGAACTTTATGTCTCAGAAGAATTTCGCATAGAGAGAACCCTCTGCTTATAGTTAATATAGGCGATACCTAACTCAGAATTAAAGAAAAACAATTCAAGAAAAAGAAAACGTTTTAATGAAAGAAAACGTGAGCGAGCCGTCTTATCGTTTTAGCATTATCCAGTAGCTGATCTATTAAACACAGAATATCGCTAGAATTGATTTATTGAAGCTTTTGGTTGATGAAATTCAGTGGAAAACTGAGCGCGCGCTCTGAGAGCCGTCTGTCAATCAATTATAGACGGCACCTGGCTAGCCAATCATATTGCGCGATTACCTAACAGACGGTCAGTGGGTTTGATCAATAGTATGCTCTAGCAGCGCGCCCTGCGCGCATTGTGGCCGGCACTGAGGTCGAAAATTATTAATCAAAACAAAAACGTCAATTAATCAGTTTTATCCATATTCTTTCGTTTATATAGAGGTCACTGGGTTATGCTAAAACAACTAGACGGCTCGCTCTATCGACTTTGATACCAATAGCTCACCGTCTAATTGTAAATCAGTAGAAACTTGGCCATGTTCTATCGGAAATCCATGAATCTGATTGGTTTTTCGCTTAAAAGTAAATAAAATCGTAGGCCTTGGACTGCAATCCTTAAGAGTTCCTTCTAAAAAGTTAGACTTCTCGCCCTCGTTTTCTGTGAGCGATAATCAACGAGGTTTTGCTGATGGAATGCTTGGGCTCGTAGTCCAGTTGTTGAATGGAAATTGCAAAGGGGTCGAGAAACAGTAAGGTCCGCCCTGATGATATGATGTCGGGTACCCGAGACAACCCTCCCTACCGAGGCAACTTTATCGAGCATTTATATGAGAAAAAGATGTCCCTGCTAGCCGAGTCAAAGTTGACCCTCCTTGATTATTCATAAAGTTTTTTAATATTCAATCCCCAGATATCTTTCTTCGTTTGAGTTTCTTTCATTTATTTGATCAGTGTGGGTTTTGCTGAGTTTATTTTGCTTTTGTAATGTAAATTTGTGCTTTAAAACCTGAAATTTCGAAAATACATGACACTCGGCACGCCGTGAGTTGTCCCGGGTAGTCGAGCCAAAGTGTTTATGTGAGAAAGAGTTGTCCCGCCTGCCACGGTTACCCAACCTGCCGAGACGAGACAACTCGCCCACCCGAGTCCCCCCACCCCCCTCCCCCCCGAAACAACTCGGGGAGGATCATCCAAACAGTTGGTGGAATCTTTCAACGTTTTAATGAAAAGTTAGCTCGCCCAGGGTTACTCGGGGGAGGGTTGTCTCGGGCACCCGAGACCATATAAATGGGGCCTAAGGGCGATGGGGGAACCGGGAGATAAAGGTATGGAATTTATACGCTGTAGACGCCAGGGCTGTATAGAGGAATGGCAGAAATGGCAGCGACATACAGCAGGAAAGTAAAAGTGCAAATTAAAGCAACGAGTCCAAAGGTGTGACCACTTTTCATTAATTCACGTTCCTTCGTGCAGTCACTTTCCAATCAGTTGACTTCTAATGAGACAGATTCTGCAGGAAAGAATGTGAATCAAATAAGTGGCCACACATTTGGGCGTATTGCTGTAAATATCAAATCCTAAAGCAATGAATCACACAACCACTGATTTCAATAATGATACTGGCCTATAATAAATCACATAGTTCAAGCATGAGCTACCTTACTTCATATAGCTTACCTTACTGAGCTACTAAACTACTAAGTGCGTTTACAAACTCCAGGAATGAAGGTATGAAATACTTATGTTAAAGTTGTCTAAACAAAAAAACAAAAAAACGATATAAATGGTTTCACACAATCGTAGGAGTGCTCTATGCAAATACATGCAGAGCGAAATACGAATTAAAGATAGAAACTATAGATGACAGTTACTCGAGTTTCACGCACAAAGCGATCATCAGACTGTATATAGAAATCAGTAAAAAAAATCCGACCTTTAGCTTATATATATGATAGCAAATGTAGAAAATTGATGAAACCTGTTTTTAAATCAAAGTGGCTATGAGCCACTGAACTCGGAAAATGAATTATGAAACGATATTCTAAAACCGCAATTTGGTAAATAAAATAAAAATAAAAGCACAAATCATGTTTTGGCATTCGTTTGCCTCTGTAATTGTTGTGCGCCTATGTTTAGCGTCAAGTTCCCTGTTCTTGAAATATTAGTACCACAAGGACAGAAAATAGTTTTGAGAAGCAAAAATATAGCCTTCGCATTTAATAATAAAGATACACTTCACGTTTTACCCAGTGCACACAGCCGGTGCTCCCGGCCACCCCCTATACCCTTCACAGGATTAATTAATTAAATAAGTAATTTAATTAATTAATTAAATTAATTAATTCAAATTGGTGTTGATTAGTTAATTAATTAATTTATTTATTAAAACGTTTAACGGGAAGTGATGAGGGAAGGAGTGAAACTGTCCTCCCCTCACCTAAACTCGAAAATGGGAGATTCTACTTGTTTATAATGACAATAAACTGCAAGGCTGACACTACGTAGAAATGCAAAACCTTAACGGGACAACGACATGATAGAGTCCAAACTGAAAGTCAAAAATGCAAACTCTGGACAGCTGTTTCGACCTGATTGGGTCTCGTCAGCAGAGTGTATGCCGCACAGAATAGAACAACTAGCGTGAAGACAGTTGTCTATAAATTATAAAGTGCTCGCTGGTAATGACGATCCGAGTGGGCTCAAAATCCAAAGCCCGCCTATTGACAACAGCCGCGTGACTATTACTCAATAGGTCAAGAATTCGAAATATCATGTCGTTGTCGCGATAAGGAAAGCGAGAATAGCCAGAACTATCCGTACACTGAAAACATGGACAAAACCATGTGAAAACAACACTGTAAACATGGACAAAACCATGTGAAAACAGTGAAAATGTCGTTGTCCCGTTAAGGCTTTTCATTTCTACGTAGTGTCAGCCTTGCAGTTTATTGTCTTTGTATTTTATTTTTGGCTGATCAGAGCTGTCAGTAGCTCCTACGTACACCAGCAGCATTTTCGTCCGCGGTCCCTTGCTTTCATTTGTCATTCTTGTTTATAATGTACGTGTTTTCTATTTCGATCAACAACTCATAAAAAATAATATAGGGGAAAACAGCTTTACTCAATACGGTTTTTGCTGAAAGTAAGAAGCTTGCGAAGCTGCATACATGAAACGAATATTTTAAAGTTAAGAATCATTGTAGAAGGCCAGCTATTTGCATAACGGTAGCTAAGGTTTTGAATGTAACAATAATTGTGTAATCCGTAGGACTGATCTGTGTTTCTCTCTTTCGGTCTCTGTCAGTGAGAGTTATGCTGTGGACAAAGGACAGAAGGAAATTATTTAGAATACTTTGGAAGATCATTATTATTATTAAAACTTCAGCCTCTTCCCCTTCCCCAAAAACGTTGCCGTTGACAACATAGCCAAATTTCCAGCTAACGGGAATGTTATCAAAATAAGGTAGGCCAGTAAATTATAACATAGCTACGATTTCGTGCCTAACTGTTTTCACCGAAACGTTGAAACGACCGGACCACTGTTTTCACTGAAACGTTAAGTAGTGAAACGACCACTTCCATGACGTCCATGTTCGTAACATAACCGAATATGACTTCAACTTCTAGTGCACGTTAAGTACTGTTAAAGGATTCCATTTTAAAACCATGATCTGCTTTTACGTAGTCACCTTGCTGTCGGCTTATTTCGAATTTTTAGAAATCAAAAGGGATTTCACAGTTACCTTGGCAACCATAGAGCTCAGCTCTCATTGATATGTGGATAATCCAATCCACTGGTACAAAACGTATGTAGCGTGCTCTGATTGGTGGGCTTAGATCATGAAAAACAACACTGTCGCGGTCTGTGTTCCCAGCAAATTCCTAAATTGGTAAGACGACAAATTATTTAGTCATCTTTCATATCGAAAGTTTCTGGTTTAACTCTCTCTACCATTATTAAATTTAAATCGAGATCGGCCTGAGTAATTATTGAAGATTTAAGGCGGGATGGGGTGCCTCTTAACTACCAGTTTGTTGCTAAAGAAAGGTTTTTACTGTCACATTCTGGAAACAAGACCTCATAGGGAAAAAAAGATTCATCCAGGAGTTTCAAGTCACGGCCATATTTGACAAGTCACGTTACCAGAAGAGGATTATAGATTTAAAAATTAAAATCAGGGCCAATAGATAAAGAACTTCTACATGCTCAATGCGACGTGTCGTTTTTTTCTAAAATATGGGTTATTGACGCGCCAAGCGTGAGGTCAAGATGATGGGTATTGGCCAAGTTTTTTTGCGTGTTTAAGACCAAGAAGAAGTCGAGGTCCACAAACACGCAAAAAAAGAACGAGGCCAATATCCAGCCATCTCGACCCAGCAAGTTTGGCCAATAATTGTGTCTATGTCTTGAAAGACGTCATAGACTATGTACATATTGACTACGTGGGAGGGCCGGTTGGTTCGAGGTCAGGACGTACGGACCGAGCGCAGCGAGGTCCGTGCATCCTGATGGAGAGCCAAATATTTTCCCGTTCGGCCCGACGTCACTTAGTTAATTAACAAATTATAATATGACCACTATTTTTTTACGATTTTCTTTCGTAGAAGCAGACGCAACAGCCTGTTTCGCACGTATTTTGAAAAGCCAATGGTTTTTGTCGCAAAATAAATTTACGAAACTCATCAACATTTACTGCTTACTGTACGTTCGCCTATTTTTTTGTCATCGGAGATCATATCGTAAGACACAAACAGGAAATCTTAGTGTTATCTCGGGTTAGCTTTTTGAGCCAGCGTTATCAAAAAGTTTAAGCTCTCGCGGAAACACAACTTTCCATCGCGAGCGGTCATCACGAGTGGTCAAGATGAACCCATCTTGAACGCTTGGGTAGCCAATCACAGAACGATATTTGCTTCATCTCACAGAGCCAGCCATATAATAAATTCGCATCATTATAAAAGTTATGGCGTAATAAACACTCGACTTTTTTCAGTAGCATTTCCTTTTTTTCGTGTAAACGGTAATATTATTGTATAAGTCGGTTATAAAGACGCCAACGTTATCACTGATTCGTAATAGAAATCTCAACTCTACCTTGTTTCCTCCGAGTTAGTTTCACATGCGCAATAATATATATTCAAACCAGGTGACCCAACCCAAATTTCACCATTAAGCGTTACATTGCGCTCCAAAATCGCTTGCCACAAAATACAGTCTTCAGCAATCCCTTAGCAACTGCTCTGGACCTGTAGGTAAGAGTCTCCCCCCTTAAAGCAACAACAGTTTCAAATAATGAAAACAAGCTCCGAAAATCAAGGTCAGGAATGATTTATTAAATATGCGCAAAAACTTAAGATTAATGACATCTCGGTCTCATCGTTGCTCCATTTCAAGTAAACTCAGGCAGAGGAGAGCGCGACAGCTGTGCATAAAATAGGTAAAAGAGGAATATATAAGTGAAAAAAAAAAAGACATTTCAGGTGCGAGTGTCAAGTTAAATGATAAGAAATTGAAGAATAGATAGTGGAATTTTTCAGTGTTTCTGCAAATGAAGTCTATTTTACCTTGTTTGTAGTTTGTCCTTGTTCCTTGTAGTACTGGAAGTTCACTTCATCGTCACTGTACTGCAGATTGTACTTGCTTACGCTTTGAACTAGAGTTCCTCCATTTCTTCCTTGTGTGGCAACACGCATCACAATAAAGTTGTTGTTACCCAGATCAACCTGGAGCCATTGGCTGTTGTCCCTTGTGGCAGCTACCCAAGCTCCTGCTTTCACGGCCGTCTTTCTAAAATGCAGTCTTCCCTGGGCGGCGGCATGATCGAGCGCTTCGTCATTCCATTGTGAAGATGCAGTAATTTGTCCATCAGTGATTGCACCGCTTTCCATTCCAAGAGCTTCGTAACATTCTAAAAATTTCATAAAATCATTACATAGTCCATTTCTTCCTTGTGTGGCAACACGTGTCACAGTAAAGTGGTTGCTACCCAGATCAACCTGAAGCCACTGGCTGGCGTCGTTTATGGCAGCTGACCAAGCTCCTTTTTTATCTGCAGATTTTAATCTGCCCTGGGCGGGGGCATAAATGTCACCCCATTGCGAAGAGGCAGTAATTTGCTCATCATGAATTGCACCGTTCTCCATTCCAAGAGCTTCGTGATTACGGCATTCTATACGTTTCATTAAATCGTTACAGCGCCAGTATAATTAAAAAACGTATATAACATACAAACAACAGACACAGCTCTGTGTCATGTTCATGGATTTCTGAGGATTAGCATCGGCCTTGACATCAATCGCTCAAGTGGATGGTTGTGAACCAGATACCCTCTTAGACTTCCCGTCAAAAACGAATCCTCCGCCGGGTCATTATTGATAGCTACTTGGCGCATGACAAACTTAGAGTTAGCAAGATTTGCCGGCGCGGACTTTCTCCGCTTTCTTGGAGGCTGTATGAAATATCTCCCCATTTTATCACTAGTTAGAAAACAGTCCTAAGAAAATACGCGCGCTGATTGGTTAAAAATCGTGTTTCTATAACTCGATAGAAACACAGAACTAGCACGAGCTGCTACACGAGTTGTTGACGTGATGATGGCGCGAGCAAAGAGAATTTACATTTTGATAGTCCAAGTTAACAAGTTGTTTTTGTTTTTTTTTTTCGTCGCGGTGTTTTCTAAAAGAAATAGAAAACATGTATCGAGTTTCTATCGAGTTATAGAAACACTCGTGAAAGTTTGGGAGAACTCGAAAAAGCTGTGGAAACACTCGCCTGCGGCTCGTGTTCCCACTACATTTCTCGTTCTTCTAAACTTCCACTCGTGTTTCTATAACTCGATAGAAACACGATACATGTTTTCTACTTCTTAAATAGCTGGTAATCGCTTGGCAAGGTTAGTATCATGACAAGATCTTTCATTGCACTTGCTTCATGCTCATAGCGTTCAGGCAGTTTCTTTGAGGCCGACTCCAGGTGTTTTAAAGCGAAAATTTATAAGCAAATAAAGTCACTGTTAGAAAACCTTTGCCCTTTTGTTAAATTGTCTTTACAGGCAGCGCCGACAGCAGCTAACTGACCGCAGGGTTCATGTAGAATATCTAAATTTGCATCACAAGAGCACCCTGAAAACCTCTCAACGACTTCATAAGCCATACCAGTCAGAAACTCAAACAGAAATTCTAAATTTTGACTATTCTTCAATGTACTCACGCCCCAAGGAACGCCGCGAGTCATTACTTATGTTGCTCCAGTTCATTCGATTTCTCCAAAACTTCAATCTCTGCAATTTCCGTCAAAATTCTTTCGGCAGTGACAAAACAACACAAGGTCGACGCTAAGTCGCTCTCACGGTCTCATCACATTGAAAGGCGCGTGCCTACACCAAACGCCATTTGAGGCCGTTCTTTTTCACCACAAATATGACCCAAGCTCTGCACAAAACTTGACCGTACCTAAGAGCTGGCCCGAGAGTAGCTTAAGCCCCTTTCACTAGCTAACAGTTTCAAGAGAAATAAGACAAGAAATAAAATGCGAAGAGTGTTTAGAAATAAGACAGCTACGATTCTCGAGCGGCTAACGTTAATATATTTACAAGAGATCTGGCCTCCTAATGTAGTTGTCATGCTTAACTTCAAAATGTCTTTGCCAACACTTCTCATGTTAATGTGTTCGTAGAAAAGTCGTGAAGTTTCAGGGCTATCGGTGGAACCTACGGCTTAAAAGTTATAAATGTTCAAAGTCAGCGCGGGCACTTTCGGCCTCCTCGGTCTGGATAGGGTTAACGTAGCTTCAACTAGAAATGGGAACAAAACCCAGACAGGAAGTTCACGAGTATGCCTTTTGTAAAGAAAGGATTAAGTCTGCCTTCGAGCCAGGTGGCCAGTCAGGCCGGAGCTTGTCCAGTTTTCCAAAGCTTGAAGCGACTGGGAGTATTCCTACTCCCCCCTAAATGGGATGCTAGTCCATCGCAGGGTTGCCCCCAGCAGAGAAACACCATGGCAGTAAATTGTCTTGCCCAAGAACACAACACAGTAACTCGTCCTTGTAAAAGTAAAATTTAAAGTAAAGAGATGATCCTCGTAGTGAAATTGCAATTTAAGAAATTATAAAGAAAGAAGCCTGAAAAAAAATGCAATTTCTTTAATTGCAATTTCACTGCGAGGATCATCTCTTTACTTTGCATCATTATCCGCCGTTCAAATGTGAATTATTTCATATATAGTATACGTAATAGGAAAATGGTTATCTAAATGGAGAACCGTCCACAGTTACCTTGACAACCATAGAGCTCTGCCCTCATTGATATGTGGAGATTCCAAGCCACTGGTCGAAAACGGACGTATCTTGCTCTGATTGGTGGGTTAAGATCATGATAAACAACAGTATCCTGGTCTGTGTTTCCTGCAAATTCCTTAATAAGTGATGCAATAAATAGTTAGCAATATATCATTTTAAAACTTTCTGATTGAACCTCCCATCATTGCCTTCTCAAAGTACGTTTAGCTCATGGAATACTAGCGAGATTGATTCAGAATTAAATCAAGGAATGATGAGGGAATGAAAAAATGAATGAAAGTTATTAGTGTGTCACATAAGAATCTCGAATAGAGAGAACCCTTTGCTGATAGTTAATATAGGAGCACCTAACTCAGAATAAAAGAAAAACGTTTTAAGAACAAAAAAGAAAAACGTTTCAACGAATGAAGACTATTTCACCTTGTTTGTGGTTTGTCCTTGTTCCTTGTAGTACTGGAAGTTCACTTCATCGTCACTGTACTGCAGATTGTACTTGGTTACGGCGTGCAATTGTTTGTTTCCATTTCTTCCTTGCGTGGCAACACGTGTCACAGTGAAGATGTTGCTACCCAGATTAACCTGGAGCCATTGGTTGGTGTCTATTGTCGCAGCTACCCATGCTCCCATTTTATCATTAGTGGCAATAAAATGCAGTCTGCCCTGGAAGGCGGCCGTGTTGTGTTTGAATTGTGAAGAGGCACTAATTTGTTGGTCAGTAATTGCACCGCTTTCCATTCCAAGAGCTTCTTGACATTCTAAAAATTTCATAAAGCCCTGACATAGTCAATATATCTCACCTGCACGCAGTAAAAAACATAGCTGTGTAATTATTTGCGAAAAGTTTAAGAGGGGATCCTTCTTAACTAGAGATCTAGAGCAGTTGCTAAGGAATTGCTAAAGACGGATTTTGGTAGCAAGCTAATTTTCACAGTTTTGTAATGCTGAATGGGTGATCTTTTCTGGTGGGGGGGGGGGGGGGGGGGCGCAACATCAGCCTTGAAAAAAAAAATATTGAGCGCCCGTGTCTAGTGCCAGTCCCAAACCGCGCATTAAGATTCAATATCCCTAAAAGTTCGAGGAAAGAAGGTAGAATTCCGATATTTTTTCAGGAATCAGAGGTAACATAGCCTTCTTAGTAGCCCTTCGTGTGGAATTACCTTTTACATGTATCACTGGAATGCTACTGAAGAAAGATAATAAAATCTGCAAGACCACTAAGCGACAGTGCATCGATTGTGCAACCATAGGTGAACTATTTTGCTTAGAGTGTTTCAGTTTGATCCAGTTTCGAGAGTTCGTAGCTCAGCTAGTAGTGCAACACATACCTGCAAGATTATTTTATTTAACATTTTTTTCAATGAAAGAACCTTTGATTTCTTTTCAACCTTTTTTTCTTTTCAATGAAAGACGTATTCATTTTTAAATGCAAGTTTAATTTTTATATACTCCCTGTTTTTGTTATCAGCCCCTTCACCCGAACATACATTTATAAGTGCTAATAAAGCGTCACTAACTTCGAAGAATCATACATTTATATGAAAGTCTTTATACCTCGTGCACAGTAGTCTCCAATCCATCTCGATGAATTGCATACACATGTGTAGTTCACCTGACTGTTTACGCATGTCGCATTGTTTTGACACTGATGCTTGATGCAGTAGTCGGCAACTAAGTCAAAAATAAAATTAAAACATAAATTTACTCATACGTTTTCATTCTAATCTGGCAAGTATCGCCCCCAAAATAAAGTAAATATTAATCACACTTACTTTCTGTTTTCATGTCACAGCGCGCAATAATGGACTTTCCAGACCTCGTGGCATCCAACCAGTAATTACCGCTGACCGCTTGTGCTCCTTCACTCGCCTTGATCTCTCCACACGAATCAGCAGGCAGATCGGGAATGGAACCAAGAGGCACTGGGAATGAAATAAGCACAAAATTATTTAATAAGAGACAAGCTACTTCTTTTCCAGTCTCGTAACCAAAGCAGGTCTTGGCCGATGAAATTTCATGATAGCTGACTGCTCTTTACACGTTACTCTGAAATAAACTGATTTCTTTGGGAAGATATATCACACCACACAGCCTTTATCTCTCCACACGAATCAGCATGCAGCCAGCTCGGGAATGGAACCGGGGGGCACTGGGAATGAAATAAGCACAAATTTGTTCGATACAAAGACGTGACTATCTCGAACTTTTCTTCTTGACCTGTGAAAATTTCTGACAGTTTTCTAGATCTGCTTTTTAAGTCGTGTATTCTCAAGCGTGCGCATACTTGCATGCTGTGCTATTTTGCCATTATGTTATCATTATATCCAATCAACAGATGACAGAAGAAAACAGATACGTTTATTCGAAACGGGTACTCTATGAAGGACAATCCACTCTAGACTGCAAGAAGTCTCTCTTTTGCTTTAAAATACGCGGGGAAGAACACGAAAGCGAGCGAGAGCGTTGTGCGAGCTACTATATCGCCCCGCTTGTCACCACGGGTTTTTGTTTTTCTTAAAAGAGAGACTGCAGTACATCCACTATCGGTATATTGTGAAATTCTAAAAATAAGACTCTTGCACCGTTGTATTGCAATTTACTTTTACCAAAGTAAAATTTTCATGTGGGGATGTTAATTTAACGTACCTCTATTCTGAGCCTTTGCCATGTAATATCTTTCGGCATTCTGGACAAAGTCCTCTGGCCTCGCCTCCTTAGTCCTGTTATTCAACTCGCATATGCCCTTGAACACGAGATAGTTATAGCTTTGACATCTAACGTCAGAGTTGCACGCCTCTGTGCACTCGAACGAAAGTGGCCGGGCCTGAAACGTCTTAAAAGTGTGACCCTTGAGCATCTTTTGATAGATGGAGTAAGTGTCGATACCACATTGCTGGGCGGCAATGTTACGGAACATTAAGGACACCACAATCAGTTCGGCGAAGACAAGAATCTGTTTGGACCAGATCATTTGCACTGTATCGAGTTAGAGGCACTTCTTTCTAGATGACAAAAGAAGTAGATCGTAAACAGTTGGCCTGAAGATCACACAGGACAGGTATTTACATTAAAAACAAAAACCTTAGAGGCACCACAGGGTTTCTTTTTTGTAGTTACTTTCTGTATTGCATCTATTATAAGCTTAACTGAAAAAAACGAAAAACTGACTGCTTAAAAAGGATAATTTCAAATTTTTTCGTGTGTTTTTTTAAGTTCTGCAAAGAGCCTATCTTCACAATCTCTCTGTTGGCTTGAAGTGAACTTAATGATCAGAGGAAATGATATGGCAAATTAAGAAAAAACTGAATTGACTTTGGTAGTTGTTGCATGCAGGAGTTGTTTTTTTTTTGTTATTTGTTTACCTTCAAAGTTGCGCTAAGTTAAATTTTAGCCTTGACATCGGACCTAAACGTTAGTGATTTCAAAACCCTTTTAAATAAGACAACTTTCAAAGATCTTATAGTTTTGATTCCGAAATTGTAGTTTTATTCTTTTTAACACGCAAGAACACGATCGCCAAGGTTATAAAATATTCATTCCTTTAATTTTATCGAGCAGGATGCCATATTAGTTGTTATACATTTACTACAGGTTCTTGTAAAGTAGTAAACGAGTTACAAGAGACAGATTTTCAATCAAGATTTCAACTATCAAATTCATAACTGTAAAAAATGCACCCACCCATTCAACAATGTAGAAGGAAGTTTTAATTGCACTTACCTCCTGAACTCATGAACGTTTTTCAAGATGAATCGTCAAGAAACCCAGGAAATAATACCAAAAAAACACACACACAGGAAACAGGTCAAGGATCTGTAAAGTTTATGATGCTGGTTGTGTTATTCTGGATTCTCTTCAGATTAAAAAGTCATCAATAACTAATGCAGCGCACAAAACAGTGCATGCCGTGATGAATAAAGTGTCAACTCTATGTTACCATGGTAATCGGCTCATTACACGCAACCCGACTCAAAGTTGGAACCTTTAAATTATGTTAGTCATGAATTTACAGACAAACTGACCAATATTGCCTAAATTATCTTTCAGAAACGCGATATGTTTCCCGCTTTTTATTTTTTGAATACTTCGTGTTTTGTTAAACCATATTACAATTTATATATTTAGCAGTATTTCGTGTTTCGTGTTTTTTGACACAGGCGTCAAAGCAATTTTTGCTGTTTATATTTGGCAACTGTTACACAAGAGAGATCTTTTCTTCAAGAGTCAATGAACCTGTAATTAATATCATTTTGACAGGTACTGCTGTATACATATCCAACCTCTATGCCTTTAATTATTAATTGTTATTGTACAACTTTGGTATTGTTTACTTTTGTGTTGTTTACGTGTTTACAGCCTATAAAAAATAAAGCGTCATCCAATGCATATATTTTTAGTGCGGCAGTTAACACAGTTAGGCATAAAAAGCTAAGTAAAAGCATTTCTTAGCAAATGTTGTTTTGGAGTTTATTTATATTTTTTTTATGTTATTTAGAAAAACAAATTGATAGAAATTTTGCCTTTGGAAGGATATCGGGGCCACCCGGTGAAAACCAATCAAAGTGCAAAAGAAAAATAAAGGTAAATTGCATGAAATTGGGATCATACTTTAATTGTTGAACAAATAATTTAAGAAGCTTGGTCGCTTTGTGTCATGCCGCCGGAAAACACGACAGGAATTAATTTGAGAAAACAAAAAAAAAACAAAAAAAACGAAGGATCAACTATCATATGTGGGCCAAAGGCGTAGCATCGTGCCTAATTCTTTTGCTCACAGAGGCACAGCCTCAAGGAACATTCTTTCACGAAGACCCAATGCACTGTTTTTTATTTTAACTCTAACACTCGTGAGCGGTGTTAAAAGGTTGTTAGAACACATTGCGAAAACAGACACTTTTAAATCGTTTATTAAGAAACTCGAATAGGGAGGGCATGTCTAAGTTCTGTTATCTACTTTTATCTTTATTTACTTAGATTTAGAAGTGAAAACTCACACGACCCCACAAGCTTCTCGCTTTAATTATCATCGCGTATAAATAATAGCTTTATTTAGTTCTTACCTGCATACGAGCCGCAGGTGAGTGGTCTTAATAACCCGAGTGTTTTCCAACACACAACACAAGCGTTTGCTTCTTTATTTAATTTATGGCACTTACGAAACAAGTTGTTTGTTCTGTAAGTTGTTTGATTGAATCTGAAATCAATTCATTACTATCCTACCTTATTTTCTCTCATGTTTTTTTTTCTTATTTTGTTGTCTAGCAATTCCCCGGCTTGCATAGTGCAAGGATTTGAATGTCTGAAGTGATCCTTTTGTTCAATTTATACTATATACTAGTTAAGCAACGATTTCTAGTGTCATACATATGGGTTATCATTAAATGTTGTTGTGAGTGTTTTGTTTACAAATAAACGCACTTGATGGCGGCGCAAGGAACGAAATTTTCCAATACTGCACGAGGCGACGCCGAGTGTAATACGGAAAATTTCGAGTTCATTGTGCGGCCAGCAAGTGCGTGTACACTGCATGCATGCAACACACGACTTCACGAGCTTTGAATTATAATTTTAATAAATAAGAATTTAATAGTACGGCACAATTATACGAGCGAAGTTCAAAAAAATGGAAATAACAAATAAGCCGTACATAAAAAGTCTTTCATAAATACATTCAAGAGTCGAGAAGCCTGTTCAAAGCAATTCAATCGCTTTTCTTAATTCAAACAGCAAATTGCAGAAAACGCATACAAAAATTAAAACGTTCACTGCACGAAAAATCGTCTTTGTCGTTAGTCAAAGGCGTGGGCAAAGGCGCGTGAAAGGCCACATTTGATCACCTTTGACAGCCTTTGACGCGCGTCAAAGGTCATCTTTTGACTACACCTTTGCCTACGGTCGCAGGCAACAAAGGCCGCTTTTGCCATATCTTTGCCACCCCATTTGACGCGTGTCAAAACTGATATTTGACGCGCCTTTGTCTTTTGTCAAATGTGTAGTCAAAGGTGTGGTTAAAGGTAGGTCAAAAGGTAGGTCAAAGGTAGGTGAAATATGTTGCCAAATACGTCTGCGACTTATATCAAATGCGTAGTTAAAGGTGTGGTCAAATGTGTCTTTGAATCGTGTCAAAGGTAGGCCAAAGAAGTTGCCAAATATGCCTGCGACTTGTGTCATAGGTTTGTCAAATGTAAGCCAAATACACCTGCGATTCACGTCAAAGGTCTGGCAAATGCGAAGCGGATTCTTTTTCGTTATTAAAAAAGCACAGTCAAATGTTTTAACAGTGAGTTTTTCCTGGTCGATTCCTGTTTATGGTGATATGGAAGAATGCAACATAAAATCAAATCTGTGCTTACTTTTATTTTATTTTCAATCTAATTTTAAAGGTCTGTTACAGTTAAAGTTGTAAACAAAAGTTAAAAGCATCGCAGAAAAACGCAAAACATCTCTACATGAAACTGTTTGGCTGTTGCTTTAAGTAAAAAGATCATATGAGAATAAACGAAAAATGAAATAGTTTCCCTATTTTTGTTATGTAAATTTAACTCTCAAAACATACTCATTTGATAAAACTACAAAGCAATAAAAAAACTATGTCATTGCTGAAATAACATACAATGGTTTCATAGGAAATCGTACCCATCGCGATATCATTGTTCCGTTATTAACTTGATTTCTTATGTCAGTTATTTCTTAGAAATACGTTTCAAAACAGCGACAATTCCTCAATATTCTGACGAATGCAATTGAGTCCCACATTCTAATGCGATCAGTCTCTTTCGTTCAGTGACTATCAGTCACAGAAGACATGTATTCAAGTGACTATCAGTCACAGAAGACATGTATTCAACTTTAAAATGAAAAGTACTTAGTTTTGTCCTCCTCAGATATTGTTGGTCTCTCCTTAACGGCTCTTCCGCGTCGTGCAATTTTCTGCAAGAAGAATAAGTATTACGATTAACATTACAATTTTAAAATTTCTTTCGGAGCAAGAAATTGCTGGTCGCTTTTCTTACATGTTAAGTCAACCACACAAATGACGTCGCTTATTCCGCACATAATATAAATTCAACTTCCCTTTGAAATAGCAAAACTACATGGTCCGGACCACAGGCAGACAATTTTGACAGTTTGAGTTCGTGTGACGTCACAATACGCATATATTTACATTCATACATTAACTGTAATTTTTATTGGCTGACCTCCGTTTGATCATCCTTGGAGACCAAGGGGCAGTTATGTCGGGGCAAAACGAAGTAAACAGGGCAGAAATCGTAGCGGCTAAAGTTTTCTATAAAAGTATAAGAGCCCCTGGGAAACGAGTCTCTCCAGACCATTTCTAAGCGACTCTGCGAATGCTGGCTCCTGATTGAGCAAAAAAACCCTTTGTATTATTTTGCCCAATCGGCGAACAGTAACTTCAGAGTCACTTTCGTGTGTTCTTACACGGCAGTTTATTTCAGTTTACATTAGAGAACCACAAAAAAGTCGGGGAATCATTTCGGATCTCAGAAAGAAATGTTTTTCAAGATCTACCGGATATCTTCACTTGGACTGATCAGAGGAATCGAAAATAGTGGCTTGTTTACCTGTATGCGACGCATTGGCGGCCGTTTGGCACACTCGTCTGATCTCGTTTGGCACGTGCGGTAAAACAATGTACGCAAGTCAGAAAAAGGTAAAATCAAACGCACAAGCTAGTACTTTCAATACTTTTAACGCCAAATAAAAGTTTAAAAAAATTGGGACCTAAAAGCTTACATCAATCGCTCATTTCGTTTTTTTTTTTCTTTATTTCCGGATTTTTCGGCCAAGTGGAATATTCCCGTGCTGCAAAGAAATGCACGCAGTGCGGGCTACACGAGTATGCCGAACCGCCCCCAATGCATTGCACAGGTAAACAAGTCACAATTTCTACTTACGATACCTCCGATCGGTCCAAACAAAAATTACCATTGGATGTTGAGATATCTTTCTCTCTGGCATTGGAATTGACTTCCGACTTTTTTCGGCTATCTTACGTTAATTAAAATAAAATATAGCCGATACAATAACCGCCGTGTAAGAACACTCGAAAGTGACCCTGAAGTTACTGTTCGCCGATTGGGCAAAATAATACGGGTGTCGGTAAAACGCCGACTCGGGCCGGGGCCGGGGCCGGGGCCGGGGCCGGGGTCAATTATTTAATTTTTTTTAAAAAATTCACCGAATCAGAAAAAAATAAAAATAAAAAATTTATATAAGCGTGTGGCGCATTTCGAGTTGAAAAAAGCATCTCCTTCACAAAAAAGCCGGGAACTTGATCCTTCCATAAGTTCAAAAGTATAAAAGAAGAAATTTGTGGTCTAGCAGTGAAATTCTAACAGCTTGGCGGATAGACTTCTGAGCGCTAGTTTGAAAGGGTTTCCGGGAACGTTTCGGGCGAGTGATCACTAAAGTGAACTGGCGAAAAATAGTTTTATTCCGCGGGCAAATCTCCTTAACAGGGCGCAAGTTAACTCTTTTGTAGCTTCAGGGTTTCGTCTCACTAAACGGTCCGAATAAACACCGCAAAAATATAAGGTACATGCAGAACCTTTACGTTCGCCGAGCCGTGGAATGTATCGTGACATTCAGTCTGGCAGTGTCGGCTTTGTACAAAATTAATCTTTTAGTTAAGATCTATGAAACCGTTTAGTTTCATTCAGTTTCCAAACGCAAAAGCCTTGAAGCTGAAGGTAAAGTCTCGCAGAATCTTTAAAATGTCTTTGTTGTGTAATAAAGTTAAATTTGACCGAGCTTCTGTAGTCTTCTGTCGGCCGGTTTAACTTCATGATCGCTCATGCGAAACGTCATTTCAAACTCTGATATTGACGCCGGAAATCTTGGAAACGTCGGATGTTTTGATTTCGATCATCGCGTATCAGTGCAAACCGTGGTAATTTAAAATGTATTCCCGCATTTTGGTCACACAAATTGGAGAGATGGCTAGATACCTCTATTTGTATTTTAACAGTATTGTAGAAACTTTAAGATTGCGGGACATGCGAGCTTCTCTGTCTAAACAAAACAATTCTGCTTCCTTGTAAATATTTTTTTGAATACGAATGGCGGTTTTATTTCAACGATATAAACCTGAATTACTTTTCTCTTGCTACACAAACGCATCGGCATGTACAATATAATAAACCTGAAAAAGGTCATCCTTCTTTTGGCGAGGGAATCCCTTCTTTTATACTTTTGAACTTATGGAAGGATCAAGTTCCCGGCTCTTTTGTGAAGGAGATGCTTTTTTCAACTCGAAATGCGCCACACGCTTATATAAATTTTTTAATTTTTTTTTTTTCTGATTCGGTGATTTTTTTTTAAAAAAATTAAAAAATTGACCCCGACCCCGACCCCGACCCCGGCCCCGGCCCCGACCCCGGCCCCGACCCCGAGTCGGCGTTTTACCGACACCCAAATAATACAAGGGTTTTTTTTTGTTGCTCAATCAGGAGCCAGAATTCGCAGAGCCGCTTGGAAATGTTCTGGAGAGGCTCGTTTTCCAGGGGCTCTTATTCTTTTATAGAAAACTTTCGCCGCTACAATTTCTGCCTGGTTCAATTCGTTTTGCCTCGTCTAACCGAGGATGCCGTTTGATTCAACTAATCGAGAGAAATGCTCCATATAATACTGAACTTCGAAACTTCAGATCTCAAATTGTGATCTACTGTAAGCTAAATAAATTAAGTTTAATTACTTTTATTGTTTGCGGTGGTCTTTTGTAATGTGATGGGGCTTTCAAGTCCGTTAATTTTTCACTTGCTCCCCATCCCACACTCCCAACAAGAGTTGGAGCAGCGGCAAGCGAGGAATTGATGGACCCAAAACCCCATCAAATCACAAAAGACCACAGAACCGACAAAAGGCAATTAAACTTGGAATTGCTGAGAATTTCAGAATACTGTTTGACTGGAAGAAGCTATAAAAACTGTACCTCAGCATTATGGTCAAATTTATATAAATCATGTACGGTCAGAGAAGGCTCACAACGGTTTCCAGCACTATTCAGCATGATGACTTTGGCGGTCATTATTACAAATCTTCATCAGTTGCTGCTAATAAAATTATGTCAAACAAATGTTCAGTCATTGATGAACAAGTTGTGGTTATTTTCATGACATCACCGTTTACCATGGCAACAGTACAACCTGTTAAAAACACCCTTTATATTTGCTTTAAGTGCTTATTACTCAAAAACGAACCGCTTAGGTCCACATTTTTCAGTATTGAATAATGATCAGCACGTTAAGACAAAACGTTTTGCAAAGTTAAAATTTCCTTCAAGTGGCTTCAGAGCCACCTTCAATTTTCGACATTATTATATTAACAGCAACTGATAACTATTGAGGCAGCAAACAAGTACCTTTTACTCTCCTACCACATTTTCCAAATCCGACAGCGGTGAGATAATCCTGATTAAATTACAATTTTTGTGCAATTACTTTTCAACTAAGGTTTACGTCTCACCTACTCCAAGGCTTTCTTGTCTTCATTTTTCCTTTGCCTTTCTCTGTTTCCTTGTTATTTGTTTCCTTAGTCGGTCCCTCTTTCGCTTTTTTCTCCTTGCTCTTCGTTACTTCTCTGCCTCTTTGGCCGAGCCTTTTCTCTTTCTATTTCTCGCTGTTGTTCGCTATTTCTTTGCCTGTATAAGCGAGACCTCTCTCGTTTTATCATCGTTGCTCTGCACCGCTCTTTCTTGCTCTTTTTGTCTCTGCTCTTTTATGCTTTTCGCATGCTTTCTCTTGAACTTTCTCGCTTTCTATCCCTTCGTAGATCACTTGAGCCCTGTATCCTCGAAGCTGAATTGACTATACTCTCGTTTGTCGACATTGACATAACAAAATCCCAGAAGAAAAAAAATTCTCCTCGCTTTTTACAGTCGTTTTGAAATTTCTTTTGGCAATGCGATTTCCCGCCAAGAAACGCGGGTTGCCATAGGCATCCACCTCGTCCCCAGGCCTAATCCGTGCGCCGTTTGTCGCTTCAGGATTTGTCCAAGTTACCTTCCCTAGCGGTTCCGAATTAATTGATCCTTAAGAGCAACAAATACATCAAATAAACTGTGCTTCATTGCAGTCAACGAATTAGACGTGCAATGGCGTATTTCTTGCGAAACCCATGTGTTGAGTCAAATAGTCTCAATCGAAACAAAAATTCGCAAGGAAAACAAATCTTAAAAATCCTGATATAAAATGCCAGAAATTTAATACACCTAAGGACGTGAAAATTGAAATATAACTTATTTGCAAGTGTTTGACCTCGCCTTAAGCAACGATCAAAGATAACCATCTGTTGCGTATTTGACTTCATCTTTGACGGGCGTCAAATGTGAAGTCAAAGTTGTTAGTAATTTTGACCTCGCCTTTGACGGGCGCCAAATGTGAAGTCAAAGCTATGAGCATTTTTGACCTCGCCTTTGACAGCAATCAAAGGCGTGGCAAAGCTGTTACATGTTTGACTTTGCCTTTGACGTGGGTCAAAGGTAAAGTCAAAGTTAATGGTACATTTGATTTTACCTTTGACGTGCGACAAAGGTTTAGTCAAAGCTACCACATATTTGATTCGTCTTTGACGCGCGTCAAAGGTACAGTCAAAGTTATCAGCATATTTGACCTCGCCTTTGACAAGAATCAAATGTGCGACAAATCCAATTTTTCGTGCCGTGGTTGAGCTTCAGTCTACCTTCAAAAATTGATGCGTTCCCAGGGCTGGGTACAGACCGGTTTTCACCGTTTTACTGAAATCGTAAATGTTTTTAAATAAGTATATATAGTTTAAAAGTTATTTCATAATCATTACAATCTGGAAATTGACATCAATAAATTAACCTCATCCGAGGGATGAAGGCATACCCTCGGATCCCCCAACGCTAAACAGCTAACGCCTTCAGCATGCATGTTATCGGAAAACTGTCACTATTTTTCTTGGATCCGCGCCTGTTTCCAGATTGTTTTCCACTTTGTACGTATTTTTTGGAATAAAATCGTTGATAAATTGAAGAATATCTTCTTCCACTTATGCAAGCCTCGAAGCAGAAGCCATTTCAATACTGCACGATTTTTATGTGTCATTGTTAATACTGCACTGTCCGAATTTGATGACGTCGTTAAAAGAAAGGAAATCACGTGATCGATTTTAGCCAATTTGAACAGTCAATGAAGATTGTATACATATATTGATATATGAACCTTGCAGGCGGCTGGTGTATTAGAGGATAATGCCCGAGGCTGAACGATGGTCCGAAATATGAACAGTTGGCCATGAAACAAAGCTTTGAGGGAAACTGTGAAATTTGAGACATGAGGGGGCAATTTTTCAGCCAGGGGTATTATCCTCCAATATACCAGCAAGCCAGGAATTAAATTAAGGCTTTATTTTAGAAGTTACCTTCCAATTAACTTCAACAACGCCCTTTAATAAGGTAAAAGGAACAAAAACGTACTTTGATTATCACGGCATAATTCGAGTTCAAATCTTGAATGCAAGTTGATTGGTTAACATAATTTTTCAACACTGTGATTTGATTAAAAAGATAGACAGGAAAACAATATCAAATCGGACGTGGCCAGTATATTTTCCGATACCCATTGCCCAATTTTGTACCACATGAAAATACGCTTGCTAAATTTCGTAGGGAATCAGTTCGCAGCGCACGATGGGAATACATGAGGTGAACATCCACGAGCTCCACTGGTGGATTGATCCGAGAAACTTAAGAACTTAGATGACTCACATTTTGCATAAGGCTCAGATTTATTAAGTAAACTCTTACAGCAACTCTTTCACCAGGAAGACATGTTGAAAAACGCTCTGGGTTGGTGGCGAGTGCTACAGAAATATGTGATGGTTCTTTTTAATCTATGTCAGCCTTTACAATTATTATAATCTTGCGACACTTGGAAACCATTGTGACCTACATGCGGTAAAAAGGAAGTATATAGCATTCCATGGAATGAAAAAACAAGGCAAATGGGTGCCTTTACATGCGGTATAATATAATACGTGTACGACCAATCTGATTTCTGCAAGCGAAGATTTGTCCAGTGCTTTGATTTCAGTCACCATCACGGACTCACTGCATGGTACTAATGGTAGACAAATGGTGTACACCTAAATCAAGTAGGCATTTACTCGGTGCTGCGAACTCCTTGGAGAAACAGATAAACAGATGAACTGGTCAGAGTTTATAAGCTAGAAATCTGCATCTCCGGTAATGGGCCTTGAGATATTTCTTTTGCGAGTAGGCTATAAAATAAGAATCGCTTTTCCCCCTAACCAGAAGCCAATCGCGTTGAAGCATTCGTCGTTCGCGGCTTTTGATTGGCTCACTCTGAAGTCGGGTTAGAAGTGGTTTATTTGCCTAATCAATTCCTTCGTAGACTGTTCTTTGAAACGTCGCTATCGACAAAGGTTATCGATAAATAAACACGTTCCTTGGGCTCATGGTGAAAAACAATTCAGCCCGTTCACAGTCCGCCAGAATGAAGGACTCTCATAAACCAATTACGAATGCAAGTGCACGCCAACATTGCCTATGCACGTACACGTCATAAACTACGTCTCTTTCTCGCGCTTAAGGTTTTCCTAAAATAGCCTACCCGCAAAAGACATAGCACGCACACTTATCCTAGATATTATAGCTTCTAGCTTATGAACTTCTGAACCGGTACATATATTGCCAGTAGTATGTTTTTTTTCCTCCACCTTTGTCAGAATTATGCTGTGGATGAAGAAAAGAAAAATTATTCAGAACATTATAGAAGATTATTAATGAGCCTAACCCTTCAACCCTACCCATCGGCTTAAAACTTGCCACGTAAAACACTTACATTTGTAGCCAAATTCCAGCTTACTGACGCAAGAAAGGGTAATATAATTAGTTTAATTGTATGTTTTTGCCCTTCTCCATTTCTTTCTGTATTCTATTACTCAGAAAATTTTGTAACATAATTTATTATGGAATGGAGGAATAAAAATGGCAAAATACCAACACTGAAATCTTATCAATATAGTTTAGGTGGGCAAAGAATAAGACAGTTATGATTTTTGTGCTTATTTAATTATTATTTGTTTAAAAAGGTTAGACAAAATCGGTTACAATGCTAAAATTTATCCGTGCCGAACCGGTTGTCTTTGGCTCGCGCATACACCATTTTTTCCGAGGCTTCACATTTGTTTCTTTTGTATAAATGGAATTGGCGACGGACATTTGAAAAAGAGATGCGGGCAAGCCGAGTCAGCTGGGAAGAGCTGAGGAGGAAAGCAACGAACAGGCAGCAGTGGCGGTCTCTGGTAACGGTCTTATGTGCCCAAGGGCACGAAGAAGATTGATTGAGTGAGTGATAAATGGCCTCATATCAGGTGTTACTGCATTATAGACATTGACAAAAAACATCATAAAGGCCTTTACAAGACATATCGCATCTTCTAAATGACAAATTGTGGTTGAAGATTTTGTTTTGTTTTGCTACTTTGATTATCAAAATGTAAATTCTCCTTGCTCGCGCTATCAACAGCTTGTGCTAGCTCTGTGTTTGTGCGCTTTCTTACAGGATGATTTCTAAACGAATCAAAATTACTGAATGAATGAAATCGATGAGCATGCGCACACAACCGAAATTTAAAATGACAATTCAGTCCACGCTTGCGATTTCGCTAATTGGCGAACTTCAATACTAGTTGATATTATAGACAAATAATTAAAAATTATTTATTGACGCAAAATGATTTAGCTAGAATTCTGCTTTTTAAACAATTTTCGCTGTCGGTTTCTATGAGATGATAGCTGATGAGGCCACGAATGCCGAATCAGTTATCAGCTCATAGAAATCAAGAGCGAATAATCTAAATGTCTAAGTAGAATCGTAGCTAACATACAATTTACAGGCATAGTTCAGTGATATTTTTTAGGAACTATATCTGCTAAGCAATGTTATGCTGTGATTACGTGTGCCGGTTTTTAATTCAACTTCAGGTGTGATTTGGCAGCAGTTGGGAAAATCAAGTGACTGTTTAATGCCAGGCGACCTATTAGAGCTAATAGTGTTTAAATTGCATTAAAGGTGACAAAAAGGTATATTAATTCCTAAAGAGGAGGGAGGGGGTATGGGGGTGACTGGGTGTCAAGTTTTTGCAAAATTTGGCTCTTTTTTTAAGCCTCGCCCTCCAGAGAAATTTTTTCTTGCGAATATAATAGCTTTAGCATTGGGGTTTGTTCAAGCTGAACGGTATGTTCTTTGGTACATAAGCGAAACACTCCCATAAGTAGTCAATATTCTCTTGGGACTTAATATTCATAATAACGGCCAGTAATAAGTGAAAGATACAACAATGCCTTGTTTAAGAAGTCGAAAGTTTTGAAATTGCAAACAAATTCTTTTCTTTCGTAGATGGTGCTCAGCTTGCTTTACAAGATAAATCAGCCAAGTTGATTCCGCCATCTTGAATTTCTGTACTTTCTTATGACGTCAAATAATAGCATAAATCGATACACTAATTAAGTTACTAACAAAGACGTGAACGAATATCAGTTCAACTAGTAAGCGAAGAATCATTCCTGAAAATTATATTTTACAAAATCTAAAATGTTTGTACATATATATATATCCAAATACAAAAACTGTTCACAGTTACCTTGACAACCGTAGAGTTCTACCCTCATTGATATGAGGTTCTTCCAAGTCACTGGTCGAAAACGGATGTATCGTGCCCTGATTGGTGGGTTTAGATCATGATAAACAACAGTGTCGTGGTCAGTGTTTCCAGCAAACACCTGAATTAGTAACACGACAAACTGTTAGCGATCTATCATTGAAGAACTTTTTATATGGTTAAACTCTCAATCACCATTGCTTTGAACTGAAGCTGAAGTAAATCTAGCTCATTAACTAGAGGCCGGATTGATTGTGAAGAACTTGACTCATCATATATTCAAATTAACAACAATAATAATGACAACTATGTCTGTACGACAACGACGACGACGACAATGATGATGATGGTGACGATGATGGTGACGATGATGAAGATGGCGGTGGTAATAAGTGTTTGGGAACCAAAATCAATTTTTACCTTTTCTGTAGCTTGCCCATGTTCTTTGAAGTACTGAAAGTTTACTTCATCGTCACTGTACTGCAGATTGTACTTAGTTACGCTCTGCACTGAAGGGTGTCCATTTCTTGCTTGCGTTGCTACACCTGTCACAGCAGTGTGGTTACTAGCCAGGTCAACCTGGAGCCACTCTTTAACGTCCCTTGATGCAGGTGACCAAGCTCCCTTTTTATATCCATTTGCTTTATAATGTAACCTACCATGAACAGCAGCATGATTGACACTCCATTCAGAAGAGGCACTGATTTGTCCGTCAGTGATTGCACCGCTTTCCATCCCAAGAGCTGCTTCGCATTCTAAAGGATTCATAAATACAACGTCAATGTACACTAGTTTTAAGAGTAGTGGCTAACATGCAATTAAGAGATTCAGCTTTGTGATTGTTTAGAAACAATTAATCTGTTAAAATATTTCATATTGGGATTAATTGTTTCGTTCATATCTGTTTTGGTTCGGTAGCAATTAGGGAAAACACGTTATTGCGTAAGGGGGCTTATTATAATCAATCCTACTCGTGCCCTTGGACACGTAAGGCCATAACTAGAGACAGTCACTGCTGCCTATCTTTCGACTACCTATTGTAAGGTGCCTTTGATAGTCGAATAATCGTGCTTTTCCTATAGATAGCCTGGAACTTGTTCTAGAAAATAAAATGGTTATCTTTTATGACGCCATACAGGTTGGATTTCACATTATTTTTTTGTTGTACAAAAATTACTAGCATAAATCGATATACTGAAACTGTGGAGTTACTGAAGAAAAGGCAAGCCAAAAGTAATACCATTTTAATCAACAAATAACTATTTTGGTGTGCTTAAATGTCAAAACAAAGTTGTCATGGCAATGTTACGGAACTGTGGGCAAACAATTGTGACATAAAATTTTGAAAGGGATAAACAAACAGCTTCTGAAAGTCTAAGAAACCCATAGCTTGCCTTTTCTCAAAATACGGGTAAAAAAAGGCACCTCAGAAAAGTATGTACGAAGATTAATGATGATTCCTTTATTGTTTCAACACTTGCGGATTATTTCAAGGCATTGCAGATAATTATATATACAGCCGAGTTTTGGTATTACCAGTCAGACCATCATCCGTTTGCGAGCGAAGCGATTCAGTGGGGAGGAGTCTGGTGCGGAAGCGCCAAGAAAGTTAGCCTGCAACGATCTCAGTAAACTTTTCTTTTCTCCTTTTCCTATTCTGAGCAGAGTGAAATACCATTGGCCGAAAAACGCGAAAGGTGAAAGAACTGTCAATCCATTATCTTTGATAAGAAGAGATAAGATCCCCACGGAGTCGGTAATTTTCCGTGCGTTCTAATAATCATGTCGACAATATCAGTTGAGTGCG
Organism: Meandrina meandrites; assembly: GCA_963693305.1. Classification (NCBI taxonomy): domain Eukaryota; kingdom Metazoa; phylum Cnidaria; class Anthozoa; order Scleractinia; family Meandrinidae; genus Meandrina; species Meandrina meandrites. The sequence goes on along the minus strand of OY855911.1, from coordinate 27,766,941 downwards.
TGTTTTTCTGATCATGTCTGATGTTTTGACGAATTTTCGGTCCGTTTCGGGTGAAAAGTCTACTGTTGAATCGAGACGAACTCGCCGTTTTGCCAACTGGATATGGCAAATGTTTGCGACACATGTGCTCCGGTTTCCTCTTTCCATTCGCGGCCTCTGAACGTCAATGGCGACTTCTTTGTGGTCGTCCGCTTTGGGGACTTCAACTGTCTCGACGTCCTCAAGAAGTTGACTGGTGCTTTGTTTCTCTCGATTTCTTTCTTCCACACAAGAACTTTGCTATCAACCATATAAATATTAAACTTCCGGTGAAATTTAATTGGCTTATCTTTTTCCTGTAGTTTCCGGGGTGGAAATGAAAAAAGTACAGAAATCGTAAACCTCTATACCAAGTTAAGATTCTAACTAACGTTAACAAAATAGACCTATTTTTACCTTGTTCACAGAAGTCTCCAATCCATTTCGACGAATTGCATGCACACGTGTAGCCCAAGTGATTCATCACACATGTCGCATTATTTTGACACTGATGCTCAGCGCAATGGTCGACAGCTACGTAAAAATAAAATTGAGCGATAAAATTGTGTATTGTCATTAAATAGCTCAGATTCCCGATTCAAAGAACAAAGAATAGATATGAATGATATGACTGTTAACATTACGCGCTTTTTATTTCGTGCGAATAACAACGATACTTTTCATGTAAACGAAATAATAGCCCCATGAGCAGCTACTAATTACTAGACGATAAATAACAACTGTCCATTCGTGTACCTCCGAAAAGAATACTAAAACGATCATTCGCCTTAGGCTCAGTAAACATTAGTGAATGTTGACCTCGTTTTCGTTTTGGTAAACATACACCATTATTATTCAACATTTTCGCGCGATGCCCATATATGCGATATACTGAGGCTGTCAAGATTTGTCGGAAATCTTGCAAAGCGCTACACAACCACAGTTTTCTGCACTGCAAACTGGAAAACGTTTCGTTGACAATTTGTTGAATAATAAATTAGTTCAGTGTTGGTCTTAATCTTACGGAATATCGTCTGATTCAAGTCAACTTGGCTTACGGCATCGTCGGTTAAGTATCAGGCGATATTCCGCGCAATTTGGCAGGAAAATGGTAAAATTTTCTATTCGCCTGCGGGAAATAACTGTCAAATAATATGACAGAGATGGTAGCCCGCTGATATTTCCCTTCCTCGAATAACTAAGAGAACCCAGGCCTGAGGCTTGGCTTCTTTTTAATATAGTGAGAAAATATTTTTTCTGAAGGACTCATCTAAATGAATGACTTTCACCTTGTTCGCAGTAGGTCCCAGTCCATCCACCTGAATTACATACACAAGTGTAGTTCACGAGACTGCTCACGCATGTCGCATTGTTTTGACACTGATGCTTGACACAATAGTCTGCAACTAAATTAAAATAGAATTATATGTCATCATTGGTTATTGTTTAACGTTTTCAAGCTAATCAGGCATGGACCGCAGGAAATATCAGTTGCACTAACTTTGTGTTTTCATGTCACAACGAGCGAGAATAGAGTCTCTGGCAGACCTTGTGGAATCCAACCAGTAATTACCGCTGACCGCTTGTGCTCCTTCACTCGCCTTGATCTCTCCACACGAATAAGCAGGCAGCTCGGGAATGGAACCGAGAGGCACTGGCAATGAAATAAGCACAAAATTATTGAATAGAAGACAAACTGCTTCTTTTCCAGTTTCGTAACCAAAGCAGGTCTTGGCTGATGAATTTTCATGACAGCTGACTGCTCTTCAATCGTTACTGTGGAATGAACTGATTTCTTTGGGAAGATATATCACATCAATTCTAAGAACAGACCACAAAGAACTACAAATACGTTTCTCTTAAACGGGGAGCCTATATATATAACTTAAAGTTAATAAACAAACAGGAGAATGCAATCGATCGTGCATCATTCTAGTATGAGATGTTACAAATAACACAACATCATCAGCTACGACGTTTATGCATGCAAACGACACCACTCTGCACGGGCGAGTTTATAGACCAGGTCTCCTTAGCTATTAATGTTTAGTGCCCTAAATGAGGTGGTGCACTGAGAATCACCTTCCATCCCACCCACACAAATACGACGGTATGCTATCGTTTCTAGAAAACCTGTAACTGGCCCCTTACCGCTTGTGAGGGTAGGCGATGAGCCCATTAACTGGGTTAATAACAGCAGACGTTTAGGGATAGCAGTTGACTTATGGCCGTGCTTGTCCCAACACATTCGCGACGTTTAGAAACGCTTCGTTAATAAGCAGGATCCTCTCAACGCTTCAAGATTTCTACCTAAAGGGCTTGCTGGCAGCCTTATATTTGAAAGTAATCCTACCATCCATAACCTACTCCCTCGTGGTTTTGATTTAGTAATGTTTTGTATTGTACGGATATTTGATTTGATTTGATTTGTTTTGTTTTAACCTGTATTTTTATTCGCACGACCCCACAAGCTTCACGCTTTAAATATTATCGTGTCTAAATAATGGTGTTACTTATACTTACTTACTTAACCATTCTAACAAATTGCACTAGCCCGGAACAGTAAGGTTGATTCAGTCAATGTTGATTCAGCCTACCTCTATTCCGTGCCTTTTTCATATAATATCTTTCGCTGTTCTTGATAAATTTCTCTGGCCTGGCCTCCTTAGTCCTGTTATTCAACTCGCATATGTTTAGGAACATGAGATAGTTGTAACTTTGACATCTGACGTCAGAGTTGCATGCCTCGCTGCAGTCGTGAGAAAGCGGCCGGGCCTGAAACGTCTTAAAAGTGTGACCCTTGAGCATCTTTTGATAGATGGAGTAAGTGTCGATTCCACATTGCTGAGTTGCGACGTCAGGGGACAGTGAAGTTACTATGAGCAGTGCGGTGATTACGAGAACCTGTTGCCTAGCCATTTGCACTTCATCAGGTTACTGTCACCTCCTAAAAAAAAGTTGGGTTAAATAAAGAAGATTTTCTTCTTTTGAGTTTTCCAGACTACTGAATGACAATGAAACAAAGGGATTTAACCAAGCTCATTCAAATAACTGTCATTTCTATCACTTATTAACAATTTGAAAATTTGTACATTTCAAGGCGACAGCGAACTGAATGAAAAGAAGAAAATCGTCGTCATCATCATTATCATCATCATCATCATCATCATCATCATCATCATCATCATCGTCGTCGTCGTCATCATCATCATAATCATCAAAAATACAATTTGAATTTGATCCGTTTTCGTTTGTTTGTTAAAGTTCTGCGATGGTATACTGTTCACAGCGAAGACTGTATGTGCATTCCTTAGGATGACCCTAAAAAAGTTCAGAACTCAGTTGTTTGCATATCTCGAACACAATTTATTAATACTAATGCACTAAAATGCAAATTAAAATTCATGGCGGTCGGACGTGCTCTCCGCGGTCTGTGAAAATTAAGCCACATCTGTTCATTTTGCTACTCTCCAATGAAATTAATAATGTCCATTTAACATCGCTACTCCTAGTCAGACAAAAAAGTTTAAGTTCGTTGCTTGTTCTCATGCCAAAACGGTCAAAACGATCGTCAGGCTTTAGTTCCTCCTCGAAGCCGTCGCCGAAACGGAATAAACTCAGGAGCGAAGAAATGGAAGATGACCAACACACCAACAGACACCTCTCTATGAAAATACTCTTCAACAAATTGACCGTTATAGAGTCAAGAATGGAGGACAATTTCTCCAATCTACATTTACAGATCGCCGAACTCACCTGAGAATTCAAAGAAGAAATCAACGCCATCAAGTCAACGCTGATCAAAGCAGAAAAATCCCTAAACAATGCCTGGGCCTCCATCGTGAGGAGATCTAGCAGGAAGCAAATCATTGAAAGATTCGAAGAGCTCCCATTAAAAAATGTTGGACGAACAAGCTGCTGAAATTTTAAGTCTAATGGCTGATTTGAGTAAACTTCAAGCTGAAATTAGTTACCTTCAACCGGCCCTAAAGGAGACATAAGAGAGCCTTATTGCTCTAAAGAATAACACGAACACTTGCGTTTCACGAGCATTGCCGAGACAAGGAATGAAAACAGCCAAGATATTATCTATGATATTATTGAAAACGGCCTCAAAATCAACGCCGACGAGATTAGATCCCACTCTGTCCACCGCGTCGGGAAACCTGCACGCCCTCGTCCGATCATAGCAAGATTCGTGGTAAGAGAAGACAGGCTAGGGATGCTGTCTGTGTTCGTGTAGAGCTAGGAGACTGGGTGAGTGAAAAATTATCTGGGCGAGTGCAGCTTGAAGGCCACTCGCCCAAATGGCGAGTGCTCCAAAATTTTAGTTTCCAACCCTGGTATTCAAGAAAAACTTGCAATTCTCATTCAAAGAAATCGCTACTGCAAAGAAAACACCCCCCAAATATTATCGCACCTGGACAGCTCTCCTTTAAGTCTGATAAAAATCCAAACATACAAATTATGCACTTGTGCTCTTTGCAGTGGTGGATCAATGAACTCAACTAGTCAAGTCCTATATAAATTATAAGGAATTTTTACTATGTTTTCTTGCGTGCTGTAATAAATCCATATATCGTAATTAGCGTAAGTAGTCCAATGCATTGTAATTAGTTTAAGTACATGAAATCCAAGTATTGTGATTAGTGAAAGTAATCCAAGTATTGTAATAAGCGTAAGTAATCCAAGTGGTGTAACTAGCGTAAGTACTTCAACTATTGTAGTCGATGTAAGTAGCTCAAGTTTTGTAATAAGCGTGATGTAAGTAGTTCTAGTATTGTTACAAGTGTAAGTAGCTGTACTGTAATAAATAATAATAATAATAGTAACAAATACAAAATAAATAATAATAATAATAATAATAATAATAATAATAATAATAATGCATTAAAATGAAAGCAAATTGTCTCGTAAAGTATACGAAAATGCAAATAATACGTCAACCTTAGTTTAACTTAAACTATTATGACATATAATACATGTGACCCTTGCCATAGATCACAAATGTATTTTACATCCTCTTTAAGATACATCCAGCTAGAGCGATTTTATTTAGGAATTACCAAATCAAGCTATCGTTTTTATGCTTTAACGCGAATGATCGATGGGATATAGCTGATATAGCGGGAAAATACCCTTTTGATGGGTAGCAGAAACAGGACTACCAGAAAAAGTCGCTTTAAAATGATTTTTTTATGTTGTATTTGCTTTCTTGAACGCCAGTGCTGTGTATATTATACATTTCACTTGTTAACAAGCAAAGCGATTAAAAGAAAGATTTTTTAAAGGTTAAATAGCATGGCAAGCTAATTAATCATAACAAGGAAGAAAAATTTTAAAGCAAAAAACTCACACACCAACAAGCGAAGATTACACAGTTTTGACAGTACGTACCTCGTAAAACAAATAGCCCAAGATGACTCGACAGCAATGCCACAAGCACAACACTAGTTACGTATTAAGAGCGAATGCCAGTTAATATCGCGCAAAATTGAAATTTCGCGGCCAGGCTCAAAATTTTGATTTCGTTCATATTTTGTTTATAGATAGACATTACCAAATAACAAAACTTGGTGTAGTTTGTTTTTCCAAAGACCGCTTCAATTTGTCGAAAATCGAGAAAAACTATTTCTGCTGTCGGCGACTTCAAAACACCCAAAATTTGAGACAAAATCGGCTGCTTGCAAAACTTTGCTTGCATGCAAAAGGCATGGAATTTGGGGAAAATCTTTTCCAGTGTATTAATTTACGAAGATTTTTACTCCAAGTTTAGTGGTAGATTTTCATCTTAGCGATAATCTGGAAGGTAAACAATATTTTAGAACTGCTTATTTTTCAAGCGACAGAAGTTTTAATTCAACTTGAAAGACGCGATTACAATTTTAAGCATGTGCTACACCTTGGTTTTTCCTCAAACTTAAGCTATAAGATATTTAAACATTGTTCTAGAACATGTGTAAAAACTGGCTTGGGTAATTTAGTTTGCTGGTCACACGAAGTCTTCGAAGTTGAGCAAATTTTCAGATGAAATATGAGATAACGCAAGCGCTCTTTCACTTCCAAATGGATCCATGGCACTTCCGGGGCACTTCCTGAGCAGAAATCTGATTTAAGTGTAAACATCGAATTTAAACTCCTTTTCCTTAAACATGTGGCACGTATTCTACCTGTTGTTGACTTCTTTGAAGCTAAAATGTACTGATTTAGAAGTCCGCTGTTTTAATTTGACCTTTATACTGAATGAAGGTCATGGCCGAACATTTACGTGTAGTTTAACAAACCTCTGATATCACATTTATTTATTCAATATTTTAGGGGGAAGGGCTTTCTTTCTCAGTTCAGCCCGCTTAATTGGTTAGAACAAAGTCGTGAATTGAGAAAGGGTGCAGTGATCAGCATAGCCTTATTGTTGCCCCGTAGATAGACAGTGTTGCGTGACGAGGACAAGTCATTCGCAAAAACACAAAGAAAACATTGAAGATTGTGTAGCGATGTTGTCACTATTCTCTGATTCGCAAAAATCAAAAGGTTTTAAAATAATATATTGACTAACCATCCAGTTTTTTTACACCTGTAAATCGCAGATCCACACCGTTGGAAGCTTCTACTTATGAGTCGACAATGAGCTATGGAAAGCACCTGCTCGTTTCCCATATCAAACTTAGCCTATTGTTATGGTTAGAGTTTTTCTGGCACAATGAAGCTATTGTTGCCCATCCTTAGGGATTTTCCTGTTCGGTGTCGCCAAATTACACTCGGGTTAAATCGAATCCAGTCGGCACATTGCTGATGATGGCATTTTGTTCCTAACGGGGGCCTACTTCACTCGGCTTGGGAAAGCACAGACAGACCAACAAGTTTGAATAAAAAGTAAAGCGAGGTTTGATGTTTAAAGCGTCGGTTCGCATAAGTAAGGTGAGGTTTCATGTTCAAGGTCGGTTCGTTGTTCAAAAGCATAAATAAAAAGTTAAGCAAGGTTCCATGTTCGAAGCATCGGTTGGAAAGCGCGCAGGATAAGCGAGGTTTCATGTTCTTCGCGTCGGTTGGAATGTTCACAAGTTTGAATAAAAGGTTAAGCGAGGCTCTATCTGCTTTATGTTCAAAGCGCGCCTGGGAAAGCGCGTCAGTTCAAATGTTTACAAGTTGGAATAAAAAGTTAATTCAGCCATTAAAATTGATGACATTTACGTGCGTAATAGCAAAATAATAATGCAGCTGTGTTTGAAAGTGGAATTAAAATGAAAATTCGTCTCGACCAAGAGAAAATGAAGGTAGAATTAGAAGCTAATTTTTTTCCTCTCATGCAGAGTCGTTATGAATTTCCCGGCCTATCCTTGGCCAGGGGCAGTTAATGGGGCGAAACGAAGTAAATCCGGCAAAAATCGTTTTCAAGAAGGCTTCTTGAAAACTTTTGCCCCTCCGACTTTGCCGGGTTTACTTCGTGATAGATGCGTAAAATAAAATAGAGAAAAAAGTATGGACGGCTTGCGTCTGCGGAAAAAGTTGAACCATATTTCACTTCTTTCGCAGACTCGAGACGTCTTTACATTTTTGAAGCGGAGCTATGTTGTTTATTAAAATCGTAGCTGTATGGCGATACAAAATTTGTTCTCTTTAGTATACAGTGGAACCCCGATATAACGATACACCATATAAAAAAATTATTCCAATCCGCAATGTTATGGCATGGCCTGAACTTTCCCATGGGAATAATCCTTCGCAAAAGGAATTTCCCTGCGGTCGCCTCTCAATTCTAAATAACGCTGCCCTTGCCGGATAACCCTAAAGTAACCCTAACACTTCGTGCTTACACTAACTTTTTATTTTGGAAAACCGATTTTCAGTAATCCCGAGTCTCTTTGCATAGCCTGCATCTCTTCTATATCAAAAGTGGATTGCAAAGGAATTACCCTGTGATTGCCTTACAGCTTCGAAAACGCAAGCCTATAGGGTAAACGCTAACTCTAGGTGCAGCTAACTCTAACTTTTGGAAAAACGAATCCATAACGTCTTCAGTGACTTTCAAAAGAAAACAATTAACAAAGTACTTAGAACAATCTATAGAGATCTTTTGTGGAAATCGAAACCAAGGTTAATAGACAAACCCAATCATGACCACTGATGGAAGTTACTGTTCAGAAATAAGAGCTCTTAAAATAGAACTAAGCACTTGAGGTTACAAAACTCTTTGTGCGGGCTTTCGGGCCCTTGAATCACACTGGAACGGAAGCTACGAAATAGTAAGCAACTGATAAACTAAACATCGTGCGGTTCGAATGTTCACAAGATGGAATAAACACTCAGACGAGTTCTTATTTTCAAAGCGTCCGTTCGCATCTTCAAAAGTTTGACTCTCATTTCACAAATAACTTTCAAGAAATATCTTATATATTTAAGACAGAAAAAAGCACCGATCCTAATCTTGCCTGAGACTTTTACCTCAAAATATCTCTCAACTCTCCAACTGAACGCGAAGCTATTGCTCTGCGGTATATCACTCCCAAAATGGATAACTTTGGCGGAAATTATTTTAGCTATATATGTATATTGTTGTATTCGAGAGCCTTTGCCTTTACGTGTACGTTTTTATTACAGGTTTAATTTTATCCAAATTAAAAATTTAACCAAGCGCTTCTCAGATAAAAAAGATGTGTAAATTAAACTGTTGTAACGACAAAGTTGTTTTAACCGACTGAGTCTGTAGACTCAGTAGACTCTGCAGGCTTAGACTTAATAAATGTGTTTGCAAGCCGAATTAAACTGACATTTCCGCGCGGAATTAGTAAAATGAAAATTCCTCACTTCAAATTTTCCAAGAATTATCTTACCTTACAGATGCAAACGTGGCTTTTTTTTGTACCGTTCTTTCGGTGTAAAGCGCCCCACTGAACCAAGAATTCTATCTTAAAGGAAGTTCAGTCTTTCACTAACACAATTAATAACTATGGTGACAAATAACAAGGAATTTCTTGAAAGGAATAATATTGGAATAATATTGACATTCTGTCAGCAGCTCCTGTTTGCAAGAAAAAACTCATTTTCCATTATAAGCATTTTCAACAGTTCTTGATATTATCTAAAATTAAGGTAATTAGAGAGTTACGGAAACAATTTTCAATGACTTCTTACTCGTTTTATCCAAAATTTAAGCGAGTGCTTTGCTAATAAGTTGTTTAATTACTAATAATGTCTAGCTTTTCTTCTTTTGCAAAATTATATTTTGACTCCAAAATATGTTAATTTATAATACCCTCATCCCGGGAGACAAAAGATAGCTGTCAAAGTCACACCTGCATTTCGTTTGACGCTACGCATTTGCACATTTCAAGCTTATAGTATTCACAGTTCCCTTTTGCATTCCCGTTTCCCTAGATATGGCTAACGCAGGCTCTGGCGACCCATTGTACATCACCGGCTGACCTACTACATTCAGTGGTTCTATTGCGAACTTTCAAGTTCAATTGCGAAAGTGCTATCATGGCCAGAGTTTGTTCACTTTGATGGGGGCGAGGGAAGCCAAAGTATAGTTTGATAACGCGCTACAACCCCTGTACAAGGATATAACTGTGCGGAAAAAGACCAGCTGACTTGTATTCAATTTAGGAGTGTTTGCATTCTATAACGCTTTGTCTCAAACTTCCCCCACCCCACTCCCTTTTAGATGTGTCCAAGCTACAACAATCATTCCCACACCCTCCCCCACAAAGCCTAGGTTTGTAACACTCATTGCTTCCGAAGAATTTTGTATTTCGCGCTCGGCGATCTGGCTACGCGTCGGTGATTCCTAACTATTGTCTTACAAACAATAGAGCCCCTTTCCATCAAACAATAGTTAAGACCATAAAAGGAGCGAAAAGTTAGACTTATTGTCCAGCCAAAATCCCAACCGAAAGTTTGATACGCTCAATTGTGGGAGGCCAGTGTGGCCTTAACAAAAGGGACAGGAACAAAATAGAGGAATGCATTCCTTTCCATAGTGGCCCTTTGTTGAATTAATTCTGGCAAGAGCACGCATCTTTTCCAGCTCCACGAATATCGATTGTCCGAATTCCAGTTGGCCGAAAAGCGAATCTTTGAGGGCAACTGTGAAAACGGGACAATCTCTCAGCCAGGGGCATCATCCTCCAATATACCAGCAAACCAGAAAGGGGTTTCTTTATTTTATAATCCACCGATTAATTTCTACAACGTACTGTTATAATTTGGGTATTGGTTGGAGACGTCTAGTTTCCGGACAGATGTTAAGTGCTTCCAATATAAGCATATAGAGGTTTCAGCAAAGCGGGCTCACAGATCGTGTTACGAGAATCTCGAATTTATCATGTTCGTACATCTTTATATATGTCAATAAATATAAACATCAAAATATTTTTCTTCTTAACCACTGGTGAACTAAGTTTATGCCTTTTCAGGCAAAACCAGTGGTGGATCTAGGGTAGAGGCGTGGCGACGGGGGGGGGGGGGGGGGGGGGGTCTTTATTTTTTGGTAAACGACATTTTTTGTTTATGACTCACCCCGCTAAAAATGGTTTTTTTTTTGGCTTTTGAGATATCTTGAGTCGATTATTTCATTTGCTGTCCCCAATCGAAAAACACGAATTATTGATTATAATTATGTGGTCGGAAGGCGGCGTCTATTGAATGGCACACGAGAGAGGTCACGAGAGTCCACTTAAACCAAGGGTCTAACATCTAGTAAGCTTCTGAGCAAATGGTAGATGCTATCCAGTCATCGGGGGTATTCCGTATGTCTATGTTACATTGCGGTTACGACTGTGGCTGCGACTGGTACCTCAACCGTTTTTTCTCTTGTCAACGGAAAAGATGCTTAGAAAGATATCAGAGATTTTCCTCCTTGCAGCACCATCTGGACCTTGGAAAACATGAACGTACTTCAGAACATAAAATACTTCTTGACAGTGCAGTGCTCGACTATGCAACAGGAACCGTCTGCAGGTGGTGTGTCACCTGATACAGGAACTTAGAAAGCGACTTATCCTTTCGAATCTACCGTGTGTACCAATCGGATGGGCCCCGGAAGTCCAGTCACGTTTGAAGAACACGATTTTCAGAAAAGCAGAAAGATTATTTTTCCAGCAAATTCCTTATTGGGAAGGCAAACGGCCAGAAAGTGGATACAGCGTCAGTAGTCAAGGCCACAATGACTGCCCGGCCGCGAAAGCAGTGGGAATTAAACCGCCTTTTTACCAATTCTGAATTTCTGACACGCCAGCAGATTTCAGTTTTCTTCCCAAGACTGGTCTAACTGAAAGTGATTTTGACAAAAAGCAGAACGCAAAGAATGACGAAGTCTTCGGTACGTTAAGATGGCGAAATTCTTCAAGAAGTTGCTCTTAATCCACCCAATCTGAAAATCCGAATTTGAAATTAAAATTCAGGCTATCAAAGTATATCCCAATTGCCGACAACAAAGAGAAGACGAAAGCTCCTTACTGCCACTTACTCAACATGAGAAAGTAGTGTTCTATAGGGCATTCAATAAGGCCAGAAGTATAAACTTCTGTTAACATGTTATATATCGGCAATATATTCCTGAAAAACATTTACAGAGTGTATCGGTTTAGGTCACGAGTTAAGCTCCAAAATAAGTAGATAATTGGTGACCAGAGTCCATCAGGCGCGTAATTTTTCTTAGAATTGAGTACAGTTCTCGCTAGAGATGATGAGTCGTCACAGCATCATCCAGGTAGGACCCAGGCAGAGTCACCCGCTGACAGGCCACGTTTTAGTCTAATACCTTGTGAAATATTGTCGAAATATCAGCGTCGTAGTTAGGACTTCCCAAGAGTGGGTTGGGGGGTCACACTGTGCCACACCCAGGGTACTGACATGGTCCACTGCAGATACTAGGTCCTGAAAATGAAGTATGTAACTACCTAGCACTAGAAAAGATAAATAACATTCTCGGATTCGCGCTTCTTCGCCACCTGAATTAAAAGGTTTGTATGTCGTTTACTTAAAGGGGGGGGGGGGGGGGGGGTCACGAGCACTCCAGGACACCCCCCCCCCACCTCCCCCTTGGCTATGCCCCTGAATATTATCGAAAAGAGTAAATATACAGCCAGCAAAATTTGGCGTTACTAAAGCTTTTAGTATTTTGGATTCCTAGCATTCAGTTCAGAAGTTTAGAGCAATTGTTACCTAAAAATAAAGCGGAATTACACGATATTAGAGTTGTAATAATAATTCTATGGCAGTTGCCTAAACAATTAGACCTGCCACTTGTGATAACGCTATTTCTAAGTTTTTGAAAAAGAAGCCAATGAATTTTTATTCTTTTATAGGCTCTTTTTACCTCCTTACAGGTTAAATTGTACTATGATATTAGACTGCACCAGACAATGGACTATAAATAAAAGCAATAATTTATGACTTGATTAATACCCGGGGTATCCAATCGATGAAAATCGATGATTGGAAAACCAATCGATCAATCGATGTCAATCGATAAAATTAGTTAATTGGTATTGATTGGTATCGGTCAATCGATGATCAATCGATAACCACACAAAAACCGTTCATCGATTGGTATCGATTGGCACATTAAACTGGAACAGACGTCACGCACTCTACCTGTCCGATCAACTGCCATTTTTAGGAAGCCCTGGTGACGAAATTGGTAAAAAATTCCGACCTAGTCTTCTCAACACAAAGAACAAACACCGCTGCACGTGTACTCAAATTACTCACTAGACTACTTGTAGTCGGTCTTTTCTCTTAGGGTCCGTCGAGCGCGCGGTTGTCTCTGTTATGGACGAGAAAGGGCTTGGGGCGAGTCGAGAAAAGACATTTTCCTCGATCGCGCGGTCCGATCGCGCGCGCACTCTTGTCCCGTCTCAATCGTTACTCGCGCGTCTAAACCCCCGCCAAGCCTTGCACTCCCTTACTAATTTTCGAGAGAAAAACAGACTGCAAGCAGTCTAATTACTCACTTGCCCGTCATTGCCTGTCCGTTTCATTATGTCTTCGCAAGAAGTCCGGGACGAGGGTCGACTAAATATAAGATGCGTCGTCAAAGGCTATTATCTTTTCCGTTTTGAGGCGAATGTCGGTGAAGTGTTTACTGCTAACAGGAAGAGGGGAGAACGCGGAAACGCTTTTAAAGTAGTTAACCATCGTGGACAACTCGACCACCTACTAAGTCTGTAGTATTGACCCATGTCCGCACGTATTAAATAGTTTACCACTTTGGGTAACGTTTTTAAACTTCAAACGTTTCTGGTTCTGAGAGTATTGTTCTCGTGTTAACGTTGAAAGCAGTAAAATGAAATGTGTTTCCAATTACCGCGTACAAAGATGTCATATTTATGTACGATATGTGCCGATGATCCGTCAGCTTTCGGAATTTGAAACGTGACGAAATCTGCAACCAATCGATACCAATCGATATCAATTAATCTATCGATTGTTATTGAAAATCGATACCAATCGATAACCACAAGAATCTTCGCCATCGATTGGTCATCGATTATCAATATCAATCGATTAATTGATATCGATTGGTATCGATTGATATAGATTGTCATCGATTATCGATTTCATCGATTGGATACCCCGGGATTAATACTAAGAAAATTGACAAATATTTACAAAGCGTGAACTCAGTTAAGGTAACAGAAGCATTTCTTCCAACATTTTTTTTTGTTCCTATCCGTGATCGTTGTTTCCCTACACCCTCCCGGTGCGAAGGGCATTGCTCTGTCACACAACTCCCGTAATCACCGTCAAACAGAAAGAACTGAGAATAACCTCGCAAGTTAGAAGGGTAAGAATAAACTCTGCCTTAGCCTTACAGGCACTCTGGAAGCTTAATTGGAAGTTTAGCTGTGAAACTTTGCGCCATTATGAAAGGTGTAAATCTTTTGAAATGCACATAATATCAAAATTGACAGCAAAGGATTCAATGAGGTACTGAATTGTAATGAATTTTGCTGTTCACGCCACTCTCGCCAGTTCTTGGATAATAAGCTCGGGAAACATGTACGGATCAGCTGGAGGCATAAAGTCAATTACAAAAGAAGAAGACCGAAGAAGGCATTGAGGTAAGTGATTTCACATCAGAAATCATTTAAACAAGTTCAGCCATCACAACAACAACAATGCAACGTTTTATAATTATGCAAATATCTCATATTTCAGCCGAAATTCGTTCAACTTCGAAGACTTCGTGTGATCTTCAAACTAAATTACCCAAGCCAGTTTTTACATATGTTATAGTACAATGTTTAAATACCTTATAGCTTAAGTTTGAGGAAAAACCAAGGTGTAGCACATGCTTAAAATTGTAATCGCGTCTTTCATGTTAAATCAATCATAAGTCGCTTGAAAAATAAGCTGTTCTAAAATATTATTGTTTACCTTCCAGATTATCGCTAAGATGAAAATCTACCACTGAACTTGGAGTAAAAGTCATCATAAATTAATACGCTGAAAAAGATTTCCCCCAAATTCCACGCCTTTTGCATGCAAGCAAAGTTTTGCAAGCAGCCGATTTGGTCTCAAATTTTGGGTGTTTTGAAGTCGCCGACAGCAGAAATAGTTTTTCTTGATTTTCACCAAATTGAAGCGGTCTTTGGAAAAACAAACTACACCACGTTTGTTCATTTGGTAATGCCTATCTATAGGCAAAATATGAGCGAAATCAAAATTTTGACCCTGGCCGGGGATTGACTGAATTTTGTGGGCATTTGCTCTTAAAAACAAGTTATGAATCGTTTCAATGCATGAGGAGAAGACTTTTTCTTGTTCACTTTGGTCGTGTAATTTTATCTGTGCGTTAAAGCGATTGCCTTAAGTTTTTCTGGCAAACCCGATTAATAATGTATGCATCACAGAAAAAACAGTTAACAAAGGCGCCCCTTGATGAGTGTCAATATTATTTTGTCATGGTAACTATACACCGTTACAAGCGACCTTCTCTAAAAACGTCCAGACCTACAAATCATTTGTATCTCAGTTATAACGATCTTTATCTTTATCTCTATTTTTTTGTGCGTGTTTTGGAGACGTCTTACCACAATATCCGGCACGAGTAGCAATATTCTGAGTACACACAATCTGCTCAATTATTGATAAGCGAAGCTTAGCAAATTAAGTTTACTTCTTTATACGGCCTAACAATATTAGTTTATTTTTGTAAGAGTTCACATATTATCAGTCGACTGAGAAAAGGAATATATATTCAGTGGAGTTAAGGAAACTGTTCGAATTAGGCACCGAAGTAAGAATTAACAAAACTGTTAAACGTCTGGTATTTTCTTCAGAAATATAGCATTCAGGTATCATATCTGATGAAATTAATTTTTGTTTAATCAAAATTTAGATAAAATCAAATTAAAATGAATGGATATTTGTAAATATAGCGGAACCTTCCGGTGAAATTCAATTAAAATGCAAAAAGAAAATAAACTTGTATTAAGAGATAAAAGCTATGGTAGATTCAGAGCATGCTTTGTTTTGAATTTTTTTTTTTGTTCTCTTTAATCTTTGCTGTCGACTTTTAATTAGACGCGTTTTAAATATTTTTATTAATGCCAAATAGGTTATCTCTTTCACGTAGCAACTAAACTCTGGGAGAAATAAAATATATTTTTTTTAGCATTCTGTTTAATACTTTAAACTATGTTTATGAAAGTGGTATAAGTTTTACGTTGTCTTTATTTATTTTTAACTAGCACAGAAGTTTCTAAATTACTTAGAAGAACGATTTTCAACTGACATTGCAAGAGATCTTATAAACCTTCAAGGAGGGGAAATTCACAAGCAATAAACACACGCTCGAATGAAGGAAAAATTTTCACAAGCACGAACTTACACCATAACTTACATATAACGTAACGTAGTAACTCTTTCAAAATAAACACCACCTTGCACAATACCAAAATAATGATAACGAAGTGATCGATGGATCTGTCAAATTTATGGACTGGAGGATAAATAATTTTATTTCTCACGAAGTAATGCGAGTTATCGATACATCTATCCGCGAACATCTATATTCTGGACACACGTTTTCTCAGTTCAATATCATTGATGAACTTTTCACAGCTTTTAAATTTTAAGGCGTGTATTTTCAGTGGGGCTGAAGAAACATCTTAATAAGGCAGTGCTACAATAAGTTAAAAATATTATAAATATTTTACCAGGGTAAGCCCGTCAGCATATGCTGATATCAATAGCTGCCCTGAGCAACTAAAAATAACAAATTTATATATATTTTTTTGTATCTTGCAATTTAATTCTGTTTCATTCAAATGGAGCTTTTTGTAATTATACCGAAACCATCGGTAAAATACAATAACAATGCTTACTAGAAACACAGAAACATAAAATAAACAAGGAAGACATCGTAATAAAAGCAAACATACCTTGAAAAAGGTGAACGACTTACCAACCGTTCATCGGACGTCGTTTCCAAGTTTGGTCCATGAATAAAGTTATATGTATAAATATATAGTAAAAGCGCTAGAATATGCACATGGAGACAACAGGCAAAACGTTTTAAACGGCTAAGTAAAATAGCTTTGTGCAAATGCCATGCATAGTTGTAACAATAAATATAGTTGCATAGTTGTAACAATAAATAAAGGATATAAATAAATTCATAAAACTAGCTAAATAAAGGCGACAGAAATAAATAAAGCTACAGTCGAAGCTCTCTTAACGGACACTCTCGTAAGCGGACAGCTCTACTTACGGCCGCCTTGTTTGAAACCCCGTTTCTAACTCCCATACAAACTCTGTATTTTTGCATTCTCGTAAGCGGACATTCACTTAGACTTTTTCTTTGTTTTTAAGCTCCCGTAAGCGGACACCCGAAAGAAAATCCTATTAACAACATCTGTATCTTGTTTTTATCAATCAACTTCACATTGCCGTTCGTCACAATGATTTTACAGTAAACACAGTACCATATGCCAGTGTTTGTTGTGTCGTCATCTACGTCCAGTTACAATACGGTATATATTTATTGTTAGCTGGGCAAGCTCCCGTAAGCTGCCATCTATCTCCTACATCTCTAGTGGCCGCTTACGAGAGCCATTCTCGTAAGCGGCCAGCTCCAGTTACGGTCACTTTTTTTCGCGTCCCGAGGTTGTGCACTTACGAGAGCTTCGACTGTATAGAACAACTTAAATAAACCTAAACAAATAATATCGAGCGGATAGAGTCACACTGTTTGTCGAAATGTCGTTCACCATTTTTAGCGTTTATTTTTAATACGAAAGAATACATGACGGTCCGTGTTCGAGCCCTATCCGCGGTCATTGTTTTGTGTTCTTTCTTTTTCCGTTTTTCGGTGTTGTGTTCTTGGCCCGGCAAGGCTATTTACTTTCACAGCGCCTCTCCCCATCCACGACTATAAATGGGTACTGGCGAATCTTTGTGGGAGGCGCGGTGGCCTAATGGTTCGTGCGCTGGACTGCGGATCGGGCGGTCCGGGTTCGAGCCCTGGCCGGGGCACTGCGATACTCTCATAGTGCCTCTCTCCACCCAGGTGTATAAATGGGTACCGGCGAATTTACTGCTGGGGGTAACCCTGCGATGGACTAGCATCCCATCCAGTGGGGAGTAGAAATACTCCTAGCCCCATCATGCTACGTAAACCGGGATAAGCTCCGGCCTGATTGGCCCCTAGGCTCGTATGCAGACTTTACCGAATCTTTAAATCTTTAATCTGGGATGGACGGACTAGCATCGCATTCAGGGGAGTAGCAATACTCCTGGCCCAGCCTAGTCCCTAGGCGTTCTCTTCCTCTCTGGGGCGAGCGAGAGGTTCACGTAAGGGCCTGGGAACGGGTTGGCGTCAATGACGTCACCAAATTTCGCGCCAAGTCGATAAGCTGGAAGGGAACGCCTGGGTACTAGGCTGCTCCTGGCCACTTCATGTAAATGAAACCAGCGTAAGTATGTCCAGGATTGAACCTAAAAAGAAGGACGCTATTTATAATAAGCATCACTAAGTGTCCTCACTAATAAAACTTCACCAAAACACACACAATTTTGTCAAATATGAAGGAGTATGAATGTGGCAAAATCTTTACTCGAAATGGGTAACCCTTTTCCATTCACACTGTTAAGGTCCCGCTGGACGCTTGCTATAATTATGTATGCATTTATTTTAAGAGTATGCACGAACTGCGACGACTGAAGCCGACAACAATCGAAATATTCATGAGAATATATTTCTTAAAGTTCTTTGTATAAGTAATTACATGTTATTGTTCTCCGCTTTGTGTCCTGTGCGCTGGAACGTAGGGAATTATCACAATTCAGCATAATTAGATTCGAAGCTTCGAATAAAGCGCGCGTTGTTGTAAACACTGACTCGGTAGGTCTTCAGAAGCGGCAAAACCTGCAATTTTGTGTCCAAGTTTTCTCCACCGATACAGAATTTCATGACTTGATTTGCAGGAAACATAAACTTGGTGTACTCTATTGTGTTCTGGTCAAAACGGATTTTTAAAATCCCTTTTCAAAAAGACGATAGCACGTTTCAAAGTTTAGATTTCACATTTTTACCCTCTTAGGAGCCAGTAACTCCCAGTAATTATTGAATTCGAGAATTTCGTTCTGACCAGAGCACAAAAGAGGTTGTGATTTACCACTAGGTTATATAGTCGTTTAATTTGGTGCGCTATTCTAGCTGGAAACTTGGACACAAAATCGCATTATCTGCAGATTAACAGTTAAGAGCTTGTAACATCAAAGTAAACGGTCATCTCTCAGTAAAACGACAATCATGATAAAATTCCATCAACCCCTATTATCCTTGATAAGTTTTGAAGGAATCGGTGTTCAAAATTCGAAGAATTAAACATTTACAACATGACACCCCGTCAAAATAAATTGCTAATGAATTTATTAATGAGCAAGGGTCCAGCGCGGCCTTAAAGGAGAAGTTCACTCCAGAATGGCCATTTATTTTCTTTACGCCAATGATTCAATGTTATTCACCAAAATTTCAGCTTCCAACGAGTGCTAAATCCCTACGAAATCTTTCTCTAAAGTAGCCCAAAATTGGACAACTGAACGCCGCCATCTTGGAGCTAGTAATGTATGCGTGACGTCAAAGAGCTCAGCCTGAAGTTTAGCGGGAAAATTTAAATACTCGAAAGTCCTTGTTTCTTTGTGGTGGCTTTTGTTTGTCAAAATGCCTGTTTGTGCAGCTCCATTTTTCTCAAACAGAGCTCCAAGAGATACAAAAAAACCTTTCACCTTTTCTTTCCTTTCAGACAGGCATTTTGACAAACAAACCACTTCAATTTTCCCGCTAAACTTCAGGCTGAACTCTTTGACGTCACGCATACATTACTAGCTCCAAGATGGCGGCGTTCAGTTGTCCAATTTTGGGCTACTTTAGAGAAAGATTTCGTAGGGATTTAGCCTCGTTGGAAGCTGAAATTTTGGTAAATAACATTTTTGTATAAACTTTTTATTGGCGTAAAGAAAATAAATGGCCATTCTGGAGTGAACTTCTCCTTTAAGTTAACGACGGAGGTCCAGGAAAACGTCCAGGGAAGTACAACTGCATGTTTCGACGCAAAGGTTTTCATTTACCATTTCATTTCTTTCTGACTTCCTTCCAATTAGCTGTGCTGTTTGGGTAATAAAACACTACCTCAATTTCTCAATCGTCAGTTTACCTTAGGTGGAAGCGCTGAGAACAAACTGGAATTTATTTATCATTGATAGTAATATACAGTACAACAATGTACTTGGGTTCGTTATTTCCTTACCAAATATTATTATTTTAGTTATTCCCATATCCATTTTTCTTGATGAAGTATTGGTATTGTGAGGAGGAATTTGATGATGGTCACATTTGGGACTTGAAGGGTTAAGAACAGTACAGATCACCACAAAACAGATGACTTAACAAATGGACAGTAATTTTGTTGTTCTTTAAAACAAACATTGAGATGAAGAAATGAAATCTTAATGTCATTTTATTGCGAGGCATTTCCTGTTAGTTGACAGTCCGCGGTTTGTGGTTCTCTGACCAATCAGGAGACCGTACGTGTTCAGGGCGTGTATAAAAGATTAGTGATCTGTTACTTGCGGCCCTTCCTACTATCACCATCATCCTGTGTTCAACTATCTTGTCTCTAGAAATTCTAAATAAATGCCTCGCAATAAAAGGGGCTTTCTCACGGATTTGAACAGACTTTTGAACAGCCAAAATATAGATTTGTCATAGGAAACCTAAAAATAATGGTCAATTTTTATTAACAGTTGCTATATTAGAGCACTGGAACTGTTAACAAGCCTCTTTGTCTGCGGATGCATGGTTAGGATGGAAATGGATTAAAACTTGAAAACTTGAGACTAAACTTTTCAAGTTAATTCCGCGCATCCTCGAAAAAAAATTTTTATAACCGTGGTTAATTTTCTTTCCCCAGATAAAGGTTATATATTTCTTTAGATGTTCAAAGATATTGTTTGTCATGGGTCGAGTTGCCTACCACAAATTTCAGAATAGTTTAGACCAAAAATTCACAAAATCTCCGTGACGTAGCTCGTTTTAATCGCTAGATTGTCTACACAGTCGTGGCTAGAAACAACATTAAAATGCATAACACCAAAACAGATAACTGAAAATTAAGCTTTTGATGAAGAGGATATTTATTTCATTAAATAATTATTTTATGTAGCTTGTGACATATTCATCTGCCAGCTTCCGGTTGGTGGAACTTCCTCTCATCTGGAAATTTGCTTCACAGGGTCTTACATAGAATCGAGGCAGGCATGTTCAATCCTCTACAAGTTAAGACAAATTCCCCTCCCCCCTCCACACCCAGATATCTGTTATACTTAGCAACGGTATGGCGGTTTCCCCCTCACCTATGCTGGGATAATACATTGTATGTCCTTGTAATGCGATCCCAAAAGGGGAAGGTTTTGATTTTGCCCCAGCAAACAGAGCTCAGCCAAGGCAGCACGCGCATAAATTCATTAATTCATAAGGAGCAAGGTTCATGAATAAAATTTGAACTAAGGGCAAAATTGAACCACAACATATACACGGAGCTTAGAATTGAGAAGTGAGCAACTCCAAACTAAAAGTGGCAACACAACTTTATTTTAATCAAGGTACGGTTTTTTGTTTCACGTTACAAACTTGTGGTGCATTATAAAACGATTCTTGTTAAAGACGGCATCCTTTACCGGGTATTTACATGATATAGTTGAAAATTTAATTCTGAACTACCGAGAGCAAATCTAGCAAGGGTGGAATGAAGTGCTTGAACCCGCGGAGACTGCACACTAACCACTCCGCCAGGCTGCCTCCTGATCTCGGAATAGGGAATAACACTGCATCGTTGAACATGGTACAGTGTTGCCGGCGTGTTGTGTTTTTACTATAATGTTATGAGGATGTCTGAATATTATAATTTGCCTGATTTTGACCCTACTTTCTTAACTGATGCTAAGATTAAACATGTAAGTCTTATGTAACAAAAGTATATTTCACACTGGCAACATATTGTTCGAAACTTTAAGAAATTAGAATTCTATAACACTTTTAAGGACGAATATACGTCTTCTTGCTATTTAGATCTTACAAAAAAACTAAATAACAGGAAAGAATTAGTGAAACTTAGAATAGGTTATCATAAATTATTGCATCGAAACTAGCACACTGAGATAAGATCAATTCCCAAGGGATAATAGACTCTGCCCTACGTGTGGATCAAACCAAATTGAAGATGAAATTCATTTACTTTCCATTGTACTAAATACTGTAGTTTTAGAGATGAATTTTACAAAAAATAGAGAACCAAATACCAAACATGACACAATTACCTCTTATACAAGCCACCAAAAAATTAATGAATTCTGATAATTATTATTTAAATACTCAACTGATGAAGTTCATTTTGAGCCCTTTACGAAATTATCTTCTATCGAATGAAAGTGACGCAACACATACGTAATTGCTTTTTTTTCCTTTTTACATGATCATGATTGTTTTAAGTTTCGCTTTAGTTAAGTTTTACGCTTTTGCAATACTGTATGTACTTACAGTCATGCAAATAAAGCTTGTTGTTGTTGTTGTTGCTGTTGTACAGAATAGTATTCTTATAGATAGATAGATAACTTTATTTTACATGGATCGAACACTTAGCTAAGAAGCTAGTTTGCAGGTTCTCCATGAAAACACATAAACTAATTCTAAAAATTCTTTAAAAAATACTAAAAATTCAACTATTTACAAGAATCTATTACAATAATATTTAAAATTATTAAAAAATCAACTACTTACAACAATCTATTACAATAATATGCTTAAAATACTACATGATGAAAAATAGTTTTAACTAGATTAAAAGATAATAATAATAAATAAATAAATAATTAAAAAAAATAAATAAAAAATAAATTAAAAATCTAAATTTCGCACTAGCCTAATAAATTCCTTGGTGCCAGCCTTGTCGCGAACCTCGTCTGGAAGCATATTCCATTGTTTCGCCGCATAATATTTGAATGAGTTAAGACCATGCTTAGTACTATTGACTTTTGGTAATGAAAGTATGTTTTTTCCTCTTAAATTGTACTTATGATCTCTAGTCTTAATTAGATTCATTATACTAGAGGGGGCTCTGCCCTGGAAACAGCTATTGATGGTGATAAGCATATCCTGAATGCGACGATTCTCTAAAGTGCTCCCTATACCAATCCTTTGTAATAGTTCCTTGTATGATGCTGTTTTATCTTTAAAAACATATCTGAGGGCGCGCTCGTTCACCCTCTCTAATTTCTTAGAGTTGCGAGCTCCACAATGATGCCAAACTTGGCCACAGTAGTAAAAAGTCGGTAATATAAATGCACGATACAGCGCCTCCTTAGTTTTAAGTGGTAAAATATTCTTTAGTCTATTAAGTGCATTTACTTGCCCGCCAACCTTCCGGCAAACAGAAACAATATGTGCATCAAATTTTAACTTGTTGTCAATAGTAACGCCAAAGAGCTTAATTTCGTTAGATAAAGGGATAGTGTTTTCACAACATTTGATATTCATATCATAATCCGTCTTGCCCAGCCGCAGTGCTTCGTATTTTTCTGGGTTTGCTAGCATGCCATTCTCTCGGAACCACTTCGTCGTATTGTCTAAGTCCTTATTCACTCTGACCTCCACAACCTGTGGGTCTCGATGTGATAAATAGATCTTTGTGTCATCAGCGTAGTTTACCAGCTTGCATTCATGAATGGCGTACGTTAGATCATTTATGAAGATGTTGAATAATATCGGTCCCAGGATACTGCCTTGAGGTACTCCGGCAGACACGCCCATCCAGCTTGAAAACGTGTTTCCGAGTTTAACTCGCTGATAACGCGATGACAAGTAGCTACGAAGCAGTGCTACCGCATTGTCATCTAAACCGTAAAATTTCAATTTTAATAACCATAGTATGAGGGCCACAGTGACAGTATCTCACGCGAATGTTCTTTATTTGAAAAGTGACTGTACTTTCTGTTGTTCACGCCTTTCACTGATGATCGCGTACTCACTACATCATTTCTATTGCTCATTGGATACAGACCAGGTTGGAATTTTAGATTTGTGCTTAAAATCGAAGAAAGTGACACGGGTTGCATGGATCGGTGAAGTTGCCACGTGCAGTGTGTTTTCCAAACCTCGTTAGAATTATACTGTGGATGACAAGGAATATATATATATTATTCAAAATATAATTGAAGAATATTATTAAAGATCCACCCTTCCTATCTTATAGCACTTTCCTTGAACAATGAACTTAACTTTCTACAATCCAATCAACTAAAAGTAGGACCATACCCCCGGCTAAAATTACTTAATAAGTGATACCACCAGAAGTACGTATCTCAAGTGATCAGGATTAAAATAGTACACAAAATTAATAAGAAAACCTCCATTCGGCGCGCGCAACCTAAAACTGGCATTTTTTTCTTCAAGTGCAAGTAAACCTTTATAATATAACAAATAAAAAATCCTTGACCGTGCTTTGTTCTGTTAAAAAGCACTCAAGGAAGTGACGACAGTACTCAAGAAGTCAGGGAGAAACACTCGCCTGCAGCTACGGCTCATGTTTCACCCTCTACTTCCGAGTTTGTGCTCTCGTCACTTCCTTGCGTGTTTTTTAACAGAACAAAGCACGGCCATGGTTTTTTTTATTTGTTAATCAAAGCTTAAAAATGTATTTTGAAGTGCTCTCACACCCCAACGGTAGATAAATCAAACGCTAACAGGGCAATACGGCAATACGGGCCTAAGCTACCACTTTCTTCTCAATTTCGTCACCCGATGTGCCACGGTCTGCATGCCACCATACTTGCTCTCGTCAAAATCAATTGAACCTATTGTCAAACGCCGTATTGCTGCCGGGCAGCTGTTTTTGAAATGCGGCGGGAAATACTGAAAATATGGTATTAATAAAACTAACCCCTCTACTCTCTTTCCTATATAGGAAACAAAATCCAAGTAAAATTGCAATCCAAGTAAAGAAAGTTCAACAGTTACCCTGACAACCATAGAGCTCTACCCTCATTGATATCCAAGAATACCAAGCCACTGGTCGAAAGCGGAAGTAGCGTGCCCTGATTGGTGGGATGAGATTATGATAAACAACGGTGTCACTGTCTGTGTTTCCAGTAAAATTCTAAATTGGTAAGAAGTCAAATTGTTAGCGATCTATTATTTTAAAACCTTTTGGCTAAACTCCCTGTCATTACCTGCCCAAAGTAGTATGTTTTTATTTACCTTTTTTTTAGCTTGGCCTTGTTCTATGTAGTACGAGAAATTCACTCCATCGTCACTGCTCTGCAGCCTGTACTTGGTTACCCTATCCCAGTGATTATTTCTTCCTTGCGTTGCCACACCTGTTACTCTTGTGTACTGATTACCAAAATCAATCTGCAACCATTGGCTGTCATCAATAATACCAGCTAACCAACCTCCTATTTTAGGTCCAGTGCTATTAAAATACAGTCTGCCCTGGACGGCGGCATGGTTGTTATTGAATTCTGAAGAGGCGCTAATTTGTCCGTCAATGATTGCACGGCTTTCCATTCCAAGAGCTAGAAAGCAATCTAAAAATTTCATAAAATCGTTACATTGCCAATATATAAGTAGTGTATTTGGCCTGTGCACAAAAAAGTAGTTCTCTAATAATTTCTGTAACGGTGATGGGCTTACAAGTGTCGGTTTGCTGCATCTCTAGTGGTTTGACAGATATTAGATAAAACACGCGATTGTGTAAAGTCAGGTGACCAATTATTGGAAAAGGCATTTTTATAATTCGATGCCGTATCCAGGCTTTATAAAGTAACACATCGATATCGTGGAGGCCATAAGTTCGATTCCTGTTGTGTGTTTGAGTATCTTTCAGACTAAAAACAGGGATTGCTCATTTGTATAAATAGCTATATACTGGAATCTTTTTTTATTGCTTTCTTAAAAAGTGTGTCTTACTTTGAGGAATCATGCCTTTAAATAAAAGGCTTTTTATACCTCGTTCACAATAGTCTCCAATCCACCTCGATGAATTGCATGCACATGTGTAGTTCACGTGACCGTTCACGCATGTCGCATTATTTTGGCACTCATGCTTGATGCAGAAGTTGGCAGCTACACAAAATAAAATTGAAACGTAAACAGCATAAACTTATACATTATTATTATAAGTATTTGTTTAACGTTTTCATATTATCAGGAATAAAAGGCTTTTTATACCTCGTTCACAGTAGTCTCCAATCCACCTCGATGAATTGCATGCACATGTGTAGTTCACGTGACCGTTCACGCATGTCGCATTGTTTTGGCACTCATGCTTGATGCAGAAGTCGGCAGCTACACAAAATAAAATTGAAACGTAAACAGCATAAACTTATACATTATTATCATAAGTATTTGTTTAACGTTTTCATATTATCAGGAATGGACCGTAGAAAATGTTAATTGCACTTACTTTCTGTTTCCATGTCACAGCGCGCAAGAATGGAGTTTCCAGACCTCGCGGCATCCAACCAGTAATTACCGCAGACCGCTTGTGCTCCTTCACTCGCCTTGATCTCTCCACACGAATCAGCAGGCAGCTCAGGAATGGAACCAAGTGGAACTGGGAATAAAAAAAAGCATACCATTATTAAATATAAGGGAAGCTGGTTCTTTTCGAAGTCCATAATGAATGATTGTCTATCTCTAACTTTTGCTTTATATTGGCACATGAAATTTATTGATACTTTTCTCTTCCATTTTTCTGTTTTGTTCGTATAGAACAAACCGATTTCTTTAAAAAATGTATGTTACATTAATTTTACGAAAACATAAATGAAAACAATGGATAAGTTTATTCGAAATGGAATACTCATAAATACAGCGAAATTTAATATAAGAAACTCTTTGAAAGAATTTCCACTCCCGAAACTGATGAATATCATTCCGTTATAAGAATGCTACAAAGCTTATCTACTGTTGTTACGCTAACTGAAATGCAATAATACAAATTGCAACTGTAAGGGTACAAATTGTTCATAGTGTTTTAAACAATTTACCTTCACCAATGTAATGACTTGTTTATCTCAATTTCAGTATAGCGTACCTCTGTTCGGAGACTTTTCCATGTAATATCGTTCGCTGTTTTTGACAAAGTCCTCTGGCCTGGCCTCCTTAGTCCTGTTATTCAGCTCGCATATGTCTTTGAACATGACATAGTTATAACTTTGACATCTGACGTCGGAGTTACATGCCTCTCTGCAGTCTGAAGAAAGTGGGCGGGTCTGAAACGTGTTAAAAGTGTGACCCTTGAGCATCTTTTGATAGATAGAGTAAGTGTCGATTCCACATTTCTGACTGTCGGTAGTTTGAAATATTACAGACACGATTAACAGTTTGCTGAGAACGAGTATCTGTTGACGGGCCATTTGCAGTTTATCTGGTTACTGGCATCTCCTATCAAAAAATGAAAAGAATAATAAATGAAAATATATAGAAGTACATATTTTGAAAAGTGTAAAATGTAGGTTTCCACTGCTTTCAGTTGCATTTTTCCAAAACTTCAAGTTTTTCAGTAGCGCGTCGAATGTATGGTAATTCTGAGCGTTAAAGGTTTATTGAAAATCAAATTGATATAGTATTACTTTCTAAACTATTATGTCCTCGCCGATAGGGACAGTGTCCGCCATTTATAATTTACAGTAATGGAAGGCACGTTACTAATGTTTGGGGATCAACATTTTTATTGGCTTTATGTAGACAAAATAATACAAAATTATATAAAAAGAAAAGAGAAAATTAACTCATACAAATACAACCGGCTTATACAAACTGCAAAGTTATTTAAATTATTATGTGATTTGCATTACATTGATTGCATCAATTAAACAATTAAAATGAAGAAGAAAAAGCTCGAGAGAAAAAAATAAAGGATAATAATTATAAAGGGATAAGGGGATCAACCTCAGGTGGTGAAGTGGTGAGAGAGGCATGTTCCACTGGTTTTTCTTCACTTGCTGCTCCAGAAGATGTAGAAACAATTACAGGTTCGCTAAACTCTAGGCTTGACGAGGTTTTTGTTGCTCTCTGAGCCTCAGGAATATTTGATGACTTACTGGTGGCTGGGAATCCATCATCATCTCTCTCGAGATACTTTTTTCACTTGGGTTCCATTCAGCCTTGACAAGATTACTTTTGCCATTCTTCTGAACAACTGTAAAGGGAGACTGTTTGTATGGCGTTGACAGTTTGTTTTATTTCTCCTGTCTTAATAACACCTTGTGGCGCGGTGGCCGAATGGTTAGTACGCTGGACTCCGGATCGAACGATCCGGGTTCGAGCCCTGGCCGGGGCACTGTGTTGTGTTCTTATGCAAGATACTTTACTCTCATAGTGCCTGTCTCCACCCAGGTGTATAAATGAGTACCGGCGAATTTACTGCTGGGGGTAACCCTGCGAAGGACTAGCATCCCATCCAGGGGGGAGTAGCAATACTCCTAGTCGCTTCATGCTACGGAAGGAAAACCTACCTACCTACCTACCTACCTACCTACCTACCTACCTACCTACCTACCTACCTACCTACCTACCTACCTACCTACCTACCTACCTACCTACCTACCTACCTACCTAATAACACCTTGTGACTTTCTTGAATTCTCGCTTTGACCGGCATTAATTCTATTTGCAGTCTGCATACATTTTTTCTTTCCATTTCATCTCACTGTCACGATATCTGACTTCATTTCCAATGCTGAACTCTTGGAGCTGGGGTAGTTCGGTTCTCATGCGTCTTTCAAAAGAACAATTCTGCTGGGCAAAACAGTTGTAGAATGTGTTGACTACGATACATCTTTAAAAAGTCGTCCATGCATCTCTGATTTCCAGTTGCGACCTTCAGCTTGGGCAATACGCAGGCGCGTCTGGTTACTGCACTCTTGTCTTTCGATTTCACCGTTGGCCTGTGGCCATGATAGTGTGGTTTTCCTGTGTTCAAACCCGTTCTCCTCTAAGTATTTCTTGAATTTCTCACTGAGAAATTACGACCCACTGCTGATTCTCAGGGACAAAGGAAGGCCAGGAGTGACATAAATCTTGGACAGTATTGATACAATCTTCTTAGAGATGGTAGATTTGGTAAATTCCATCTCAAAGAATCGGCTGTAATAGTCTACCAGGACAAAGACATAGCCACCGAAAGGCAGTGGACCCAGTAAGTCGGCTGCGTATAGATGCTGCCATGAATGCAAAAGGCATTCCGTACGTGTCCCCAGCTCGGGTCTGGATGGTTGCCAAACTAACAGATACCCATGACAGGTCTTACAAGCTCTTTCCACCTCTTTGTCGATGCCTGGCCACCACACTCTGGTTCGCAAACGTTGCTTCATTGCCACTATGATCTTCGTGAATTGAAAGTTACTCTCGTTTGCAGTTTGAGGGTAAGAATTTCTACTTCGTTACGTTTTGGTGCTTTTTTTAAAAAGCCCATCTGGCGCTAATCTTTGGCTGTTGAATGTAGACAGAATGCCCCCTTTTCTTGGTTGAGTAATGCATTTTTTTTTCGCGAATGAGAAACTAACCTGGATTAAAAATATTGCTTGTCCTGAATGTCTTGAAGTCAATATGTAAGTGCGGCGTGGATAGGAAAGGACTCCTTTTGACACAGCCTGACAGCAATCCAGAGCAAACTGTCATAGACAATTACCGCTAAGAATCATCAATTATTTATTCATTAAATAATAGACAATGTTGGCCCCATGTAATACTTGTTTGTAGTGGTGTTCAAAGCAATTACTAATTTCACTTTAACATCTTTAACAAGTAAGAAAAATTTTCAACGTTTTGAGTCTTATGAGTGGTTACACGCAAAACTAGTGCTTTTCAAATAAAGACTTCACGTGACCAATTTAACATGTCGGGCTCGCTTTCATGTTTCTGAGGAAATTTGTCGCCAAGGTATAATTTTGTTTTGAAAACGCAGACAGTTAACTGTGTAGGCCTTTATGTTAAGACTGATTGACCAAAGCAATGATTTCCTTTAATTCCACCTACTTCTGTGTACGGCTTTTTAAACTTGCAATCAGTGTAATAAGTATGGAATAAGTATGAAAATTCCTTTTTTAAAATAGAACTTTGCACACGCTGTTCTGTCGCGGCTCATCTAAAACGTTTGCCGTTTGGCTTGATGTTCAAAGCAGTTAATACCGAGACAAGTACAACAGAGTGCATCAAAAGACATATTATCTTAACAACTTTGCACACTCTGTTCTATCGCGGCTCATCTAAAACGTTGGCCGGTTTATCCCCACGCAATTCTTTGGTTTGGCTTGGCTCAAAGTAGTTAATTATGAGATATTAACTTCAGAGTGCATCAAAATACATATTATCTTAAAATAGTAATGAGTATTTAAGATCTCATGAAAAATTGCAACGCTATAGCCTTTCTAAATTCAGGATACCCCTATGGATAATTCAACATTCCCAGCCTTAATTTTATAGTTTTGGCAAAATGTTTGAGGAAAATTAACAAGCTATTCATAACTTCTCGCCAACAAATTATTAAGTTCTGTTGAAGGTACACGAGATCATAACTACTTCCGAAGGACTCTTTTATTTTCTACTCTGAATGTTTTTCGTTAAACCCTGTTGTTGCTTTTTTCTGAGGCATTTATTCTTTCGTTAATAAATATTCAAAGGTAAAAAATAAATCTTACTTTAAATCATAAACATATCATGTAGGATCGCTGTGGGTTTTAATTGGCCGCAGTTTTGGCCTGGCTCTATGTGGATTTAAATATTGTAAAAGCAATTTAAAAGACAAAATAATATATTTTGTCAAAACTTTATCCAACGTGTGATGATTATTTGCTTAGTGTTAAAATATTTTCATTAGTTGTTATTTTCTTTTAGTTTCTGTTTTTTTCTTTCCTTTTAAAAATTTCTCTTCTCGCTAGCTACTTCTTGGCAGTACATATGTCTTTTCGGATAGAAACTGTTGTCCGAAGTTGTGCATAAAAGGAAAATGAGTTGAGATAATTGAACTGATTATTAAAAACTCCGATGTTTACCTGCTCTTGATGTTTTATTATTGTTATTTTTTTGAATAAGGACAGGCCAGCATGACCCTTATTGGTAAATCATTTATATGTATTGCTATTTATTTCTATTGATATTGTTTTTTTATCATTGAAAGAATATTTTTTATTCGAATTTCTTTCAACCAGCTCACGATTACATGTCCTATTTGCTGTGGTTAAATCATAAATTAATCGATGTCTTTTCAAGGTAGCCATGACAGGTCTTACAAGCTCTTTCCACCTCTTTGTCGATGCCTGGCCACCACACTCTGGTTCGCAAACGTTGCTTCATTGCCACTATGATCTTCGTGAATTGAAAGTTACTCTCGTTTGCAGTTTGAGGGTAAGAATTTCTACTTCGTTACGTTTTGGTGCTTTTTAAGCCCATCTGGCGCTAATCTTTGGCTGTTGAATGTAGACAGAATGCCCCCTTTTCTCGGTTGAGTCATGCAACGGGGAATTTTTTTTTCGCGAATGAGAAACTAACCTGGATTAAAAAGTATTGCTAGTCCTGAATGTCTTCAAGTCAATATGTAAGTGCGGCGTCGATAAGAAAGGACTCCTTTTGACACAGCAATCCAGAGCAAACTGTCATAGACAATTATCGCTAAGAATCATCAATTATTTATTCATTACGTTTTTGCGGCCTGCCAAAATAAATAATAGACAATGTTGGCCCCATGTAATACTTGTTTGTAGTGGTGTTCAAAGCAGTTACTAATTTCACTTTAACGTCTTTGACAACTAAGAAACATTTTCAACGTTTTGAGTCTTATGAGTGGTTACACGCAAAACTATTGCTTTTCAAATTTAAGACTTCATGTGACCAATTTAACATGTCGGGCTCGCTTTCATGTTTCTGAGGGAATTTGTCGCCAGGATATAATTTTGTTTTGAAAACGCAGACAGTTAACTGTGTAGGCCTTTATGTTAAGACTGATTGACCAAAGCAATGATTTCCTTTAATTCCACCTACTTCTGTGTACGGCTTTTTAAACTTGCAATCAGTGTAGTAAGTATGGAATAAGTATGAAAATTCCTTTTTTAAAACAGAACTTTGCACACGCTGTTCTGTCGCGACTCATCTAAAACGTTGGCGGATCTACCCCCAGGTAATTTTTTTTTGTTTGGTTTGGTGTAATAACGAGACAAGTACAACAGAGTGCATCAAAAGACATTATCTTCATAACTTTGCACACGCTGTTCTATCGCGGCTCATCTAAAACGTTGGCCGGTTTATCCCCATGCAATTATTTTGTTTGGCTTGGTTCAAAGTAGTTAATTATGAGACATTAACTTCAGAGTGCAACAAAATACATATAATCTTCATAATTTTGCACAGTCACGCTGTTCTGTCGCGGCTCATC
Organism: Meandrina meandrites; assembly: GCA_963693305.1. NCBI lineage: Eukaryota > Metazoa > Cnidaria > Anthozoa > Scleractinia > Meandrinidae > Meandrina > Meandrina meandrites. The sequence continues at coordinate 27,734,983 of OY855911.1, read as the reverse complement.
TAAAACGTTGGCCGGTTTATCCCCAGGCAGTTTTTATGTTTGGCTTGGTTCAAAGTAGTTAATTATGAGACATTAACTTCAGAGTGCATCAAAATACATATTATCTTAAAATATTAATGAGTATTTAAGATCTCATGAACAACAGCAACGCTATAGCCTTTCGAAGTTTAGGATGCCCCTATGAATAATTCAACATTCCCGACCTCAATTTTATAGTTTTCCCAAATGTTTGAGTAAAATTAACAAGCTATTCATAACTTCTCACCAAGAAATTATAAAGTTCATAAGTCCGTACAAGTTCACAAAGAGCCGAATGACTCTTTTATTTTAAGTCTGCCTGTTTTTCGTTAAATCCTTTTTTTTTTCTGGAGCATTTATTCTTTCGTTAATAAATGGTGAAAAGTCAAAAATAAACCATACCTTAAATTTCAATCTTTTGAAAGATATTTAGGTGTCTCATAATTTTTTCTGGACCATACATAATTCCGGACAAGGATCGCTGTGGGTTTTAATTTATACCAGTTATTGGTTTTGGATCGAAGTTTGATATAATATATATATTTTAAGAAAATCGATATGTCCATGGCAATGATAATCAGAAAAGCACGAAATCAGTTAAACTTGAATTATAATTATGGAAATCAGATTTGACGTTAAAACACCAATATATAAAACTAACACTGCATATCAAATAAACCGGATAAAAAATTCTGTATGTTTCTATTGATTTCGAATAAATCGCAAATATGTTTCAAACCATGCTTTGTTAATGATATAAATGGACCGAGACGCTGACACTGCGTAGATGAAAGTACTTCTAAATAACGCCAAGATGTGTATTTGCCGTTGCAATTTTTGGTAAATGTTGGCACTTAAAGGGATTTTTTAAAAATCTCAAAAAACGGCTCCCAAATTCACAACACATCCTCGATAATACACAAAAAGTTTTATTAACATTGATTCACTGGAACAAGTCCACATCTATCGATAAAGAAGGCGTTTGAACCGACGAAAAAGTTTCGTTACAAATTTACCGTTTACAAAATTATGCTAAAATATCCAAATCAATGTGTATTGCATTTCTCCGAGAGAATACATACTTGAAGCAAAATAAACTAACATCGAAATTTGCATGAAAGAATTGCAAAGTGAATGAGCTATCACCTTGAAAGAAAATTTTCCGGGAGAACCCGTCCTAAATCACGTAAATCATCTACTAACTACTAAAGGTTAGGGCTAGGGTTAGGGTTATTGATTTGGGCCCGGTTGTTCAAAGGAGGGTTAAATTAACCTTGAGTTAGAGCTAAACCCGAGGATTAATTTCTTAACGGCAGGTTTGTTAACCCACGGATAGAATTGTGTTGTTCAAAGCACGGTTAGCGGGACGGTCAGTAACCTCGGGTTACGCGCGGCTAACCCGCGGATAGCATCCCATAACATTCTTTGTCCGCTTGTTTTATTTACGGTTAACAGCAACCAGCTTTTTACACAGTCCAATCGAGTATGAAATACTTGAGACCATAAAAAGTTAAATACAACGGAAACTGGAACGGAATTAACTGAATTCTGCCCTACATATAGCAGGTTAGCTCGACCTGGATTTAAATACTAGCTGTGCAACGCTTTCGAGTGGTATACTTAACAATTGAGACATTTAGCTTCAGGTTTTTTTACTTATAAACGTCAAACGGCAAACGTCGGGGAGTCACGTGACTATGTCCTGAGGTCACGTTTGAAGTTTTCAACGCACGTTTTCGACGGCAAGGAGAAGGTTTTCACGTTTGTGATTTCCCTCAAGGTTTCTTTGCTTTGATTTTCAGTTATCTCACGTATTGATGCTATAGACATGTAAAGTAGTTATCTGTCAACATGTGGAGAATAAATTTAAGTCGAAAGAATGGATGTTGAGCATTGTATCTTTTCTCGAAAAACAAGCATTTGCAAAGGAAGCAAATCCAATATGGCGGCGGCGAGCTCGCATGTAAATTCTCGGAATCCGCACGCACAATTCTCAGAAAACATCCAGTGAAGCGGACGGATTTTATTAAAGTGAATGTGGTTTATCAAGTTTGCTCTTTAGATCCCTCCAAAGTTGAGATTGTTCCTGCACAAGGTCGAAGCTAAGCAAGAGGTCGAAAAGATAATTGCAATTAAGAACCGAAAGCTTCGCGATTTTTATACAAGATGGGAACTTCTGTTGTAATCTTATTGCCAACGAGTCAGGCCTTCTGGAAGACCAGAAGGCCTGACGAGGCGGCAGATTATAGAGCCGTGAGAAGATTTGTATGTGCGGAAAAAATCTCACAAACGCTCCAAACTGTAGAAATGTAAGTAATGTAATGTAATGTAAGGTAATGTAATGTAAGGTAGATCGTGACGACACAATGTCTGATGTTTTTAGCCAATCTGTTGAGCAGAAACTGTTCAGCACGTGGACAATTTGTCATAGTTTTGGCCAATCAGCGCGCTACTTATTTGTTCAGCACGTGCACGATGCATGATTCATGGCGTCGATACGTGATCCGCAAACTCACATGTGTGAGAACCTAAACAACGGCCGGTACGCGATCTGCTTTTAGCCAACGAGAGGCTCTTCCGAAAAGATTTATTCAAGAAAATCTGCCCAGAATCAATGGAGAAACAAAGAAGATGACCTCGGATACAGGCAAAGTGAAAACTGCTCACGTTTGTTGCAGTATTGAGCTGAGTGACACTGAATCGCTGCAGAATTATTTCCCTTCGCATTGCCAGTAGATTCTTCCAGTACCAAGTAAGCTTTATTGAGATTATTTGACATTTTTATTTCGATGAAAAGTGCGTTTTTTGCTTCATTTTTCCCCTACTCGCTAGTAATGGCAATCTTTCGGAGTGAAAAAAGATCGAACTGAAAGCATTTAGAATCTGTACGTGACCGCTTATCGAAACAATCTCCGCAGGAATTCCAAACCCCGGTATGGAAATCGCAACGAAATGTTCATTGCTCAAGTTCTACATCTTGTATTTTAAGAGCACTAAGTACTGTATATATATACTCTGTATATGTGCTTCTAAAAGCAAATAAAAAGGAAAATTATTTTATGGAGTTGTTTCAAATGACGACCAATGACGCGTATGGCGACAGGAGCTTGTAATTGTAATTGTACCTTGCGCCCCCACGACGCGAGGTCATAATTTCAAAATAAAGTATTTCTTAGCTGGATGACCTCGAAAGTAAACATTTTATACCTGTTTCTACCGGTATATTTTATTTTAGGGCGCGAATGCCCTAAATCTTTTTGATTTTCGAACGATTTTCTTCAGCGCCAGAATCAAAACAATAACAAACATTCACTCGCAGTCGACAGAGAGTCTTTAATATTAAATTTAGTAATCAATTAGTCTTGTGAAGCGGGTAGGGGGTTGGGTAAAATGCAGCCTTTATTTGTGTTACTATATGTGAAGTAAACAAAGACTATATATTTTCCGAGTTTCAGTGGCTCACAGCCACTTTGATTTAAGGTCTATTGGACTTAAAAACAGCTGACACCTTTCCAAAATAGCGGCATAGAACTGCAATGGCTTGCAACCCTCAAATTACATGGATTTCACAAGGTTTCTCACTACTTTAGTATCATTTTAGAACTCCTTCATTAGGCCTTCACCAAATCGCATCAGTTTATTCCATAAACATTCCGCAACGAATACATGCAATGTACATTGATCACACCCACATCCATCCTCGGAGACCCAGGGGCAGTTAGTGGGGGCGATACTTTTCTTCGCCGAAATTTTTTTTTCGCCCGTTACGACTTTCCCTCGCCCCCACTAACTCCCCCTGGGTCTCCGAGGATGACCCACATCATAAAGTGTACTTTTAGTCAAACATTTACAATAAATTTATTATCCTCACAACCCTTCTCTCTTGTTGTACTCGTTGGCACTTCTACCGATAGGTACCACTAGTAATAGTTTATTTAAAGGAAAAAAATGGAATGTCCGCTGGATTTACTAACTTAAATAGTTTTTACGCGCTAGAAATTCATTTATTTTTTTCTTTTAAACTGGAATTAATTGGGCATCTGCATGGTCTATGTATGTGTTACTGTAGTGCAAAAGAAAAAAGGGTAATTATTGTAAGGCATCAAGTGTAATTAGTTTAAGTACTACACTGTAAGTAGAGTATCGCAAGTAGAGTAATGTAACTGTTGTATTGTAAGTGTAAAGTAAGTGATGTAGTTAAGTAATGTAAGTTTTGGTTGTAAGTAAGTAAGTAAGCATGTAAGTTCTTACCGTAATGCAATGTAATGTAACTTGTAATGTAACTTGTTTTGTGTCTTGCAATAAAAAAAAAAAAAAAAAAAGTTTGCTCTTTAGTACTCGTTTATTTACTTATACTGCTCATTTAACAAGCAATTTTAAAACAAATGGACAAAATGAAGACGTTGACTCTTAGCTTGGGGTATGTTCTTAAAATGTTCTTAAAATTTTGGTAAATCTCAGCCTCAACGTTAACGTTCTTACAAAAAGAATGGTTCTTATTTGAAAAAAAAGTGCAACTTACTGTTGCATTTTGATTAATAATATTACTTTTTACGACATTTTTCACTCGCTTCTGATTGCCTTTTCCAACATCACGTTATATTCATACAGGTTTACAGGCCTTCTAGCGGGTTAAGTTCGTCCTGTAAGAACTCAATATTCTCTCTAGTTTACTGCTTCTTTTTTGTTCTTTTCAATCACCATGTAAGCACTCACAAGATCTATCCCATGACCATCTGGGCACTTTGCGACCTCGCTCTCGTACCGTTCAAACAGCTCGTCCACTATCCTTTGTTTTTCTTCCGGTGATCGTGTATCAGAAAGACCTATAGGTAAAAATAATGTACTTTTTTATTTCTATACATTGGGCTACTGACTAGGTGTGAGGTTAAGGTGGCCAGGTATATATTAGCCAGAAACAAAGCCAATATTCAGCCATCTTGGCCGAATAAGATTGGTCAATAACACAGAGAACACCATTTTTGCAGGACATAGCGAGCAATAATTCGGGTCTACTTTGGAAGTATTCGGATCAAATTCTGAGATCAAAGGAAGACTTCAGAAAAACAAAAGGGTAATAGGTACAGTAAGAGCTTGTAAAGGAAGATTAAACCAGGGATTAAGGTGGCCCGCGGCTATTTCTGGGAACGGAGGTGCTCTTTTTTAAATCGAGTTTTCGGCATGTAAACGTTAACCGATTTCTCTGATTTTTTGCAATCAAAATAACGCTTTGAACTTTAGGGCAAACAAAGTAAACGAACACGAGATATTAGCGTTTTTAAAAAGATCAATTTATGAAAAAACGCGAATATTTTCCAAACGCGACGATAGATTTTTTCTAATTAATGTCAACGAGTTCAAATTATCCAAGTTTTAATGTGAGTAAGTTTCAACGAAATCGGCAGGGTAGAAATTGCTGCACAGTTGACTGTTAAATTTTTGCTCCAAAATATTATGCTTGTGTATAATTGATCGCTTGCAACCACGTGACAAGGCGGCCATGTTGGTGGTCAAAACAATAAAAAACTTTTTCGCAGAATTTGCATGATAAAAAAGTTTAGTTCCCAGCGGAGGAAAACGCTTTGTTGTTGTCCCCCAGCATGGCTGCCGTGACGTCAGTTGCAAGCCAGCAATTGGGAGCTGTTACAACAACGCTTAAGTAATGCTAAGATCCCATGGATTATTTGAAAGCAGGCTTAATGTCAGCTAAAACGTTGCTGAAAAGTATGGAACGATCGGAAATTCCCAGCAAAAGTTGTAGACAAATGAAGCAGAAGAGGTTTACGGTGCGTAAATTGTGAATTTTAAAATATTCATTTTTTTAGAATTAAAAAAAATCTACCGATTTTTTTCTTTTATTTTCAAGTATGAGGAAATACAGCATATGTGCAAACGGCTTTATCTAGTTCCGTCTGTCTAGTCTCGATGAAACTCGTCGAATGTGGCTCGCCAAGATAGCTACTTCTCGTCTTCCATTTTGGAGCGCTTTGAAAATGCTCTTGTTACAGTAAATTATTCAAACTTGCCGCATTCTCAAGATTATTTAGCACCTGGAAATAAACATGCCACGGACAAAATTGCGGCTGAGCTTTGTACTCATGCATTTTATTTAGCAATGAATGGGACATGTGGCGTGGTATGTTCAATTCCAGGTGCTAAATAATCTTGAGAATGCCGCAAGTTTGAATAATTTACTGTTACGCGAGGGTTTCCAAAACGCTTCAAAATGGAAGACGCGAACTAGCCATCTTGGCGAGCAAAATTCGACGCGTTTCATCGAGATTAGACACACGAAACTAGATAAAGCCGTTTGCATACATGCTGTATTTTCTCATACTTAAAATTAAAAGAAAAAAAAAATCAGTAGATTTTTTTTAATTCAAAAAAAATGAATATTTTAAAATTCACAATTTACGCATCGTAAACCTCTTCCTCTTCATTCGTTTACAACTTTTTCTAGGAGTTTCCGATCTTTCAATACTTTTCAGCAACGTTTTAGCTGACATTAAGCTTTCAAATAATCTATTGGATCTGAGCATTACTTAAACTTTGTTGTAACAGCTCCCAATAATACACAAGCATAATATTTTGAAGCAAAAATTCAACAGTCAAATGTGCAGCAATTTCTACCCAGCAGATTTCGTTGAAACCTGCTCACATTAAAACTTGGATAATTTGAACTAGTTGACATTAATTAGAAAAAAAATCTATCGTTGCGTTTGGAAAATATTCGCGTTTTTTTGATAAATATATTTTTTCAAAAGCGCTAATATCTCGTGATCGTTTGCCTTGTTTGCCCTATAATTTAAAGCTTTATAAAATTTGAACATTTGTTATTTCGACTACCAAAAATCAGAAAAATCGGTTGAGGTTTACATGCCCAAAACTCGATTTAGAAAAGAGCACGGCAAGTTAACGGTCCATGTTTAGGTTTAAGTGTAAGTTCAAATATTTGATGCGAGTGTCGTAAAACCGCATAAGTTAAAGAACCATCCGTGGCAAGTGTTTGGGAACTTATGTGAACAATGTAATAGGTCATTTTACAGTTGTCTGCTTAGTGACCTGGCCTTTGAATGGTAGCGAGGCTGGAATTGACCTTCCATTAATACAAACCTCTCTGCTTTCTTCATGTAAATGCAAACTAGCAGGGGGGTCTGGGTCACCTCCAGCCTCGCTACAATTCAAAGGCCACGACACTGAGCAGACAACTGTAAAATGGTTCATTACAAATAGTTTTAAGGGAAATGGGTTTCTTATAAGCATGCTGACTCTAAACGTGTTTCTGTAAACAGTGTGAACACAGTATCGACTCATTACTTCCACAAACGCTCATCCGCATATATATGTAACGCCAAACCTTTTAAACAAAATGTTTTTGACTTACCAGAAAGAAATGTTGAGTTACTCCAAGATCTCATCGCGGGAATGAACCAACGCGCGTGCGCTCTAGGATCACCACCATGCTTCAACCATTTCTGCCGATAAGCACACTCCACCGTTTTGGTTGCTATGGAAACTAATGACAGGCCAGCCCTACGAACAGGCGAGCCTGGATGCATAAACGGGATTTTGCATTCGTCCACAGTACGCAAGTAATAGGCGAATGTTGTTTTGTAGAATTCGTCCTGTAATGGAAGAACTGTTTTCAGTGAAACCTGACTGGCATCCCTGTCTCTTTTGGCTTACTGGCTACAGTCATCTTCAGTAAGACCCCCACCAAAATACAGTAGAAGTGCAGAGAGGTAGGCAGGATTTTGCTTGGGTGGGTGCGAGTACTGGAAGCATGAGCGTCTAAAGGGGATCCGGGGGTATATTTCCCTGGGAAATTTTGAAAAATCAAGTTGTGGAAGCCCACTTTTCGTGCATTCTAAGAGTCATTTTCAACCCTCTCTCCCAGATGAAGCGGACCTTTGCGGCCCGCGAGGGGGTGTGGACGCACCCATCGCACCCCTCCTTCCCCCGCCTACGGCCCTCACGTGAGTGGGCGTCTGTAGGATGTTTTTACCATTACTAGCCATAATTTTTAAAAAACAAGACGTTTCCGTATGGAAAGAGCCTGGCTCAGTTTTTTCGCATCCAGGGTTGTTGATCAACCACAAAAGCGTAATTATTAAAGTGACAAAAACTTACTAACATCTCGACAGTTCTGGCATCTTCCTCGGCCATTGTTGCGTTTCTTACAAAATCAATTAGTTTTTCCCGAAAAAAAAAATTCATATTCCTAAAAGAATGCCTCATATTTTATTAAGTAAACTTTAAAACTTTACTTTATGTACGTTGCTAGTTTTCCATTTCCAATCAAAGCTTGAAACAAACAAAGAATGCACAAAAATCTAACCTGTGAAATCCAGCCATCAGTGACTAATCCTTGCCATAAGTCTCTTAGCATGTGATGTCTCGAAACTACCATGTCCTCTCCTTCGTTGTGTCCTCTATCGTCAACGACGGACTGAACGACAACCATTCTCCCACCTTGAATAAAATAACAAAAAAAATCAAAGTATGTAGTTAACAGCACCTACAAATTTAGCCAATAATAACGTATCGAGAGGTTTATCGAGGGTCTGGATATGGGAATTTGCCAGAAAAATGAGAACTTAAGTAGTTTAATTTTAACTAATATTTGTGGTCTGCATGAGATCTTCAAAACTAACTGATAGCTAAGAAATCAACAAAAAATCACCAAAAATTTTAGATGATAACTGAGGATCCAGCACACGGCCATCCACACCCTCGATCGTTATCTAATCAGGATGCATTCAGTTGGTCCGTAGTGTCGGCCGGTTTTTAGCTGTTTCTGGTTGACAACTCTCGATTCAAAGTAGCTAGCCGGGTCGAAAAGGGTAATTATTTCTTTTCATCACCTAGTGTCAGAAAATACTGCTAGTTCATAGTAAAGTAGTCTAAACAAGCAGTCGACCTCTCGCCACGTCTTGACTAATCATGCAGTCTTAAAAATTTCAGTATTGACATAAGTCTGTAATCCCTGTTAATTTCAACGAAATAGTTTAAAATGTGCACGGACAGGCCGTGACACCGTACATTATCCGCGTCAGGCGCTGAATTCAAGTTCTGTTTTTTGATAGGTCGGGTGATGTTATGGGCACGTGAAAAGTAAATCATAATGACAATTGAGACCATGCTAGACAACAAACAACAACAACAACAACAACAACAACAACGACGACGACGACAGCAACAACAACAACATATTTCAGTACCGGAATCTACCTGGAGCTAACTCCTTTGCTCTTGCCAATAACAATGTTTCCCAGTCTCCTGCAGCTTGTTTCTTGAACTTCTCTGCCTCTTCCGGGACCGTTATCATAGGTTGGTGTAGTGCTCCTGTAATATCACACGGCTTCTCGCTCAACCAGTGAAAGGCAGTGGCAGAAAATCCTAAATTGACTGTCGCAGGGGGGAGACACTGGCTGAAAAAGTTTGTTCCACATGCCGTGACGAACACGTTAGGAAAGTCGACGAAATAGCTTTTTGGACCTGGAATTAAACCTAAAAAAATATTACAGTCAAAACGTGCGTACCACATTGTTATCTGTCATCCTTACATAACAAATATCCTGCGTTATTAAATGGTATATTGCAATTCCTGCGTTTTGATTGGTTAACAGGCAATGGTATATAGGCTCATATACCATTGACCACAAATATCGTAGCCGATACGCGTCGTTTTCAATAAAAAAACAATTATTCCACTCGCGCTTGTTGGATATGAGATCATTATGGCCAACTCGGCGCTACGCGTCTCGTTGGCTATCTACCATCTCATATCCAACGTGCGCTCGTGGAATAATTGTTAAATATACGTAGGTTGCCTAGATTCGTCTGAAATCTTGCAAAGCGCTGCACAGCCACAATTTATCTCGCTGTTAAATCCGTTTCGTTGGCACTATGTTGAATAATAAAACAATTATCCTGCTCAATCTTGCGGAATATCGTCTGATTTTAGCCCACTCGGCCTAAGGCCTCGTCGGCTAAGTATCAGGCGATATTCCGCGCGATTTCGCAGGATAATTGTTAGTTAATAGTACGCGGCTTTACCAAAAAGAAATGGGAAAAATAAGAACAAATAATCAATGAAATAATATTTACATAACATATTTAATTCAGATGCATGGATAATTTAGCTAGTCGTTGTTGTCAAAAATGTACGCACCAGTAGTCTGTACATAATTATAAAGGTCTACAGTTAATTATTGCAAAAAAAAAAGAACTTTGAATTTACTGATAACAAAAGAGGTGATATATCCTTTGTTTATTTTGTTGCGAAAATCGTTTCTAAAGTCAAAACGCTAAGGACAAAAGCAATCAAACTAGACTCGGAAAAATATATTCAACAGAAACAGGAATACTCAACCTGAGTATGACCTTAAGGCGGGGGTACACCTGAAGCCTGTTTTTCCACCGCTAAACTTGGTTTAATGCGAATATCTCGTCCGCGTTTCAAGTAATCCAGAAGCTCTATGCCCATTTCACAAAGCTATGTTTAGCGGTGTTTTGAGAATTCTTTGGTGGTTTTTGGGGATGTTTGGAAAGAAGTAGTTTTTCTCAAAGGATTAGTAAAATTTGGATAAATAACAAATATAAAGATTTAATGTGATTTTAAAATTAGAATTTGAAGTTAACGATTAGTATATGGACATCCAAATTAGCATATGAACAGTCCCCTGACAACCTGGGGTGCTCTTGCCTGGGGGTCAACTGTCTGTTAGTGTTTCAAAAATAATTTTCTTTTCTTCCATCCCTTCCTTAAATCTCTTAAAATTTCACTCAAAATCGGATGTACCCCCCCAGATCCTGCCCTTCCACCCTACTTATATTACTACAGGGAAGTTTCAATTTCCTACTCTCTTTTTAGAAAAAAAGAACGCCTGTTTACAAGTTACATCGACCTCAAAGTCAATACCAAACCCTTTCAACGTAGATTGCCGACTGCCTAGAACGTTGCTTTCAGCTGATAATACGTGATTAAAGAGACGGTGTTCGCACCTTGCAAACGAAAAAACAGAGACTTGAAATCGTTGGAAGGCTGATCTTCATAAACAACGCTAATAGGCAGATCGTCACCATGCCTTTTCCTGAGCTCCTGCACGCATGCGTACAGTAGTGGCATGGAGGTACCCCCATCAGCACATCCATAGTCAGCAATGGTAAACACGGTTCCAGGCTCCACGTTCGTTGATTTTATAGCGTCCAGAACAAGGGGCGCGGCTTCAAAGATCACGTCATAGCAACCAAGGTCATTATCAGAGTAGTACCCAGATCCATCTTGGCCGTACGGGATGTGACTATGGGGAGCCTTAACCATGGAGAGTGAAACAGAAAATTATGGACAAGTTATAAACAGACGGGAAAACCAGGTTAATCGCAGGCGCTAAAAATGGCATTTGACGATAGATGAAAAGTCTCTTGAGACCGCTCCGATTTTAATTGATTATAAACGTTTACAATTTTATTACTTTGTTTTCTGCACTCAGTCAAAGCTATTCTGCGATCCATATTTTCAGCTTTCGAGTAGCATGACTAAAAATCGTTAAAGAATGCTACGTACAAATTTCCTTTCGTTTATCGACATTCTCTTCCTCGTCCAACCTCAGCCTCGAGTTCTTGCTCAATTTAAACTTGACACTAGATCTGTTGATGTAAAGCAGTAACATGTACTATAAAAAGTTCATTTAGAGTCTGGCAGGGCTATTTATTTTAAATTGGGAGCTCAATGGAGGGTGCTTCTGAGGGTAAAGGGTTCTTTTATCTTTATGTGTGAAGGTGTGAAACGAAAGAGGGATCATTTGTTTGAAGGACGATTGTGCCCTCAGATGAAAATATCAGTGGAGACACTTTAAAACATGACTAGTCCCCTGGAGGGTGGTAAAAGGTGAAGGGGGAGGGGGAGGGGAAGGTGGAGGTTGGGGGAGTGGGGGGTTCTGCGTCACCCTTCACGTAAAAATAAAATGGCCAAATCGCGCTTCACGCGAAACAAAATAGCAATGTAATGAAAGTAAGATTACCTATTGAAGAAGAGTGACTTGGGACCCAGTATGACGATCAGTCACGGCCACGGAGTTGTCACGCAATTTAGCACACGTAATCTTGTTTTCAACGCCCACTGGATAATTTTATGCAAGGAAAAAAGAATAACGGTTTACCATCACATTTAACCAGAAAAAACAAAAAACAAACAAACAACAAACAAACAAGCAGCAGCAACAACAACAACAACAACAACAACAAGAACAGACATTTCGACATACTCGTGAAATGAGGTCGATTCACGGTTCACGGCTATAAAATCTATTTTTTTCGAGAAACGAATAGCCATTTCACAATTCGCGGGTGGATTGGGGGGGGGGAGGGTCTTTCGCGGAACACGGAAAACCCTCCTAATACTATCCACCTCCTTCGCAGCGCGTGAAGGAGACTATACTAATTATGCATTCTCGTGGCTTTATATTTTATTATTGAATCATAACGAGCGTCGTAAATAATGTATGTAGTGCAAGGCACAACAAAAATAAATTTTATTGACGAAGTTCGAGGTGATGAATGATAAAACCCTATGTTGTTAAAGAGGTTATGAAATATTTTAATGTAAATCTATACTCAGTGGCATAACGACATCCTCGGCAACCCAGCTGAGCCGAGGCAGCTATAAGGAGACGGATCGAAGGAGACGTAATAGAGATGAATTATAGCAAGTGGCAAAATCGGCGCGAGTACCCCTGCTAACTGCCCCCGGCATCCCAAGGTGTGTTATGGTGAAATTTAAGAAATATACAAACGCCTCAAACATATTCCAAAGGTAATTAAGGTCAATGAAAGTCGGCATAAAACAGAATCTGGAGTAGTTGAGATTTTGTTCGGCAATCAACCGTGACAAAGTCATTCAAAGATACTATATGGTGGCATTTTGCATTTAAATTTGCTTTTTCCGGCTGTCTCTTGAAATAAATGATCACACGGCCAACAATCAATGCCGCCGTCTCCCTTCTGCCTTTAAAATCCATTGTAACTTACCTGGAACCAGCTCCTTTGGCCTCGGCAATAAACAGTAGCTCCCAGTCGAATGCAACGATTTTCTTTACTTCAATACCGTGATGTGAGTCGTTCGTCACGCAACTGGTGCATGGCAGTAGCGGAAAATGCCAGATTGACTACAAACGAACGAACGAACGAACGAACGAACGAACGAACGAACGAACGAACGAACGAACGAACGAACGAACGAACGAACGAACGAACGAACGAACGAACGAACGAACGAACGAACGAACGAACGCATGAACGCCGTGAAAGAACGAACGAACGAACGAACGAACGAACGAACGAACGAACGAACGAACGAACGAACGAACGAACGAACGAACGAACGAACGAACGAACGAACGAACGAACGAACGAAAGAGCGAGCCAACCGACCAGCCAACCAACCAACCAACCAACCTGCGAACGAAAGAACCAAACAAACAACACTAGCCAACCATGCAACCAACCAACCAACCAGCCACTGAACCAACCAACTAACAAACAAAGCATTAAACAGAGCATTAAATTTCAGACCCTATTCGGCACTCCAAGCCAGTACACCGCGCTCCCGGCCATGCAGACCACGCAATCTCTACTGGTCACAACAAAAAATGAGCCGATGCCCAAATTCCAAGTTTTGGCATGTCTTAGCAAATGGGCGATCTGACTTGCATTGAAAAAATAAAAGAAACCTTGCCAAAACGGGACCTAAAATTAAACACACCCTCGATGATAACGTTGGCAGTGAAAAGGTATGGCTTTATTAACTTAGACCAATTTTCATTGCTGTTGTTAATTATTGTGTAGCTAGTCCAATATGTCGCTTTAAAAATGCATTAAGTATTCTTTTAGAATTTTATAACCATTACTTCCGAAGATGTGTGATGCAGCACAAATTCAAAACATCGTTTCCATAGAAACGTTAAGTCAGGTAACCGAACAATTGACAGATTTCTCTTGTTGCTCTGCTTTCCGTCCGTACAGTGTAATAACGTGTCATATAGTTTGCATTCCCTTGACCTGATATGGTAAAATGGCGCTATGGTGGAATAATAAGAAGGATTATTCGGTCATAAAAAGGAACAAAATAAATAGCGCACGCATTCGCATCACGCGAACTTTGGTATATTGGACACTTAAGCTGCGCAAGCTCCAATTTGGTGAAAAATAGGGCGTGCTAAGAACCAATCAGATTCGAGAATTTTGAAACAGGTTCTTAGTTATTCTCCATGTTACGCCAGTGGCGGCTACGCGAGGGCGAAGGGCAAAATTGTATCATGAGTACTTCTGTAGAAACAGTCATCTCCGTTCGGCTGAGACTAGCATGGAATTTACTTGCCTGTCAGTTTTAAGCTTCGGTATTATCGTCTGCTTGTACACCGTGATATTACAAATTATGCATCCTTCTAGCTAGCCATTAGACCACTCTTAATTTCTAAAGGCTATTTTGACATGTAAAACTATCATGTTTTCTTGTTCATGTCTTTGAAATCTATTCAGCCAATAGTTCTTCATTTTACGCATTATTGTAGCAAACGCAGCTTGATAAGCAGCTATCGAATTGCCGTTAATCGTCTGTTAAGTAAAATTATTATCAATATTAACAGCCAAATTGAAACCTGCCCTTTTGAAAAGACGCGCTTTGCGGCCGCAAATGACTCCTAGCAGGCCGTTAATGCATTAACGGCCCTGCAGCTGACTGGTTCTCGGTTCATCAACCGATGGATGTGGCAATCAAGTAAGTTTGTTGAGGCGGGAAAACCTTTCAGGTGCGAACAGCTTGTGTACCCGGGAGTGGGGGACTCCCATATTGAAGGGACGGGGGTGCTCGTCGGGAAATTTTGAATATAACCCCTAAAAGAGACAAATCAGGGCGTTGCCGAACCTAATGCAGACCCCTAAAAGACTAAATATAACGAATCAAAATTCTTTCTTTTCCGTTTTTTTTTTGGCGTGCAACCCTTAACGAGACCTTGACGACTAAAACTTGTGACATTTTGCCTAAAACACCCTAAGCGAGACCAAAATCCGAAATTTACACCCCTAAGCGAGACGACGAGCATCCCCGTCCCTTTCATATGGAAGTCCCTCCTCCTCCTCCCCCCCCCCCCTTCCCCCCCCCCCCCCCCCCCTCCGGGCTTGTGTACAGCAAGCTTTGAAGTAAACGCAGTCACGAACAGTTTCTCGCTGAGCGAATAGTGTTCGAAAAGAAAAACCAAAGTCTATTTGTTATGAATGGGACAAAATGCAGCTAAAAAATTCCGATTTAGAAGCAAAAGCACAAGGCGAAGATACAAAGAGCATCTTCTTGTCATAGCCAGAGCTTGACGCGGAAGCTGACTGATGCCATTATAGAAGCGTTTTTAATTGGAGAAGTGATATTTAAGACGCTATTTTAAAATAGATATAGAAATTTTTAATTAAAGAAAATGGGCATCATTATATTCTACTTTTGTACCTGTTTAGGAGTGACAGTCAGAAAAACTAAGCCAGATCTTGTTTCGCGGGAAAAGTTGAAACATAAATTTCAGTCGAATCCAAGAGAGTCCATCCCCTTGCCGGGCATTTATAAAACTTTCTCGTAACATTTTCTCCAAATCCAGCATTACACTGGCACGGGCACGGGCACCTATGCATAACCAAATTAATACTCTGACCATACTCCTGACCACAGTGATATGTAAATGTACAAATGTAAACCGCCACCGAAAGTTTAAGTGTAAGGTCAGAATTTGCCTATCCACTACAACAGAGACATTGTCCTGTCTGATGACATTTATGAAATAATCCGCCGTTTTGCAAGGTTTCATCCAAGGAAAATGTAACTATGAAATTATGTCACAATGACTCAAAAACCCTGGAAAGTGGACTTTAGGAAGTTATAATCGAATATGCAAATCATCCATTCGTTTGCAACGTGTCACGCACTCCCATATTTATGATTTTTGGGGGATTGAAAGTGGCATATTTCAAACAAAATTCTGTTCAAGCTTTTAGACCGTGAGAAATTTTTACATTATTACATTTTTATACTATTTTACATTATCTTTGGCCTGACGAAATCAATAGTCTTCTTGACCTACGACATGCTATATTGCTTATCGTTGTGGATCAAATATCACATTGTTATCTGAAACGGTGACGGTTTAATAAATGTAAAATAAATATGTTTATATAGTCTGGAAGTCTATGAAATTTTAACTGACAAAACATAGCTAAAACCACGTGCATTTCCGCTAGTGCTTCTATAATTCTAGTTTTGCAGTAATGATAAAAAAAAAACGGAGAACATCACACTTCTACTTTTAATCAATCGAATTTCTGCATCAGAAAAATGGTTTCGCAACCGCGTGGCTTAACCGACTGAAGGTATCTAAGGCAAAACGTTTTATTTTTGTTTGTAAGAAAACGCGGCAGCTGTAACTGCGATTATTTGAATATTCTATGCGCCTATAATTTGCTTTTTATAATAACAAAACAAATTAATTAACAGAAAACCGCCCATGTAAGCTTTAATCAAACCTAAATGTTGTCCATCAGAAAAACTTAGCTGTCATTACAGCTAATTATATAGAGTCAGTGAGTACACCAAGCAGTGTTTACCTATAAAATAAAGAGTATTAAGAAATTACGCAGGGCATTAAGTCATTAAAGTCCACTAACAAGGTGACGGTTTAATAAAGGTAAAATAAATATGTATACATAGTTTGGAAATCTATGAAATTGTTACTGACAAAACATAGTTGAAACCACGTGCACTCCCGCGGCGAGTGCTTCTATTTTTGCAGTAATGATAAAAACACATTAACGGAAAACATCGCACTTCTACTTTTAATCAATCGAATTTTTGCATGAGAAAAACTGTTTCGCATGACAAAACGTTTTATTTTGGTTTTTAAGAAAAAAAAGCAGCAGCTGTAACAGTGATTAGTTTAAATATTCTAGGCGCCTATAATTTGCTTTTTATATTAACAAATCAACTTCATTAACAGAAAACCGCCCATGTAAGCTTTAATCAAAGGATGTTACTAAAACGGGGAATGGGGAATGGGGAATGGGGAATGGGATGATTCCGGGGAATGGGAAATTGAAATGGGAATTTGAAAAAAAAATTAAAAAAATCTATTTTTTTTAAAATTGAAAATAAAGAAACCAAATTAAAAAATGAAATAGAGAATAAATAAAATTAAATTAAAAAATTCAGCGGCGATTTTCGTAGAAAAGTTTTGTGAAACATTCTGCGGCAAATCTAAAAGAAGGGGATTGTCGAACACAAGGAGCAATTCACTACCTGAAGTTTAGAAAGTAACGAGAGAAATTTTACCAGGTATTCTCAATCTCGTTCTCAGAGGTCGCAAACCTCTCGGACAGCATCAAAGCAGCTGACCAAAGGTAGTGAAGACGAAAACGCGGCGAGTCTGGAGGTTGCAAAAGAAACGAGTGATATAAATTTTTATTCACCCTAGGGCCCTCTAGATCGGCAAGTACGTTACATCTGCTGAGGGTTATATTTCTACGATATTACCAACTGCATGATCACAGTTGTGTATCAATCAAGCTTAATTTTGAATGAAAACGAAATTGACAGTTTTTAAAATGCATAGCGAATTGTGTAGCCTGCAAATACAGCCGCCTCTCATTTGCTCGCGCTACGAAGAGCGAATGAGAGGCGGCTGTAATCGCAGGCTACGAATTGTGTGCTCCTTTGTCGTTCGGAGATGAGCAGTGATGTCCTTAAATTTTAAAAAATTCAAGAATTTCAGAAAGATCGTCTAGGGCAAACGAAATGAAACAAGAAAAGTTATGACGCAATTGAAGGTACAACTTCTTTTGAAAGTTGTTATTTTATTAGCGTACAAATAAACAGGAACTTTTAAATTGAGCTTAAGAAATGTAAACTTTTCTTATCACTAGTTAACCAATAGAGTTTGGTTTAACATGGCTTTTTTCATTAATACTACGAAATAATTAACGCTGATTTCCAGTCCGTACTTGGCAGTCTCGGGGTTTGTTTTCATGTTACACTTCGGTAACAGCGTACATGAATGTTTCTAGTCCGCCATTTTAGGTCGTTCGTTCAGGAATGCTCGATGAGCTGAAACGTCAGTTTGAAATAGCGTCGAGGCTGTTCTACTCGTTATTATTGGTTTGCAAGAACATCTGGTGCTAATAATGAAGAAAAAGGTTAGTTTGTCCTGGAATTTTTATTTTTGCTTGTAAACTCTCGTTCGTGTGAGACTAACAGAAACATTACAGGCGGCCGGGACGTTGCGCGGTACGGACTGAAAATCATCTTGAACTCAACTAAACGATAAGAAATAACAACTCTAATTAACGGTTCGGGAACAAAGTTTTTGCGTACCTTCTAGCAACCACGTGCAGTCGAAAAATCGTATTACGCCGACTCCGAATAGTGTTGGTAAACGCTGACCACTATTTCCCATTTATTTATTTTCTATTTCATTTTTTTAATTTGTTTTCTTTTTTATTTGACATATATCCTATTATTATTATTGTATTGTATTTTTATTTTTTCAATTTAAAAAAAAATAGATTTTTTTTAATTTTTTTTTTCAAATTCCCATTTTTATTTCCCATTCCCCGGAATCATCCCATTCCCCATTCCCCATTCCCCATTCCCCATTCCCCATTCCCCGTTTTAGTAACATCCTTAATCAAACCTTAATGCTGTCCATCAGAAAAATTCAGCTGTCATTATTGCAGTTAATTATGTAAAGCCAGTGAGTACACCAAGCAGCGTTTGCCTATAAAATAAAGAGCGTTAAGAAATAACGCAGGGCATTAAGTCATCAAAGTCCACTGGCAGCACGTTCGTTAGAAGAATCCAATCCGTTCAATTCTTCACGATGAATAAGTCATTCTCCATGGTTTTCCTCTGCTTCATTGTTTCAGCGTTGGTTTTAACTCTCACTCAAGATGTTCGTGTAGAAGCTCTCCCTACTCTGCCCTGCCCGCGTAGACCGGGCTGCCCTGGCTATCCCGGGAAAAGACCTATATATCAAGCTGGAGATCAGAGGTAAATGACACAAAGCTCCTCAGGTTTTATAAGCACCTTGTCAGTTTTATTTCTTGCTAAAATAACAGGATTGATCGTTTTTAATATTTCTATAATTACTATTAACTGCTATGAACTGGAAAGAGATTTCAATCGAACAATCAAGTTTTACTAGTAAAGGTTAAAAACGAATAGAGGCTGGGAACGCTGTACACAAAACTATACAGAGCAATTTTATTTCTTTCAGTTTGATCTATTATCCTTAAATACTTAACAATCCATGTGTAGCGCTCAGAAGTGTATTTTAAATTCATGATAATCTCTTTAACAGTATTTGCAGAAACGATATGCAATAAGGAGAACCGCCTTGTTCTTTGTTTTCTAAGATTAATTGTTTGAATTGGTTCTGTTTTTGTGAAGCTGCTTTTTGCTTGTTTGTCACCTGTTGTGAGAGGAAATACGATTGGTTTGACATAACGAGCTAGCGACTCCTTATAAACTGCATATAAATTGACTGTTTGAACATTATTTTTAATGTTTTCTGACTATTTCTGTTTTCAGATGGTTCGAACCCAGAGAAGAAGCATTTGTCAAGTAGCCCGTTCTCTGAACTGTGCAGATGATCAATAACATACGAAGAGATATTGACGCGGAAACTGACTGATGCCATTGTAGAAGCATGTTTAACTAGAGAAATGATATTTATGAAGCTTTTTAAAAATATATATAGAAATTTTCAATAAAAGAAAATGGGCATCATTATACTCTACTTTTGTACCTGTTTAGGAGCGACAGTCAGAGAAACTAAGCCAGATCTTTCCTTTCCGGGCATTCACAAAACTTTTTCGTAAAATTTCCTTTATCCCGCATTACACTCTCACGGGCAAGGGCACGGAGTTTGAAGATAACAATTAGTACATGGACACCAAAACAGTCCCCTGATAACCTGGGGTGCTCTTGCGTAGGATTTAACTGTCTGGTGGTGTTCCAAAAATAATTTTCTATCTTCTATTCCTTCTTTAAACCTCTTAGAATTTCATTCAATATCGGGTGTACCCCCCCTCCTTTCACCTGAGATATAGCCTTCCCCCCCTACTTATCACTCCGGGAAAGTTTAAATTTCCTATGCTCCCTTAAAAAGCAACGCCTGTTAGATCGACCTCAAACTCAATACCAAACCCTTTCAACGGAGTTTGAATTGCCGACTGCCTAGAACGTTGCTTTCAGCTGAATACGTGATCAAAGAGGCAGTGTTCGCACCTTGCAAACGAAAAAACAGAGGCTTGAAATCGTTGGAAGGTTGATCTTAATAAATAACGCTAATAGGCAGATCGTCACCAGCTTTTGCACTAGGCTTAGCCACAAGTGGTGTTCCAAAAATAATTTTCTATCTTCTATCCCTTCTTTAAACCTCTTAGAATTTCATTCAATATCGGGTGTACCCCCCCTCCTTTCACCTGAGATATAGCCTTCCCCCCCTACTTATCACTCCGGGAAAGTTTAAATTTCCTATGCTCCCTTAAAAAGCAACGCCTGTTAGATCGACCTCAAACTCAATACCAAACCCTTTCAACGGAGTTTGAATTGCCGACTGCCTAGAACGTTGCTTTCAGCTGAATACGTGATCAAAGAGGCAGTGTTCGCACCTTGCAAACGAAAAAACAGAGGCTTGAAATCGTTGGAAGGTTGATCTTAATAAATAACGCTAATAGGCAGATCGTCACCAGCTTTTGCACTAGGCTTAGCCACAAGTGGTGTTCCAAAAATAATTTTCTATCTTCTATCCCTTCTTTAAACCTCTTAGAATTTCATTCAATATCGGGTGTACCCCCCCTCCTTTCACCTGAGATATAGCCTTCCCCCCCTACTTATCACTCCGGGAAAGTTTAAATTTCCTATGCTCCCTTAAAAAGCAACGCCTGTTAGATCGACCTCAAACTCAATACCAAACCCTTTCAACGGAGTTTGAATTGCCGACTGCCTAGAACGTTGCTTTCAGCTGAATACGTGATCAAAGAGGCAGTGTTCGCACCTTGCAAACGAAAAAACAGAGGCTTGAAATCGTTGGCAGGTTGATCTTAATAAATAACGCTAATAGGCAGATCGTCACCAGCTTTTGCACTAGGCTTAGCCAAAAGTTGCTCGGCAACTTTTCGGCAACTTTAGATTTTTTTCTGGTAATTTTTGCGATTTTCGGCAACTTTTAAAATTCTTGGCAACTTTTGATTTTTTTGGCATTTTTTAAAATTATTTTTTACTTTTTTCGCAATATTTATTAACTTTCGAAGGAAAATTCAGCTAAATTCAACTTGTTTATACTACTGTGTGAGTGTTTCATATTACTTTACATTATCCGTAAGAATACCTATCGCCCGACGAAATCAATAGTCTTCTTGAAACACGACATGCCATGCTTGTCGTTGTGGATCAAATATCACATTAATGTCTAACAAGGTGACGGTTTAATAAAGGTAAAATAAATATGTATATATAGCCTGGAAGTCTATGAAATTGAGACTGACATGGCTGAAACCACGTGCATTCCCGCGAGTGCTTTATTTCTGCAGTAATGATTATAATACATAAACGGAAAACATCACACTTCTTCTTTTAATCAATCGAATTTTTGCATCAGAAAAATTGTTTCGCAACTGCGTGGCTTATATTAACCGACTGAAGGTATCTATGACAAAACGTTTTATTTATTATAAGAGAAAAGAAGCAATTGTAACTGCGATTAGTTTAAATATTCTAGGCGCCTATAATTTGATTTTTATCATAACAAAACAACTTCATTAACAGGAAACCGCATATGTAAGCTTTAATCAAACCTAAATGCTGTCCATCAGAAAAAACTCAGCTGTCATTATTGGAGTTAGTTACCTCAAACTCAATACCAAACTCTTTCAACGGAGTTTGAATTGACGACTGCCTAGAACGTTGCTTTCAGCCGACAATGCGTGATCAAAGAGACCGTGATCAAGGTCGGGAGCACATTGCGTCAAGGTATATTACCTTGAATGCTTACACGAGAATTACATTGTGAAATATATATCGGATTGTGTAGGTACAAAAGAAAATAGATTACGTTACCAGTATGTTCATCAGCACAATAGACTGAAGATTTATGTGGAACATATATACTAGAATATTCCTTAAATGCTCAGCAAGGTTAAAAACAAATATAGAAACTGCTATACATAAATAAATATAGAAACGCTGTACACAATACTTACAGAGTAATTTTATTTCTTCCAGTTTGATCTATTATCCTTAAACACTTAACAATCGATGTGTAGCGCTCAGAAGTGTATTTTAAATGCCTGGTGCTCTCTTTACCAATTTTTGCAGAAACAATATGCAATAAGGAGAACCGCCTTGTTCTTTGTTTACTAAGATTAATTGTTTGAATTGGTTCTGTTCTTGTGAATGTGAAGCCGCTTTTCGCTTGTTAGTCTCCTGTTTGAGAGGAAATACGCTTGTTTTGACATAACGAGCGAGCAACTCCTTATAAATTGCATATAAATTGACTGAACATTATATGAAATGTTTTCTGACTATTTCTGTTTTCAGATGGTTCGCACCCGAAGAAGAAACATTTGTGAAGTAGCCCGTTCTCTGAACGTAATAACATACGAAGAGTCAGAGCTTGACGCGGAAACTGACTGATGCCATTGTAGAAGCTTGTTTAACTAGAGAAATGATATTTAGGATGCTTTTTTAGATTGGATATGGAAATTTTCAATTAAAGTAAATGGGCTTCATTATACTCTACTTTTGCAATTTTGTCTGATCAGGAGCGACAGTCAGAAAACCCAAGCCAGATCACCAAAACAGTCCCCTGACAACCTGGAGTGCTCTTGCGTGGGGGTCAGCTGTCTGTTCCTCCTCAATTTAATTTTCTTTCTGATCCCTCTTTTAAACATCTTAAAATTTCACTCAAAATCGGGTGTACCCCCCTCCCCCCCCCCCCCCCCCCCTTAACCTGGAAACTACCCTTCCTCCATACTCATCACTCCGGGAAAGTTTAAATTTCCTGTACTCCCTTAAAAGAAGAACGCCTGTTTACATGTTAGGTCGACCTCAAATTCAATATCAAACCATTTCAACAGAGTTTGAATTGCCAACTGCCTAGATCGTTTCTTTCAGCTGACAATACGTGATCCAATTAAGCAATAGACCACACTTTCTTGGGGTTTACCGGCGCAATAAACCCCCGCGGGATGTTGGGAGAACACGAGAAAAGCTTGTAAATCAAGAACCGTCAGGCGAGTGATTTACAAGCTTTTCGAGTGTTCTCACAACATCCCAAGGGGGTTTATTGCGCCGGTAAACCCCTAGAAAGTGTGGTCTATTGCTTTTATGAACTAACTATCGAAAACGATTTTTATAGATATGGGAATCTATTTTATATTTCGTGATCAACAACCTTATTCTCAACATGTTCGTCGAATTAAGCAGTAAACCAATCACAGCGGCGGAAAAAAATAAAACACAGGTTCAGCTTCACCGATCGCTCGCAACAAAATCAACGAACCGACGCACCGAAAACGTTTAAAAGTCCGTTTAAAGCTGTAAAAGTCATAAGAAAGGGAAGAGAAAGGCAAACGGTAAACGGAACAAAGTGTATTCAACGATTTAAAGTTGCTTTTACAACGAAATTTAGCAAGCTGTGATCGGAGTCATTCATCGCGAAAGCGAAGGACTGCACGAAAAGTGTGCAAGTTTACAAACCTCACAGACCGCCGAAATTATTTAGAATAATTAAAGGCTAGTTTCAGAAACTCTGCTTCGAAAATTTTATTTCGGACTTATTTGTCACGTAATTTTTTGTTTTCGCCAAGCCACAGACTTTACAGAAAGTACTGAAATTGCATAAAACTAGAATTAATAAATTCAAGCGCGTACAAGAACACAGTGTTTGTTTCTGCCATCGAGATAATCCAAGTAAGCTTTCAACACGATCAATTTGAGGTTTTTTTTTTTTTTCTTTCAAATAAGGTTTTTGAGTGAATGTTGAATGAAAAGATGTCCATATAGTTTTATTCCAGCCCGGTAAACGCGTAACTGTTTATTGTGTTCCTTCTCATTTGATTGTTTCTGCGTTCTGTTTTGTTTTATTTTCTCCTAGCTATACGCTTAGTTCTTTCGCTCCACTGAACTGCGGCGGGAGGCAAAATTCACTGTTGTGAACCACCCTTAGTAAATATTCATTATGATCATTTATTAGAATCATATCTTCTGTTTTAATCATCAGATAGACCAAAATTAGACATTAAACTAACGTTATTAAATTATTCGTCCTTACGCGTAGTCGAGCGTAGTACTGCCTTGTCGGGGAGCGGGAGTTTACCGGTACAATAGAACATAGGTTTTTGACTTTTTTGTCAAATCAGAGTGCGCGTAGTATCTGAGGTTAGTTCATAAAAATGCATAAAGTATTCTTTTAGAATTTTATAGCCATTACTTCCGAAGATGTGTGATGCAGCACAAATTCAAAACATTGTTTCCATAAACACGTGAAGTCAGGTTACCGAACAATTGACAGATTGCTCTTGTTGCTCTGCTTTCCGTTCGTATTTTTACCCTGTTCTACAGTGTAATAACGTGTCATATATATAGTTTGCGTTCCCTTGACCTGATATGATAAAATGGCGCTATGGTGGAATAATAAGAAGGATTATTCGGTCATAAAAAGGAACAAAATAAATAGCGCACGCATTCGCATCACGCCAACCTTTGTTATTGGACACTTAAGCTGCGCACGCTCCAATTTGGTGAAAAATAGGGCGTGCTAAGAATCAACTAGATTCGAGAATTTTGAAACAGGTTCTTAGTTATTCTCCATGTTACGCCAGTGGCGGCAATGCACGGGGCGACAAGCAAAATTGTATCATAAGTACTCCTGTAGGAACAGTCATCTCTGTTCGGCTGAGATTAGCATGGAATTTACTCGCTTGACAGTTATAAGCTTCGGTATTTATCGTCTGCTTGTACACCATGATATTACAAAATATGCATCATTCTAGCTAGCCATTAGACCACTCTTAATTTCTAAAGGCTATTTTGACATGTAGACTATCATTTTTTCTTGTTCATGTCTTTGAAATCTATTCAGCCAATAGTTCTCCATCTTTCGTATTATTGTGGCAAACGCAACTCGATAAGCAACTATCGAATGGCCATGAATCGTCTGTTAAGTAAAATTATTATCAATATTAACGGCGAATTTGAAAACTGCCCTTTTGAAAAGACGCGCTTTGCGGCTGCAAATGACTCCTAGCAGGCCGTTAATGCATTAACGGCCCTGCAGCTGACTGGTTCTCGGTTCATCAAACGATGGATGTGCCAATCAAATTAGTTTCTTAAGGCGGCAAAACCTTTCAGGTGCGAACAGCTTGCGTACAGCAAGTTTTGAAGTAAACGCAATCTCGAACAGTTTCTCTTTTCTTTTTTCTTTTTTCTTTCTATTTGTTATGAATGGGTCAAAATGCAGCTAAAAAATTCCGATTTAGAAGCGAAAGCACAAGGCGAAGATACAAAGAGCATCTTCTTGTTGTCTTACGAGAAACATAACACGACACGGTTCACGTTAATTTGTGTTTCTGCATGGGGTCCAGATAAATTAACTGAAGCATTGCGAGAATTTTACGCCTAGGCTCAATTGGAAAATGCAAGTTCGTAAAGTCCATGACTTCTTAACCCATTGTAGATTATTTTCAGAGACATTGCAGTTCTTTTTAACTACACCTATACAATACATGGGCCTCAGTGTAGCAAAGCACAAAATTTTCAACGCGTTTTATTGAACATGTAAAGCTGACTAAATGTGTTAGTTATCTGGATATGTTTTGGTCTTGTATATTGATAATAATGATAATAAAGTGGGCGCAAATAAATAATATTCCCGAATAAAGTCAATTTATTGTCCTAGTATAATAAAGGAAGGCAGTAGGAAGAAATTGTCTTGTTTCATTGTGTAACCAGTTTCTTTTTTGGGGTCAGTCCCCGTTCACACAATGCGCCTTACGCTTTCCAGGTTTGTGAACTTGATAGTAACTTATTTATATCAGCTATTCTGCTATTCAAGCACAAGAAAACTCAAGCAGCGAAAAAGTAATCATGGTGAAAACTTATTTATAGCAATCAACAGGAACAATCGCTCAAACACGAGTGATCATTTCCTACAAAATGGATATTAATAAATATAAAACTGGAATTCACAAATCATTTTCCTTAAGACAACGTCGGTTCGCTCCCTTTTCTGTTTTTTAATTTGCCCCTTTGACGGCATTAAATATTCTAGTTTTTCGAAAACAGAGAAGGGGTTGATCAACGTTTAAGTGGATTTCGGACTGTTGATGAAATGAGAAATAAATTAAAAGGCGTCTGCACATCTGAGTTTTCTTGTTGTCAATTTACAGCTGCGAATACGTTAGAGCATGTTGCATTGTTAGTTGCATTGGCAGGATTTGCTATTTTTACGAGATAACTTTTTGTGGCCGCTTTCTTGAATTGCTAAACATTTACGCCTCGTTAAGTTCGTAGAGAATCTTTTATATTTGTACGCACTATATTGACCCAGCTGTTATTACAGACAATAGGCCATTTCCGAGTTGCCTTTTGCCTCAGTTTTGAAACGAGTCTTCGTGCGAACCTTTTCAAATGAAAAGGACTTTGATTTGCATGAAAATGGACGTGAAGGTGGAACACATTTTCATATGAATGGTTTCGCACGTAGACTCGCTTCGAAACAGAGGCAAAGGGTAACTCGGAAATGGCCTATTATGTAAAGTCAAGGGAATGCCAGGCAGCGTTTACCTATAAAATTAAGAGTTTTAAGAAATTACGCAGGCCATTAAGCCATCAAAGGTCCGCTGGCACAACGTTCATTACTAGAATCCAATCTGCTATTCTCTTCACGATGAATAAGTCATTCTCGATTGTCTTCCTCTGCTTTACTGTTTCAGCGTTGTTGCTGGCTCTCACTAAAGATGTATATGTAGAAGCTGTTTCTACCTTTCCAGTTGCCTGCCCGTATAGACCGGGCTACCCTAACTATCCCGGGAAAGAGGTATATCAAACTGGATATCAGAGGTAAATAACACAACGCTCACAGTTTTATAAGCCCATTGTCGATTTTATTTCTTGTTAAAATAACAGGATTGATGTATTTCTAACTCATCACTACTAATTAACTGCTACGAACTGGAGAGAGATTTGAATCGAACGATCGAGTTTTAGAAGGAGGGTAATGAGGAGGGCAATTTTATTTCTTTCAGTTTTTTTCTATTATCCTTAAATACCTAACAATGGATGTGCAGCGGCCAGAAGTGTATTTTTAATTCCTGGTGTTCTTTTTTACAATTTTTGCAGAAAAGATGCAATGCAGAAAACCGACTTTCACTTTGCTTTCTAAGATTAATTGGTTAAATTCGTTCTGTTCTTGTGAAGCCGCTTTTATTTTTTATTCGTTTGTCACCTGTTGTGAAAGGAAACACGATTGTTTTGACATAACCAGCTAGCGAAAGCTTTCTTATAGACATATAAATTGACTGTTTGAACATTATTTGAAATGTTTTCTGACTATTTCTGTTTTCAGATGGTTCGCACCCGAAGAAGAAGCATTTGTGAAGAAGCCCGTTCTCTGAACTGTGCAGATGATTAATAACATATTAAGAGAGCTTGACGAGGAAACTGACTGATACCATTTTGGGTCTCGCCCCATGTAAAGGAATCCAAGACGGTCTTGGATTCCGGATTCCACATCGTGGATTCCGGATTCCGGTGACTGGATTCCGGATTCCATGCCTATGGATTCCGGATTCCAGACGTTCCGAGATTCCGGATTCCAAAGGTTTTAACTCTGATGTTCATTCGTACTGCGATAGCAGATTCTGCTATTTAAGTACGAATTGAGTAAAATAAAATACCATTTTCTTTTCAATATATCAAAATGTGTTAATATCCTTAAACTGGCGTTCATACGGCATCAATTAAATTAACTTTTGATAAAATAATTAACTTGTTGGGGTACCTGTTAAGAAGAGGCGTCTCTGAAGTCCACTGAGTAATCCACAGCGTTGAAGCTATCTGACGAACTGTTCTCATCAAAACGATTATATCGTCAACAGAACCAAAAGTAGTAGGAATTGAAGTTTGGTGCTTTGAATGATGACAATGAATCGGAATAAATTCAAGTCTAGCTACACTCAGATAACTTCCCGGGCAATATTTGCCCATTGACAAGCAGATGCCGATAATCGCACGTGTCAGAGCTAGAGATCGAAAGAGAACGTAGCCGGAACGTACTTCTCGGGACTTCATAATTAACCCTACAAACCTTGCAATTTCCTTGTCTTGTTTTTGTTTTTCTTTCTTCTTTATTCTTGGACTCCTGCATACGAAATTCAAGTGAAAACATAAATTCGAGAAACAATCGAATTCAAATTACCGCACAAAGATTTCTCTTGATGTTCATATACCCGACACATGTCACACATGAATTCACGTAAGCAGGAGTCTACAACAAACTTTTATGACTAATACATACCTTTCCCGCTCAGCTTTATGCTTTCTCCGGTCTTTTAGAATCCTCAACGCAATGTCGAACAGTAGATCCAACAGTCGAAACAGTGAATAAACACACTAGCTCGAATATCTCGCTCGCCGGAAATTTAAAAAGTAACTTAATAATTGACTGGCGCCTGCAAGCATTTCTGCATGGGGTGAACATCCTGGACAAAAATTTTAAATGGCTTGCTTCGATTTTACCTTCAAGCAGGCTTGTCAACTACCGCTTCCACCAAAATCGCATTTATTGAGATTTCAGGACTTTCATTAATTTCGATTCCTTACATCTTGATACCGAAAACCGACGTACAAGAATAGTGAAACCCCCTATGGGGCCAAACAATTCCCGTGAACGGTGTTGACAGTTCTAAAAAAGTACGCTGTACTTGAAGTTAATTCAGGGCCAGAAAGGTCACAAATTTGACACAAAGACAATACAGTGCATGTCAAAATGGTGATCTTCAACAAATGATGCATGTGCCCTGGCCTTTTTAAGGATCAAAGACCACAATACCGCCGTGTTGACAAATATGATACTTTCAAGTGAGTGCGCAGATGTCAAAGTTTTTACAGAGAGGGTTTCGAGAGGTTGGATTCCGGATTCGAGAGGCTAGATTCCGGATTCCAAAGGCTGGATTCCGGATTCTTTTATATCGCTTTGTTTAATTTCATTGTTTTTAGTTCGCGTGTGGTATGCTAATTTCCTGGCATGGGGGGGGGGCAGCTTTTTGAATTCGTGGCAAGTTTTTTTAGTCAGTGCAGCCAGTGTACAACGCATTCATCGCAGTTTGGGATAGGATTTCTACGTATTTTTTCAGTGTTCGTCTTTTCCCGGCACCGTAACAAATGTAAGTTTCTGGTATTTTGTTTATTTAGGTTTCGGTTCGTATTGTTGTAAGTTTCTGTATTTTGTTTATTTAGGTTTCGGTTCGTATCGTTTTCAGTTTAGTTTATGTTGTAACTGCTGTTACTCATTATCTATTTCAGTTTTAACCACGCTGTACTAATGATGTCTCGTGCGTTTTCAAGTGTCTTGTCAGTTCCTTGCCGTATTTGGCAGTTTCACAGCGGGCGAATGAAAATAGAGCTTCCAGAGAGGTAGTGTCTTACTGACCATTTTAGAAGCGCGATTAATTAGACAACTTATATTAAGGAAGCTATTATAAAATAAATACGGAAATTTTTAAATTAAAGAAATTTGCATCATTATACGTGTCTTCTTTCTGTTTAGGAGCGACAGTCAGAAAAAAAAAACAAGCAAGATCTTATTTCGCGGCAAAAGTTGAAGAATCGAATTCAGTCAAATCCAAGAGACGCTTCCACTTTCCAGGCATTCATAATTTTTTTTCGAAAAATTACTTTCAAATCCCGCATTACACGGGCACGGGCACAGGCACGGGCATGTAACGTTTAGCCTTGCGTAATTATGTATTTGAAAGAAACGCCCTTATTTCGGGTTGTTGTTTCACAATTTCTATGTATTTCGTCTTCAAGTAGCAACCGTGTGCAAGCGTGACTCCAATTCTAAGGTATTAAAAATAAAGTTTCGACTAGCCTCCTCGCGGGCTCTTTTCGGGGCAGCGCGCGAGCTGAGCAATTCGCTGAGTAAACTCGCAGACACTCGTGCGCTGCCCCAAAGACAGCCTGCTCGCTGGCCACGTTTCAACCATTGCATCACCTTGCCCTTTAGCTCTCTTTAAAAACGAACAAACAAACGAACGAAAGAACGAACGAACGAACGAACGAACGAACGAACGAACGAACGAACGAACGAACGAACGAACGAACGAACGAACGAACAAACGAACAATGAGAAAAAAGAGACGAAAAAAAGAGTAATATTTATATTAAATTTCCAAAAGTCATGACCAGTCCAAAAATGGTCCGGAACCGATGTGTTTTGTAACAAAACAGTCAAGTTTTGCGGGGATATTTATAAGGCCCCTTTGCCTCCCCCCACCCCCCTCGAAAACTTGACGGTTTCTTTACAAGTGTCATCTGGGCCAACACCATTTCTTTGACGGTCCAGGCCAATTTTTGCTGTCACGTAAACTGCCTTATAGTTATCATACTTATAAGGCGGGAGAATTGTATGAAAGTGTTATTCTAGTAGCTATTTAACGTTATATTACGTCACTACGATATCACGCCAGCGCTATCTTTGATCCGCAATCTTGGATTTTGAAGATTTTTTTTGTCAGGAAATCTTTGCAGTTGTTTTGAAAACTCAAATAAAAAAAATAAGGAAGATAAAACATTAAATCGGCTTCATAGAAATCTCGGCAAAATCTCACTATTGCTATTTCCTCAAAATTAAAAACCAAATTTCAGTTTAACGCTCTTTCAAAACATTGTTTCCATAGAAACGTAAAGTCAGGTGACCAAACAGTTGATCCAAAACTTGTTCTGATATACTGATTTTTACAGGTTTTTGAGTCAAGTTTCAAACAAGTTATATGGAAACGGAACTAAAGAGATTCTCACGAAGTATAGAAGGGGGAAAGCCTCAGAAGGCTATTTTGACATGCAAAAATATCATGTTCTCTTGTTCATGTCTTTGAAATCTATTCAGCCAACAATTCCCTCACTTTAAGTATAACTGTAGCAAACGCAGGCCGATAAGGCACTATCGAATGGCTAATAATCGTCTGTTAAGTAGAACTATAATAAAGAAATGCGGAAGGAAGAAATTACCTTGTTTTATTGTGTATTAAGTTTTTTGGGGTCAGTATGCGCTCACACAATGCGCCTTACGCTATCCAGGTTTGTCAGCTTGATAGTAATTTTATTTTTATTAGCTATTCTGCTATTTAAACACAAGAAAACTCAAGCAGCAAAAAAGTAATTATGATGAGAACTTTTTCATAACGATCAACAGGAACAATCGCTCAGATAGAATTTACTACAAGATTTACTACATGTGTACTAATTTACTACAAAATGGATATTGATGAATATAAAACTGCAATTCAAAAATCAGTCTCCTGAAGAAAGCAGGAAAGCGTCGGTTCGCTCCATTTTTTGTTTAATCAGCAGATCAGCTCGTTATCTCTTTCGCGTGATAGATGATAAGGCGCATGACTCAGCTAGCAAGGAAAGAGAATAATATATAATCGTTCCCGCGAGTAAGAGTAGTCGGTCCAACCCAGAGCATAAAACAAGACAGATTTGCTATTTTTACGTTTTTAGTTAGATACGAGATTATTTTCTGTGGGCGGATTCTTGAATTGCCGAACATTTACGCCCCGTTATATAAGTACGTAGAGAGGGAGCGTTAGAATTTCCCTCCATTTTTTTTTTTTTTTTGCCATATTGGTACAAACTATGATGAGGCTACTTTTGATATATAAAATCAATGAGGACACCAAGCAAGGTTTTCCTATAAAATAAAGAGAGAAATTACGCAGAGCATTAAGCCATCAGTGTCAACTGGCAGCACGTTCATTACAGAAATCCGATCCGTTCTATTCTTCGTGATGAATAAGGTTTCATTCTCGATGGTTTTCCTCTGCTTCATTTTTTCAGCGTTGTTGTTGACTCTCACTCAAGATGTAGAAGCTCAATCGCTGACTTTTGTACTCCCCTGCCCGTATAGACCGGGCTGCCCTGGCTATAAGCCCGGCGGGAAAGGAACTATACCAAACTGGAGATCAGAGGTAATGACACAAAGCTGAGATTTTATAAGCACCTTGTCAGTTTTATTTGTTGCCAAAATAACAGGACTAATGTATTACGTTTTCGAAGGACGGTTAAAGTTAAAAACAAATAGACCCTGGAAACGCTCTACAGGAAACGTACAGAGCAATTTTATTTCTTCCAGTTTGCTCTATTATCCTTAAATACCCATGTTAACAGTAGATGTGCAGCGACTAGAAGTGTATCTTAATTTCCTGGTGTTTTTTTTACTATTTTTGCGGAATCGATGCAATGCAGACAACCGACTTTCTCTTTGTTTTCTTAGATTTATTGTTTGAATTGGTTCTCTTCTTTCTAAGTCGATATTTGTTTGTTTGTCACCTTGTGTGGGAGGAAACAAGCTTGTTTTGACCTAAGGAGCTAGCGACTGCTTCCTTATAGGCAAATAAATTGACTGTTTGAACATTATTGAAATCTTTTCTGAATATTTCTGTTTTCAGATGGCTCGCACCCGAAAAAGAAGTATTTGTGAAGCAGCCCGTTCTCTGAACTGTGCAGATGATTAATAACATATCAAGAGAGCTTGACGCGCAAATTGACTGATGCCATTATAGAAGCGTGTTTACTTAGAGAACTGATATTAAGGAAGCTTTTTAGAATAGATATGGAAATTTTCAATTAAAGAAAATTGCATAATTGTACGTGTCTTTTTTTATGTTTAGTAGCGAAAGTCAGAAAAGCCAGGCAAGATCTTTGTTTCGCGGCAAAAGTTGAAAAATCGATTTCAGTCAAATCTAAGAGAGTCCATTCCCTCCCCGGGCATTCACAAAACTTTCTCGTGAAATTTCCTTCGAATCCCGCAAAACACCGGCACGGGCATTCACGAGCATTTGCACGGGCATTTAACGTTTAGCCTTGGGTTAGCGTAATTACGTTATTGAAAGAAACCGCCCTTATTAATGTTTTTTTTTTTCATGATTTATATGTAGTTTGTCTTTAAGTATCAACCGTGTGTAAGCGTAATCAAAATTCTAACCAATAAGGTAATAACAATAGCGTTTCGACTAGCCTGCGAGAGTTGCCGCGACGTTTGGTAAGCAAAGGGAGCCGCTGAGTAATTTTGCGGAGACTCGCGCGCTTCCCCAAAGAGAGCCTGCTCGCAGACTACATTTCGACAATCGCACAACCTTGCCCTTTAGCACTCTTTAGAAACGAACAAACGAACCAACAAATTAAAGAAACCAAAAACTACTTTGACATCGAGGGCCTCAGAAGAGTTCCAGGGGATTGCCAATACCATGAAAACGTGCCCCTGGTATTCCTGTATTGAAAAAAAGAAGCAATTGTTCAGAGATGATAAATGCATGCAGGATTAATTTTCCAGTTATCATTGCCATCAACTGTATTTCCTGTTAAGAGGCTATAAGTCTGTAAAATTATCTGAGGAGTGTGTTGCAGCCGGTTAAACCTTATGTTAATTGTCATGCGGGCGATAACTTAATAAACACATTCCTTTTTATGGCATTTTTCACTCGCTTTGGCTTATGGTGGGCTTAAAGTAACCTTCTAGCGAATTTACTTCGTCCTGTATTGAACTCGTATTTTCTCTAGTTTACTGTTTCTTTTTTGTTCAATTACCATTTAGGCACTCACAAGATCTATCCCATGACCCTCTCTGCACTTAGTGATTTCGTTCTCGTACCGTTTAAACAGCTTGTCTACCATTCTTTGCTCTTCTTACTTTGATCATGTATCAGAAAGATCTATGGGTAAAAATAATGCACATTTTCACTATACATGGGTTATTAAATAAGCGAGAGGTTAAGGTGGCTAGGTATATATTGGTCAGGAACAAAGCCAATATTCTGCCATCTTGGCCGAAAAAGATTGGGCAATATCGCAGATAATTATTTGTGATTGGTTCTTTCTTGGTTGGCCATGCGGACCGTTTCCATGGAAACATTCACAAGTCGTTAATTTTCGTTTACGAAATCCTGGAAATTTAAAATTTGTAGCTAAAACGAGTGCCTTCGAATAATTTACTTACTAATAAACTAGCTTGCTCGAGCCGGTATTGGGAATATTGGCCCTCTGCCGTTTTTCTACGGACCTCGCTGCGCTCGGTCCGTACTGCCACGACCTAGGGCCAACATTCCCCAGTACGGCCCTCTCGCTCAGTTAATAAGAGGTTATTATTATTCCACTATTGCGCCATTTTACCATGTTAGGTCACGAGAAGCGCAAAATGTGACGCATTATTACATTGTAGAAAAAAGCAAAAATTATGGACTCAAAACGGAGCAACAAAATGGCCGGACAAAACGTTTCAAACTTTGACTTGTTTGACTTATTTTTGGTGGGATAATAAATCCCTTGTTCGATACATGGTTTAACATATATTACAAGCGGACATTTGACTTGTTGCAGGTATATTTACTCGCCCCTACGCGGTTCGGAAAAATGCTACGCAACTCGCAGAATATCCACGCGTATTATATGTTAAAACATCGAAAAAGGTGTATGAACATCATTTTCCGAAACATGGTGGACAATACTTCCGAGTCGGATCAACTTTGGTAGTATTTGGATCAACTTCGGAGATCTTCGGAAGACTTCAGAATAAAAAGTAATATTTACAGTAAATTTCCTAAGAGTCATGAGCAGTCCAAAAATGATCCGGATCCGATCTGTTTTGTAAAGAAACAGTCACGTTTTCGCGGGGGTATAAATAATGCCCCTATGGCTCCCCGAGAACTTGACTGTTTCTTTACAAATCTCACCTGTGCCAACACCACTTTATTGACGGTCCAGGCCAATTTTTGCTGTCGTATAAACTGCCTTATAGTTATCATACTTATTCGGCGGGTGAATCCTATGAAAGTGTTGTTCAAGTAGCTATTTAACATTATAATACTTCGCTATGATATCACGCCAGCGCTATCTTTGATCCACCATCTTGGATTTTGAACTTTTTTTTCTGTCAGGAAATCTCTGTAATTGTTTTGGAAACTTGAACACAAAAAAAAAAGGATAAGAAAACCGTAAAACGGTTTCATAGAAAATCTCGGCAAAATCTCACTGTTACTATTTCCTCAAAATTAAAAACCAAATTTCTGTTAAACGACCTTTCAAAACATTGGTTCCATAGAAACATGAAGTCAGGTGACCAAACAATTGACACACAAAAAAATTGTTCTTATACTTTTTTAGGTAGCCCGAAACGTTGGCCACTATTGCTCCGTCAACGAACAAGGTATGAACAGAATTAATGACGCTTGAATTAATAATAGTAAAAGCACTGAATGGAGTCCAATTCTGTCTGTAATCAAAGTAGTGATTAACAAAACCGGACAACCGCGCAGTGGGAGCCCGACTAGTTTAACCTATTATCAATAAATCGTAAGTAAAAAAAAAAAAAAATGGAGGAAACATTAAAACAATGCGAAGCCTGTTGAGGATTTATCATCTTTATGATAAAAAAGCCGAATTTTGAGACTGAAGGTTCTAGGAATATGAAGGATTATTCAGTCATATCAAGGAACCAAATAAATAGCCCATGCATGCGCGACACGCGAACTTTGTTTTTGGGCAACTTGTGATTGAAACCTTAAGCTGCACGCGCTTCAATTTGGTGAAAATAGGTCCTACTAAGAACCAATCAGATACGAGAATTTTTAAAACAGGTTCTTAATTATTCTGTATGTTACGCCAGTGACGGCAATGCGCGGGCGACAATCAAAATTATATCATCCTACTTCTTTTGCAACAGACATCTTTGAACGGCTAAGACTGAAATTTACTTTCCTGTCGGTTATACGCCTTTAATTAAACACCGTCTGTTTGCAAAATACCGTCTGCTTGATATTACAAAATAAGCATCATTCTCGCTTAGTTTCTCAAAAGCAAAAAAAAAAAAATAATAAACCGCATTCTTAACAACATGAAATACTGATCTTTACAGGTTTTCGAGTCAAGTTTCAAACTAATTACATGAAAACGAAATTAAAGAGATTCTCACGAAGTATAGAAGAGGGGACAGTCCCAGAAGGCTATTTTGACGTGTCAAAATATCATGTTCTCTTGTTCATGTCTTTGAAATCTATTTAGCCAACAATTCACTCACTTTTGGTATAACTGTAGGAAGCGCAGGCCGATAAGGCACTATCGAATGGCTATTAATCGTCTGTTAAGTATAACTATAATAAAGCAATGCAGAAGAAAGAAATTACCTTGTTTTATTGTGTATCCAGTTTTTTGGGGTCCGCATGCGCTTACACAATGCGGCTTACGCTTTCCAGGTTTGTCAGCTTGATAGCAATTTATCTTTATTAGCTATTCCGCTATATAAACACAAGAAAACTCAAGCAGCGAAAAACTAGTTACGATGAAAACTTGTTCATAACGATCAACAGGAAAATGGGTAAAATAATGCACATTTTCACTATACATGGGTTATTAAATAAGCGAGAGGTTAAGGTGGCTAGGTATATATTGGTCAGGAACAAAGCCAATATTCTGCCATCTTGGCCGAAAAAGATTGGGCAATATCGCAGATAATTATTTGTGATTGGTTCTTTCTTGGTTGGCCATGCGGACCGTTTCCATGGAAACATTCACAAGTCGTTAATTTTCGTTTACGAAATCCTGGAAATTTAAAATTTGTAGCTAAAACGAGTGCCTTCGAATAATTTACTTACTAATAAACTAGCTTGCTCGAGCCGGTATTGGGAATATTGGCCCTCTGCCGTTTTTCTACGGACCTCGCTGCGCTCGGTCCGTACTGCCACGACCTAGGGCCAACATTCCCCAGTACGGCCCTCTCGCTCAGTTAATAAGAGGTTATTATTATTCCACTATTGCGCCATTTTACCATGTTAGGTCACGAGAAGCGCAAAATGTGACGCATTATTACATTGTAGAAAAAAGCAAAAATTATGGACTCAAAACGGAGCAACAAAATGGCCGGACAAAACGTTTCAAACTTTGACTTGTTTGACTTATTTTTGGTGGGATAATAAATCCCTTGTTCGATACATGGTTTAACATATATTACAAGCGGACATTTGACTTGTTGCAGGTATATTTACTCGCCCCTACGCGGTTCGGAAAAATGCTACGCAACTCGCAGAATATCCACGCGTATTATATGTTAAAACATCGAAAAAGGTGTATGAACATCATTTTCCGAAACATGGTGGACAATACTTCCGAGTCGGATCAACTTTGGTAGTATTTGGATCAACTTCGGAGATCTTCGGAAGACTTCAGAATAAAAAGTAATATTTACAGTAAATTTCCTAAGAGTCATGAGCAGTCCAAAAATGATCCGGATCCGATCTGTTTTGTAAAGAAACAGTCACGTTTTCGCGGGGGTATAAATAATGCCCCTATGGCTCCCCGAGAACTTGACTGTTTCTTTACAAATCTCACCTGTGCCAACACCACTTTATTGACGGTCCAGGCCAATTTTTGCTGTCGTATAAACTGCCTTATAGTTATCATACTTATTCGGCGGGTGAATCCTATGAAAGTGTTGTTCAAGTAGCTATTTAACATTATAATACTTCGCTATGATATCACGCCAGCGCTATCTTTGATCCACCATCTTGGATTTTGAACTTTTTTTTCTGTCAGGAAATCTCTGTAATTGTTTTGGAAACTTGAACACAAAAAAAAAGGATAAGAAAACCGTAAAACGGTTTCATAGAAAATCTCGGCAAAATCTCACTGTTACTATTTCCTCAAAATTAAAAACCAAATTTCTGTTAAACGACCTTTCAAAACATTGGTTCCATAGAAACATGAAGTCAGGTGACCAAACAATTGACACACAAAAAAATTGTTCTTATACTTTTTTAGGTAGCCCGAAACGTTGGCCACTATTGCTCCGTCAACGAACAAGGTATGAACAGAATTAATGACGCTTGAATTAATAATAGTAAAAGCACTGAATGGAGTCCAATTCTGTCTGTAATCAAAGTAGTGATTAACAAAACCGGACAACCGCGCAGTGGGAGCCCGACTAGTTTAACCTATTATCAATAAATCGTAAGTAAAAAAAAAAAAAATGGAGGAAACATTAAAACAATGCGAAGCCTGTTGAGGATTTATCATCTTTATGATAAAAAAGCCGAATTTTGAGACTGAAGGTTCTAGGAATATGAAGGATTATTCAGTCATATCAAGGAACCAAATAAATAGCCCATGCATGCGCGACACGCGAACTTTGTTTTTGGGCAACTTGTGATTGAAACCTTAAGCTGCACGCGCTTCAATTTGGTGAAAATAGGTCCTACTAAGAACCAATCAGATACGAGAATTTTTAAAACAGGTTCTTAATTATTCTGTATGTTACGCCAGTGACGGCAATGCGCGGGCGACAATCAAAATTATATCATCCTACTTCTTTTGCAACAGACATCTTTGAACGGCTAAGACTGAAATTTACTTTCCTGTCGGTTATACGCCTTTAATTAAACACCGTCTGTTTGCAAAATACCGTCTGCTTGATATTACAAAATAAGCATCATTCTCGCTTAGTTTCTCAAAAGCAAAAAAAAAAAAATAATAAACCGCATTCTTAACAACATGAAATACTGATCTTTACAGGTTTTCGAGTCAAGTTTCAAACTAATTACATGAAAACGAAATTAAAGAGATTCTCACGAAGTATAGAAGAGGGGACAGTCCCAGAAGGCTATTTTGACGTGTCAAAATATCATGTTCTCTTGTTCATGTCTTTGAAATCTATTTAGCCAACAATTCACTCACTTTTGGTATAACTGTAGGAAGCGCAGGCCGATAAGGCACTATCGAATGGCTATTAATCGTCTGTTAAGTATAACTATAATAAAGCAATGCAGAAGAAAGAAATTACCTTGTTTTATTGTGTATCCAGTTTTTTGGGGTCCGCATGCGCTTACACAATGCGGCTTACGCTTTCCAGGTTTGTCAGCTTGATAGCAATTTATCTTTATTAGCTATTCCGCTATATAAACACAAGAAAACTCAAGCAGCGAAAAACTAGTTACGATGAAAACTTGTTCATAACGATCAACAGGAACAATAGCTCAGACACAATTTACCAAAAAATTTGCCACTAATTTACTACAGAATGGATATCGATAAATATAAAACTGCAATTCACAAATCAATCTCCTGAAGAAAGCGTCGGTTTGCTCCATTTTTTAAATTTTGTTTATAATTTGCCATATTGGTACTCGCAATCAGCTCGTGATCTCTCTCGCGCGATCGATCTATCTCGCGTGATAGATAAAAAAAGCGTGACTCATCTACCGAGAAAAGAAAATAATTTACAATCGTTCCCGCGAGCAAGAGTAGCCGGCCAGCCCAGAGCATCAAACAAGGCGGATTTGCTGTTTTTACGTTTTTAATAAAATACGAGATAATTTACTGTGGGCGGCGGATTCTTGAATTGCCGAACATTTACGCCCTGTTAAGTGGGTGGAGAGGAAGCGTTAGAATTTCCCTTTTGCCATATTGTTACGCATTATATGATGAAGCTACCTTTTATATATAAATGCGTAAAAATGCTGAAAAAAGACATATATTTAGCTCAGTTTTTACTTCTCTTTCGCAGAGTCTGTGAATAATCCAAAGTTGTTTGCAAGATGTTGTGTCAAATCAAGAGAGTATTCATACTCTCTTGGTCAAATTAAATTGCTGTGGGCTTTCCAATAATCAAAAGTTGTTGGCAAAATGTTGTGTCAAATCAAGAGAGTATGAATCACTCTCTTGGTCAAATCAAATGCATGTTAGCATGTTTCTAGTATAAAGTGTAAACCTACAGTTGAATGGAGAGCAAATCAGAATACATATGTTTTAATCGGCTCACAGCTTTTACTATTAAAGATTTCGATATGCTGTAGTTAAAAATGAATTTCAGAATTCAAAATTTCAGAATGAATTTTTCTTTGTTTGACTGTTTATTGCATGTTAATAAATCTGGAAGAAAGGAAAATATAAATCACTCTAGTCTAAAATCATTTTAACCTAAAATTCGTTTTAAACAACAATATATATTTATATTCCATATTTTGTTACAGGCTCTATTTGCTTCTGAATTGCCTCATATGATATTACTGTTAATTCCCCTGTGAAACATAACAGAAAACGCGAGAAAGCCTTACCATATTGTTTCGTAACTGCCTGGGTTTACTAACTTAACTTATCTATGAATAAAAGATTGTTTTTAAATAGCAGCAGCTGCAATGTAGATGTTTTAAGGTGCCTATAATCCTCTTTTTGCAGTAATATTAAAAATACACAAACGGAAAAACATGCCACTTCTTCTTTGAATCAATCAAATTTTTGCACCTAAAAAATTGTTCCCAACTGCGCGGCGTCACCGACTTAAAAAGGTATCTATCACTTATTGACTGATTTATTTTTTTTAGGATAAATAAAAGCAGCAGCTGTAACTGTGATTAATTTAGGCGCCTATTATTTGCTTTTTATAATAATAAAACAAACTAATTAACGGAAAATCGCCCACTTTAGCTTTAATCAAACTCCTAAACGTATTCCATCAGAAGAAAACCCAGCTGTCAATTACGTAAAGTCAATGAGGACGTGAACAAGCGTTTACCTATAAAAACTAGTTTTAAAAACTTACGCTGGCATTAAGTCATCGAGATCTACTGGCAGCACGTTCATTACTGGAATCCAGTACGTTCAATTCTTCACGATGAATAAGTCATACTCGATGTTCCTCCTCTGCTTCATTGTTTCAGCGTTGTTGCTGGCCCTCACTCAAGATGTACATGCAGAAACTACTTATCAGCGCCGTCCCTTTCCGATTCCCTGCCCGAGAAGACCAGACTGCCCTGGCTTTCCCGGGAAAAGAAGTATATCAAACTGGAAATCAGAGGTAAATGACACAAGGCTCAGGTTTTATTAGCACCTTGTCAGTTTTATTTGTTGCCAAAATAACAGGATTGGTGTATTCTAATATTTGTGATATTACTATTTACTGATATGAACTGGAAAGACATTTAAGAGGGGCTTTCCGGAAAAAACAGACCTTTGAGCTGCAGAAGTTGAACAATCAATTTCTTTCATTTTTTGCTCATTAATAGCTTTTAGGTTGATACAAAAACCTGATGTAGTTTGCTTTCCCGAAAAGCCTTTTCATTTTGAGAAAAAAAAGCGT
The DNA here is from genome assembly GCA_963693305.1 of Meandrina meandrites. NCBI lineage: Eukaryota > Metazoa > Cnidaria > Anthozoa > Scleractinia > Meandrinidae > Meandrina > Meandrina meandrites. The sequence continues at coordinate 27,693,527 of OY855911.1, read as the reverse complement.
AACGGTGTTCGTGGTCGGAGTCTCAAAATGGCCCAATTTTTAACCCAAAATTCGCTATCGTAATCTCTTCTCGCGTTCGCAACCAGAACCGCACTGAGAAGTTTGGACGCTTTCTATCAACAGAAATACTCTTATTCTTTCAATGGAATATGATTTTAAGGCTTCAGCAAAATGTGTCGAACTAAAACAATTTAAAAACGAGGAATAGGTTTTCACGATAACTAAAACTTGAATTAAATAGTAATTCCCAACGGCCTCTTTATTTAACATGAGGTATAACTCGAAATTGTCTCAATCCTCGTCTAAACCGGCACACATATATAGATATCACGGCAAAAAAACTAGCGTTCACCGTACGGGAAAACGAAGGTTGAATTGACGGAAAACGCGGCATTTTACTTACGTTTACCAATGTTTTGCATACGGAAAATCCGACGTTTTCTGTGCGTTTTCCCATCGGTGAATTCCAGTATTCGTTCCATTATTCAGTAGTTTTCCTTCGCGGTAAATACAGGTAAACAAATCATTTTCCGGCATTAACCGCTCGGTTAACGCACGGCAAACAGCTTGTTTTCCTTTTGTTCATTGGCATTTTCCGAGTGTACAACAACGTATTTACCGGAGTTTACGGCTGAAAACACGCATTTTCCGGGAAGGTTAATGTGTGCTAATACGGGAAAACGTAATGTTTTCCTATGTTTGCCGTTGGTATAACGGATAGAAAATGTCATGTTTTCTTGTGTTCGCAACCATTTTACGCACGGTTAACGAAATGTTCACAAGAGTTTTCCGTCGAAAGCATGCATTTTCCAACGTTTTTATGAGATGGTTAATTCGAGCAAATTCGTTGAAACGCATTTTCCGGCGTTTTACCATCTAATACTGACCGGTTAACCTATGGAAAATAACATGAATTCTGCCATTCACAGCCGTTTTGCGCTTTCAAACTCGATGTTCACTGGAGTTAACCAGTCGAAAGCATGCATTTTCCGGTATTTTCTGCAACGATGAATTCGAATTAATTCCTGCAAGGCATGCATTTTCCCGCTTTCACCGTCCCCGGGTTAATCGCTGTTCTTCACATTCAATCCCATATATAGATGTCATGTCCTGGATTCAACTAAACTGAAGGTTCTACAAGCATTTTGTCCCAGACAGGATAACCACACATTCAATTATTGTCAACAAGTTTATTGATGCACAGTGATGCTAGCGGCACATCTTATTCAGAGTCCGCAATGGAACCTGATAACAATCATGTTTTTCAGCCTTTGAGTCTACTGTCTTGCACAGTATTATTTTACTTTACACATTTTTCTCTCTTAAGCCAAAAAAGGCAAAACTTAACTCTTAGAACAGTATAATCGATGCTTTTAATCGGAAGGATGACTGTCTGAAAAAATTCTGTGTAGGTCTATATAAACTATAACCAAAAAACTGGTTTCTAGACACATTTAAATTTCTAAACTTCTATATCAAGCATTTTGCAAAAACTAGGGAATCAAGGCAAACACTCTTAGTAAGCCACCTCACATTAAATCTTATGCTGGCATGAGATCTATTTGACGTACTTCTGATATTTGAAATTGCAACTGAAGAACAAACTAAACTGACTAAAAGTAGAACTAGCAGCACTTTAAACACAATTTTCTAAACAAATAACTGTGAAGTCTGACTGTTTTCAACTCTTATTTATCATCAATTATAGCAGTTTGAGCCAAATTTGAAAATCATTGAAACTTCAAAAATATTACCTTCAAGAAAAAATATTTACTTAATCTGAGGAAAATGTTGGGGTACTCCATCTGATGGAAAAACATACCCGAGAATTGGCTTGGGTCATCGTAGGACATCTCTCTAAATTTCAAAATTGGGCAAATTTTTAAAGTAGCGCCCGTAAACTGTGTAAACACTTCTATTTACAACACGTACGAAAATAAATATTTCAATCCCAAATATTCGTCTTTCCTTTTTCTTGACCGTTATTCCATTGCAAAACGTTATTTTAGACAAAAAATTGACAAAAAGAAGCCAAATGCATGCAGAACTCTTGGCGAGACTTTGGTCTACGACCGTTTTTGTGACTGAGCGTGACATAGCAAGTGATATCATCTTGTGACGTTCCTGAGTCTGCGCAGTAGCGATGTCAGTTTCGGAGTCGGTGGAAACGCAATACATTTTTTGCATATTTTCGATGGCAGCCAACAATAATATTTGAAGGGCGAAATCGATCATTCTAGCATCCTAGAGTTCAGATACTCACAGAAAGGGACTACGATGAACGAAAAACGCTAAGGAAGAAGTAGAAAGAGGACTGCTTTGTTGAATTTCGGAACTAACAACTGAAATATTAGCCGTTAGACAAGTCATTTTGGTGCGGTTTCACAACATTTGCAACTGATAAAGAGGCTCCTTTCATCAACCCAAGCTAATTCACTGGTATGTTTTAGAAAATAACAATATGTGTGTTTAAAAATGGATTTTGGAGTTATACCATATGTTGAATAATGCCGTTGAAAATTACTATCAAATTCAAGCTATTGTTATTCTAAAAACTTTCCATTATTTTAGTTTGACGAGTTTCCCTAGTAAAGCCCTGTGATTAACTTCTAGTGAAAGAGAAAGAGGTGTTCTGTTGTTAGGAAGTGTCCAAACTTCTCTGAGTGGTTTTATAAGCGACTGCGAAGAGTGTTTGTAATAGCTAAATTTGTGGGTCTGACCGCACAAACCGATTTTCTTATAATATTTTTCCTCAAAATAAAAGGGCTTTTAACGATAACAAACTACGTTAGGTTTGTTTTCTACCTGATAGCTTTAAATGGAGAAAAAAAATCAAAGAAATCGATTTTCAGCTTCTGCCACAAAATCAAGACTTCGCTCGGTTTTTCCTAAAAGTCCCACTTAAATCGAACGAAATCGAACAATCGAATTTTACAAGGGCAGTAAAAAAAAAATATATAACCTAGAAATGCCGCACACAAAACTTACAGAGCAATTTTATTTCTTCCAGTTTGCTCTATTATCCTTAAATACTTAACAATGGATGTGCAGCGGCCAAAAGTGTATCTTAAATTCCTGGTGTTCTTTTTACAATTTTTGCAGAAAAGATGCAATACAGACAACCGACTTTCTCTTTGCTTTCTAAGCGTCGTTGTTTGATTTGTTTTTGTTCTTGTGAAGCCGCTTTTTGCTTGTTTGTCTCCTGTTGTGAGAGGAAACACGATTGCTTTGACATAACGAGCTAGCGACTCCTTATAAACATTTAAATAAATTGACTGCTTGAACATTATTTGAAATGTTTTCTGACTATTTCTGTTTTCAGATGGTTCGCGCCCGAAGAAGAAGCATTTGTGAAGAAGCCCGTTCTCTGAACTGTGCAGATGATTAATAACATATTAAGAGAGCCTGACGTGGAAACTGACTGATACCATTATAGAAGCGCATTTAATTAAAAATAGAACTAAGATTAAGGAAGCTTTTTTAAAATAGACATGGAAGATTTTCATTAAAGGAATTTGCATCATTATACGTGTCTTTTGTTTCTGTTTATGAGCGACAGTCAGAAAAGCCAAGCAAGATTTTTTGTTTCGGGGCAAAAGTTGAAAAATCTATTTCGGTGAAATCCAAGAGAGCCCTTCCCCTTTCCAGGCATTCATAAAACTTTTTCGAAAATTTTGCTTCAAATCCCGCATTACACGGGCACGGGCACGGGCACGGGCACGGGCACGGGCACGGGCACGGGCACGGGCACGGGCGTATCCTTTAGCTCTCTTTAAAAACGAACAAACGAATGAACGGAACGAACGAATGAACGAACGAACGAACGAACGAACGAACGAACGAACGAACGAACGAACGAACGAATTAAAGAATCCAAAAACTACGTATACTAGGACATCTAAGGCCTCAGAAGAGTTCCAGGCGACTGCCAATAACATGACAGCGTGCCCCTGGCATTACTGTATTGAAAGAAGAAGCAATTGTTCAGAGATGGAAAATGCATGCAGGCTATAAGCCTGTAAAATTATCTGAGGAGAGTGTTGCAGCCTGTCAAACCTTGCAGTTAATTGTCATGCAGGAGATGACTTAATATAACATTTTGATTAAATATATTCCTTTTTTATGGAATTTTCCACTCGCTTCGGATTTATGGTGGCCTTGTCCAACATGACGTTCTGTCATACAGGTTTACAGTAAGGGGTTAAGTTCGTACTGTAATGAACTCGTATTTCTCTAGTTTACTGTTTTCTTTTTGTGCTTTTCAATCACCATGTAGGCACTCACAAGGTCTATCCCATGACCCTCTCGTTCTAGTACCGTTTAAACAGCTTGTCTACTATTCTTTGCTTTTCTTTTGGTGATCGTGTATCAGAAAGATCTATGGGTAAAAATAAATGCACGTTTTCACTATACATGGGTTATTTAAGAACGAATGTCCACTGACACCGAGCGAAATCGAAAATAAGTGGCACATAATGTAATATCAAAATTCTTTATATTTCGCCCAGCGATAGTCTATGGTAGGCCTGGAAACATGGTGGGATTTTTTTGTTAAGAAAATTTTTAAACCGGCCAAAAACTTACAGAACCGTTAAGGTCCCACGTGTCTTCAAAAGCATACGAAATAAACGTGACTATTACCTAGTCGGAAACTTCACTCTGATTCATTCGCATTAAATAAAACCTCGATTTTGCGCCTGGAAATGTGCTTTTGAAGTGTTAGCAAGTTATTTTAGACAAATTATTTTTCTCTAAGTTAATTTTCAAGGTTACGGCAAGCCCCTGAAAATGACTAAAATTCGATTACTCGAAATTCTTAATTTGGCGGTCTTTTTCGCGAGACAATTTCCCTACCCGGTAAAGCTCCAAACCACTTGAAATTCAGATATTTTGAAAGGGCAAACGCCGTTCTAAAACTTGGTGTAAAAAGAAATTTCGGGCTTTTTATAAGCGCTGAGTGCGAACGCTCTCAAAATCCTGAAAATCACAATTACCTGTCACTGAACTGTAAACAACAGCCACATGCTTCTGACCAGATAATCGAAAACATTCCTTTTCCAGTGTTTCCTCTTGCTTTTCTCGGTATTTTGAATGTAAACTACACAATGCAATACGTTTTCCGGGTTTGTCAGCTTGATATTAATTTATTTTTTTAAGCTTTTCTGCTATTTAAGCACAAGAAATCTCAAGCAGTGAAAAACTAATTATGATGAGAAGTTATTCATAACGATCAACAGCCGGGACAATCGCTCAGACACAATTTACCACAAAATTCACTACTAATTTACTACAACATGGATATTGATGAATATAGAACTGCTTTTCACAAATCAATTTCCTAAACAAAACATCGGCTCGCTCCCTTTTTGTTTATAATTTGCCATATTTTTATTATCAGCTCGTGATCTCTATCGTGTAGATGATACGAACGCATGACTCAACTAGCAAGGAAAGAGAATGATATACCATCGTTCACGCGAGAAAGACCAGCCCAGAGTATAAAACAAGACAGATTTGCAGTTTTTACGTTTTTAGTAAAATACGAGATAATTTTCTTTGGGCGGATTCTTGAATTGCCGAACATTTACGCCCCATTAAGTACGTCGAGAGGAAATGTTAGAATTTCCTTCCATTTTTTTTTCCAATTTGCTACGCACTATCATGAAGCTACTTTTGATATACAAATGCGTAAAAATGCTGTATCAAGACATATATTTAGCCTTTTTTTTACTTCTCTTTCGTAGAGGCTGTGAATTGCTGTGGGCTTTCCAATAATACAAAGTTGTTGGCAAAATGTTGTGTCAAATAAAACCAAATGCATATTAGCATGTTTCTAGTATAAAGTGTAAACCTACAGTTGGATGGGAAGCAAATCAGAATATATCTGTTTTCACTGGACCACAGCTTTTACTATTAAAGATATAGATATGCTGTATAGTTAAAAATGAATTTCAGAATTCAAAATTTCAGAATGAATTTTTCTTTGTTTGACGATTATGCATGTGAATAAATTTGGAACAAAGGAAAATATAACTTAAACTAGTCTAAAATCATTTTAACCTAAAATTCGTTTTAAAAACAATATATATTTATATTCCATATTTTGTTACAGGCTCTATTTGCTTCTGTTAATTCCCCTGTAAAACATCACAGAAAAAGCGGGAAAGCGTTAACATATTGTTTCGTAACTGCCTGGGTTTACTAACTTAACGTATCTATGAATAAAAGACTGTTTTTAAATAGCAGCTGCTGCAATGTAGTTGTTTTAAGGTGCCTATAATCCTCTTTTTGCAGTAATATTAAAAATACACAAACGGAAAAACATGCCACTTCTTCTTTTAATCAATCAAATTTTTGCATCTAAAAAATTGTTCCCAACTGCGCGGCGTCACCGACTTAAAAAGGTATCTATCACTTATCGCTTTATTTATTTTTTTTTAGGAAAAATAAAAGCAGCAGCTGTAACTGGGATTAATTTAGGCGCCTATTATTTGCTTTTTATAATAAAACAAATTAGTTAACGGAAAATCGCCCACTTTAGCTTTAATCAAACTCCTAAACGTATTCCATCAGAAGAAAACTCAGCTGTCAACTACCTAAAGTCAATGACGACGCAAAAAAGCGTTACCTATAAAAAGGAGTTTTAAGAAATTACGCGGGCATTAAGTCATCGAGGTCCACTGGCAGCACGTTCATTACTGAAATCCAATCCGTTCAATTCTTCGCGATGAATAAGACATTCTCGATGGTCTTCCTCTGCTTCATTGTTTCAGCATTGTTGCTGGCTCTCACTCAAGATGCACATGCAGCTGGGGAATCTGCTAATCAGCACCGTCCCTTTCAGATTCCCTGCCCGAAAAGACCAGGTTGCCCTGGCTTTCCCGGGAAAAGAGGTATATCAAACTGGAAATCAGAGGTAAATGACACAATGCTCAGGTTTTATAAGCACCTTGTCAGTTTTATTTGTTGCCAAAATAACAGGATTGAAGTATTCTAATACTTGTGATATTACTATTGACTGATATGAACTGGAAAGAGATTTAAGAGGGACTTTCAGGAAAAACAGTCCTTTGAACGGCAGAAGTTGAAAAATGAATTTCTTTCAATTTTTTGCTCATTAATAGCTTTTAGGTTAGAGAACTCGATATAGTTTGCTTCCTCGAAAAGTCTTTTCATTTTGAGAAAAAAGTCGAGTAACGGTTTCGTGGTCGAAGTCTCAAAATGGCCCATTTTTAATCCAAAATTCGCTATCGGAAAGTCTCCTCGCGTTCTCAAACAGAACCGCACGAAAAACTCTTATTCTTTCAATGGAATATGATTTTAAGGCCTCAGCGAAAATTGTCGAACTAAAACAATTTAAAAACGAGGAATAGGTTTACACGATAACTAAAACTTGAATTAAATAGTAATTCCCAACGGCCTGATTATTTAACATGAGGTATAACTACACACACATATATAGATATTTATCAAAAATACACCTGAGAATCAGCTTGGGTTATCGTAGGGCATTACATCAAAGTTCGGCAAATTTCTCAAGTAGCGCACGGCCGTTATCTGTGAAAACACCTCTAATTACAAAACGTAAATAAATATTTCAACCCCAAATATTCGCCTTTCGTTCTTCTTGACCGTCATTCCGTTGCAAAACGTTCTTTTGGACAAACGGTGAGATAAAGAAGCCGAACTGGATCGATTTAAGACCATTTTCACATGCAGAACTCTACGCAGGAATTGGTCTACGACTGTTTTGTGACTTTGTGTGACATAGCAAGTGGCATCATCTGGTGACGTCCCTGAGTCTGCGCAGTAGCGATGCCAGTCAAGGAGTCGGTGGTAACGCAATACATATCTTGCATATTTTCGATGGCAGCCAACAATGTTTGAAGGACGAAATCGATCTTTCTGGCATCCTGGAGTACAGATACTCACAGAAAAGAACGAAAAACGCTAAGGAAGAAGAAGCAAGAGGATATTTTGCTTAAGAGTTGCCTTGTTGTATTTCGGAACTAAGAAATGTTTAGCCGTTAGACAAGTCATTTTGGTGCGGTTCCTAATTTCGATGCACTGATAAAGAGGCTTCTTTCAACAACCCAAGCTAATTTACTGGTATGTTTTAGAAACTAAAGATATGTGTGTTTAAACGAGGATTGAGGAATTTTAGAGTTATACCACATGTTGAATAATGCCGCGAAAATTACTATCAAATTCAAGCTTTTGTTATTCCAAAAACCTGTCGTTTCACAGTTTTCCATTATTGTAGTTTGACGAGTCTTCCTTAAGCCCTGTAATTAACTTCTAGTGAAAGAAAAATAGCTTTTCTGTTGACAGGAAGTGTCCAAACTTTCCTTGAGTGGTTTTGTAAGCGAACGCGAAGAGTGTTTATAATAGCTAATTTTGGGTTTAAAATCTGGCAAATTGGTGGGTCTGATCGTACAAACCGATTTTCTTATTTTTTTTACCTCAAAATAAAAGGGCTTTTAACGATAACAAACTAGATTAGGTTTGTTTTCTACCTGATAGCTTTAAATGGACAAAAAATCAAAGAAATCGATTGTCAGCTTCTGCCACAAAATCAAGACTTCGCTCGGTTTTTCCTGAAAGTCCCACTTAAATCGAACGATCGAGTTTTACAAGGACAGTAAAAGTTAAAAACAAATATAACCTAAAAACGTTGCACACCAAACGTACAGAGCAATAATATTTTATTTCTTCCAGTTTCCCTATTTTCCTTAAATACTTTACAATGGATAGACAACCGACTTTCTCTTTGTTTTCCAAGAGTAGTCGTTTGAATTGGTTCTGTTCTTTTGAAGCCGATTTTTGCTTGTTTGTCACTTGTTGTGAGAGGAAACCCGATTGTTTTGACATAGGGAGCTAGCGACTCCTTCCTTATAGACATATAAATTGACGCTTGAACATCATTTGAAATCTTTTCTGAATATTTATGTTTTTAGATGGCTCGCACCCGAAGAAGAGGCATTTGTGAAGAAGCCCGTTCTCTGAACTGTGCAGATGATTAATAACATATTAAGAGAGCTTGACGTGGAAACTGATTGATGCCACTTTAGAAGCGTGTTTAATTAGAAAACTAATATTAAGGAAGCTATTTATATGGATATGGATCGAAGTTTTCAATTAAAGAAATTTGCATCATTATACGTGTCTTTTGTTTCTGTTTAGGAGCAACAGTCAGAAAAACCAAGCAAGAGCTTTGCTTAGCGGCAAAACCCCTTCCCCTTTTCAGGCATTCATAAAACTTTTTTGAAAAATTTCTTTCAAATCCAGCATTACACGGGCATGGTGCGTGCAAAGGTATATATTGATCAGAAAGAACGCCAATATTCAGCCATCTTGGCCGAATAGATTATTATTTGGCAAGGCATTCTTGAGGAAAATCCGAACCGCTGTGATTGACTCTTTCTTGGTTGGGATTTTGCCATACGGACCGTTTTCATGAAAACAGTTACAAGCCGTTATTTTTTGTTTTCGAAAGCCTGCAATTTTAAAATTTGCAGCTAAAACGAGTGCCATAAATAACTTGCTAACCTAGCTTGCTGGAGCCGTACTGAGGAATATTGGCCCTCGGTCGTTTTTACTTGGATTTTTTACTATTGCGGCATTTTACTATTATTAGGCCACGAGAACTCGCAAAATATGACACGTTATCACACTGTAGATAAGAGCAAAAATACGGACGCAAAGCGGAGCAACAAAATGGTCGAACAAAACGTCCCAAACTTTGACTTGTTTGATTTATTTTTAGTGGAATAATAAATCCCTTAGTCCATGCATGACTTTACAAATAATGCGAAACTTATTGCTCGTATATTTCTTCGCCCTTGCGGGGCTCGGAACTCGCGGAATATCCGCGCGTATTATATGTTTAGCTATTGAAAGAGGTTTATGAACGTCATTTTTGCGGAACATAGTGGGCAATACTTTCGAGTCGGGTCAACTTTGGAAGAATTTGGATCAACTTCGGAGATCTTCGGAAGATGTAAGCTAGTCCCAAAGGTTAGCCACTGCTGCTTCGTCAACGAACAAGCTGAGAAGGGAATTAATGACGCTTGAATTAATAATGGTAATAGGACTGAATGGACTCCAATTCGGTCTGTAATCAAACGAGTGATTAAAGGGGCACTATCACGGCTGATCATAGAAATTTCTATTTTCTAATTTCCTCAGTATATTTCCAAATGCCACCAAATACATTAATAAATTTGATAAATAGATCCCACAAAACAGGATAGAACAGTTATTTTGAGGAAGAAGTACAGGATTGCAAGGATGGAAGTGGATTGCGATTGATTTTTGGACAGGATGTCCAGAATTCAAAGCTGCCATTCTGGTGAAATTTTGAACATTTTGTTAGTCACTGTTTCCTCTTAGTTGATATTTCTTTGCATTTACCACTGTGAGTCTTTTTTTCTTCCTATTGCAAGACAATTAAGTACAATTTATAGCAAGCTACAGCCCATTCTTATAAAATATGATATTTCAGCCGTGATAGTGCCCCTTTAACAAGAGTATATGATTACAGAAAGAATTGGGCGACACGAAGTCCTATTATCAATAAATTATAAGTAAAACAGAATTGGAGGAAACATTAAGACATTGCGAAGCCTGTTGAGGATTTATCATCTTTATGACAAAAGAAAAACTGTTTATAAAATTGAAGGTTTAATTTAGGAATATAATGGTTTCTTCAGTCATATTAAGAAACCAAATAAAAGCGCAGTCATGCGCAACACGCCAACTTGTTTGTAGACAACTTGTAATTGAAAACTTATGCTGCGCGCGCTTCAATTTGGTAAAAATAGGGCCTACTAAGAACCAATCAGATATAAGAATTTTGAAACAGCTTCTTAGTTATTCTGTATGTTACGCCAGTGGCGGCAATGCGCGGGCGACAAGCAAAATTGTATTATCTACTTCTGTTGCAACAGACATCTTTGATCGGATGAGACTAACATGAAATTTGCTTGCCTGTCGGTTATACACCTTAGCATATTATACACCGTCCGCTTGAATGTATATACACCTTATTCGATGCTTGACATATAATACGCGCGGATATTTTGCGAGTTGCGTAGTATTTTTCCGAGCCCCGAAGGGATGAGGAAAAATACGAGCAAAATACGAAATTAGTTCGGTCATTTTGTCACTCCGCTTTTAGTCCATATTTTTGCCCTGTTCTACAGTGTAATAACGTGGCATATTTTGCGCGTTCTTTTGCCCTAATATGATAAAATGGCGCAATAGTGGAATAATAAATATGGGTTATTGACCAAGCGTGAGGTCAAGATGGTGGGATATTGGGCGAGTTCTTTTTTTGCGTGTTTATGGACCGAGACGAAGTCGGGGTCCATAAACATGCAGAACGAGGCCAATATCCTGCCATCTTGACCGAACAAGCTTGGTCAATAAAGGATTTATTATATGACTTTTTTCGAGCACTGAAAAGAAAGCCAGTTGCATGCACAATCAATGGCGCACGCTAAATCATTTCATTGGTTTAGAAGTTTAATGAGTGACTGTCATATTCTTGAATGAATCGAGACGAAGTAAAACGATGCGACAACAGAGAAATTCACCTCACTTTAGCCCTAAAAAGCATATTGAAATGGTTTAAATTTGCGAATCAACGTGAACGTTAGAGGCTTCGGTGAAAAGATGTTAGGTTCGCCGTGCCGTCCGCTTTCTTCCATTTTTGAAGATGTTACACAAACGACAAGTTTGCAGAGTACTTTATTCTTCAGGTATGTCACTGACTTCAGCCTCTCCCTTTTCCGCCAAACAAAACTAATACCATGTCTTCAAGTCGCTTTGCGTTTTAATTTTTGTATTAGCCGGTTTTTGCGGCGAATAAAATTCACAAAACTCGTTATTTAACATTTGTAATTTAATTTGTTTGCTCTCATTCGCTTCGAGACCTATTTCCTTGTTGTCGGACTTCCTTTCGCTAGAAATAGACAGGAAATCTTTGTGTTATTTCGGAAAATAGTTTCATAGCGAAAATTTACGACGAAACGCTTTTTCATGATCAACTAGCGACGGCTTAAAAAGTTGTTTCGCTTGCAGGAACACAGGGGGCGATCCCGAGCGGTCAAGATGGCTCCATCTTGACCGCTCGGGTAGCCAATCAGAGCACGAGATTCGCTTCATTTTGACCGCTCACGGAGCTAGTCATATAATAAACCGTGATATTACAAAATAAGCATCATTTTCGCTGGTTATTAGGCTGCCCTGAGTTTCTCAAAACCAAAACAATAAACAATAAACTTTTTCTAAGAAACATGAAATATTGATTTGTTCAGGTTTTTGAGTCAAGTTTCAAACTAATTATATGGAAAGGAAATTAAAGAGATTCTCACGAAGTCTAGAAGGGGGAACAGTCTCAGAAGGTTATTTTGACATGTAAAAATATCATGTTCTCTTGTTCATGTTGTTCATGGCAGCCAGCAATTCAAACAGTTCAGGTTTAACTGTAGGAAACGCAGGCCGATAAGGCACTATCGAATGGCTAATAATCATCTCTTAAGTAGAACTATAATACAGCAATGCAGAAGGAAGAAATTACCTTGTTTTATTGTGTATCCAGAAATTTAAGGTCAGCCTGCGTCCACATAATGGGGCTTACGCTTTTCAGGTTTGTCATCTTGATAGTCGTTGATTTTAATTAGCTATTCTGCTATTTAAGCACGAAAATCAAGCAGTGTAAAAGTAATTATGATGAGAACTTATTCATAACGGTCAACAGGAACAATCGCTCAGACACAATTTACCACACAATTTACTACAAAATGGATATTGATGAATAAAGAACTGCAATTCACAAATCAATTTCCTAAACAAAGCATCTGCTCACTCCCTTTTTGTTTATAATTTGCCATATTGTTATTCATTATCAGCTCGTGATCTCTGTCGTGTAGATGATAAGAACGCATGACTCAACTAGCAAGGGAAGAGAATAATATACAATCGTTCCCGCGAGTAAGACTAACCGGTCAGCCCAGAGTATAAAACAAAACAGATTTGCAGTTTTTACGTTTTCTGTGGCGGATTCTTGAATTGCCGAACATTTACGCCCCATTAAGTACGTCGAGAGGAAATGTTAACATTTCCTTCCATTTTTTTTTTCCAATTTGCTACGCACTATCATGAAGCTACTTTTGATATATAAATGCGTAAAAAAGCTGTATCAAGACATATATTTAGCCCTTTTTTACTTCTCTTTCGTGGAGGCTGTGAATTGCTGTGGGCTTTCCAATAATACAAAGTTGTTGGCAAAATGTTGTGTCAAATAAAACCAAATGCATATTAGCATGTTTCTATTATAAAGTGTAAACCTACAGTTGGATGGGAAGCAAATCAGAATATATCTGTTTTTACTGGTTCGCAGCTTTTACTATTAAAGATATAGATATGCTGTAGTTAAAAATAAATTTCAGGTCAAAATAATTCCAAGCTAGTTTGCGTGATTTCGATTTTTCTTTGTTTAAGGATTATGCTTGTTAATAAATCTGGAACAAAGGAAAATATAAATCGTACTAGTTTAAAATCACCTTGAACTAAAATTCATTTTATACTTCAATAAATATTTATATTTTACATTTTGTCACAGGCTCTATTTGCTCTTGAATTGCCTCATAAATAAACCACTATAGATTCTCCTCTGAAAAATCGGGCAAGAAAGCCGTTACCAAATTGTTTCATAACTGCCTGGGTTTACTAACTTAACGTATCTATGAATAAAAGATTGTTTTCAAATAGCAGCAGCTGCACATGCAGATATTTTACAGCGAATTCCAGCGGATTTTTATTTTCAGGTGCATATAATCCTCATTTTGCAGTAATGATAAAAAATACACAAACTCAAAACATCCCTGACTTCTACTTTTGTACTCAATCCAATTTTTGCTTCTAGAAAATTGTTTCGATTTAAGATATTTTTCACAATAATTTTTTTTTAAGGAAAAAGCATCGGATGTAACGTAACTGCGGTTAATTTAAATAATCTAGGCGCCTATTATTTGCTTTTTGTAAAAAATAAAACAAATTCATTAAGGCAGCACCGTCCATTTCAGCTTTAATCAAACATAGATGTAGTCCATAGGGATCATTGACAGCCGTCAATTACGTTAAGTCAATGAATCCGCCAAGAAGCGTTTACCTTTAAAATATAGAGTTTTAAGAATATAGGCAGGGCATTAAGTCATCAAAGTCCACTGGCAGCACGTTCATTACTGGAATCCAATACGCTCTACTCTTCACGATGAAAAAGGTTTCATTCTCTACGGTTTTCCTCTGCTTCATTGTTTCAGCGTTGTTTTTTAGTCTCACTCAAGACGTAGCAGCTCAATTGGGGCATTTTCCGGTTTCCTGCCCGTATAGACCCGGCTGCCCTAACTACCCCGGGAAGAGAAGTATATCAAACTGGAGGTCGGAGGTAAATGACACAACGCTCAAGTTTTATAATAAGCACCTTGTCAGTTTGATGTATTTCGAATATTTCTAATGCTACTATTAACTGATATGGAAAGAGATTTAAATAAAACGATCGGGTTTTACAAGGGCAGTAAAAAAAAAGTTAAAAACAAATAGAAGCTGGAAGCAATTTACGAACAGAGCAATTGAATTTTTGCCAGTTTGCTCCATTGCGGTCGTTAAATACTTAAAAATGTATGTGTAGCGAACAAAAGTGTATCTTAAATTCCCGGTGTTCATTTTTGCAATTTTTGCGGAAACGATGCAATACAGACAACCGACTTTCTCTTTGTTTTTTTTTTTAGGTTAATTGTTTGGTCCTGTTCTTGTGAAGCCAATTTTTGCTTATTTGTCTCTTGCCGCCAGCAGAGTCAGGGGAAATACTCTTGTTTTGAAATAACGAGCTAGTGACATATAAATTGGCGGTTTGAACATTATTAAAAAATTTTCTTAATATTTCTGTTTTCAGATGGTTTATACCCGAAGGATTTGTGAAGTAGCCCGTTCTCTGAACTGTGCAGATGATCAACAATATATGAAGACGGCTTGACGCGGAAACTGACTAACGCCATTATGCAATTGCAAATCTTTATTTTTCCGGATTTCTCAAAAACGCGCAAAACATAACAAATCCATAAAATCCAAGGTCGGATTTCTTACTGGAAATCTACCTCGGAGAAAGATTTCGGTACGTCAAGTCCATTTTAAATTTAATTTTTTAATGGGAAATCCGAATCCGTATTTCCCAATCGAATGCACCCTCAGCTGGATGCTATTGTAAACTACCTAGCCATGGAAATTAAAAAAAAAATGAAAGAAATTTGTCTTAATATACCCGTCTTTTGTTTACTTGTCTTTTGTGACAGTCAGGCGAACCAAGTAAAATCTTTATTTCGTGGCAGAAGTTGAAAAATTGATTTCAGTCACGTCCAAGAGAGCCCATCCTCTCGCCGGGCATTCATAAAACTTTTCGACAAATTTCTTTTAAATCCCCCATTATACTACCAATTTATGTCATTTTATTTTAATAGTTCACGAGTTTGCTCAACAAGCCTTTGATTTTAATCTCAGACTTGTCTAATGTGAGTGTTTTTCCATGATCATTCGATCCGAGTGATTTGAATTTTGCATGTGCGTTTGAACAGCGTGTGGGTGATATAAATTCGACCAGTGTGGGTGATGAAAAATTCAGCAAGGCATATGCATAAAATTGAGTGAAAATAAAATATAACTTCGTGGTCGTGTAAAAAAGATAACTCCTCACGTTTTTCTTTTATTTTAAATAAGCTGTCGTTATCAAAAGGTTTGAATCTGAAAGATCAGCTGTTTTACGACAAAACTGAAGAGTAAGGCCTACTCTGGGACCTTAACTCGCCGCGAGATTGTGCGAGTTAATGCGAGTTTAGGCGAGTTAAGGCGAGTTAAGGGAAAATTGAGCTTGCCTAACAGTTGCGAGATAGCGCGAGTTTAGGCGAGTTAAGGCGAGTTAAGGAAAAATGACCCACCTTATGGGTTAAAACATATAATATGCTTAACAAGTAAGTAAACATACATGCAAAAGATGCCTTGCAATCTTTGTGTCTTGAATATATAATTAGGCTCAGCTCCACATTGTCCAGTTATGAAAAAATTAAACCAATTTCAAATCAGATCCAAAATTGAATGAAGCCAAATCTTATTTTATTTTAGAAAATGAATTTTTTTCCTAATTGGACAAGCTTAAGTATGGATATGGAGCCCTGTTCTTTATTAATTATATAGCATCAAGACACCAAACTATCCATTAGGTGGCTGTATGATAATGATAATGATAATAATAATAATCATCATCATCATCATCATCATCATCATCATCATCATCATCATCATCATAATATAATATTTATTAAATCTACATAAATAGTTGGCAGAATAATAAAGAGTGCAAAAAACAAACTAATGAGAACAAAACAATCATGAATAGATAAGCCAATATAACTGTAGTATAAACACAGGTAGGATATTTTTTTAATTCAATAACACTATGTTTTAATAGACAGGTGAGCATAATCGGTGTCACATGACATAGCATGAATTATTGTCATTGACTCCAGAATTAATAAAAAATGTTCTGACAGTCTGTGCCAATATTTTCAAACAACTAGTATAAACAATCAATTTTACTGAAATAAGATGAAATTTCTTTCTCCTTGAAAGTTATCAGACTTATCTTCAAGTCTTCCATTCGACCCATCCTCTGCACATCACTGATGGTTTTCCTTGAAATCCAGCCCAATTGTTTGTTGTCACAACCAGAAATTTTCGTTTCCTCGGGATAAATCCATTTTAATTTCTTGCAAATGAAGGTTGATGCCTTTTTCGCAAAGACAGAATTTCCTGTATATTCGAAACTCATTCCTTAAACTTGGAC
Source organism: Meandrina meandrites (assembly GCA_963693305.1). Taxonomy (NCBI): domain Eukaryota; kingdom Metazoa; phylum Cnidaria; class Anthozoa; order Scleractinia; family Meandrinidae; genus Meandrina; species Meandrina meandrites. The sequence continues at coordinate 27,676,627 of OY855911.1, read as the reverse complement.
AGTCCTGTAAGAGACACCTTGATTTCTTGATTTCTCTTCCTTTTCTTCATGAGTTTTTCCGCCATCTTGAAAATTACCCAAAATTCATCTCGAGGGGTTTCTCGAGGACAAATGGTTGAACGAGAAGGCCCTGGGAAAGACGAGTTACCAGTATCTACTCGGTAATTTTCAAGATGGCGAACGAAGCTGGCGATCAATGTAAAAAATGGTACCTTTAGCAGTCCTTTATTCAGTGAAGGGCTAAATGAAACAAGTCGTTATGAATCATGGATTGTGTTTGCCAGGATAACTACAATGTAAGCCACACAGGATATCACGTTTAACCAATGTACAATTCTTCTAGTACCAGGTAACTTTATAAGAAATGTGTTGTTGCTCCAGAAAATATCCGTGCCCTCCACAGAGGGTTTTTTGGTTTAAATCCCCCCACCCCTCTGGAAAATTCCAGTTAAGCCCCATACTTAAATTTTAAAATGTTGGCTTTTGAAACCCTCCTTCCCCTTGGAATTTCCATAATTTGACCTCCATTGGGTGGGTATGGATATTTTCTGGAACTGAACAATATAGAAATGCAACTAGTGTGTAGAGTATTTAAAGGATTCTGGCTACATCCCAGGCTCTTATTGTCAGCTGGAATCATCATGAAGTTCTATCAGATTATAAAATGAAGCTATTGCTACTGCTATTCATTTACATAAACAGCTTCTATGTATATTATTTCCAGCAAAGTAATTAGATTTGCCACTACAAACAAAATTTTTTGAAAATCATAAGTCAGCTTAAAACTTAAAATTTAATGTTATGTTTTTGTATTTCTTTGTCTCGCCTAAGCTTCGCCTATGAATACTTTTCGTGGTCTCTTGGTCAATGTCAGATACTTTGTGGACCAAAATAAGTTAAATAAATAAATAAGCTTTAATAATATCCCTAGACCCTGCAGTGGCCCCATGCCTCTGGAATTTCTACCATGCTTAGCAAGGTAGCCTTATTTTTAGACATCAGCAAACTATTTAATGCATGTTCAGGGTGTTCCTGGTAGTTCCATTGACAATCCAGTGGTGACTCCAAGGCGTATGCATGAAAAGGTTAAGTAAGAAAACCTCATCTAACCTTTAGTTGTGAAATACCCTTACCAAAAAGGCTATTGGAAATTCCAGAAGGATGGGACAAGCCAATTTACATATTTTTAAAGGTAAAGAACCTGCTTTCCTTACAAAACACTATATTTTGCACTTTTAAAATGGCAACTTTCTTTGTAGATTAATTTTGAAATTACACTGAAAACAGGATGAGATAATTAAGGGCCTGTTTACAAGCAGGTAGGGTAACCCTAGTGCTAGGGTTACCCTAGCGCTCCCACATTTCTTCTTTTTTTTCATCGATATGTTTACAAGGCAGCTAGGGTTACCCAAACACTAGGGTAACCCTAGCTGAGCGCTAGGGTTACCCTAGCACCAGGGTAACCCTAGCTGCCTTGTAAAGGCTCAGGTAGGGATAACTCGCTTACCCGGGAAAACTTTTTACCTTTGAATGTCGTTTGCTACGCTTGGTAACCGCGTGAGGTTACCAAGCATATTAAGTTAGCCCGGGTGGTAGGGTAACCCTACCTGTAAAATTTTGCTTGCAAACCCGGGCTATCTTTCGCCCACCTGCTAGGGTAACCCTAGCACTAGGGTTACCCTACCTGCTTGTAAATAGGCCCTAAATTGGTACCTACTTTGCTTATTGGGGAGATTGAGCGAGTTTGTGCGAGATAATGCGAGTTTAGGCGAGTTAAGGCGAGTTAAGGAAAACTGACCATAATCTCAAGTTGCGAGGTAGGGCGAGTTAATGCGAGTTAAGGCGAGTTAAGGCGAGGTAAGGTCCCAGAGTAGGCCTAGAGTAGACAAGTGGCTTGAATTCCCACATAATTTATACAATTATATGACCTATAATGGTTCGCCAAAATCAGTCCATAAACTGACCTCGAGCGCATCTCATCTTGATACGCTGGGTCCGAACTGGAAATGTCATTTACATTGCAAGATTTATTTTGCAAGTTCGCTTCCGGAGAATTTGATGATGGAGTCAGAAAGCATCGATATTCGAACAACACAGGTAAAGAACGCAAAAAGCCTCAATCATAACAAAAAATATTCTATGACATGAAATATTTATATTCGAGAGGACTGCTACCCGTTCTGCTACCCGTTCCGCAGCACGAAAGGGGATATAAGCCAAAGAAGAAAATCACAAGAGCTTTCCGGCAGCCTTAATCATAAAACGAAGCAGATATTTACTGAATCCTATTGACGTTTTGAATGAACTCTACCTATATGAGAAATATTTTATATGACGCATCACGTTGTTCTTAAAAAAAAACACATACTAAAATAAACAAAATTTGTGTTTAATCAATATCTGTCGTTTCATGTATTAATATATGACCGAAGAACTCCGACTCATCCCTGTGGGAGGGTAATAATTTGTAAAGAAAACTTTTAATTTTAAAATAATGAAAAAGTCGGAAATACTGACCAAAAAAAGCGGCTTATAGGATCCGTGAATCAATCTGACGTGCATATTTTGCTTTCAAACAGCACTATCTCCCTATTACAGCTTTTCCGTAGACCTAATTTTTCTTCAAGGTAAAGTCTGTATACGAGCCCAGGGGCCCATCAGGCCGGAGCTTATCCCGGTTTCCGTAGCATAAAGCGACTAGGAGTATTGCTACTCCCCCCTGGAGGGGATGCTAGTCCATCGCAGGGTTAGCCCCAGCAGTAAATTCGCCGGTACCGATTTTTACACCTGGATGGAGAGAGGCACTATGAGAGTAAAGTATCTTGCCCAAGAACACAACGCAGTGCCCCCGCCAGGGCTCAAACCCGGACCGCCCGATCCGGAATCCAGCGCACTAACCATTAGGCCACCACGCCTCCCAATTTTTCTTCGTAGGAGCTTTTAAATCACCCATAGAAGCGTTTATCCACTTAACTTTACGAGCTGTATATCGAGAGAGTGGAGTTCTGATTTTTCTTCTTTTCATAGGAATAAAAATGAATATACTTTCCTGGTTTCCTGGTATTCGACTCATCCACCCCCCCCCCCCCCCCCCCCCCCCACCCTCAAAAGATGACTTGACTTGCGGGCATGTGCATTCACGAATATAAAGAAATAAAATAAATTAGTAAACCGGCTTTGTGAGGGTGTGGCCCTCGAATTCCTGATCGAATTGGAATTTAGAATTGTCGGTTTTTGTGGAGAGAGGAAAACCAGAAAAAAACCCTCGGAGCAAGGATGAGAACCACCAACAAACTCGACCCACATATAACACCGGGTCCGGGATTCGAACCCGGGCCACACGGGTGGGAAGCGAGCGTTCTCATGAACTTGTTGACTGTCCAGACCCCACCTCTTCCCCCCCCCCCCCCCGGTTTTCAGTATAAAGACAGAAAAAGAAAGTCATCCAAACAACTTGCAATCCGATCGCGATCGCGGGATGAGCCGGGTGTGTAATCGCGTAAAAGGGCGCCAAAATATCAGCCTCGGTTTGGTTATGCGAACTCGTACCAGGCTTTTCATTGTCAACTGCGTCTCTTGCCCGATCTACGCCATCATGATGTGGAGAAGTTTCATCTTTTCTTACCACGAAGCACTCAAAATGCTGAGAAACTGTCAACACTATTAAAAAGAGCATACCTTCAAACCTCTTAGCAATTTCTCCCTTAAGGAGAACAATTGAGGTCACGTGACCAGAACCTATGACACCAAAAGAGTGAAAGCTAGGGTTATACTTGTCATATAATCGTGTCTCGATTAGGGTTATAGGGTTAGGGATTATGAGCTGTGGTTAGGGTTGAGTAGTAGGGTTAAGGGTTAGATTCAGGGTTAGGGTTGTAGTTTGAGCCTGAAGTAGACACGTGACCATTATCCTGCCACACTGGATTGCCTAAGTTGAAGTACTTGTGGCCTTGTGACTGTATTGGGCCTAAATAAAGTTTCTGGCCAAGCTACAATTTCAAATAATTTACCCCTCTTGCTTCAATTTTGTGCCGTGGTCTGATGACAAAGGTTTGAGGGGTAGTGCCATCCACCCCCCCCCACCCCCCCCCCCACCCCGCCCCCTCCAACTACGTGCCCTGTGCTCAAGTTGACACAAAGATTTCCATAATGACTAGTTATGATGAGCCTTGTATGTTGGAAGAATCTCTCAATTCAAACGCTGCATGAACTGACTAACAAAAAGTATTTTTGGTTCAACCTAGTTTTAAAATTTATTTACTGCCTTTATGACGTTCGAAACTGATGAAGACCGAAGATGTTTGGTCGAAACGCCTTCTGCATGGGGAAAATAACATTTTTTCACGCAAGGCAAGTTACAAGTTGCCCCCGGGGGGGGGGGGGGGGGTACTCCCCTAAATTTCGGATAGGGGTGTGCCGCGAACGTTCTCAAACCCTGACCCTATCTAAGGATAAAGAAAACGAAAATTGATACCCTTTCTAAGGCCCAAACCCGAAAATTGACACCCTATTCAAGGGGAGGAGAAGCATTGCGTGACGACTCAAATAACGGCTAACCGCGCACAGCAAAGCTCAAATCTTTCAAAATCGCTTTGTTAATACCAGAAACCCATAAGGGTTGAAACGTGTAACTCCCTATGATTCGCATTGTACAAAGCGTTTGAACATTCGTTGCCATTAAGTACCATATTTGGAAAACCACGAGAAAAAAAATCAACCAATCAAAATTGCAATATTTGGATAAATTCAGAGCGCGCGCTAGCTCGCGCTAAATGGCGTAATCTTGTTTTTAAACAACTTTGGTTAAATATAGTTAAATTTGGTTAAATTCTATGTTTCATCGTCATTTGATGGTCCGGAGATCTTCACTTGGATACTCTTGATGAATTTCTCTAGTTTCTGTGAGTAATTCACGGCGTTTAGGTCGGATTTCAAGTGACTTACCGTAAAAGCGAAAATTTTCTTGCGTGTGTCGTTACATGTGTAAATCATTCGCGTACAAGCTCCTTGTGTTTCCAAATATGGTACTTGGCAAACTGAATATTCGAACGCTGTGAACGCGCGTTATACGTTTCAACTCCTTATGAGTTTCTGTTAATACTTAATGACTGATAGTTCAGTTTTAACAGACTATTTTTTGTCGTTTAGCTGGGCGTTCATTTGAGCTGATAGAATTTAGCTACCCTATCTAAGGATCACACCGGGAACACAATGTCAAAAGGAACAAAAGTGATACCCTATTTAAGGACCGAGAACCTCAAAAACCATACCCTATCCCGCGGCACATACCTATATAGCCCATATATGGGAATACCCCCCGGGCAAGTGGCAGGTTGTTCTTCAGTGGCGAGCATATCGAACGCACTACATAATCTACGATTACTCCTAGTAGTATTATTTATTTTGCAGGACGTTCGCGCGAAAATCTTCTAACATTGACTTATTTCTAATACTTCTACCATTGTGAGTTTATGGGTTACCCAAATCAGAAATGTAAAAAAAATGTGGGGTCACCGAATTCGTTTCGGGGATAAGACGTCCGAAAGATCACCTTAAAATGTTACAAATATTGTTTAAGTGACCCTGTTATGTAAACTGATTCAACTGGTGATGTTCCTTAAGAAAATTTAACCCTTTAGCGATCGCATTTGCACTCGCCTGGTAGTTGAAAGATGGGCAAGGTTCGATACCGCGTGGGAAGATAAATTAGACATTTTTAAACTTCTCTCATTGACTTTTCTGTTCATTTCTTAATAATCTGTCGAAAATCGACTGCCTATAAAAAATGGGGCCACCGATCGTTTGAGAGAAAAAACTACAAGTGAAGTTAACGCAATGCCTACATGCCCCTATATTTGTTTGAAAAGTTTTGTCAGCGCGCGCGCTCGATGCATGAAGTGGCGTGACGTTGCGGCATAAAGTATGTGCGCAGTAAAGATGCGCAATAACAATTAGCGCGAACGTTCTTAAGCAAGTATATCTACACTTGCTATTTCCCAAGGAGAGGAACGTGCTACTTAATTGTCTTGCAACAACAACACCAACAACAAAAAATAATAGTCGGCGCTTATAACGTCGAACTTGCGGCATGGCGCACGCACCCTCTCCCGTCAACCTCAAGTCGAACACCTGCCTTACTGCTCACTCATACCTCCTCTTCGATATAGCCTAATGAATTGTTTTCTTACCAGAAAGAAATGCCGCGTTATTCAAAGCCCTCGTCGTCGTTATGAGCCAACGCGTAATTGCTTTGGGTTTGCCACGATTCTTCAGCCATTTTCCCCTGTAAGGACACGCACCACTTTGTTTCTATGGACGTTACTAGTGAAAGGCTTGCTTTTCGAACGGGGGAGTCTGCGGATTCAAATGGCTTCTTGCGATCATTTACAGTGCTATGATAACTGTCAAATGTTATATTTTCAAATCCATCCTGTTCACTTATAAAGTTTCTCTGTCTTAATCATTTCCTTTAGGAAAAATTATCATGATTAGAACTCAGTTCATAACGATCAACAATCACAATCGCTCAAACGCGAGTGATCAATTAATTTACTACAAATGGACATTGATGAATATAAAAGTCCAATTCCAAAAAATCAATCTCCTTAAGAATCTATTCGCCCCCTATTTTAGTTTTTAATTCCCAATGCATAAACAAGACTGATTTGCTATTTTAGCAAATATCAGATAACTTTTGTGGGCGTTTTCTTGAATTGCTGAATATTTACGTCCCGATAGCGTTAGAAGTTCCTTTCATTTCTTTTTTTGGCATATAGCTTCTCACAATGATAAAGCTACTTATTTTTTTACATATAGATGCGTAAAAAAGCTGTAGCATTTATTTAGCTCGTATTCACTTCTCTTCAGTGGAGGCGGTGGATTGCTGTGGGGCTTCCCAATAATCTAAAGTTGTTTCCAAAATATTGTATCGAATCGAATGCATGTTAGAATGTTTTCCAGTATAAAGTTCAAAGTACAAGTAGGTGAAAAACAACTATTAAAACATTTTTTCACTGATTCTCTCACTATTAAAAAAAACTGAAAGTAAGCTGTATTTTAAAATGAATTTCGGGTTAAAAGATTTCAAGATTTCAAGTTTGCGTGATTTGTATTATTCTTTGTGTCTGGATTATGCACATTTTAATAAATCTAGAACAAAAGGAACATACAAATCACACTAGTTTGAAATCATTTTGGCCTAAAATCCATTTATAATTTTAAACTGCAACATATATTCATATTTCACATTTTGTCACAGACTTTATTTTCTCTGACATTGCCTCATTAATAAACCACTGGAAATTCTCTTCCGAAATATCACGCTCAGAAAACGCACGAAAGCCGTAATCATATTGTTCCGTAACTTCCCGGCTTTGCTTACTTAACGTATCTATCAATAAAAGATGTTTTAAGCAGCAGCTGTGAATTAAGATGTTTAAGCCGCCTATAATCCTCTCTTTGCAGTATTAATAAAAAATCCATATACGGAAAACATCTCACTTCTACTTAACTTTGTTTTGCATCAGAACAACTCTTAACCATGTGGTTTAGTCGCAACTGTGCTGCTTTACCGACTTAACGTATCTACCACAAAGCGTTTACTTTCTTTGAAAAAAAAAAAAAAGAAAAACGAGATCAGCAGCTGTTATTGTTAAATTTAAAAAGTATAGGCGCCTACAATTCGCTTTGTGTAGTAATAATAAAACAAATCCATTAACGGGAAACCGCCCACTTTATCTTTAATCAATCCTAAATGTTTTCCATCAGAAAAACTCAGCTGTCATTGCAACTAATTATGTAAAGTCAATGAGGACGCCAACCAGCGTTTATATCTATAAAAAGGAGTTTTAAGAAATTACACAGGGCATTTAAGTCATCAAAGTCCACTGGCAGCACGTTCGTTACTGGAATCCAATCCGTGCTATTCTTCGCAATGAATAAGGTTTCATTCTCGATGGTTTTCCTCTGTTTCATTGTTTCAGCATTGTTGTTGACTCTCACTCAAGATGTTCATGTAGAAGCTGCCGCGAATATTCTGCCCTGCCCGTATAGACCGGGCTGTTCTGGCTATCCTGGGAAAAGAAGTATATCAAGCTGGAAATCAGAGGTAAATGACACAAAGCTCAGGTTTTATAAGCACCCTTGTCAGTTTTATTTGTTGGCAAAAAAAGGATTGATGTATTTTAGATATTACTATTACCTGACATGAATTTGAAAAAATTAAATTGAACGATCGATTTTTAGAAGCGCAGTAAAAGTAAAATACAAATAGAAACTGGACACGTTATACACAAGACAGAGCAATTTGATTTCTGCCTGTTTGCTCTATTGTCCTTACATACTTAACAATCGATCTTTTATTAGGGCCAAAAGCATCTTAAATTCCTGGTGTTCTTTTTTTACAATTTTGCGGAAACGATACAATACAGTCAACCGATTTTCTCTTTGTTTTCTTAGATTAATTGTTTGAATTGGTTCTGTTCTTTTGAAGCCGCTTTTTGGTAGTTGGTCACCTGTTGTGAGAGTAAATACGCTTGTGTTGACATAACGAGCTAGCGACTCCTTATAAACATATAAAATGACTGTTTGAACATTATTTGAAATGTTTTCTGACTATTTCTGTTTTCAGATGGTTCGCACCCGAAGAAGAAGCATTTGTGAAGTAGCCCGTGCTCTGAACTGTGCAGATGATCAACAATATATGAAGACGGCTTGACGCGGAACTAACTGATGCCATTATAGGAAACGTGTTTAATTAGAGAACTGACATTAAGGAAGCTATTTTAAAATAGATATGGAAATTTTCAATTAAAGAAATTTGCATTAGGGTACTTGTCTTTTGTTTCTGTTTTGGAGCGGCAGTCAGAAAAACCATGCAAGATCTTAGTTTCGTGGCAATAGTTGAAAAATCGAATTCAGTCAAATCAAAGAGAGCCCATCTCCTTCTTTCATTCACAAAACTTTTTTTCAAAATAATTTCTTTCAAATCCCGCATTACACGGGCAAATGCCCACTGTGTAGGGCTTCAAAGAGCATCAAACTAACCTGCAACAAAACTGAGAAAAGTAGACCGAATACTTTCTGTCCATGGTTGAAAATCATTTGAACATCTTTTGGCAAATGATGATGCATCCATGAGCATTCACAGACAGGCTGACCATCACGATCTTGGTTTGCTGAAAAATCGACTGGGTAAAATGCTTTAACACAATTTACTGCCAATGTATATTATTTTATTTCAATAATTCACGAGTTTGTTCAACAAGCCTTATATTTTATCTCAGACTTGTCTGGTGTGAGTGTTTTTTCATGATCATTCGATCCGCGATTTGAATTTTGTAGATGCGTTTGAACAGCGTGTGAGTGATTTGAATTCGAACTATGGAAGTGATTAAAATTCAGTAAGGTATATGGGTAAAACTGAGTGAAAATAAAACATCACTTCGTGGTCGTGTAAAGAAAAGAGCTCCTCGCGTTTTCAAATAAGACGGTCGTTATCAAATCAGAATTCCTTGATCCAAATCTGAAGGATCAGCAATTTTGCGAGAAAACGTAAGAGTAGTCCATATCATTGTTTGATGTGGTTTTGCACTATTAGCTGACAAAAAAAGTGGCTCTAATTATCAGATAATTTATGCAATCATATGAACTGTATACGATGCCGCGCGAACGTCGATCCATTAACTGATCTCATCTTCGTTTCCACAAATTTAACATTTATTTCCAACAATCCTTTTATTTTTCTCGCAGTTCTTTTTCGGTTAGCAGTCCAAGGAAGGTTTGTATTGCGAACCAAAATATCGGACATTTTTATTTAAAATATTTTAGTTGTTTAATCTTTCTTTCTTCCTTTTCTTTTTTTTTTTTCATTATTTTTGGTGGCTTGCGCCGTTAGGATCATCAGTCTGCCGTCGATATTTTACATTTTAAATAAGTTACTGATCCAGTTCTAGACGAGCTCCGGCACCACTCATCAGTTTGTCGCCGTGGTGTTGAAGAGGTCCACCCTTAAGCTGAGACTTGAGACTAACTACAGACCTTCAAATAAAATTGGGAGTACCAGAACGACTTTTCAAATCTAGTGCTTATGATTTCCATTATCACATTTCGCATCAATCTCGTACCGATCGTTTCCTTTGTAACTGGTCAGCAACAGGCAGGAGTGAGCCCCCTGGGAACGTAACTGGATTGAAATTCCGAAGTCGTTCTCGTACTCGCACTCCAATCTGATGGTCCCTTATGTCTAAATATGCACAACTATGCAAACGTAAACCTACTGCTAATGAAGAAATGTGAAATAATGTTCAAGGAAAGGAACTTACAAAAAGATGATCATTTCAGTAAAGAATCCAAGGACCGCTATCACTGTAGCTAATTAATCAAATGGAGGTAGATTATTGTTTAATTTCTGCAAGGTTAAGTGACCGATTAACTTAAGCAGGAAAGGCCTGCACGCTAATTGCTTGTCGACACTGCTTGACTGATAATGGCAAGAAGAATCAACTTTTAATTCGTCCGAAAAGATCTGCCATTACCCCAAGGATGTACACTTACCTTAACTGTATTCTATGTAGCCGATTATCATGTACACTGCTAAAAGCGGTTAAGCCTAGAGACATACGCTCTTTCGGCTCGTCAAAGATTACATGTGGATCCCAGAGAGCGTCTGTATAAGCTACTCATAAAGCGCGTTGCTCAGATGACCAGCTTTCAGTAGAACAAAGCATGGATACAACAGCAGTTTAAATCATTACAACTAACCAAAGTAAAGTAAAAATGGTGAATTTGAAAATTTCGCCCAAAAACGGACAAATCTACATACCCTATTATAATTATTTTTCTGTACAAAGGAAATTTAAGACGGCTATGGTTAAGTACCGAAAGAAGTGACACATCTGGGAACAAACATCGATTGCTAAACTTTATTTTTCCACGATGAACAATTATTAAAACCTTTTTTTTCTTTTTGCCGCAAAGTGAAACAAAAACATGGTAACCAGTAGCATCTATTCTTTTTTTTCAGCGGGTTGGAACGACAGGCTGAACATTTTACAACAACTGGTGAATGCATGAGGATGGTACTTGACATGCATTCGTATTAGACTTTATATCTCTGCATCATGTAAAAGCAGAATAATTAACTCTTTGCGATAACCATGTAGGCATGGACATAATCCATTCCATGATCCTCCGGATGCTTGGCCACCAGGGTTTCATAGCGTTTGAAGAATTCATCGACAATCTTTGCTTTCTCTTCGGGAGAACGATGATCGGAGAGTCCTAAGGAGAAATTAGAAAAGCCGGTCACGTGAATTGTGAGATACAGAATCACGTTGATCAAGTAAGCCACCTGAGCTCATCACGTGCGGGCTCATAGTTACCCAAAGCCGGTGTTGCTGTAGTTTTCCATGACGACTTCAACACGGTCAAAGTGTGTCATTCAGCGAACCCCACTCAAGTGGGGTTCGTGCATATTTATGAGTCTTGTATCTTAGTAACGCTCAACGCTTTTTTACGTCACGTCCCATTGGGATTCTCAACTTGGGACTAATTTTAAAAACCGGTTTTTGCATTCCAAACATTGAAGATATTTATAGTAGTAAGTTTCCGATACTACTTTGAAAGCGCTTCAAAGAATAGACAGAAGCCATTTTAATGCACGCTTAAGAATCGGCGCAAGAAGTTATCTTGCACCGCAAGAATAAGCAAGCGGTCGAAAGACGGTTAACACAACTTTTTTTGCGGTTTTCCTGTGAAAACTTCCAAAATGCAAGAACTTGAAAATCTAACCTCTACCGTTCGAAGAGAGTCTTGGAATGTTAGCAAAATCTTTCTGGCACTGAGGTTTCCTTATCTGGCGGCGAATCTGTACAGCAGGCGCCCATGTGTAAACAATCGGTCGCGATGATGTTTCACGAATGTGTTTCCATTAATTCTTCGTTTAGTCAAAGAATAATACAATGCTAAAATTATTTGCAGCCGAAAGTCGCAAAAGAGAAAATGCCAATCAAGGGTAGTAAGAGAACTAGAATGCCTTGAACTAGAATGCTGAATGGCGAAGAAGGAAATGCCTTTTTCCGCTCTGTTTACATTTCCGTCGCCGTGAATGAGTCTGGAGGCCAGTATTGACTACAGAAATCTACTTTATTCGTTTGACACTTCAAGATGGCCGACTACAACAACGTGCTCCCTACAAGCATACGGGAGTCTAAAGTTATTCGCGAGACCGCTGACCAACATCTCCCCCCTTTGAAAGAAAAAAAAAACTGTATATGCCTGTCGGTGACAATATACTGATGTAATATACTTAAGTCGACTAACAAGTTTCCAACAAAGTGTGCCAAGTGTTCATAGTCCCTGTATAAAGAGAGCCTAGTTTACGACAAAGTCTCCTAGTCTTTCTGGGGGTTTGATTATTCTCCCACATCTAGTCTGCTTGAGTGGGGTAGAGGAAGGTTCCTTTGGTGCTAATGTTGGTTCTGCTGTTGGTTCTGCTGTTTTGGTCTCTTCCTCATGGGGTTTCTGGGCACACTGACTGGCTGGATTGTGTTGCTGTGTGTGGTGGCTGGATCTGCTAGCTGTCGCAGCTGGCTGATCTTGTGGATTGCCATATGCTTGCTGTATGGAGTCCAGCAAGGGGGTTGCATTAGGTGATGTACCCTCTGAAGCTGGTATGGCCGTGGGCTGGAGGCGGTGAGTGGGTGGTGGTGCTGCTGGTTTGAGCTGGACTCGGTTCCTTCTAATCGTGGTGCCATGCGATGTGCGCATAGAGTAGGACCTTTGGTTGTCTTTCTGTATCACTTCCCCGTAGATCCAGGGGTTTCCGCGGTTACGGGGCGGCGGTTTGGCATAGGCGAAACTTCCCACGTTGATTGGAGTTAACTCTCCACCTGCTGACTTGTCATAGTATGCTTTGCTATCTTGCCTCTTCTTTATGATGTCTTCTTTGACGATGTTGAAGTTGATCATGGCAGGTGCCAAGATAGGCAATGTGGTTTGAGTGCGACGTAAGAACATACGCTGAGCCGGTGAGTATGTGTGACCTTGCGGTGGGGTATTCCTGTAGTTTAGCATTGCACTGTTGAAGTCTGCGGCCTTTTTGAGCATGGATTCTGCAACTTTAACAGCAACTTCTGCCCTGCCGTTGCCTTTAGGGTGGTACGGCGATGATGTCGTGTGCTTAAAGCTGTAGTCCACTGAGAACTGTTTGTACTGCTCGCTTATGAACTGGGAGCCATTATCAATGTGGCAGATCGCTGGAACTCCGAATCTTGCAAAGTGGGTTTTTGTTTTCTCGATAACTGTTGAAGATAGGGTATCTTCAAGCTTGTCAACCTCGATCCAGTCTGAAAAGTGACAGACAGTTACTAGGTAGCTTTGCTTTTGAAGCTCACAGATGTCTTGACTGACTATTTCCCAAGGTCTTGTGGGTACCGGCAAGGATCTCATTGGTTCTTTTGGTGCTGACGTTCCATATTGGGCACAGGTTCCGCATGCATCACACATGTCTTGTATTGACTTTCTCATCCCTGGCCAAAACAGGACTTCACGTGCCATACGTATGTTTGATTCCGCACCAAAGTGGTTGGCGTGGATTTTGCCAAGCATTTCTTTGTGCATTGACTGAGGTACCATAACCTGTGTGCCTTTGTAGATAATGCCATTTTGTACTGACAGTTCATCCCTATAATTCCAGTAAGCACGCAGGGATTCAGAGACGGCTGCTTTGTCTTCAGGCCATCCATGAGTTATTACTTTGTACAAGGCTGACAGGGTGTTGTCTTTGCCTGTCTCTTCGCGTAAGTGATTCTCGGTGCCTTCTTGCAGTCTTGGGTTTCTGCTGTTGTGTTCAGACTCCATTTCTACCCGGAAGACATCAAAATGGGTCACTTTTGCGGCTACTGGCTGTTGAAATGCGGCACGGGAGAGGGTGTCTGCGAGATGGAGTGTTGGCCTCTCTTGTATGTAAGTTTGAAACGATACCGCTGCAGTCTCATCAGCATCCTTTGTAGTCGTGGGGGAGCCTTGTTCAGTGGTTTCTTCATTATTGTTTCAAGAGGTTGGTGATCCGTGTGGACTTGAATGTCAGACTTGCCGTAGAGCCACTGGTCAAACTTCTGAAAACAGTTGCAGATCGCCAAAAACTTCTTTTCGATCTGCGAGTAGCGCTGTTCCGTGGGGCTCAGGCTGGAGGATGTGAAGGCAACCGGTTGAAGTCTACCTTCAACGTTGGGTTGAAGAAGTGCTCCGCCGAGGGCATAATCACTGGCATCTGTCTGCAATACAACTGGCTTGTGGAGATCATAGTATGCCAAGACTGGGGCTGAGGAGATCAGTTCCTTTGCTTTGTTGAATGCTCTATCTTGTGTTTCGGAACAAAGGAAAGGCACTGCCTCCTGGGTGAGCACTCTCAGCGGCTGTATAACAGTGCTCAGGTTTTCACAGAAGGGGGACAGATAGTTGACCATGCCGATAAACCGAAGGACTGCTGCTTTGTTCTGTGGTGGCGGCATCTGTGTTATTGCTGCTATTTTATCTGGATCTGGTTTCATTCCTTGATCGGAGATAATAGTACCCATGAATTTGAGTTCCTTAAGCTTGAACTGGAGTTTGGTGGCATTGAGCTTGATTTTCCGTTCGTGACAGCGTTCCATGAGAGCAATAAAGCGTCTGTCGTGGTCTTCGTGAGCTTCCTCATAGGCGTGGCCTTCCCCAAATACCAGGATATCATCAGCAATGCATATGATGCCTTCGAGGCCTTCCAGGGCGGACGTCAATCTCATTTGGAATTCTTCAGGGGCGCTAGTAATGCCAAAAGGCAGGCGCAGCCATCGGTACCTGCCGTATGATGTGTGCATGGTGGTCTTCCACGATGACTCCTCGTCAAGGGGAATGTGAAGAAAGCCCTCTTTGACGTCAACTAAAGAGAAACATTTCGCTGTACTTAGTTTGTGAAGCTGTTCATTTAGTGTAGGCATCTGAAATTTTGGGCGGTGGATGGCCTTGTTCACTGTCTGGCTTGGGTCGATGCATACTCTGAATTTCTTTGGTGTTTCACGGATTAGCTTATTGGAGCACTAGGCGGTCGGTTCGTTTACTTTGGTGATGACCCCTTGTTCAACGTAACGATCCAAGGCTTGTTTCTCTTGCTCTCTCTTCGCTACCGGGATTCTGTGAACTGGCATCTGAACAGGCTGAACACTCTCGTCTATTTGAAAGTGAACAGGTGGGCCAAGCTGACCAAGGCCCTCGAAAGTGTCAGCGTACTGGTCTAGTACATGTTCCTTTTGTAGCTGACCCGGTTGTGGGAGCCGTCGGTTTGGGGGAACTTTAACTGGCCTTGAAGGCGAGGGAGATGGATCACACAGATCCGCTGATGTCTCATGGATCTGTCGAAGGTGATTACATGACATGGCCATCGGTGGTCCTGGCATTGATTCCATTTGCTGTTCTGCACCGTTATCATCTAGCGGGCGGGAGGCCTGTAAGCCCGGGGGGGTTTCTTGCTGCGCACTGGGGAGGTGGTCTGCTGCTGATTCCAGGGAATGTATGTCGTCTGCATGAACTCTGATAAGTCCTAGCTTTTCGCTGTCACTCCCCGACAGGAGAGCAGGCTTGGAACCGATGCAGGAGTCTGGTAGGACTTGAAAGGTGAGGGTTTCGTACTGATTCTTCCTTTCACATACAAGTTCAACCTGGCCTTCAGGTTCCAGCGGTTTGGAGTTGCTATAGGGATATAGACGGTAAGGGGAGCGCTGGAGTTTGGCATCTGGTAGAAGTGAGCGCAGTGTGCCGAGTGGCATTGTGTTGCATGTAGCTGCAGTGTCTATCTGAAATTTGACCTGTGTGAATTTAGAGCCTGTCGCAGAAAGTGATAGGTTTGTGAAGTAACGTTTCGCCTGACTGGATGCGGCGATGCTGTGGACTTGAAATTGTAGGGAGTATGTGTGAGCATATTCCTAATCAAGGGACGTGTCATACATGTCGGTGTAGTGAAGACCTTGGAATTGATCTCGCTGCTGGCCGCTTTGCCGTGGGTCACGTCGCTGTCCACTCACACTCCTCCTCTGATCTTTCCTATTGAATCTACTACCGGAAGCTGCTGACCTGTTATTTGGTGCTGTAAACTTGCGGTCTTCTATACAGACTCGGGCGAAATGGTCATTTCCACCACAAGACGTACAGGTTTTCCCCCTAGCGGGACAGACTTTCCATGGACGGGCACCTCGCCGATCACCACACCAAAAACATGTACCAGGTTTCCTTCGGAGCTTCATCTGGTTGTGTCTTAGGCCTGTCCAGTGGACTTCTTCTTCTATTCCTTTAGAGGAATCATCAATTAATTTGTTAGTTTGCTTGGCAGACTCTATGGCTCTCGCTTCTGTCACAACATCGGGTAGTGTTTTCTTTGTGTTGTCAGGTTTCCTGTGGGTCTTCAGAAGCTCAGTTCTCATGTGGTCGTCATTTAAACCAAAGATGAATTTATCTCAAGTGAGTTCGTCGCTTAACTCACCATAAGCGCATAGGCTGCCTGCTTGGCGTACCTTGACCTCCCATTCCTGTATGGACTCGTTTGGGGCTTGAGAGGACGCCCAAAACTTGAATCGATCGGTGAGTAGTGAACTGCCTGTGGAGCCTGTATAGTGCGCGCGTAGTTTGTCCATCCAGATCCATGGTTTCTTCTTATCGTCTGCTGAAATTTGTGGCTCGATTGTGTACCTGAGGACGGATAAAGCTTCGTCTGGAAGCGAGGGAACGCAAGGCGGAAATTTCCAACAGTGGACTTGTAGTGATCTGCTTGCTCGGTGAGGGGATCTTTGGCTAGGTTTCGGTAGTTTGCTTGAATACAATAATCGTTAAAACGAAGCTCAAAGTTCTTGAAATTTTCACTCACATTGCCGACAAGCTTGAGCTCCGGTCTTTTAAGATGCGCCATTACCGGATCCCACTTCTGACACCAAGTCTGGAGGCCAGTATTGACTACAGAAATCTACTTTATTCGTTTGACACTTCAAGATGGCCGACTACAACAACGTGCTCCCTACAAGCATACGGGAGTCTAAAGTTATTCGCGAGACCGCTGACCAACAAATGTAACACCGGCGAGTTGCCGATAAAATGCAAATACGTGCGAAGAGTGAATACCAGAATCTTCGAATTTGTCTGACCCATTCATTTGTGTTCAGCGAGTTAGGAACAAACTTCTAATTCGTGCCTTTTCGTGACTGCTCATTATTATAAGCTAAGCGTGAAGATAGCCGGAAACGCTGTCACACTCAAATGTTAAACAACTGGAAGAAGCCGACATTTGCGTAATCACAACTCTGTCAGACATTTTGTTAAATGTTACTGAAAGATAAAACATTCCATGTATATATTATTGTCATAGATTCCTCCATCTTATGTGAAACTTTCGTTTGATCATAACAAACCTTCACCGAGTTAACAAACAACTTTAAATGCGCGTACCTTTCCTTGACTGCACAATGGCTTTAGCGCGAACGGCCGGTCGGTAACTTATTAAGTTTTTTGTTGTCTATAGATTTTCATTGAAACGATAAGCCTTCTTTCAAAACAAATATTTTGGGGGTTTTGCGAGACCACAAGCTCTCTGAGAGTATGCAGAGTCTATACAGTGTGGCAATTTGTCTTCGAGCAGCACATTCACGTGTGAGCAGCGAAGCGGCGAGATCGATCTTATCGGAGTCAAAACAGGTTTTTAGCGATCACTTGTTTTTTCGAACCTGCATTTAGTTGCTAGGATACCAAGTAGTGCCAAGTGCATTCTCGTCCCCAGAGGCCGCGATCCTTCTGGTCTGCGCCAGGAATCGAGACCTCTGGCCGCTCCCAATTTCTGAGCATGCGCAGAGTACGCGTTCTGTGTTTTTCAGCCAATGAGATTTGTCACATTTGACAATGAGTCCGTGAATCGCGGACTTCCGGTTTTGGAAGCGGCCAGAGGTCTCGATTCCTGGCGCAGACCAGAAGGATCGCGGCCTCTGGGAACGAGAATGTGCCAAGTGTCCCTTGGGTAATTCTATCACTATGTTGCGCATGTGTGAAATGGAAACTGAATACATAATGAATGACACACTTTGACCGTGTTGAAGTCCTAATGAAGAATATTGCTATTCATCCGGGGTGTTTACTAGTCCATGGCGGGTCATGTTCCAGTACCATGCATCTTGTCAGGTGGTATTCCTAACATTTTTTTTAATTCCTTCCTCGTACGAGAAACGGCAGGCATATCATCATCCTCATATTCCTCCTCCTCCTCCTCCTCCTCCTCCTCATCATCATCATCATCATCATCATCATCATCATCATCATCATCATCATCATCATCATCATCATCATCATCATTATTATTATTATTATTTTATCTGGCAACAAAAAAATAATAGGCGTTTGTTACAGCAAACTTGTGACATGGCACACTCATTCTGTCCTGTCGATCTCAAGTCGAACACTCGACCTTACTACCCACTCATACCTCCTTTTCGACTTAACCTAATGAAGTTCTTTTCTTACCAGAAAGAAATGTCGCATTGCTCCAAGTCCTCGTCGTCGGTATAAACCAGCGCGCATGTGCTTTGGGGTCGCCACCATTCTTCAGCCATTTTTCCCTGTAAGGACACGGCACCACTTTGGTTTCTATGGACACTAGTGAAAGGCCAGCTTTTCGAACGGGCGAGTCGGTGTATTCAAATGGCTTCTTGAACTCATTTACGGTGCGATAGTAATTGGCAAATGTCGTCTGGTTAAATTCATCCTGTTCACAGAGAAAAAAGTGACAACCAATGCTAATCAATCGTTAAAGACAAGCTAGCATTCCCGTCCCTAGGGCTCTTGTTCCTTGAGGTCACTTAGCAGTACAAAAACGAGTACGTCTGGAAATGAGAATGGGTCTGAATCCAAATTAAACGGCTGACATGTACGGCCAAGCTCTCAGATCCCAAAGGGGTTTAGGGACCAGGTTCACGGCACCCCCAGTGGCAAGGTTCCTGGCTCTGCGACAAACGTTTTTAGGGTTCAACGCTCTGGGAAAACAATAAAACTGCTTCAAGCAGCAAGACGACCATCCCTCGCGACCCTTAGCTGTTATTACAAGTAATGTTCAAGATACGACCTGTGTGATAAGACCATCGTGGATTAGTCCCTTCCACAGGTCTCTCATTGTGTGATGCATGGACGCTGGAGTGTCCTTTGTTGTTCCAAGGAATTGTCCTTCCTCGTCTAAAGCGAACTGAACAAGTACCATCCTACCACCTAAAGCATTAATGAAGGTTAGACGCCACGGAATGAAGGTGTGGTGGTGGGCAAGGAGGCTTACACTGACGGCGTCGAAAATTAGTGCAACAGAACAGTTTTTGTGTCAAGATATCGTTGCTTAGCAAAATAACCTCTTTCAATATTGGCACAATGACTCGGTTGTACTTATAATTATCATTGCAGTTGGTCGACTGCTCTATCTAAATTTCTGTATTGCTATAACTTAAACTAGACACTATCTCGAACACGGATCGTGAAAGCGGGAGTTGAACTTTTGTCCAAACGTATGCAAGGGAGATAACAAGAGGTTCGAGACTTGGTGGCGATATTCTTTTGTAGATATAAGTTGCTTGTCGTTTAGAGTTCTACTGTGACCCGATATATAGTAAAGTTACTGAGAAAAAGAAAATCAGATTCATTGGCAAGATACCATATTAGCTTTAATTCGGGAGAAAAACCCGCCTCAATAGAACAGTTTATAAGGTAATAATAAACAAAAAAGGAACAAGGATAGTTAAAGGGGCTTTGTCACGGATTTTAACAGATTTTCGAACAGGCAAAATTTATTTTTCTGGTGTAGGAAACCTAAAAATAATGGGCCATTTTTATTAACAATTGCTACATTAGAGCATTAAAACTGTTAGCAAGCGTCTTTGGCTGTGGATGGCTTGGATGGAAATGGATTGCAATTTGAAAAGTTAAGGCTAAACTTTTCAAGTTGTTTCCGAGCGTCATCAAAAAATCAATATTTATAGCGTTTGTTTGATTTCCATCCGCAAATTAAGGTGATGTCTTCCTGTAGATGTCCAAAGATAATGTTTTTCATGGGTTAAGTTGCCTGCCACTAATTTTAGAACAGTTTAGACCAAAACTCTGCGAAATCCCTGTGACGTAGCCCCTTTAAGATCGAGATTGGGCGTTATCTCGAAAACTGGGGTGCTTACCATTTACACAAACCATCCGGTTGGAAATTCCATGTGTAAACATTTCATAACTGATTTTGGATTATAGGAAGAAACAAAAAGTTTAAAATTTATCCAGCTGCACTGACTAGATTAAAAAGAAGGCGAAACGTTTATTTCCACAACTTGTGGCCCATAGTTTGCAAAACGTTCCAAACAGAATTAACCATTTGATTTTCCAACCGGATATTTCCGGTTTTTTCCATGTAAATGGTAATGTGCCAACGGTGACATAGCTCGTTATTTGTGTAGTCACGCAAAGCTTCGCACGATGCAGAAAAAAAAAATAATAAAACGTGTGTGACGACCTTAATAACACCTGTGTATCTCACCTGGAGCTAGTTCCTTTGCTCTTGCCAGCAATAACGTCTCCCAGTCCTTTGCGGCCTGTTTCCTAAACTTCTCAGCCTCTTCTGGTAGTGTGATCATGGTGTGATGTATCGCTCCAGTCACGCTACACGGCTTCTCACGTAACCAGTGCATGGCAGTGGAGGAAAATACCAAATTTACAGACTGAGGAGGAAGACACTGACTATAGAAGCTTGTGCCGCAAGTCGTAACGAACACGTTGGGGAAGTCTAGAAGATAGCTTTTTGGTCCTGGTATAAGACCTGCATGAAAAGGAGACAACAAATAAAATGTACGGTACGGTGCAGTATGATATACAGTACGCAACGGTAAATGTCGGATGCCTTGACTTTTGTTTTCCTTTCTTCTTACGAAATAAAAAACGGAAGAGAAACAACAATTGCGCTTTTACTACTGTTTATCCTCTTCTATTTTTCAACAAGTTCGCGTGATGCCCATATATGGTCTGGATGTCCTTGTTATCCGTTTTCCGTACATAACAGATATCCTGCGATATACGTAGGTTGAAACAATCCGTCCAAAGTATCGCAAAGTGCTGCATAACCACAGCATATTTAGCTGTAAAGTACTTTTAGTTGACAATTTGTATAGGTAATCACATGATTTCGAGTGCAATTAGGAATAAATAAGCACGAGTAAATTTTTCAAAGGCTAACAAAATTGCACGAGCCCGGCGAAGAACTTACTTGCCGGATTGAAAAACTTGTATCCTTGTTTATTTATATGCCTGTCGAGTGTAGCTATTATCATTCTGTAAGCTGTCTGGTTCCAAGACAAGTCGTCACTATTTTGTCCTTTTACTTTAGGGCAGAACTTTTAGTTCGGCTTGCTCGTTTTCCTCATTTTGTTGGCGATATGTTTTTCTCTTCGCAAGACGTTTTCCGTACATTTAGCCAGAATGAGGTGCTAATAATGTATTTGGTTTCTTAGAACTATCTTTTAGGTGTTTCACTGTTGTTTACCTAGCGAAAACCCCGGTCGTTGTTTTCGGCCGCGTCTATTTGTAATTTGCACTGGTGTTACACTTTTTGCACTGGTGTTACATTTGAACTGCACTGCTCTCAGCCAATCAGAATCGAGTAATTTTTTCATGTATATTATTAGTTGAATAACAAAACAATTATCCTGCTCAATCAGGATCGTCTGATTATCGTCTGATTGTAGCGGGTCTCTGTAAAATGCTGACCGGATGGCGGCGGATGGCGGATGGCGGATGGCGGATGGAAAAATGCGGATAATAAAATGAGGATGGCAAAATGCGGATGAAAAAATGCAGATACTAAGAAAATGAAAAAAAAAATCAAAAATAAATCAAGGAGAATAGCTAAATCAGATTTCGATTATCACAGCAAGATAATACATGGTTGTTTCTTCTGGACCTCTTCTGATGGCTGGCGTTGAAAATATTTGCGGCAAGAATGAATGCTCTTTTTGGCGCCTATACGCGCTATGGTTATGTCTGACTATTGTTCTATGTTAATTGCGCTTGTAATTAAATAGCCAGAACAAATTTATCGTACCACTTTGCCCGACTCAAAAGAGAAGTAAACGGACCGGCAAATCAAAAGGTTATTGAACTAAGCATGTTCGAGTAAGTCATTTTGTTGCCCATATATTGTCTAAACTGCTCTCGAGGTAAGCTAAGCCGTCATTGAGTGGCTCCGGAGCTATAACATCATTGAAGGTAAGACTCTGAAGACTTACCTCGGCAATAGCATGATTACCCGGTCTTCCTAAGGGGAGGGGGCAAGGTTATCCTTGGCTCCTCCTTTTTCCCCCGTCCCCTAAGGTCATTCAGGCTGGAGGAGTCTGTGATGTCGTGCGCAACCCACCCCCGTACAAATAATGTGCTTGTATAAGCTACTTAAAACGGGAACTTCTAATTTACCACAAATTTGTCATAATAAAGTAGCATATTCCCTTAGTGATGACGTTTCCAGAGCATAGGTGAAGGAAGCAAGGAGGTATACTGAGGCTAGGGGCTTAATAACTCAGCTAATGAACATGTCCCCTAAGTAAGTTCAGCCCCACTTCAAATCGGGTGATATACCTGAAAACTGTTGCAGATAAAGCGTTAACATTCAGTTAGTTTCTATATTTTTCACGTGAATAAAATCAACAATTTAAAATGCACAGGCCAAAATGAGGTAACCACGACAGAATTTGTAACTTCTAACGTAAGGAAGATAACGATACCAAACTGTCATTAAATCAGGATGCATTAAAAAATAACTATCAGAAGTGAATTTCCTTAATTTCTTGTCCACAATATCAAAATATTCTATAACGGTGATCACCAGAGTGAAGGCGACGGATTCTTTACAGTATTAGACTAAAATTTTCGCAGATTTCCACGCCGTGACACGTTTCAATAAATTCAGGATCTTCAACCCGGCCTCACTGGTAGACTGTTCAGTTTAGGTTGTATGAAAAACGAAACATCACAACAACATTAGCTTTGAAAAACTTCCATAAAATTTCGATTAGAACACATTTCTGAGTCTTTCTTTTACTTAAAATACCAATCAAAAGATATTCCTGCTAAATTATTGTTTCTGTTTTATCATTTTATCTGTAAAAATTCTTGCCGCCTTTGAAAGGGTTTACTGCTCAAAACGTGTGATTCTATTTTTAGCGCTAATTTGTTTGGCAATCCGGTTTCATTTCATTCATTTTCTTTTCAAAACAAACGTTCCAAGCCAGAATTGTCGCTATCGGACGACTCCATCGATCTCAGTTGCGTTCGTTTATGTTCATTCACTCGCGTTAGCCTTTAGAACGGACCGGCTGATGACAAAGGAAAGTCGAGTATCTCATCTTCAATGACAGTCTTCCTCATTTTATTCGGATGCGATGTAAATGAAGAAAAAAAGCTGGACTTCTCCCGGACCAAATAGACTGTCTTCTTTTTGAGAAAGCAACGCAAATGAATTTCCTTTTCATCATGATTTTATTATTACTTTTTTTTTAGTTTTCTTTGTTTCCGTATCATTTCATCCTCATTTTACCATCCGCATTTTATCATCCGCATTTTTCCATCCGTCATCCGTCATCCGCCACCATCCGGTCAGCATTTTACAGAGACCCGATTGTAGCCTACTGGGCCTACGGCCTAGTCGGCTAAGTATCAGGCGATTTCGCAGGATAATTGTTAAATATAATTCGACAAATTCGCGCGATGCCCAAATATGGTCAGAAAGTCATTGTCATCCGTCATTTGTACATAACAGATATTCTGCAGTATACGCAGGTTGCCAAGATTCGTCTGAAATCTCGCAAAGCGATGCACAACCACAGTTTTTCTCGCTGCAAAATCCGTTTCGTTGACAGTTTGTTGAATAATAAAACAATTAACCTGCTCAATGTTGCGGCCGAATATCGACTGATTTAAGCCAACTAGGCCTACGGGCTCGTCAGCTAAGTATCTGGGCGATATGCCGCCCAATTTCTACTACTTAAGCCCCGGAGGGTTATTCATCTCAAGTTTTTTTTTTTTTTTTGGGGGGGGGGGGGGGGGGGGGATAATAAACAACTTGGAACTGCTCCATGGTAGTAGAAAATTAAATTAATAATCGGCCCATTAAGTTTAAAGTTATCCTCTCATGTGATCAATAGTAAACAAAGGTGTACACAATTGTATTTTCTGTTACTTCTGAACAAAACGAATTAGATTGAAGGCTAGTGGATCACGAAAATACAAGTAATAAATGTTGTGAATACAAGAGAGAATCTAAACTAATGTGTGGAATTCCTGACGTCACAGGGCCGTTAAACTCGGCTCCAGGTCCCAGACACTGTTTGGCTCCAAAAAGCTGATTTTGTCAGCAAAAAGGAGCACTTTCCGTGATGAATTTTCGAAAATAAACTTCACCATGATGATGTCCAAAACAATAATTCCATACAATGTCTATTTATGAACTGAGAGGGCGAGAGGCAGGATTTATCGCACGAAAATGTAATCTGAAGTTAATTCTGCTATGGACTTACCCTGCAGCCGAAGAAACAAAGACTTGAAATCATTTACAGGCTGATCTTCGTAAATGACGTGGATAGGTAGATCGTCGCCATGAATCTTTCGTAGCTCTTTGACGCATGCGTATAGCAGTGGCATAGAGGTGCCTCCGTCTGCGCAGCCGTAGTCTGCAATAGTGAAAACGGACCCTGGCTTTACGAAAGCTGATTTGACACTCTCTAGCATAAGAGGAGCGGACTCCAAGATCACATTGTAACATCCAATAGTGTTGTCGGAATAGAATCCAGATCCATCTGCACCGTACGGAATGTGGCTATGAGGAGACTGGAGAACAAAAATAATTTCGTTTCATTTTTAGTAACAAGGGTTAACCGATGACATCCGAATGTCGAGAGTACCTATTTGAGAGTACACCCAAAATCGAAAAAGAAACCAACCACTGAAGACTGTAGACTGAATCCGGTATAAACGGAAGCATCTAGGGCAGCAATTGTTTCTCATGCACAAATCAGCCAATCTATCCTAGAAGCGGTTGGCTAAAAGTATCTATCAACTTAACACAAACTAGTTATGCAACGCTTTCGGCGAGTGGTATACTATGGAATATCCCACGAGTCACTTGTATTTTCTCAGTATCCACACGAACCTTTAGGCGAGTGTGTAAAAGAAGAAAATACAAGTGACAAGTGGGATATTCCATAGTATACCACGAGAAAGTGTTGTGTAACTATTTTATACCATGCCATAGAAAATACGCTGACTAGATTTCCTCGAGAATAAGACCGCAGCGCTCGATGGGAAGGTTGGATTGAATACCGTCGAATGTACAACGGCTTTCCTGCATGTATTCTGATTGGCTGTATTTTCTATGGCATGGTATAAAACTCAGTAATAGAACACCTAGAAGTGTCCTAAATGACAGCAAGACACTCCATTCTCAGAGTGCCTCTTGCTCTCCAGGGAAGCAGCCATTCCCCTAGTTGCCTCATGCTACGGAATGGCACGGCAGTGTTGTCAAGGGTCGTCAAGCTGGGCCCGAGTACGACTCAACTTTCATTTAATAGAACGTGAAATTGCATAGTACAACGATCCCAGAGTCCAACAACCAATCATTAGTTTCCTAACAGTAAATCAGTAATCGAGAAAGTCTGAACCATTTAGCTTCACGGATTATCAGATAGCTTTGAATGTCAGGACAAGTTTCATGTCAACAAGTAACATAACAGTATTTGTTATATTTTCCATCGCATTCAGTGAACTAAAAAAGGCGTGGAAGTACAGTACTTACAAACTTGTCGGTACTCAAGGACATCTTGTAGATTTCCTGTCAATGCTCCTTCGTCGTCGTCTCTGAAAATTTCATTCGTCAGTAAACACACACGGCCAGAGGAAAAAAAAAACAGATAAACACTTTCATAATATTGATTTATTAAAGAAACAGTTTATAACTATGAGCATATAGAACGATTTTCGATTGAGTGTCGTAACCAAAACCAAAGTTGTCATTCTGGCCAATCACAGAGGACATAGACAGTCCAGTGAACCAATTAAAATTCGACGCAAATACATGTAACCGATGCAAAGCGCGGGAAAACATGTGTGAACAAGTTATGATTTGTTTTGGTGCTACTTCGGATTGGTCGAGAAAGTGGCGCAAGTTTTTTCAGCCAATTGCTAAGCGTAAAGGTATAAAAATAAAGTCTGCATACGAGCCTAGTGGCCTATCAAGCCGGTGCTTATCCCGGTTTCCGTAGCATGAAGTATTTTTACTCCGCTCTGGATGACATGCTAGTCCATCGCAGGGTTACCAGTAAATTCGCCGGTACCCATTTAGACACCTGGGTGGAGAGATGCGCTATGAGAGTAAAGTGTCTTGCCCAAGAACACAACGTAGTGCCCCGGCTAGGGTTCGAACCCGGACCGCCCGATCCGGAGTTCAACGCACTAATCATTAATTAGGCCACCGCGCCTCTCCGAAGTCTTAGAGTACGTTAATAAAATTCACTTGACAGATTTCATTACTGAAAGCCAAAACAACCTCCCAAAAGTTCTACTCATGGAAGAAATTTTCTTTTGATAACCGTCAACTATGGAAAGCCCCAAAATTTAACCGACAACCGCCAATCTGTAAGTAAATCACGTGTCACGCTTTTGTAAAATAACAAATCACGCATCACGCGGCTTATTTTGGCTCCATCACGCATCACGCTGCTACATTTTGGGCCATCACGCGTCACGCGAACCCTCTATGACATTTTGACAATTACATCAACTCCCCTCGGTTCACTGTTGTCTCGTCTATTGTTATCTCGTTTCACAAGCCGATCCGACGCCTTTTAGGCGAGTTATGCTACTTTGAGTTGCCACTTTTAAGAAGAAGTGGAAACTCCAAATAGCATAATCTTTAACAACATCCCTTGACAATTCACACACGCTCGACACTACAGTAGCCAAAGCAAACGGGCATTACGTTCGACGCTCAAGTGAAGACGGCTCTAATATTGTATCGATTGGTTTGAATATTAATTAATGAAAATTTTTTTTTCCTGCAATAGACGTTTATACTACACAGTTCTCGTCAAAATCAACTGCATATCGCTTATGTTATAATCGTGAAATACTCGGCAGTGTCGGTGCCTGAAAATCAGAGAAAGCTCCCTCGAAACAAAGTGGAGTAATTGCACAAAGAAACGTAAAGATTAGGTAAAGGCTATAAGATAAAGTATGTATCCCGCAGCTGGTGATCAAATATTGTAAGTGATTTCATTTCTTGAGAAATGAGTCACAAAGTATATCATCCAGCTAGCTAAATTATACTGCTAGCGGTTTTTTTCCCTAGACTCTCTCGAGGAGGGAATATCAACACTTCTCGCTACTGCTCGCAAATCACTATATGATCTCGATCTCGATTCACGTTCGTGATGTTTTCGCGTCACACGCTTGGAAAAGAATTAGGGACTGCTCACAGTCAGTATTCTATACCTTAAGGTTCCTGCTCTTCCTCCGTGGTTCTTCAAAGCAAATTAACGCCTTCGTTTTTCTTGAACGACGAGATCTCGAACTGAAATACCGCTCATAAAACATAAATGCTACACAGTTATTTATGTTGAGCAGTTAGTGATTGCGTGACACGAAGACGCATCACGGTCCAATAACACATCAAATTTTTGTTCCTTACAAAGAAGACTACGAATCAAAGTGTAGACAAGGATTTTCTGTTTTTCTTTTACTACATTATAACGTATCAAAAAATGCGTTTATTCTGAGTTGTTTACAGGCACTAACATTCCGTTTTTCCGTAAGGAAAGCACCGCTTCGTTTTTAGTGCAATTTCCAATTTAAATTAAAAATAAATGAGTTAGCCAATTAAACATTAAATAACGATAAAAACAATTAAACCATTATGAGTGTCGCGGCATTATTTTTTGCATAAAGACAAAGCAAGCAGCTGCTGATTATTTTCTTCCGGAAATAATAACTACTCCATTCTCACTGCATATGTTTCAATTCTCTCGCGCACTTTTCCGCTGTATAGGCATTATTTGCACAGAAGATCAGTGAGCTCACAGTGCAGTGATCACCGTCAACAGACTTAAAGTGTCCAATAACTTACTCAGTTGTGGTAACCTTCAGTACGAATCGAGAGAATTCTTAACTTGCGTAACTCGATCAAAGCAAAACATCAGAATTTACTTGATCACTATTTCAACTTACTCAGTTATTGTTTGAATTATGGACTACCATTTGTCTAGCAATTGAGAGAATTTTTATTTATCCACGCATTCAAACTGTTTTAAGCCAAACTGGTTTAACTGGTTTAACTGGTGTTAAAGCGAGCAGCTAGATATCGTGAAAAAAATTCAGATACAGAGAAACACGAATATAAGAAAGTAATTTGGAAAAGTTAAGTTTCCCTTTTCCAAACACGATGTATAGCAGGGCGGCTGCTTATTACTGAAAAGTTATGGTATTGGTGCTTTCAAAACAGTAATGATGATAAAGAATTGTAATAACATTTTTTAAAGGAAAACTACTACATTTAATTTTCAAAAGGAAAACAGTTGTCAACAACTAGATTCCTAAACCGTCATCAGTATTAAAGCCAGTTGTTTCAGCGCAGGGCCGAAAAAAAGCACTGGCATACGCGGCCAACACAAGGTACAGACTATCGCACAGCCTGTGTAGCAGTGGATTCCTTTCAAAACGCGTATGTGACGACCGAACGTGCGGGCGAATGAGCAAGTGAGCGAACGAACGAACGAACGAACGAACGAACGAACGAACGAACGAACGAACGAACGAACGAACGAACGAACGAACGAACGAACGAACGAACGAACGAACGAACGAACGAACGAACGAACGAACGAACGAGCGAGCGAGCGAGCGAACCAACCAACCAACCAACCAACCAACCAACCAACCAACCAACGAACCAACGAACCAACGAACCAACCAACGAACGAACCAACGAACCAACGAACCACCGAACGAACCAACGAACCAACGAACCAACGAACCAACTAAGCTCTATGATGGTTTGACTGATTAATAACTGCCAACTCATTTTTAATTAAAGTTTCCGACAACAAACCTAGTCCTAGCCCTAATTGCAGAAAAATAAAATGACACCTACAACAACAATCACAACATCAACAACAAGTAACAGCATGTCCTATTTACATTATTTCATTTTTTTTATCCCAAAATTAACATCATTTCTTAATTATCATGTAATCAGTTACATTTCTCAATGACCATGTAAGCAGTAACTGAATCAATCCCATGATCCTCAGGGCACTTGGCGACCTCGTTTTCGTATCGTTGAAACAGCTCGTCGACTATTCTTTCCTTCTCTTCAGATGACCGAGAATCAGAGAGACCTAAGGGTTGAACAAAAATTACAGTTCATAAGTTACCCACGACATCGAGACTACTGTACTTTGTGGGAGAAATGCAAATTCAGCATTGTTACTTTGTTACAATTTCGGTTCAATGAAACAACGTTCTATTCCCTCACCAGAAATAAAGGTCGTGTTACTCCAGACTCTTATTGACGGAATGTACCGATGAGCATGCTCTATAGGATCTCCACCATTCTTAAGCCAGCTTTCTCTGTAGGGACACGGAATCACTTTGGTTTCTATGGAAATGAGTGACAGCCCAGCTTTTCGAACGGGTGAGTCATTAGATTTGAATGGCTCTTTGAATTCATCCACAGTGCGAAAGCAGGCGGCGAAGTTCGTCTTGTGAAAGTCTTCCTGTGATGCAGAAAATAATACTGGAAAATTAATGATTGGGAAAAAGGAAGAAACATTTTCATATTATTATCATACGCAAAACAACAATCGCAGGACAATGAACATCGAAGAGAACGCAATAAAATGCAAAACTGTTGTATTTTTTTTTTTTTGGGGGGGGGGGGGGGGGTGGAGATTGTTTAAGGTACCGTGGTCGGTAAATACGATTAAATGTGTTTCCACTGCTAGTTGATATTTATAACATTTGGTGTGGAGGCGGCGTGGCCTAGTGGTTAGGGCGCTGGACTTGCAACCCGGAGGTCCCGGGTTCAAATCCTTCTCCCTGCCACTAGCTGGATTTGTTTTCTGTAGCCCAGAACTCAACTCCACCACGCTTTGTAAATAGCCAACTGGTCAGCCTCCTGCCAGTTGGGATTCTTAAGATGTTAATTTGTTTGCATATTTCTTTGTAACAAGCATTTGATCATATTCACATGAAATTTGCGCGATATAAATGTTAATTATTATTATTATTATTAACATTTATAACCGACAACGCAAATTTCGGACAGTTTAAGTACATCTGCATGTATACCCCTCGAACAAACGTCACATTTATATGAATAAAATCTTTTATTTTTATAAAAAAAAATCTGCCATATTGCAATTGCTAAGGTTTTGAATCGTTTACAAGCGATAGTATACAAGCTCATATACCATGGTCCACAAACATGGTAGGTGTACCGTCAGATAACAGCCGTGGAGCTCAAATATTGCAATTCTTTGGGTGCTTTTAATAAAAGATTTATTAAACTCGCGCTTTCTGGATATGAAATAGTTATAGCCACCTCGGCACTACTTGAAATAATGGAAGTCTGTTGACAGCGCCCCCTTAACAAACCTCTCACCTGTGTAATCAAACCGTCAGATACTAATCCTTGCCACAATTCGCACAACTTGGGATGTAAGGAGACTGGTATGCTTTTTGTCGTTCCTGTACATTGTCTTTCTTCGTCCATGGCAAGTTGAACAGAAACCATTCGACTACCTTAAATGACAAGGCAGAAGTTAAGAAGGCCTGAACTTATTTATTTACGCAATGTTTACATTCTTGTGTCGCGCTTTTTTTTTAATTCAATACGACACATTACAATACTACACACTGCTACAATAACCTACTTACAATACATATCATTACTGCCATTGCATTACCTAAGTAGGTTATTGTCGTGTATTTTGTCCCTCTAGTCCGAGAAATTGCAGAGGAATTACGAATAATGGCCATCACAGGATGAAGTTCTTCTTGTCCTGGTCATTATTTACTCCATACATCTTCCGGTGTATATGTGTATTTCATGAACGACGTGAGCAGATTGTTTCCCAGCAACATCTATACCCAGCGTAGTGGTATAGATGTTGGACTTGTAATCCAGGGGTAATCGAAGGGTAAACGTTCGAGGCCTGTCGTCGAAAAAAAAAAGAAAAAGGAAAAAGAAAGGTCGAGGGAAGGCTGGGTACAGAAAAGTGGCGTAGAAGGGAAGGAAGAAGAAGGAAAAACGTAGCAGGGAAAGGGAGAAAAAGAGAAAAAAAAATCGCGCGCAACGAAATCCTCTTTTATTTGTACAGTAAGTAATAATTATCAATGTATATATTCAGTACCTCAAGGTATTGGCCTTTGTCTCATAAGACAATGAAGCGCATGCATAATTAATTAATCTGCATGCATAATAAATGTATGGGGCTGTGCGGAAATTTTTCCTCGATTTCTTTGATTTTTTGTCATATCGTCTTTCGGGAATAATGAGTCTTGATATATGAAATTTTCTTTTTTGGCGTTCAAAAATTCGTCCAGTTCCGTCGGTCCCGTGTAAACGCACGGTGGAACCGTGCACATTTTTCCGGACCCGTGTAAACGGGGCCTAAATGATCATTGTTTCTTTGATTTGGCCCTTCCTCGCTCATCCCTGCTCCTCAGAACCCTTCAAGTGACGTGAACGTCTCTGACAGTGTTTCAAAAATGAAAAATATCCAAACGTTATCATTTTAATAAGAAAATAAATTTTCATATTTCACGACACGCTATCCCCAAGTGGCAAAGTGCCCGTGAGCAATTTGACAACAAAGACATATACCTTGAATATATTATCTAGCACAAGGGTTTTCATATCTCAGGGGTTTACCTCGGTGTAAGAACCTGTGATATTTTTCTTTGTTTTGGAGCTATTGTTTTTCTTCTCTATCTTTGTTTTGCCAGCTCTTTGTTGTATTGTTCGTTCTTTGTTTTATGTCACCGGTGAGTTTCACAGGTTCTTACACCGAGGATAAGCCTATCTCAGAAGATTTTGCTCCGATTACAAAATAAATAACATTTTCTTCAAATTCGAACACATATCTTTTCCGGTGTCAAAGATCAAAGAAACCCGTGAAATTGTTCCTTGCAAAAAGAGCGACCCAAAACTGTAACCATTAAAAATTCACAGGCTCGGGCTACCTTAAACGAACGAACGTTTCCAATCTCGTTCAGTGGAAACATGCTTCTTTCTAAACACGGTTGTGTGTTAATATGAGCTTAATACGAGAAAAAAACGAGAAATGATCTTGAAATATGCGCGTCATGTTAAATAACTTGATTGTGAAAAACCAACCGATTTTACACATTGGCAACGAATAAAATCAATGGCAGATGTATTTTAATCGGGATTTCAAAATTTACCGCGGATGCATACAAAGATCCAACCGCCACTCAAAGCTGCAAACTACCTGAATCCATCTCCTTTGCTCTATTCAGTAGAATTGTTTCCCAGTCCTTCGCTGCCTGTTTCTTAAAAGCCTCGGCCTCTTCCGGTATTGTTATCATGCTGTGGTGTAATGCTCCTGTAATGTCACACGGCATTCTGCTCATCCAGTGAAAGGCGGTGGCAGAAAATGCTAAATTGACTGAGTTAGGAGGCAGGCACTGGCTGTAAAAGTTTGTTCCACATGCCGTGACAAACACGATGCGAAAGTCTGCAAGATAGCTTTTTGGGCCTTGTATCAAACCTACCAAGAGAAAAATTTAAAAGCTAATTCAAAAACTTTAATCTTAGGGGCTAATAACCAAAATTTTACGGTTGCTTATTAGTATGTTATACCCGTTCCTTTAAGGTTTTACTGACGGTATGCGAAAGAATATGGCTATGGATTCACTTCATTTCTTGCTGTCAGTTCCATACGACATGTGCAACATAATTGAACCCTTTAGCCTCATTCAGACCAGACTTGACTGTGCAGTGTCTCCCCAACCCTCGACCCAAGGGTATTGCAGCAATAACAATGAAACCTGAATTGCGTCCAAAACTGTTTCGTTTGAGATAGGGCATGAATTACGTCGTTATATTCCAAAACCAGCTTCAGAACCAAACCAGAACTACATGCAACTCCAGAAGTAATCAAAAGTACTATAAGGATGCCACAATTGTCTTTAAGCGTAAATAAAGTAACTGCAAGAAAATTTAAAATTCTTATTAAAACTCGAACATTAGATAGATTCCATGTCAAAAACAGCTTCCGTAAACAAAGACATGTGTGACGTGACAAGTGTGACCATAATCATGTGATCAGCCAGTCACGTGACGAGCAGAACCTCGTGCAACGTAGATACATTGTAGAGCGTCAACGCCAACTCGGCATTAACCCGTATTATGCTAAGCCCGGAGTTTTCCGGGATTTGGAGGAATGTCCATTCAACCACTTGTGACGTCACCAATTTGCACGTCAGCAGATTCTTGTGATATTCAAGTAATAGTGGTTGAATAGATCTTTCCACAGGACTGTCCATTTTGAAGATCGACTGCATTCTGACAGAGCTTATCGAAAAAAACGTGATCAGTTTTGGATGCAAAATTGGTGGTAAAACAGGCCAATATACCTGTAGTTGATCATGGTCTCCTTTTCACAACTTTTCATTGATAAAGATTAAAATTTTTCAGGCCAGAAGAAAGGATGCACAGAGTAGAAGGTAGAGAGAATAAGAAACCAGAGAAAAACGAAAAGAAAAGCAGCAAGGAAAAAAATGGGAACTGTTCCGCAATGCGCATGCGCCAAATTAAAATATTGTACATTTTTACATGAAATCTTCATCAAAACTTACTGCAGTGTAAGAACGTGCATTTCTAGCAAAGTTTAGAGAAATTTAGCACCGTAGCGCCAAAAAAATTCAATTTAACGGTTAAAAACGTGTTTTTTCGAGTAAATTCAGCATATGAAGGGTTAAAAGTCTTACCGCTATCTCAAGCCTGAGCTGTAATTTATTCCCTTCACAAGTTGACAACATGTCATACAAATCAACGAGAAATAAAATGCAAACAGCGGCAACAAACATAAGACATGAACTACGCATGGTTTGAAAAGTAATCCATATTATTATATACATACCGAGATTTACGCGCCAAAAAGCATCGAGATAAAAATAGTCTCTTCCCGCTAGAGAAGCCAGCTGATTGGTCATACGATTTTTTTCACTAGTGAAAATCGACGTATGGACGCTGTGATTAGCCTGCGAACGCAGACGTATTTCCGGCTAAGAGCTTAGGCGCAGTTTTCTTTAGAAAGATGGCTTCAAATCAGAAAAACCGTTTTCAGAGCCTCGATTCATCAGTAGAAGAGTTCATAGACGGACAAGAAAATGAAAACACCAAGATGTTGCGCTGTTCCACGAATTTCTTGTTTGAAAGGCGAGACAAGACAAATAGACGAATTGGCTCCTCAAGAACTGAACAAGTTTCTAAGCGAGTTCCTTATAACGGTCCGCAAAAAAGAAGACAACAGGGAATACGAGCCTAATTCCTTAAGGGCATTCTTCGCTAGCCTTGAGCGCTATTTGAAGAAAAAAAACTATGGACTTTGTCTTTTGAAAGACGTCCAGTTCGAGCAAACTCGGAAAGCGCTTCAGTCAAAGCAAAGGGATCTAAAGCGGAAAGGCAAGGGCAACAAGCCTAATGCTTCTGCTGCCTTAGCGAGTAAGATATTCAAGTTCTGTATGAAAAGGATCTCTTGGGAAGTTCCACTGCAGAAGCGATTTAAACACGATGTGGTTCAACAACACAATCCACTTCGGGTTACGAGGCTGCAAGGAGCACAGAGAAATGTGCTGGGGAGACGTAAAACTTTGTCAAACTTCCACAGGGCAGGAGTACCTTGAATTCAATGAAAGAGAAACCAAAAGTCGTTCAGGAAACGACCCTCGGAATGTAAGAGCCATTGCACCGAAATGTTTGCTGTGCCGAGCAACGAGAAATGTCCAGTAAAGGCCTACAAAGTGTACGCAGAAAAGCGACCCGGGGAAATGAAAACCGACGATGCACCGTTTTACTTGGCAGTAAACAATGTAAAATCTGGCTCCGGCAAACCTTGGTTCAAAAAAGCTCCAGTCGGTGTAAATAAGCTTAATACCTTAATGAAAACAATGGCACAGAAAGCCGGACTCGGGCTAAACTTCAAAAACCACAGCGGCAGAAAACTATGATTCAAACTTTAGTCAACAACGAAGTTCCTCCAACTGATATTATGCAACTGTCAGGACACAAAAACGTTCAAAGTATCACTAGCTACTCTACCGTCTCTCGTCTCAAAGAAACAACAGTTGAGCATGTCTCACACTCTCACTGGACTGAGCTCGGGAGAAATAGCTCCCCAGCCTTGCTCTTCTATTCCGGAGAAAAGAAAGCATGAGTTTGACCAGTGGCGGATCCAGGGGGAGACAGGTCCGGACCCCCCCCCCCCCCCCCCCCCCCCCCAGCAGACCTGACATTTGTTTGAAACTGAAATTCTTACATCGACAGGATTGTATGTCACTCTTTAACTGGCTGTGATTTTAATGAAACGCGCATTTCATTTAGCTGCTAAACTAAATTCCAGGGATATTCAAAGTGTAATTTTTTCTGGGTATCCTCCTATGATCTGTTCGTCAACGGTGACCATCGTTCACAGAGACTGTAAATCATGAGACTGTAAATCTGTTCAATTTTTGTTACCAAGCGCGAGAGAAGAAGGTTCCAGGGTGGCAAAGGAATTATAACGTACAGCTGCAACTGGTCGGGGGTGGGGTTCAACAGTCCTTTCTGAACCAAAGTTTGGACCCCCCAATAAAAAATTCCTGGATCCGCCAATGTTGACGAACGCACTTATCCAACATTTCGTCCAACTTTTTCTCAGCAAAGCAATCAAGCAGCACAGCAGCCCCTTTCTCTTTTTTCGGGTGCTGTTATTAGCGGAGGACATATTAGTGTGGCAATAAACACTTTTTCAGTGCGAGAGGAAAACAAAACTTATAAAATAATCAAACCTCTTGAGTCGGATTCTGAGTAGTGTTTGTCAATTCAATGCAAGCATACGGGTTCTGATAAGCAACAAAAAAAATGAAGTCTCAGGTTTTCTCTTCTGTATTTCAAATTTTGAACTTCTGTAGAACTATTTCGACATATTTTCTGGATGTCTTGT
This sequence comes from Meandrina meandrites, assembly GCA_963693305.1. Taxonomy (NCBI): domain Eukaryota; kingdom Metazoa; phylum Cnidaria; class Anthozoa; order Scleractinia; family Meandrinidae; genus Meandrina; species Meandrina meandrites. The sequence continues at coordinate 27,640,334 of OY855911.1, read as the reverse complement.
TTTATTCTAACTAGTTCTGCCTTTGAAGATGTAAAGTATTTTACAAGGAAGCCATTTCAGTGCAACCCTCGAACTGTGAGGCGGCTTGACCGCCTGTTGTTTTCCGTTGCTTTCCTTTGAAAGAAAATAAAGATCAGGGCCCGCGCAGAGGGAGGGGCTGGGGGGGCTTTAGCCCCCCCCCCACTTTTTCACAGTAAAAGGAGAAAATAATAAGAACTTAAGTAAATAAACAAGTAAAGAAAGAAAGAAACGCAAAAAATAATTATTATTGAACGAACAATTACTAAAAGTATTTCATTTGAACGCCTTTCCAGAAGCTGGTAATAAACTGTGTTTTTGATTTTGTTCCATATTGGTAAATCCTGGTGAACAGTCATTCAGCGCCCTAGCGCCTAAAGACTGAAATTTTTTCTCAACAATGACGCAAGAGAGATTTAGCAACGTGACAATGATAAAAGTCATGAAGAATGACCTTTTGACATCTCAAACGAATTTGCAGATCATAGTAATAACAGAAAGAGAAATTTCGGCGTCTTTGAACAATCTAATTTATACTAAAATTTTATTCGTTAATTTCCATTGATTGATATATATGATATATATGAAATGTAGCAGAAAACGGCGGATTCAGGGTTTGTAAAGGCTAATTGCAGTAGTACTGGGTTGGAGTAAATTATATTGTTTCCAGCAGGATTTGATGGTGAATCTATAGGTCTGGTTCTAAATGTTGAATCTACTAATATTGCAAAGACATTAAAACAAGGCTGATACTACGTGTAAAATTAACTTTGCAAGACACCAACAGGAACAGAACCGATAAAGCAGGACAGCTGTTTCGTCCTTTTTGGGACTCATCGGTGCGATGTAACAAATCTAAATAACGCCAGCTCGAAGGCCAGCGCAACTAAATTGCAATAATCTCTTGTAGATCCTACGTTTAAGTAGCATAATTTTAGAAAGACCTTCCGGTATCTGAGAGTAACTAAAACCCAAATTTTCCAAGGGTAGCATGCCTCTCCCCCCCCCCCCCCCCCAAAAAAAAAAAGCTGACTCACGTTTAAGCCCCCCCCAGTCAAAATCTTGCTGCGCGGGCCCTGAAGATAGTTTACTGAGTTCTGTTCGCTATATGAATCTCGGTATGTATATAATAAATAAGTTATTTCACGAGAGTTCGCTTATACGATTTTTATTCACTCGTTGTGTAAAACAAACTCACTCGCTGCGCTCGTTCGTTTGTTTTACACAACTTGTGAATAAAAATCGTACCCGCTCACTAACCGTGAAATATTTACCTATAAATTTACTTGACGTTTCGCATGCTACAGTACGCATCTTCAGAAGTGACGGTTACAAAAGGGTGGGTTTAAGTCCCGTATAAACAAAGTTTCTTTTATTTTACAATGTTAGTCTCACATCGTCCACTAGGTAAGACCTCGAAATGGTCCAAGTTGATATTGTGGCCGGTGGAGATTGCGTGATCAGCAACAGCGGAGGCGTGACCGACTTGCGTAAGAGCTTTAAAATGTCGACCTTTTTGTCACACAGTCGTCGCTTTCTTTTGCCGATATAGAAAGCGTCACAATCCCAGCAACTGACTTTCAGCAATTGGATTTCAACTGGAAAATGGGACTTAAAACCCACCCTTAATGACAATGATGTCAGTGAAAAGCTGTGGCTTTAGCTCTCGGTTAGTTACCAGTACCTCGCTTTGTATTTTTAAGTTTTTAATCTTTCGTTTTTTTTGTAAACGTCACTTCTGAAGATGCGTGCTGTAGTATGCGAAACGTCTAGTAAATTTTAGATTTTTGTTTTCAAACTATGCGTAGTTCATGTGATATGTTTGTTGCAGCTGTCAGCATTTAATTCCTCGTTAAACTGAAATGGTCAAAGAACAAGAGTGTTTATGATGTCTTACAAAATTGTCTTAATGTAATTTTCGGATAAATCCCAAAGTTTCGGCAGCATTCACCGACGTGTTGAATAGAAGAAACAATTAGGCCAGAATCAAAGTCCCTTTACAACTTTTTATTTTATATTTCTTTAGTTCGCCTTGGAAAATCCTGTTTTCCGTCAAGACATTATTCTCTGTGTCCTTGATAAGACCCTTCATTCACTATTCTTTTTGGATTTCCTTTAACTTGACGACCTTACCTTGCAAGAGAAGAAACAAAGACTTGAAATCGTTAACAGCTTGATCTTCGTAAACCACGTGGATTGGTAGATCGTCTCCGTGAATTTTCCTTAGCTCTTGAACGCATGCGTAGAGAAGAGTCATGGATGTTCCTCCATCTGCGCAGCCGTAGTCAGCAATCGTAAACACGGACCCAGACTTTACTGAAGCTAATTTAATAGCGTCCAGAACAAGAGTTGCGGCTTCACAGATCACCTTGTGGTGGCAAAAGGTGTTATCTGAGTAGTGCCCAGACCCATCTGCGACGAAGGGGATCATACTGTGAGGAACCTAAAAAAAATAAAGGAGAGGGAGATAAAAATTCCAAAAACTGAAATTCAATCCGGTCGTGAGCAAAGGACATCCCAGATAACGATTGAAAGGTTTGCACACATTACCTGCTAATCGGCGAATATCTCTAAACCCTCTAAAGAGTTGAGGCAGCAAAGTGTTAATGAGGTGCTAACAAGCTCAACTCAGGACAAGGATTGCTAGGTTTAGGAAGGATTTTAACAGATTATGAAACGCCTTTCATAACGAATATAAATGTCAGTGGAACAGAATCATTTTTTTTAGTGTAATCTCGCAGAGAAATACAGACAAATTTACCAGTCATACGCCGAAAGATGTGCTGGAGGGCCTGTAAACGAGACCCAAAGTGTCAGCTAATGGCACCTATGTCCAGGATTGAACGCAGGTTTTGTTTAATGAGTACTTCATGTTTGACTGGGTTATTTGCTACCTTCAATATATTACTTCATATTTGACAAAAGTATGAGTGTTTTGGTGAAATTTGATCAATAAGGACACTTCGTGACGCTTATCATAAAGTCTCATTAGTGGTCAATCCTGGACATAGCTGGCTAATGGTTGGTAAATGTAAAGCAATTTGTGTATCAGCTGTCAGTTACAAGAAGTAAGTTTTGCAGATCTCAGTTCCCAGCTATCAGCTAAAGAAACGCTTCATTTCTCAGCTGACAGTTAAAATTGTGACCAATTCCCAGCTATCAGTTGATCCCTATCAAGACCTTCTCGCTATGGCTCCATCATAGCCATTGTGCCGTGAGAAGCTGGGCAACTCGGAAATTATAAGCATGACCAAGTTTTTAGTTCTCCATGGCGGCTTCTGATTGCACTATTTCTTTGGTGACTTTCTTTCCTTTGAAGAGAGTCATGAAGAGGTGCAAAGGGAACTAGGATTTGCTTTTTTTGAACTAGGAAAATGGGATTTACTGCACTGGGGCTGACTGAGATTTAACCAATGGTAACAGGATAAACGATGTCGAAAATGGGAATGCGATTCCACTCCCTTAGCGGCCTTCTACTTTATTATTTGACACAACTTCTCAAATGAGCCTATGTTTTGAAATAAAGAAAGAAAATTATGTATCAATAGATCTCAGTAGGTACATAGAATCAGTGTTTTTCGCCTTCGCGCCGCAACCAAGTTCAGCGAAACAATACAGTAATTTAAACAGAAAATTGAACTGTAGCCCGAGATTATTACAAAAGAAAATTATACAGAATTGAGAAATTGAAGATTCTCCTGCGAAGAGGGGATTTGTTGACCATGCAGTGGTCAATGAATGAATTACTCAAACTCAGGCCGGTTAACTAGTGTTGTTGCTGATAATTCGTTGAAGTTTTAGGCAATGCAGTATTCAAATGCCGGCATGTAAATTTTTATTAGTTTAAGAATAATATAATTAAGCGGAACACGTAATATATCATATAATTAAGAATACAAAATGAATTATTTTCAAGAAGGACTAAAATAAATAGACTCAGTGTATTCAAACGGCATCAATCAGTGCTTTAACTTCATTGTGCGCATCAGTTTGCAAACAACCACTGGGAATAGAAATTTCAGATTTGGTAAATTTGAACTGGGATTTGGACCAAGCCTCCATATCTTGGTTTGTCGTGTAAATGATAAGATAACCATAACATATCTTATGTCGATACTTACAAATGCATCTTGATTTTTCGACATCCTTCTTTTAACTATGGTTTATCTAATAATGAAAACATAAAAGAAATAGTAAATGCAATGAAATTCTCATCCATCGGCTTTTGAAGAATGTTGTCGGCTGTCATCACGGTCATTCGCATGCATGAATGACCACAACAATATCTAGCAAATCTGCACGCACGAAATTTATTAAGAAATCCAAGATGTTACCAAAATCGAGCTGAAATATATCGAGAAATCCACAAGTTCAATACGTCTGCCAGAATTATAAACGAAAACAGTGATCTTATCACATTATAGGACGAAAACATGCTTAGCACCAAAACGAGGCTATGCCTCGTGGAGTCTAAGAAAATGCCTCCCACATGGGAGGAAAAGAGTTGAACAACTCTTATATAATGCTATTCGCATTATAAGCGTGGCGGAGCTCCCTCGTGCGAGTCGCCCACTACCTCTCGGAACGAGTTACTTCGTTGGTTCTTAGAACAATAGATAACAGATCATAACAATGCCCCTAGCCCTGAATAACAATAGAGGTAGTGTTAACAACGGGCGAATGAAAATAGAGGTTCCAGAGAGGTAGTGTCTTACTGCCTCGTTCGGGTGGACCGGTGAGGGTGGGACTCTGCAGAGACTCTGCTCCCAGTAACTCTACCCCGTGAGGGGGGTAGGGGGGAGCAGAGATGGGGGAGCATTTTGCTCGAAGTATTTTTCATTTTCTTTCGTTGTTATATTAACATGTTAAAAGGCGCGTTTTAACTTGAACGACATTAAAGGAATTTCTCTGGCACTGTAAATTGGATGTAAATGTCAAAAAGCTATGTAATTCTCTGCCTTTAAGGTGGGGGTAAAGGTGAATTTGAGTGAAATTTTAAGAGGTTTAAAGAAGGGATAGAAGAAAGAAAATTATTTTTGGAACACCACCAGACAGTTGACCCCCACGCAAGAGCACCCCAGGTTGTCAGGGGACTGTTTGGGTGTCCATCTACTAATTTTTAACTTCAAATTCTAATTTTAAAATTACATTAAATCTTTTATATTTCTTATTTCTCCAAATTTTACTAATCCTTTGAGAAAAACTCTTTCCAAACATCCCCAAAAATCACCAAAAAATTTACAAAACACCGCTTAACATAGCTTTGCGGGATGAACAGAGGGTTTTGAGAGTGTTTGAAACGGGAGCGAGATATTCGCATTAAACCCAAGTTACGCGGTGGGAAAACGGGCTTCAGGCGAACCCCCGCCTTAACTTAACAACATTTTTTTCAAGTTTCGAACACAGGACTTAAAGTATTAAATCGTGAGATTTTGAGATCAGTAACCGGGAGGCGGAGATGATTGACAGCCATTAAAACTTGCGTCAGGAATTTTTGCTCTGAAGGGCGTGTGTGATTGATAATCGCTGTAACAGTCACTCCGTTGACAAGGTGGCTAAGGTAATACGATTGACGTCATCGTTAAGTATAACGCTAACTCGTTGTCACGCACTAAAATAATGATTGTAACGCTCTTAATATTTCCGACAAATTTACATGAGATTTTGATGTTCAGTTTGGTTGGAAAAACTGATTCACTGACGCTCTTAAAAAAGTTCAGTTTTTGATACTTTTGCACAAACCTAATTTGAAAGGAGTGGTGAGACAAGAGATAAAAGTTATTTACCGAGGGTAAATAAAGTTTATCTATCCACGATTGTTCAATAATGCATGGTCAGTGGTTATGGCTGCATTCTGAGTAAACGAGTTCAAGCCCTCTGAGACTCTCAATAAAATTATCACTTTAAAAAGTGAAACCCCGTTACTTCGAAGTCCCAGAAGTAACAACAAAAAGTTGATCGAGTTTTTGTGTCACTGAAAACGGCAGGATTTGTTTTAGAAAGACGCCGTTTAATAGACAGACTCATTGTTTGTCTTAAAGATATAAACACGCTGTGACCACGGTTCCATATTTGTCCGTCGACGTCCCAGACGGATTAGCAATCAGAAGCGCAGAGCGTTCCGATCTAGTGAAAATCAAACGGACGGAGATGTAAGCTCCGTTGCTTATTGTGAAAGCTTCAATGAGTCAAATTTTAAATTACAGTTGTTAATTTGAAAATAGTGTGCCCTTACTAACTTATAAAAGTTAACCGCAAGCAAACCAGCTTGGAACTAACAGCAAGCAAACCGAAGTGGAATTAACCGCAAGCAAACCAGAGTGGAACTAACTGCAAGCAAAACCAGAGTTGAATTAGCCGTACGCAAAGTAGAGTGGTTCTAAGCTAACGTGAATTCAGGCAAACCGTAGTTCAATACATAATAACCTTCTTTGTTTAAAAATCACCCTGACTCATTGACTCATAACCCATGGCTCATAGACTCATTTGACCCATAAAACAGGGGACCTCGCAATTAAGTTCTACAAGCTCTGTCGTGCTACACGACTCTGGCACGGTAGCGATTCAAACGTCGCGCTTCTGCCGTGCCAAACAAAATTCATAAATTATATTAAATGTAGTTTGACGCGGGTAGTTACGGCGACAACGCTGACTAATATGTACTGACCACCAACCTTTAATTTCAGTTAACGATGGCTGTTCGATGCGATTTCAAATTCTTCCGTAGATCTCCTTTGTTCTAATAGATAGTCCAGACAGCTAGTAGCTTTTATCTATTTCATCATTCTGTTGCGGCAATGAACTGATCAACGTGTTGTGTGCATGCATGAGAGAATTGGCGGCTTGCTTGCAGACATCTTATTCAAATTTAGAATATGTCACCAAATTAATTGTGATCGGTTCTGTTTTTGGACGATTCTCTGTTGTCAAACATCGTCATTCATTAGCAAACCTATATATTTCCATTTGAGCAGAGAAGAATTGCTCTGAAACTTTTGACGTCGTCTACAAATCAAAAGAACGTCCGAAAACAGCACATATTTCGATTGTGTGCACAATCTTTGTTTGCAATAATGGTCACGTAAAAATGACATTTACCAGCAGGAGGTGTAGTCTCCTTTAGTGTCGTCACGCAACGCTCCTCCAGGGTTGCGTGACAACACTAAAAATGACTGCGAAGGAGACTACAGGAGGTGAACCACAATCCTCGTTCCCAGGGTCTACTCAACTTTCGAGATGGCAACTGAGCGCGGAGAATACCCTGGCACACACCGTCAGACCCCCTGCGAAATACTACATGAATCGTGGAGAATTTTGTCACGTGAAACATGATCGAATCTCGGTTTCGCTTCTCTTGATCAGCGGTTCAAGGAATCAAAATGGCTGAAGATTTGGCTTCAATGTGTCATTATTTTGCGTGTTTTCGAAATAACGTTTTTGTGGACCGTTGATTTTCCAAATAGAGTTATTGCAATTTCTACTACCCGGACTGGTGAGGTTTGAGCGTTTTGTTGCTTAAGGTAAGAGTTGATTATTTTCATTTGCGTATGCAAGGCTTACAGACGACCTATTTGGATTTAAATTCGTAAGATGGATTTTAATTTGATCTCGTTCGTGAGTACAACTGGCGAGTCCTCATTTGATCTAATTTAACACCTTGACTTCCTATTTTGCAATAATTCTTGGTTTTCACGTTACGTCATAAAATTTTGAAATCAAAATTCAATAGGCCTGCTAAACTTTCGATGCCATTAGGTGTAAGATGAACTAAACATATTTCTTTTTGCAAATTTCCAGCTTGGTTGTGCCCTTCGTTTTTAAAACAGAGAATTTTGGATATTTGATTTCTCCGCCGTGTGTGATATCAAGCTGAGTGCCGTGACAAAGTCGTTTTGATTCAAAAAAGGCCTTTCCTTTACATTTTTGCAGATCGAACATTCCCAATGTACTAACTGCTGCTTATGTAAAAATATAATAGATCATGAGCCAAAAGTAGTCGCTATTAATAGCAAAATTAAGTTCCAGATGGTTTCTCTGACATCACGGCGGCCATATTTGTGCCCCTCGGAAGGACACGAACATGGCGTCTCCATACTGAGCCTTATAAATTTGCGTGGAAAGTTTCGGCAAATAACTCGCAAACGGTGCACCGCACAGACCTGAGACTTGGACAAATTGTTTATCTATTTATCTTCAATAATAACTGAAATTCATAGCTTCTGTCGTTGAATGGTTTCGATTTTATTTTTTTATTGCGCGACAGTGAAAACCACCAATAGAAGCTCGGCATAACCAAACTAACAATTCGAAAATTACAAATTAATCCGAAATTAATTTACAATTACGGACACAGCCTTTTAGGAAAAATAAGTGGGGAAATACATTTAGTCGCTTTTACAAAACGGTACCTTAAATGTGTTTCACCATTCATTTTTTTCTAAGAGGCTGTCCGTGTAAGAACAGACAAGGCAAATTTCGGACAGTTTAAGTATATTTGTATACCCACGAACAAACACCAGATTTATTGTGAATCAAATCTTTTATTATTAATTTCATAGTTTATCGAAATTCCTGAGTTTTAATTGGTTTACAGGTCATGGTAATTGAGCTCACGCCAGGACATATTCCTTTGTCTTTTGTTTCCCAGTACTTTCGGCCTTACGCAGTAAAGAACGAAGGTGAATGCTGCTAGCTGGTGCTGGAAATGTTTACATAGCGACCGTTTCAGTATCTCTGCGCATACTTTGTATGCAGGCAACTCTATAAGGTTCGTCCCACGCCTATACCGCTAAGCTGCACCCCACCCAAGGCTTTCGGTTCGAGTTTTCGGGAGGTTGGATAAATCGGGATTGTACTGTCATCAGTATGGTATATCCTAAAAAGCGAATTTTCAACAGATGGAATCAAGGGGGTCAAAATATTGAAGAGCCGAATAAACTATATAAGCGGATCATCACCATCCGGTCCTAGAAGCAAGGATATCTACCTGCAGGGGTAGTAACATGCATTGTACAATTATTTTAACATACAATTTGTCAGATTTCAGGCTATTTACATCTACATGCCTCTATCTGCCACTTTGCTAACTTGTCTTGAGGAAGGCATCGGTGATTTGTATTAGATTTAATTTATTTTATGGTCTTTCATGCTCTAGTTATGTCTCGTCCTGCACACAAATGCTGATTGACTGGCTGAGTAACAGCAGCCAACTCATTTTTTAAAAGTTTTCGACAACAAACCTTCTAGTCTGTCGAGGCCCTTACTGTGGAAAAATAAAATAACATGTACAACAACAACAAGTTACAACAAGTTACAACCATATTCAGAACGGGGGGGGGGGGGAGCGGAAAGTGCCCGCGCTAACTTTGAACGTTTATAACTTTTTCAAGATTCAACCAAACGCTGCCAAACTTTACGAGTTTTTCTAAAATGTATCTGGAAATAAATTGGCAGGATATGTTGTTGTGTCTGGAACTTGACGTTACCATGGCAACGTCATTTTGACAAACATGTTTTTTCCAAATTTGTAATTTTTGTGTTTCCATTAATAAAAATTTACTTTAATTCAACTATTTTAACCTCTTTTAGGTTTTTTTTTGCACTATTTTATAGATTTTGAGTATTTTTCAGTAATTTTGGGCGGTTTTCTGATGTTGTGGAAAAATTTCGAAATCCAAGATGGCGGATCCAAGATGGCGGCTGTTTTGACATCATGATGTAATTGTCACGTGATGTGACGTCATCACCGCACGTGACGTATAGATAAAAGATAGATTTTTGGACATACTATATATCCTATAAGTTTTATTGCGATTGCTTAAATATTCTGGAAGTTACGGAGGGGGGGGGGGGGGGGCGGAATCCGCCCTCCCCTCCCCGGTCTGAAAAGATCCAAAAAAGCCCGGTATGAATAGGGTTAACAACTTATTGTACTTAATGCCGTTTCTAGCACATATCATTTCTTAATTATCATGTAATCAGTTACATTTCTCAATGACCATGTAAGCACTGACAAAATCTATCCCATGATCCTCAGGGCACTTGGCGACTTCGTTTTCATATCGTTGAAACAGCTCGTCGACAATTCTTTCCTTCTCTTCAGATGATCGAGAATCAGAGAGACCTACGGGTGGAACAGTTCACAAGTTAACTAGTCACGTCATCGAGACTAGTGGATGTTGTGGGAGAAATGCAAAGTAACTCAGCATTATTACTTTGTTACAATTTCGATTCAACGAAACAACAGCAATAACAATGTTCTATTCCCTCACCAGAAATAAAGGTCGTGTTGCTCCAGACCCTTATTGACGGAATGTACCGATGAGCATGTTCTCTAGGATCTCCACCATTCTTAAGCCAGCTTTCTCTGTAGGGACACGGAATCACTTTGGTTTCTATGGAAATGAGTGACAGGCCAGCCTTTCGAACGGGTGAGTTATTAGATTTGAATGGCTCTTTGAATTCATCCACAGTGCGCATGCAGAAGGCGAAGTTCGTCTTGTGAAATTCTTCCTGTGATGTCGAAAATAGTACTGGAAAATTAATGATTGGAAAACGGGAAGTCTGTATTTAGAAACACTTTCTATTAACATCATACGCAAAACAACAATCGCAGGACAATGAACACCGCAGAGATGCAAAACTGTTTGATTTTGGGGGGATTGTTGAAGGTACCGTGGTCTGTAAATGCGATTTAACGTGTTTCACCACTGCTAGTTGACATTTATCTATCTATTTATAAGATCTATCTATTTATAAGATTTATAATCGACAATGCAAATTTCGCACAGTTTAATTACATCAGTATACCCCTCGAACAAATATCACATTTATTTGAATAAAATATTTTATTTTTTCCAAAAAAGTCTGTAATATTACAATTCCTAAGGTTTTGATTGGTTTACAGCCCATGGTTACGAGCTCATATACCATGGACCACAAACTTCGTAGGTGTACAGCCAACGAGAACAGCCGTGGAGCTCAAATATTGCAATTCTTTGGGTGTTTTTAATAAAACATTTATTCCACTCACGCTTTTGTGGATATGAGAAAGTTATAGCCAACTGGGCGCTACTTGAAATAATGCAAAACTGTAGACAGCGCCCCCTTAACAAACCTCTCACCTGTGTAATCAAACCGTCAGATACTAATCCTTGCCACAGTTCGCACAACTTGGGATGCACGGAGACTGGTATGCCTTTTGTCGTTCCTGAGCATTGTCTTTCTTCGTCAATGGCAAGTTGAACAGAAACCATTCGACTACCTTAAATGACAAGGCAGAAGTTAAGGTGGCCTGAATCTATTTATTTACGCAATGGTTACATTTTTGAGTCGCGCTTTTTGGTAGGAAAACATTTATCGATTTCTTTTATTTGTTGGCATATCGTTTCTCGGGAATAACGAGCCGGTCTTGATATATGAAATTTTCTTTTTTAGCGTTCAAAAATTCGTCCAGTTCCGTCATGTCCGTCGTTCCCTTGTAAACGCACGGTGGAACCGTGCACATTTCTCCGGACCCGTGTAAACGGGGCCTAAAAGATCATTGTTTCTTTGATTTGGCCTTTTCTCGCTCATCCCTGCTCTTCAGAACCTATCAAGTGAGGTGAACGTCTCTGACAGTGTTTCAAAAATGAAAAATATCCAAACGTTATCATTTTAATAAGAAAATAAATTTCCATATTTCACGACACGCTATCCTCAAGTGGCAAAGTGCCCTTGAGGAATTTGACAACAAAGACAGCTACCTTGAATATATTATCTAGCACAAAGGTGCATATCTCAGAAAATGTTACTCCGATTACAAAATAAATAATATTTTCTTTAAATTTGAACACGTTTCTTTTCCGGTGTCAAAAATCAAAGAAACCCGTGAAATTGTTCCTTGCAAAAAGAGCGACCCAAAAATGTAACCATTCACTAAATAAATAGTTTCGGGCCACTTTAAACTAGCAAGGTCACCTTTCAGTTAACCACTGCTGTTTGGTAAATACAGCAGTGCGGTGTTGCCAAATTATGTCATCCGAACAGTTACTAGGCAATGTACAACTCGCATGAGTTATACACGTTTGCAATCTTGTTCAGTGGAAACATGTTTCTTTCTAAACACGGCTGTGTGTTAATATGAGCGTAATACGAGAAAAACGAGAAATGATCTTGAAATAGGCGCGTCATGTAAATAACCTTATTGTGTAAAACCAACTCATTTACTTCATTGGCAACTAATTAAATCAATGACAGATGTAATTTAATCGGGATTCCAAAATTTACCGCGGGTGCATACAAAGATCCAACCGCCACTCAAAGTTGCAAACTACCTGAAGCCATCTCCTTTGCTCTATTCAGTAGAATTGTTTCCCAGTCCTTCGCTGCCTGTTTCTTGAAAACCTCCCCCTCTTCCGGTATTGTAATCATGCTGTGGTATAATGCTCCTGTAAAGTCACACGGCATTCTGCTCAACCAGTGAAAGGCGGTGGCAGAAAATGCTAAATTGACTGAGTTAGGAGGTAGACACTGGCTGTAAAAGTTTGTTCCACATGCCGTGACAAACACGTTGGGAAAGTCTGCAAGATAGCTTTTTGGGCCTTGTATCAAACCTACCAAGAGAAAAATTTGAAAGCTAATTCAAAAACTTTAATCTTAATTTATCTATGTGTAGTATATGCCTTTGACGTTGGACTGTGCAGGCGAAGTAATACTCTGAAAGAGTTCCTTAACTCCAGTCGTGAAAACAAAGCTAGCTATCATCACTCTAGCCAGCAGTGAACTATCTCAAGCAACTAGACTGTATATGGTGTGGTGGTTACCCCCTTCCGGATGGGGGGGGGGGGGGGGGGCATTTTCTCTGAAAAATTGGGTGAGAGTGTGCGGCACGCTTCAAGAAGCCCTCGCCCTATATCAGACCAAACTATGCGATTTTCCTAATTCTATTTCAGGATCTATACCCTCCCCCCTCTCACCACCTGGGGTGGCTACCACGTCTTGTTAGCACGCCAGAAAAACGAGGATCATTTCCTCTCAGTGAACTATATTTTCAGATAGTATAACGTAAAATTCCGGTTATAAGCCCTGGGCTTCCACAACTTCGTAAGGGGTTTTGGGTGGGCTTACAAACGGAGGGGCTAATATCCGGGGGTGGGCTTATAAGCGGAATGGAAAAACGTTTCCAAACGAGTTGCGAAAGTGTTGATCGAAGTACGTTCTTTAGTTAAAGTCATTATAAAGCAACATTTAGCCCTGTTCAGTACTGTCATCCAGCAGATCGGGGCTAATATTCAGGAGGGATGTATATTTTTGTTTTCATGTAGATGGACCTATAACTGTGAGGGCTTATAAGCGCGTGCGAGGGGGGGGGGGGGGGGGGGGGAGGGCTAATAACCAAAATTTTACGGTTGCTTATTAGTATGCTATATCGTTCCTTTAAAGTTTTACTGACGGTATGCGAAAGTATATGGCTATGGATTCACTTCATTTCTTGCTGTCAGTTCCATAAGACATGTGCAACATAATTGAACCCTTTAGCTTCATTCAGACCAGACTTGACTGTGCAGTGTCTCCCCAACCCTCGACCCAAGGGTATTGCAGCAATAACAATGAAACCTGAATTGCGTCCAAAACTGTTTCCTTTTAGATCGAGCATGAATTACGTCGTTATATTCCAAAACCAGCTTCAGAACCAAACCAGAACTACATGCAACTCCAGAAGTAATCAAAAGTACTATAAGGATGCCACAATTGTCTTTAAGCGTAAATAAAGTAACTGCAAGGAAATTTAAAATTCTTATTAAAACTCGAACATTTAAAATTTGCGAAACAAGATAGATTCCATGTCAAAAACAGCTTCCGTAAACAAAGACATGTGTGACGTGACAAGCGTGACCATAATCATGTGATCAGCCAGTCACGTGACGAGCAGAACCTCGTGCAACGTAGATACATTGTAGAGCGTCAACACCAACTAGGCATTAACCCGTTTACTTGTTAATGGTTAAAAACGTGTTTTTTTCGAGTAAATTCAGCATGTGAAGTGTTTTAACACTTCATAGCGGTAAGACGTTTAAAAACGTCTTACCGCTATCTCAAGCCTGAGCTTCACAACTTGACAACATGTCATACAAATCAACGAGAAATAAAATGCAAACAGCGGCAACAAACATAACAAATGAACTACGCATGGTTTGAACAATAATCTATAATTTACTTTACGTTTTGCATGTTACAGAACGCATCTTCAGAAGTGATGGTTACAAAAGGGTGGGTTTAGGTCCCGTATAAACAAAGTTTCTTTTCTTTTACAATGTTAGTCACATCGTCCACTAGCTAAGACCTCAAAATGGTCCAAGTTGATGTTGTGGCCGGTGGAGATTGCGTGATCAGCAACACCGGAAGCGTGACCGACTTGCGTAAGAGCTTTAAAATGTCGGCCTTTCTGTCACGCAGTCGTCCCTTTGTTTTGCCGATATAGAAAGCGTTACAATCCCAGTAACTGGCTTTCAGCAACTGGCTTTCATCTGGCAACTGGGACTTAAAACCCACCCTTAATGACAATGTTGGTAGTGAAAAGCTGTGGCTTTAGCTCTCACATTTTGTTATCATTATTGTTTAGTTAGTTACCAGTACCTCGCTTTGTATTTTTAAGTTTTCAATCTTTCGTTTTCTTTGTAACCGTCACTTCTGAAGATGCGTGCTGTAACATGCGAAACGTCTAGTAAATTTTAGATTATTTTTTCAAACTATGCGTAGTTCATGTGATATGTTTGTTGCCACTGTTTGCATTTTATTTCTCGTTAAATTGAAATGGCCAAAGAAAAAGAGTGTTTATGATGTCATACAAAATTGTCTTAATATAATTTTCAGATAAATCCGAAAGTTTTGGCAGCATTCACCGACGTGTTGAATAGAAGAAACAATTAAGCCAGAATCAAAGTCCCTTTACAACTTTTTATTTTACATTTCTTTAGTTCGCCTTGGAAAATCCTGTTTTTCGCCAAGACATTATTCTCTGTGTCCTTGACAAGACCCTTCATTCACTATTCTTTTTGGATTTCCTTTAACTTGACGACCTTACCTTGCAAGCGAAGAAACAAAGACTTGAAATCGTTAACAGGTTGATCTTCGTAAACCACGTGGATTGGTAGATCGTCTCCGTGAATTTTCCTTAGCTCTTGAACGCATGCGTAGAGAAGAGTCATGGATGTTCCTCCATCTGCGCAGCCGTAGTCAGCAATCGTAAACACGGACCCAGGCTTTACTGAAGCTAATTTAATAGCGTCCAAAACAAGAGGAGCGGCTTCACAGATCACCTTGTGGTGGCAAAAGGTGTTATCTGAGTAGTACCCAGACCCATCTGCGACGAAGGGGATCATACTGTGAGGAACCTGAAAAAATAAAGGAGAGGGAGATAAAAATTCCAAAAACTGAAATTCAATCCGGTCGTGAGCAAAGGACATCCCAGATAACGATTGAAAGGGTTGCACAAAATTACCTGCTAATCGGCGAATATCTCTAAAGACTCTAAAGAGTTGAGGCAGGAAAGCTAAACTGGGGAAAGGATGGTTACGTTAAAGGAGGATCTTAACGAATTATGATACGCCTTTCATAACGAATATAAATGTCAGTGGAAGAGAATCATTTTTTAGTGTAATCTCACAGAGGAAACAGACAAATTTACCAGTCATACGCCAAAAGGTGTGCTGGAGGGTCTGTAAGCGAGTCCCAAAGTGTCAGCTTTCAGTTGATAAATGTAAAGCGATTTGCTTCTCAGCTATCAGTTACCAGAAAATTTCTCAGCTACCATTATTTTTCTCATTTTTTTTCTCAGCTAGCATTATTTTTCAGCTGGTATTAAAAATTGTGACCAATTCTCAGCTATCAGTTGATCCCTATCCAGACCTTCACGCTATGGCTCCATCATAGCCATTGTGCCGTGGGAAGCTGGGCAATTCGTAGATTATAAGCATGACAAAGTTTTTAGTTCTCCATGGCGGCTTCTGATTGCACTATTTCTTTGGTGACTTTCTTTCCTTTGAAGAGAGTCATGAAGAGGTGCAATGGGAACTAGCATTTGCCTTTTTCTTTTTTGGACTAAGAAAATGGGATTTACTGCACTGAGATTTAACCAATGGGAAACTGATAAACGAGTTAGAAAATGGGAATTGGATTCCACTCCCTTAGCGGCCTCCTACTCTATTATTTGACAAAACTTCCCAAATGAGCCTTTGTTTTGAAATAAAGAAATAAAATTATGTATCAGTAGTCTCAGTAGGCAGATAGAATCAGTGTTTTTCGCCTTCGCGCCACAACCAAGTTCTAGCGAAACATACAGTAATCCACACAGAGAATTGAACTGTATCTCGAGGCTATTACAAAAGAAAATCATACAGAATTGAGGAATTGAAGATTCTACTGCGAAGAGGGGATTTGCAGAACATGTACTGAAACTGGGGTTAACTTCTGTTATCGCTGATAATTCGTTGAAGTTTTAGGCCAATGCAATATGCAATACCTGCATGTAAAGTTTTATTACTTTAAGATATAACTATATTAATTATATTCTTAATATAATTAAAAATATGCAATATATTATATAATTAAGTAGGACTACAATGAATAGACCCAGTAGAAGTGGTTTCAATATGGTTATGCTAACATGGGTTAGAAGTGAAAGAGTGTTCACCACCAGAACAAAAGATTTTCTTCAGTCTAGGTGAGGGTACGTTTATCCAAACGACATCAATAACTGATTTTGCGCGCATCAGTCTGCAAACAACCACTGGGAATGGGATTTCAGATATGGTAACTAGGATTTGAACCAAAATTAGGCTGGAAACTTCCCCACCCCTCCCCTCTTTCATGACCCTCTTTGAAAACCTCTGGAAGCTCCATGTCTTGGTTCAATGAAAGGATAACGATAACACATCTTACGTCGATACTTACAAATGCATCTTGATTTTTCGACATCCTTCCTTCAACTGTGGTGTATCTAATAATGAAAAGATAAAAGAAATTGTGGATTAGTATTCATATCTGGGGGAGAGTGTGAAAGAGGAGGGGGGGGGGGGGGGAATTTACCCGCTAACCGGTTGGCTCAGTTGGTAGGACCACCGTGCAGGAGTTCGAGGGTTCGAGCCCTGGCAGGACCATCACCCAGGGTCTTAAAATAACTGAGGAGAATGTGCTGCCTTTGTGATGACATCTGCAAATGGTTAGACGTTCTAGTCTTCTTGGTTAAGGACGATAGACCGTAGGCCCCTTCTCCTGTATCTTCACGACCATGGTCAGCAGGGGACGTTAAAGAACACACGTTATCGTAAAGACTAAGGCATGGAGTTCCCGGTGTTGTGGTCTGGTCTTTTTTCGAAATTACATTGGGAGCATCTGCAAAAAAATCTGCACTCATTGTTAGCTGCTTAATTGTAGTCTGGTCTAAGTCTCTCGCAAAGTGCTACAAAAAACGCATTTAGCATATGGCCAATGGATATGCGCGATACAAATGCTGTTATTAATATTATTATCATTACATTACTCAACTACCCATTATCCAAACCCCGCCCTTTTATGTGTCATTTTTGACATTAAAGGTAACCCTTTGAAATACCCTTCCTTGGAAATTGGTACACATTTAATTTTGAACCTTCGAGAGACAATATTTGGCTCCCCTTTCCTGTGCTCATCTCGCGAAACACTTCCTTTCATAAACCTCTAGGGTAAAAAGGATAGAGGACGGGCGTGGCGGGCGGGCGAAGTCTCCCTATGAGGAGAACCCCCTAATTACCCCTCTTCAAAGAAAGTGAAGGAGGAAGGCCCGTCCAGTCAACGAAGCGAAAATGGTAGTCCTTGCTGTCAGCAACAAGGGTTCTTGGTTAAGCCAGCCAACTGCAAATGTCGCATTGGAATCACAGTCATCTACCTCTAAAGAAGTTGCACGTGGTAAAAATTCTTTGCACTGGAGAGGGAATTTTATTCGTGTCTATTTAAGAGAACAGGTCAATTTACTTCTTAATGTACTTTTTTCATGTAAATCTAGTTTATGGAGCTAAAGCAACCTGAAGCGAGCGAAATTTCGTATGATTTAGGATTTTAGGTATTTTAGCCTAAGAGAACAGGTCAGTTTACTTCTTAATGTACTTTTTTCTTGTAAACCTAATTTATGGAGCTAAAGCAACCTGAAGCAGAGAAATTTCGTATGATTTAGGATTGTAGGTATTTTAGCTTAAAGCCGCAGAGCTATATTTGTCACTAGACTTGTCACCCCTCCCCACCGGAAAAACAGCCGAATTTTTTTCTAATGCCCGACCGAAAAAAATGGATTTTCTTAGGACTCTTAGCAACCAATAGGAATATCGTAAAAGCCTTACACACTTTGGCAGCCTATCACCTCCTAAGTGACATAGTCCAGTCTGTTTGGATGCCCGTGATAACACGAAGGCTGGTAATTCAGTAGCCTTTATTATATGTTAGGCTTGTCATTCTTCGTTGGGGATGACAGATTGCATGACGAACCAAAATATATTTCAGTTAATTTAAATCTGTTATTTTACATTTATTAGCTTCATAGTGATACTCCATGATTTCTTTTAAAGAATCGCGTACTAGGAACATTTTCCCGGAAGGTAACCTATTTTGTTGACAGTAACTCGTGGCCTGAAAAGTTTCAGCTCTTATGCTAATAAGAGTCTGTTTATTTTGTTATAATGGCTGTAAACCTTTGGTTTCTGATCCCAGTTATTCAAAGTGTGTTAACCGGGTAACAAACCGAGTACGCTATCCACTGGATTGAAAATCATCCTACAGACAGCGTTATCCATCCACAGGTTGACAGAATTTTAGCTTTATAACAGAGGAGCATATCACGCTCCAGCTATCGATCTGTCTATCGCTTATGACCTCTGTAACGGGCGAACGCTGATATCGATCTGTTCTTTTAATAACCAACGCACGCAACGGAGAAATGTTTTATATCACGGAAACTCCAAGCATCTTTCTATTCTGCTT
This sequence comes from Meandrina meandrites, assembly GCA_963693305.1. NCBI lineage: Eukaryota > Metazoa > Cnidaria > Anthozoa > Scleractinia > Meandrinidae > Meandrina > Meandrina meandrites. Next base: position 27,621,326 of record OY855911.1, on the reverse strand, counting down.
TCTTTATTAACTGGAAATTTCGTAAAAACTGAAATACAATAATCGAAATGAAGGCTATTACTAGTAAATCTAAGCTTAATTAAAACGATCTTTACTCAAGCACGAAGGGCGTGCAGAATGACAATTTTAGACAACACGAATTTCTATGAAAGTAATAAATCTGCTTTAAATGTAACTCATTTCACGATCCTAAACATTAAAACAACAATTATGAAAACATACCTCTTTCCCCGCTCTTATATTCGGTTTTATAACGATCCTACTCTCAGTCGATCTTTCTTTCAACTCCGATGATGTGCGTGTCTCGTGGACCGAATGAAAACTAATACCGTTCGCTTGTGGCTAAAGAGGTATATACAAGTACTTGAATACAAAGACCCATTTACTCGGCATATCATAACAATGTGAGTCACGCTATAAAAGGCGTTCGTTACATGGCTCCCCTAAATTGCGATAGAAATTTACCAAAATAATCAAAGAAAAACAAAATTAAACCTAATCACAATTAAAGTTCAATTATAAAATCACTGTTCCTTTATATAGGCGGTAAGCTAATGCAGTTCCTTATCATGGCTCCTCAGGTGGGGATTCCCCGGTCTTCACACTCCTCGCGTGACAGCAACAATACTAATTTCTGTACCGGTCTATACAGATTGGTTACTGGTCCAGTAGGTCGGCCATTATCGTCTAGATTTCGGTCAGCAATCTTGAGGCGAACCTTCCTTACAAGACCATCGCTATCGGGGTACGTTTCGTCAACACGTGCGATCTTCCAGGAGTTTCGGGGCAAGTTGTCGTCCTTGATGATGACAACGTCGTCCACCTGTAAGTTCCTTCTCGTCGACGTCCACTTCTGTCTTGGTTGCAAAGACTGTAGGTAGTCCTTTCTCCATCTCGTCCAAAACTCGTTGACCAGGTACTGAACTCTACGCCATCGCTTTCTAGAATACAGATCGGCGCGTTGGAATTCGCCTGGAGGGGACAGTATCACCTTCGACTTTGCGGTAAGTAAGTGATTAGGCGTAAGAGGTTCAGGCATCTGTGGAGAGTTGATTGTGTCAACAGTCATTAATGACAATTAATGATAGCTTCGGCCTCTACCATGAAGGTTCTGAGGGTTTCTTCATCGAGCTGAGCAGCGTGCTGTGTGAGAAGCGAAGCCAACACATTTCTGACGGTACGGATCTGACGTTCCCAGGACCCACCCATGTGGCTTGCTTCTGGGACATTCATCTTAAAATCTATCCAATCACAGTTGCGTTTTACTAGTTCTTGCCGTATCTTTTCATGTTCCATTGTTGACAACGCCTGTTGCAGCTCATTCTTAGCACCGACAAAATTTGTGCCTTGATCGGATCGCAACTGTCGTACTGGGCCGCGACGTCCTACAAAACGACGATAGGCACTGAGAAACGAGTCAGTGGACAAACTGCTCGCGACTTCGAGGTGGACAGCTCTGGATGCTAGACATGTGAACAGCACCCCATAACGCTTCACTTCACGGCGGCCTTCTTTGACGTACCAGGGCCCGAAGTAATCTACGGCACAGAAGGTAAAGGGCGGAGCGGGTTCTAGGCGGTCGTCTGGCAAATTTGCCATCTTTTGTTCTTGTGGACTTCCTCTTAGCTTTCTGCAAGACACACATCTAGAAATGTGATTGGACACCACAGAACTTCCGCCAACTATCCAGTAGCCGCTTGACCTGATTTCGTTCTGAGTTATGCCACGCCCCTGATGTTTCACTGACTGGTGACAGTGACATAGGAGCAGATTCGTTATATGCCCTTTCTTCGGTAAAATGATAGGGTGCTTCATGTCGTACGGGATGCTGGATTCTCTAAGGCGACCACCAACTCGTAATATGCCATCCTCGTCTAGAAAGGGGTCTAGTTTGCAGATCGAGCTTGACTTTCTCATCGCCTTCATCTGGTCTTGTCTGGTGTGCGTAGAGCCCTTGACTTCTTCGAGCCTTTGCATTTCATCTGGGAAGGCTTCGTGCTGTACAATCTTGATAATGTGAAGTTCTGCGCGTCGTAGCTCTTGCACGTCAACTGGCTTGTAGCTAGCTATCCCTTCTTCTCGTTTCTTAACATTCTTTCTGTCGTCTTGGGATACATTTGCGTCGACTCTTCGGAATCTTCGTTGAAGCCGGAGACAGACAGCGACTGCTCTTCTTGCTCGATGCCAGCTGGAGAAATATGTCAATCGCTCTAGAATAGATGACGGCTTCGGTTCTTCGATCTGGGTTGCTCTCACGTAAATCTTGACTTCGGGGTCATCGGGGGGAATTGAAGGAATTTCATCCACAAAATTCCAGTCTTCCAGTGAGCTCCATAGGAATTCTGGTCCGTTCCACCACAGGGGGTTGTCGATCAGCTCTTGGGCTCCAGCACCTCTAGAGGCGATATCTGCGGGGTTGGATTTCGTTCCTACGTAGTGCCACTGGTTTGGAGACGTCTTCTCGCGTATTTCTTGAACACGATTGCCGACAAATATATGGAACCTTCTGGAGTCGTTGTTAATGTATCCCAGCACCGTCTTGCTATCAGTCCAGAAGAACTCCTTCATTGGCTCGTACTCCAACTCCTTCCGCAACATGCAACTTATCTTGGATGAGACGAGTGCGGCAGTCAGTTCTAGTCTAGGTATTGTTATCGGCTTTAGGGGCGTGACGCGTGATTTCCCCATGACTAGAGAACAGTGGACACGGTCCTTGACATCAACCAATCGAAGATAGGAACACTGTCCATAGCCGTTCTGACTGGCATCTGAAAAGTGATGCAGCTGTGCGTTCTTAATTTCGTCAAATTCTTGTGGTTTGTGACATCTTGCAATCCTGAGTCTTTCCAATGCAGGGAGTTCAGCTCTCCACTTTTCCCACTGAGGTCTTAACTCGTCGGGAATTTCGTCGTCCCAGCCAACGCCGTCGCGGCACAGTTCCTGCAGAATTCGTTTGCCTGTCAAAATGAATGGAGCAACCAAGCCGAGGGGGTCAAATACTGAACTGACTGTTGAGAGAATTCCTCTTCTCGACAAGGGTTTATCCTGCATGACAATTCTGAATTGGAGTGTGTCGGATTCTATGCACCAGTGAACACCCAGAGCACGTTCTATGGCGGTGTCGTTACTGACGAGGCGGCGATCCTTCGTGTCTGACGCTCGATCTTCTTGAGGAACGGCGCTCATGACCTCTTTGCTGTTCGAAGTGAACTTGTGGAGTCGAAAGCCGCCCTTATGACATAGGGACTTGGTATTCTCGATCAATTCTATGGCCTGCTCCACAGACTGTACTGATGTTAGTCCGTCATCCACGTAGAAATTTCTCCTCACGAAATCTGCTGCCTCGCTTCCGCAGGTTTCCTCATACTGGTCTGCAGTGGTTTTAAGGGCGAAGTTGGCACAGCCAGGTGATGAGGTGGCGCCGAACAGATGGACGGTCATACGGAATTCTACAGGATCTCCCTTCAGGTCTGGATTGTCCCACCACAGGAACCTCAGGAAATTACGATGTTGTACATCAACCTTGACTTGGTGGAACATTGCTTGAATGTCGCACATAAAGGCGATCCGCTCTTCTCGAAATCTACAGAGAACTCCGGTGAGGTTGTTCGTCAGATCTGGCCCCTGAAGTAGCTGCTGGTTTAGGGATTGTCCTTCACATACGGCACTGCAGTCGAACACGACTCTGATCTTTCCTGGTTTCTTCTTGTGGTACACTCCGTGATGGGGAATGTACCATACTTGCTTGCTCTTTGTTGATGCTTCATCAAGCGGGACTCTTTCTGCATAACCACTGGCTATGATGTCCTCCATGAAGCTGCAGTAATCCTTTCGGAACTGGTCATCGCTATTCAGTCTCGTCAGACGATTTAGGGCCAGTTCCTTGCTGTTCGGTAGCTCCACGATTTCGCTTTTCAAAGGCAGAGGCATTTCATAGTGATCGTCCTCTAGCTGATGGATTCCTTCGCGCACTATCTTTAAAAATCGTCGGTCTTCAACGGACAGAGGTTTTTCGTCAGCTTGTCGTTCGCTGAAGTCGAGCGTGAACATTTTGGAGACATCGCTAGGGCTGAACATTTCCTTTACTTGTGTCTTGAATGCGAAATAGCACGTCTTTCTATTTGACATTTCGTGAACTTCACGGGCAACGATACGATTGCACGAAAAGTCAGTTTCCGCATCCTCTTGCTTCGACGATCCCACGGCGCCAACGATTCCCCAACTTCATTGTAGCCTCGTACGACTAGGCCTTCGATTCTTCGGCTCTTAATCACCCTCTCTGCTAGGACTGTTGATAACTTCAGTTCAACTTCCGGTCCATTCACGTCTAATCTTCGGACAAGATCTTCTTTCACGAAGCAAGCGTCAGATTGCTCGTCTAAAAGGGCGTAGGTAAGCAACTTTCCGTTGGGGTTGTTTCTGTGATGTATCCATACGGGAACAATTAAGGAATGCATACAGGAGGAGTCAGCGGTCCTCACATCGGAGAGGTTAACACGATGCGAGGTGGCTTCTGGTCTATCTTGGGAACCGCTGCCTTGTTCGTTTTCACTGGGAGCTGTGAAAATGTGAAGTGAGGTCGGATGGAAGCCATTACAGGTTTTGCACACTAATCTTTTTCGGCAACTTCGTTTCATGTGTCCCCACTTCAGACAGCCTAGACAAAGTGCATTCGCCTTTATGACCTCTATTCTTTCAGCCATAGTCTTCTTTAGGAACTGCTTACATACGTCCAAGTCATGAGGTGCCTTACACAGAGAACAAGGAGTAGCTTCCGTCTTCTTTTCTTTTCTGTTGTTGCCAGCATTGCTATCTGCTACTTCGTGTGAGTCAGTTGCAAGAGCGTTGAACTTGGGTGGTTTTCTTCTACTGAAGCCATTCGACTTCCGTCCCTTGTCTGGATCTTCCTTAACAACTTCTTCTTTCTGAGGTCTGACTGTTGTTACAGGATTACAGGCAATTCTTGACTCCCTTTGAAGGAAACGACAGAAGGCGGAGAAGGGAGGATAGCTAAGCACGGATCCTTCACCGTGATGTTGATCTTCTTCGTCCTTATTAAGCCAGCGGTCCACTTCGCGACTCCAACGATCGATGAGGTAGCGAGGGAGTTTGCGGACCATTCTTTGGTTCTCGTCCGGATCGTCTAGGACCTTTAGGTATTTGATCGTTTTCGTTGCTGTCTGGCAGTGGATTAGGAAATCGGAAAACTTGCGCAGGCTCGCTCCATCGTTCGGGAGAATCTTGGGCCATTCGTTTATTCTCCTTCTGTAGGCATCTGCGACAACGAAGGGATTACCGAATCGGTCTGATAGGATTTTCTTTGCCTGCTTGTATGCGTCTGCGCTATCCAATAGCAGAAGGACTTTACCTGGCACTCTCATGAGGACTTTACTCATGAGGACTTTACCTGGCACTCTACCATCCGCGACATTACTAGGAACAGAAATCAAGACAGTAACTGTTGCAAAGGATTTAGGAGTGCATATTGACTCCCATCTGAATTATAATGAGCATGTCACTATAACCGCTTCCGACTGCATCCATAAACTAACTAGAGTCAATAGGATAAAGCACCTTTTGGACCAGAAAACCCTAATCTTTCTCATAAATGCCTTTGTCTTTAGCAAGTTGTTCTATTGTTCGACGGTTTGGAGTAACACTAGCAAAGAGAATGTGGGAAAACTCCAGTCAGTTCAGAATTATGCTTGCAGGATCGTAACCGGCTTGAGGAAGTTCGATCATATCTCAGGAGCCCTCAAATCTCTTAAATGGCTTAGCGTTAAAGATAAACTGCTTTTTAACGACCTAGTAATGGTCAAGAAATGTTTAAATAATTTCACTCCAAGCTATCTTCGATTTCAGCGACGGTCAATCATACACCAACGTAACACCAGGCAAAAAAACAATCTTGAGTTGCCGAAGTGTAGACTAAAAACAGGACAGAGATCTTTTGCCTACCGTGGGCCCAAGATATTTAATGACTTGCCCAAGAACATAAGAGAGACAGATGACTTGAACCTTTTTAAAAAGAGAATTTTTAAACATATTTTAAATTTGTAAATAATCTTTTATAAATGTAATGTACATAGTTTTTATTTTGAATATTATTTCAACCTTCCCCCCTTTTCCGATTTCTTTTTTTTTTTCTTCTTCTTCTTTATTGTAAATATTTTAATCTTTTATCTTTTTAATTTCTGTATGGCGGAAGAGCCCCCAAGGGGGAGCTATACAATAAAGTATGTATGTATGTATGTATGTAAGGCCACTGATCGCTTCCTTCGGTTCACCTGTCGCGTACCTCCCGAGATAGTACAATCTTTGAGACACCTCCTTTGTTTGCCCTTCTATAATGGTCTCGAAAGATTTTAGCCATACGGGATACTGAAGAAAGTCTCCACTAAAGACTTCTGGTTCAGGGAGAGGAAGAGTGTCCTGTAATCGTCGTTTACACAGAACATCTGCTAATCTAGTAAGCGGATCTTCCACGGATGGCTGGTAGCTTTGCGGATTGGCTTCGGTCTCGGGCGCGAACGGATTAAGTGACTTGGGAGTATCGATCACCGGCTTACGGTTTTGAAAGATAGTTATCTCGTCAGCGGGATTGGCTTTCAAGGGTGTAGCTCCAGGATCGTCCTTAACCAAAGGAATTTCTTTCTCGCTGGGCAATTCTTCGCGAGGTCGTTCCATTGATTCCACGTTCGTTTCAATAGTCGAATTACTTCCGGTTGTCACAGACGACGCCTGTGTTTTCAGGTAATTTTGGAGAACGTAATCTTTGTCGATTTCCTTCGGTAAATTTTTATCCTCAACGAAGTTTTCGCTTTCTTCGTCTTCCGTTTTGATTACGGCCTCCATCTCAGCCTTTGCGAGTGCCAATTCCTTTTCGAGCTGAAATTTTTTCAGTTCGTCTTCGTATTCCTTTAGGGCGGATGTTTTTCGTGCCTCGACATCGGCAAATTTCAGTTCGGTTTTCAATCTCGCGACGCTTGTGGCAATAGCTGTCCTTTTTAGTAGCGAGGTAGCGGCTGATGATCCGTTTGATTTTTTGCCTTGAGAATCTCGGCCAGAACGCTTGGATGAGTAAGACCCGATTTCGTGTTTTATTTCGGAAATTCTTTCGTTTACTCTTCTTAGCGTGTTGGAATGTTCGCATTCCAGGGTCTCGCATTTCATGAGTAATTCCTTTTTTGCGTCGAAATTATCCTCCAACGAATCGTACAATTTCTCGCTTGCCGCGTTTAGAATTTCCATTTTTGTTTCCAAAAATGTTCTTTCGCTCTTCAGGAGATCTACATTCGTCGAATCCGCTATCAGATTTGACAGTTTATTCAATTGCTTTCTCCACGATCGCTGAGCGGAAAGTCTTTCATCTTCTAATATTTGCAATTGATAATGTTTTCCCTTTTCGGTCAGTTTCTTAATTCTGCCAGTCCGAGAGCTCGACGAATCGTCAAAGTCGGACATCTTTCTTTACTGTTATGTTCTTCTTTAGATGGATCGAACAGTTTCTTTCGGGAGAGTTTTTACTGTAACGGGCGAACGCTGATATCGATCTGTTCTTTTAATAACCAACGCACGCAACGGAGAAATGTTTTATATCACGGAAACTCCAAGCATCTTTCTATTCTGCTTTCTTTATTAACTGGAAATTTCGTAAAAACTGAAATACAATAATCGAAATGAAGGCTATTACTAGTAAATCTAAGCTTAATTAAAACGATCTTTACTCAAGCACGAAGGGCGTGCAGAATGACAATTTTAGACAACACGAATTTCTATGAAAGTAATAAATCTGCTTTAAATGTAACTCATTTCACGATCCTAAACATTAAAACAACAATTATGAAAACATACCTCTTTCCCCGCTCTTATATTCGGTTTTATAACGATCCTACTCTCAGTCGATCTTTCTTTCAACTCCGATGATGTGCGTGTCTCGTGGACCGAATGAAAACTAATACCGTTCGCTTGTGGCTAAAGAGGTATATACAAGTACTTGAATACAAAGACCCATTTACTCGGCATATCATAACAATGTGAGTCACGCTATAAAAGGCGTTCGTTACAACCTCAGAATGAAAACTAAAGCCTGGTTCACACTAGCGACATAACGACATAACGGCAAGGTCACGCAAATGCAAAAAACACCTTATGTTGATGTTTTATGTCACCAGTGTGAACAACATAACATAACGACATAGTAGGAACATAATGACATAAGCATAACGACATAAGGAAAGAACTGAACTTTTCTTTATGTCGTTATGTCCATGTCGTTATGTCGTTATGTCGCTAGTGTGAACCAGGCCTAATAAATTGTCGAAATTGCAAGCAGATAGCGCGTGAGAAAAAGCATTGTGATTAGTTTGTTCTACCGCTTCAGCTTGCGACTTTCACTGAATGATAAACGACGGAGTCATAAGCAATAAGTAGCCTGCGTTGCAGCCGAACATGTCATATAATCTTCGGCGGCTTAGGCTGTCTGCGACGCAGGCTATTAAATTTATAACTGGAATCGGAAGAAAATGGAAACTGATTCTTCCGACTCCGATTCCGTCGAGCTTATGACTCCGCTTACGACTCGAACTGTTGGTTTTCACCAGGTTGCAAGCGCTCCGACTTCGACGCTGTCGCTTGTGAAAACCAGCCTAAAGGTAGTCACTATTAAAAGTAAAAATTTGTACTTGAGCTTGTTTGAAGTCTTCAATATGAACTGGCCACTAACCTTTAATTTCAGTTACTGCTGGTTCTGTCCGGATTCCTGTGTTCGATTTCAAATTCTCGTGCAGATCTTTTTTGTTCCGGCAGATAGTCCAGACAGCTAGTAGCTTTTATCTATTTCACCATTCTGCCGCGGCAATTAACTGATCAACTTGTTGCGTGGATGAGAGAGAGTCTTTCTTGCAGATTTATTCAGGGTGAATAATCAATCTCGTCCCGAGAGCCCGCTTTTCTTTTGGTCAGCATCAAACACGCGGACTCTCGCCAAGCCCGATGGGAAAGTCCGCGATTCGCGGACTTCCGGTCGGGGGCGGGGAGGGGGATATTTGGCTTGCAAGAATTTTTTTTTTTTTGGCCCATTGATCTGCAAGAATTTTTTTTTTTTGCCTGCAGCCCTATGCACGATTGTTTTTTTTTTAAATTAGATCTGCTTCAGGCACAATTTGCTACTGAATTAATTAAAAACAGTGTTACCGGTGCGGGGGTACCGACACCTGAAGCTTGTTTTTCCACCGCTGAACTTGGTTTAATGCGAATATCTCGTCTGCGTTTCAAGTAATCCAGAAGCTCTATGCTCATTTCACAAAGCTATGTTAAGCGGTGTTTTGTGAATTTTTTGGTGATTTTGGGGGATGTTTGGAAAGAGATAGTTTTTCTTAAAATTTGGAGAAATAAGAAATATTAAAGATTTAATGGGATTTTAAAATTAGAATTTGAAGTTAAAAATTAGTATATGGACACCCAAACAGTCCCCTGACAATCTGGGGTGCTCTTGCGTGTGGGTCAACTGTCTGTTGGTGTTTCAAAAATAATTTTCTTTCTTCTATCCCTTCCTTAAACCTCTTAAAATTTCACTCAAAATCGGGTATACCCCCACCTTAAATACATAGCTTGTTAGCCTTACTTTCCATCGATTTTAAGTAAGTAGCAGTTTACAGGTGTATAGTGAAAATTTGCATAATTTATATACCTGTCAGGCCCGTAGGAATGCATTTTGAGGTGAGGGGACCCAAACGTTAGCACTGATTGTGACGGTATTAAAATCGGCAGGGGTAACTTTGCGAACGCCGAACGCAAAATGTCGAACGCCGAACGCGAAACAAAATCACCGAAGCAAGCAAAACCATTACCATTATTGAGAGCTAACCGCAAACAGGCTAACCTGGGTCTTTTTTAGGCTAACCTGAGCGATATTCAGGCTAACCGGAGTGATTTTTAGACTAACCTGAGTGCAAGGTACACTCCAGTTAGCCTGGATAGCACTCCGGTTGGTTTTTGCTTGTTTCGGTGATTCTGGTCGGGTTCGGGGAAATCCTCCCCCTGGATAATTTTGAAAATCTAGACATGCTCTAATGCCATTTGGTGCGTTTTGGAACAGGTTTAACCCTTAATATGCTAAATTTACTCCAAAAAACACGTTTTTTTAACGGTCAAATTGAATTTTTTGGTGCTACGGTGCTACATTTCTCTAAACTTTGCCAGAAATGCATTTTCTTACACTGCAATAAGATTTTGAGGAAGATTTCATCTAAAAATGTACAATATTTTACTTTGGCGCATGCGCATAAGCCAAAATTTGGATTTTGCAAGGATATCTATTCTCACTGCATACATAATTAGCCCGTCGCGCGGGAAAGGCGTAAGTTCTTCAAATTCCAGCGTTCTGTACCTGCGTGCTAGTAGCATGATGCATTGCGGCCATCGCTTCAAATATCGCAATTTCTGTCTCCTCGTGGTCAGTTCAACGGAGTTCGGTGAAGTCACGTTAAAAGTTTCGCTCCAAGTTCACCGCCACCAGCCGCCACGTCATGGCCGGTACCGAACCTGCTTCATCTTCGCCGCAAGCTTCTACGGCCCCAGCTCCTAAACTGCACCGGTAGTTGCGCTCGCTCCTGAACTTGCTGTAGTTGGTTCGGCCCCAGGGGTCGAACAAGAGGTAAATTCACTTCTTTTGTAAATTTTCCGTAAAGTTCAGGTTTTGGTAGCGCGGGTTGGGTTCCGCGTTATTGTCGTTTCGCTTGCCTATTTGCTCGCCTACCACGTGTTTTCATGCATAGAGTTTTCTTCTATGCTGTTTACTGCTCGCCATTTTCTGCCTTACTATTGCAGGCGGTTTTTTTCTGGCGGTTAGTACCTTTTCGCTCGCTTCGGATTTCTTGTTTGGTTTTCCATTTTTTGTCGCCGTTTTACGGCTTGTTTGCATGCGGCGCTATTCCCTTTTGTTTTATTTTCCGCCTCGTTAGTCTTATTGTGTTATTAGTTCGCAATTTTTTACAATTTTTACCCTCATGGGGGACGCTCTTTCGTTTGGGATCGTTTTTTGCATATTTTGTCCTTTGTTTGGGTCTTTTGCCTGTTTTGCCATTTCATTGCGTATATTTAATTTATTTGTTTCTTTATTTCGTTCGAAAGGCCAGCGACTGGAGCGTTGTATAATTTAATATAGTTTAGTATGGCCAGGAGAGCTGTGAAAATTTTTTGAGTGTGGCCTGGAGAGCCAACAGCCCGGAGAGCTGTGACAATTTTTGGAGTGTGGCCTGGAGAGCCAGCAGCCTGGAGAACTGTGTCAAATTTTTGAGTATGGCCTGGAGAGCCAGCAGCCTGGAGAGCTGTGACAACTTTTGAAGTATGGCCTGGAGAGTCAACAGCCTTGAGAGCTGTGTCAAATTTTTTAGTATGGCCTGGAGAACCAGAAGCCCGGAGAGCTGTGAAAAGTTTTTGAGTATGGCCTGGAGAGCCAACAGCCCGGAAAGTTGTGAACATTTTTTGAGTATGGCCTGGAGAGCCAGCAGCCAAGAGAGCTGTGAAATGTTTTGAGTATGGCCTGGAGAGCCAACATCCCGGAGAGCTGTGAAAATGTTTTGAGTATGGCCTGGAGAGTCAGCAGCCTGGAGAGCTGCCTAACTCTTCTGAGTATGGCCTGGAAAGCCAGCAGCCTAGATAGCTGTGGCAATTTTTTGAGTATGGCCTGGAGAGCCAGCAGACTGGTGTATAGCCATCAGCCTGCAGAGCTGCGATACAGTTTAGCGCGTTCATTACGCTTCTCTCGGCTGAATAGCTAGGGGCCTAGAGTTGAGATATAATTTAGAAGGTTTGTTTATGCTTAGGCAGCGGTCCGGAGAGCCGCGGCATAGTTTTCATCGTTTGTTACGCCTGTTTGGCTGATAATTTTGGCGCCTGTTGGTATTTTTTGTGCGGTATAGCATGCAATTTATGGTTATTTGAGCTGCAGTGTGTATGTCAGGCTTTACATTCTATGTACACTCCAGCCCCCCCCCCCCCCCCCCCCCCCCCTTTTCGTTTTTCCTTATGCAGCTAGACGTCCGTATTAAGAGATAGGAGCTAATATTAGGCTTCTGGAGAAAGAAAAAGCTGCCAAGAGTTGCACTTATGGGCCGGCGGCCCTTAGAAGGCATCTCAATAGATCACCATCTCTTTTCAACCGTTTCGAGGCTATTGAGCGCCTGTAAACTCTTGTGCGCCTAGCTAGAATGGAGGCATATAAGCATGAATATGCTTCGACGCTTGAAGTTAAGATCAGGCAACCCGCACTCATCTTCAACGACTGATGCTTGGTCTGGTGGGGGACCCTCTCAGGGCAAAGAGAGTCAAAGAGACAGCGTCTATCCTTCAGGGGATATCCAAGGCGTCTTCATCGAGTTTCCAAACCAGGTGACCGCAGCGCCAGTCTGCTACATACTAGGTTTAGTGTTACACTTGTGCAAGGTGGGGGCACATTGCATGTAACTGCAAGCCCAGACATGGTGGCGGCCCTGCACGTGGGCGTGAACGCCAATAATTGTATCTGTAATTCTGTTAATCACGTATTTGTGCGTTTTGTTGTAAATAAATTTCCTTTATTTGCTTAAACTTGTGTGTTCTTTTTCCTTGGGTGGGATCTTTGCCCTAGCCCAGTTGACCTCGGGGGGGCCTCCTCAGTGTCTCAATTCCGGACCTAGTTCGGAGCCTGGGGTCAACAAAGGGCTGGGTTCCCTTTTTCCTCTTTCGGGTGTTTGTTTCAGCTTATTTTAGGCAAATTATTCCTTGTTTGCCGCAAGACCCAGTACGGCCCAGCGACAAATTTATAGGAGTCGTTCCTCTCTGCCGCATTTCACAGGGAGCCCCTCCCTTTGTTGGCCCCTTGCCTCCTCTGGAGCTAGTAACGGCCTGCCCAGGATCGGGTAATCTTGCTCATTTGCGCTTCTTCTACCCTGCTCACCTCACGGCAAGTAATATTCATAATAAGCTGTCCCCTTAGCAGGACCTCCTCAAGAAATCGCCACGTTCTAAGGTTGACCTTTAAGGAAGTTATCGGGGACGGAGTTTGTGTCTTCCGCTTTTTCAAGCCATTCAGAGGAAATTTAAAAGGACAGGCATACAATTCCTAATATCCCCCACCTGTTATCATTAACTCGCCTACTACTACCATGTTTTCCCGGTTCGTCTCCAATCCCATAATACAGTGGGTGACCGCGGGGGTTATAGTTATTTGAAGCCCGGTATACAGTGTAACCCCCCAAGATTAGTTGTACCCCCTAACGGACGAGCCGTTTAAGCTTCGGTTGTGTCACGATTAACGATATCTCAATTTATGGATCCGTGACCTCTCTTTCAAGCTTGACCACCACTGCGTTCTCCCCGGTGACTTTCAGGGCACTTGTGATGATAAGAGTGGTTATCAGCATGTCTTGCTTCATCCTTTGTCTTAAACTTATTTTAACTTCCAGTGGCATGGTTTCTTTTTCGTCTTTTGTACACTGATGGAAAGCCAGCGCTTTCATTTACCATGAACTCGGACTTGCAGTTTCGGGCGCCGCGCGGTCTCTTGGGGTCCCAGTTTCGCTATATATTTATGATCGGGAAAGACCAGTGCTTGCCCCACCTTACACCTTGTGCAACTCCGAGTTCTAGCGGAATCAACGTTTTAGCACAGTCACTGCCTTCTGACCAAACTTGTATGTTTTCCCGCCATTTGTTCTGATTGCACCCATTCGTAAATGCATTCTTGAGCAAGAATTTCACGGTGCGTTTACTACCGTGACCGTTATCGCTTATAGTTTTCGGGTGGATTGTCCAACACTCTAAAGCTTTTAGGTTGCTCCCAGGAAGACGTGACCCAATCGTTGGGCTGGAAAAGTGGGGAGGTCAAAAAGGATATGTGCAACTCTCAGATTCCTATGCATCTCTTATAATTTTAGAAAGCGTGTTCACCAGAGTAGCTTCTGATTGAGTAACCCCAGTTTCACATTCAGATAATTTGGAGGCCGCTGTATAGATCGCCCTGAAATATACGTATTAGGGGTTGGGGTTTCTGAGTAATGGAAGGAGTAGCGCTTAAGATTCTTTGTGAGAGTGTTGTCCTTTGGTTTTCCGTTCTCTTCGCCCCTCCTTCCGGAATTGACAGCAGAGTGTCTAGGGCAGGAGCGGGTATCCTCCCGTAACTTAGCCTCCCGCGTCAGGGCTATTGTATACAGTGAGAATGATTTACTATTCTCACTGCATACATAATTAGCCCGTCGCGCGGGAAAGGTGTAAGTTCTTCAAATTCCAGCGTTCTGTACCTGCGTGCTAGTAGCATGATGCATTGCGGCCATCGCTTCAAATATCGCAATTTCTGTCTCCTCGTGGTCAGTTCAACGGAGTTCGGTGAAATCACGTTAAAAGTTTCGCCCCTCCCACCTCCCCTGGTGGCGGTCGATGCTGTTTCCTACATTTTACACGCCTTTTGCCCTGGCAGTCCCGGGTATCCTCCCATAACTTAGCCTCCCGCGTCAGGGCTATTGTATACAGTGAGAATGATTTACTACCTGTCCCCTGCAGGGGTAGTAACATGCATTGTACAATTATGTTAACATACAATTTGTCAGATTTCAGGCTATTTACATCTATATGCCTCTATCTGCCACTTTGCTAACTTGTCTTGAGGAAGGCATCGGTGATTGTATTGGATTTAATTTCTTTTATGCTGTAGTTATGTCTCGTCTTGCACACAAATGCTGATTGACTGACTGAGTAACAACTCATTTTCGCGTTCCACGAAGTAGAACGCTCCCTAATCGGTAAGCAGTCGCATTTTTATGGACTATATATCGTTGTCAATTTGCCCCCCCCCCCCCCCCCCCCTAGAAAATATTTCAGGGGCGAATGACGTCATCCCCATGCCATGTGCGTGTTTCGCTGTTTGGAATGATTTCTCACGACAAAATTGTCCTCTGTTATGGTCTGTTGTTGCTGCTGTTTGGAGGGTTTTCATCGAAGGAAGAAGAGTTTTAATCAACCACCGAACAAAAGGAGTGGAAATCAAGTAAGTCGATTCGTTGTTTTATAGGCAAGGTAAACCAGCGTGTTTACATGCAAAACGATTCACAAATTAACTAAAATTACAAATTGTTAGCATTTCATGTAAAACTGAGTAAAAACGTGTGATGAGATTCCTCTCTCACTTATCCTCATCGCTCCATTTGAGGCATATTAACTTAGGTCGAACGCACTCCCCTAATCGCTGATTACTACTAGTTTAAACGTTTTCGACAACAAAACCTTCTAGTCTGTCGAGGCCCTTACTGTGGAAAAATAAAATAACATGAACAACAACAAGTTACAACATGTCCTATTTGCTTTATTCCATTTTTTTATCCCAAAATTAACAACTTATTGTACTTAATGCAGTTTCTAGAACGAATCATTTCTTAATTATCTTCTGATCAGTTACATTTCTCAATGACCATGTAAGCACTAACAAAATCCATCCCATGATCATCAGGGCACTTGGCGACCTCGTTTTCGTATCGTTGAAACAGCTCGTCGACAATTCTTTCCTTCTCTTCAGATGATCGAGAATCAGAGAGACCTAAGGGTGGAACAGATCATAAGTTAATTAGTGACGACATCGAGACTCCCGGATGGTGTAGGAGAAATGCAAACTCAGCATTATTACCTTGATACAATTTCGGTTCAACGAAACAACAACAATAACAACGTTTATTCCCCCACCAGAAATCAAGGTCGTGTTGCTCCAGACCCTAATTGTCGGAATGTACCAATGAGCATGCTCTCTAGGATCTCCACCATTCTTAAGCCAGCTTTCTCTGTAGGGACACGGAATCACTTTGGTTTCTATGGAAATGAGTGACAGGCCAGCCTTTCGAACGGGTGAGTTATTAGATTTGAATGGCTCTTTGAATTCATCCACAGTGCGCATGCAGTAGGCGAAGTTCGTCTTGTGAAATTCTTCCTGTGATGTCGAAAATAATACTGGAAAATTAATGATTGGAAAACGGGAAGTCTGTATTTAGAAACATTTTCTATTAACATCATACGCAAAACAACAATTGCAGGACAATGAACACCGCACAGAATGCAAAACTGTTTTTATTTTGGGGGGATTGTTGAAGGTACCGTGGTCTGTAAATGCGATTTAATGTGTTTCACCACTGCTAGTTGACATTTATAAGATTTATAATCGACAATGCAAATTTCGGACAGTTTAATTACATCACTATACCCCTCGAACAAATATCACATTTATTTGAATAAAATATTTTATTTTTTCCAAAAAAGTCTGTAATATTGCAATTCCTAAGGTTTTGATTGGTTTAAAGCCCATGGTATACGAGCTCATATACCATGGACCACAAACATGGTAGGTGTACAGTCAACGAGAACAGCCGTGGAGCTCAAATATTGCAATTCTTTAGGTGTTTTTAATAAAACAATTATTCAACTCGCACTTTTGTGGATAGTTATAGCCAACTCGGCGCTACTTGAAATAATGCAAAACTGTAGACAGCGCCCCCTTAACAAACCTCTCACCTGCGTAATCAAACCGTCAGATACTAATCCTTGCCACAGTTCGCACAACTTGGGATGCACGGAGACTGGTATGCCTTTTGTCGTTCCTGTACATTGTCTTTCTTCGTCCATGGCAAGTTGAACAAAAACCATTCGACTACCTTAAATGACAAGGCAGAGGTTAAATTGGCCTGAGCCTATTTATTTACGTCAATGGTTACTTTTTTGAGTCGCGCTTTTTGGTAGAAAAACATTTACCGCTTTCTTTGATTTTTGGCAGATCGTCTCTCGGGAACAACGAGTCTTGATATATGAAATTTTCTTTTTCGCCATTCAACAATTCGTCCAGTTCAGCCGGTCCCGTGTAAACGCAAGTTGGAGCCGTGCAAATTTTTCCGAACCCGTTTAAACATAGTCTCCTTCGCAGCCGTTTTTAGTGTCGTCACGCAACGCTCCTCCCCACAATTCGGCCCACCTTTAGCGACCAAGATCGGCTTTCAGTTAACCACTGCTGTTTGGCGAAAACAGCAGTGCGGTGTTGCCAAATCATGTCAGCCGAACAGTTACTGTGCAATGTACAGCTTACATGAGTTGTTCAGTGGAATCATGTTCTGTTCACAATTTAAACACGGTTGTGTGTTAACATGAACCAGAAACTCACGAGGTGTTGAAACTGTAACGTGCACTTACAGTGTTTGAATATTCAGTTTTGCCAAGTACCATATTTGGAAACACGATGACTTTCTACGCGAGTGCTTTATACATGTAACGACACACACAACAAATTTTCGGTTTTGCGTTAAGTTACTTAAATTTAAAATTCATTAAGTGTATCCAAGTGAACTTTTCCAGACTACTGAATGACTATAACGCGCAGTGAATTTAATCCAAATGTTGCAATTTTGATTGGTTGATTTTTTTCTAGTGATTTTCCAAATATGGTAGTTATACAATACGAATGATAGGGAGTAACACGTTTCAACCAAGGCTTATGGGTTTCTGTATGAACGTAATACGAAAAAACTGAGAAATGAACCTGAAAAGGGCGCGTCATGGAAATAACCTTATTGTGCAAAACTAACTGATTTTACTTTATTGGCAACAAATTAAATCAATAGCAGATGTAATTTAATCGGGATTTCAAAATTTACCGCGGATGCATAAAAAGGTCGAACCAATCTAGCTGCAAACTACCTGAAGCCATCTCCTTTGCTCTATTCAGTAGAATTGTTTCCCAGTCCTTCGCTGCCTGTTTCTTAAAAACCTCAGCCTCTTCCGGTATTGTAATCATGCTGTGGTGTAATGCTCCTGTAATGTTACACGGCATTCTGCTCATCCAGTGAAGGGCGGTGGAAGAAAATCCAAAATTGACTGAGTTAGGAGGTAGACACTGACTGTAAAAGTTTGTTCCACATGCCGTGACAAACACGTTGGGAAAGTCTGCAAGATAGCTTTTTGGGCCTTGTATCAAACCTACCAAGATAAAAATTTGAAAGCCAATTCTTTAATCTTAATTTATCTTTGTGTAGCAAACGCCTTTGACGTTGGACTGTGTAGGCAAATTAAGTGCTAATACTCCGATAGAGTTCCTTAACTCCAGTCGTGAAACCAAAGCTACAATCTTGGACAGAATAAAAAGAGAAATTAGACCCCCCCTCCCCCCGAATCAATGATGAATCGCCGCAAAAACCAAAACGCGCCCATTTTCCCATCATTGAAATTGGGGGGAGGGGTGGTCCTAATTTTTCATTTGAATTGTCCAAGATTGTCTCCAAGGTGTCAGCGTGACAATAAAAGGTGCAGCATCAATTAGAAGTTCATCTATCAATGTGATTATCGCGATAAGTGAAAAGGTCTTTGACGCAGTGAAGCGCGTCACAGCTACAATTGAAGGCGGGAAAAAACTAAGTTAAGGCATTACAAGTTGGATATTTTGGGAAAATCAGACTAAATAAAAGGCGGTTTTCTGGAGCAATATTTTCCAATTTCTTGAGGGAGTTAAAACGAATTATAGCAACCATCGCAGAACAAAAATTAGCATGCCATCGAGGAGAAGAATACCGGAGGAAACAAAAGCTACTATCAAAGTGCTGAGGTCTACCACTGATCTCACATTAGATGCAATTGCCAAACGATGCGGGGTTTCCACAGCAAGTGTACACCGCATAATGACCACGAGAGACACGGTGCCTACAAACAGAAGCCATTTTCGCGGCGCAAGGAGAAAGATAACTCCCCAGCAACAGGCGTCAATTCTGGAGAGCATTGGCGAATTAAGAGACCAAGAGGAAACATGCCCTGATGGAGCGGGCGGGAATTCGGCAAGTGAGTGATCGAACCGTTCGGCGCCTGCTAAACAGAAATGGCTATTTTTTCTTGCAAGCGCGTAAAAAGGGACTAATGACCGAAGCTGATAAAGGCAAAAGAGTGGAATTTGCCTCGATGATCCAAGCGAACTACCCTCCGACTTTATGGACAGATACAATCGCATTGTACTTAGACGGAGTGTCCTTCGTTTACAAATCGAACCCCCTTGATCAAGCCCGCGCTCCAAAAGGACGCGTTTGGAGGAAAAAATCAGAAGGCCTTAAGCAAGGGTGCTTGGCAAAAGGAAGTAAAGTGGGTACGGGAGGACAAGTTGCCAAAATGATGGTTGCCATAACTCACGGAAAAGGAGTACTGATGTGCGAGAGATATGAAAAGATGAATGCTCAATATTTTGCCTCATTTATTGACCGGCATTTTGACACGATGTTTGCTCGAGCCGGCAAAGGATTGTCTCGACTCTGGCTACAGGATGGTGATCCATCTCAAAATAGCAAAATGGCCCGCAATGCAATGGCTCGTTATCATGCAGAACTTTTAAAAATACCAGCAAGAAGCCCAGACTTAAATCCCATCGAGAACGTCTTTCACATTGTGTCGAAGAAGCTGGCGAAAGATGCCCTTGACCGAGGTATTACACGTGAGTCATATGAACAGTTCTGTAATCGAGTACAGACAACAATCTATGATATTTCTCCGCAGTTGATTGATAAAACTATCGAGTCCATGAATGGTCGAATTACGGAGATAATTCGAAATAATGGCGAAAGACTGAAGTACTAGAATGAAATGAACTCTTCAGACTCTTTAGAACGCCCATTTGCACTAAGCTTGAATAATATCTATACGTTTCTGGGACGGTTTCCAAGATATTTTCTATGCTCTGAGTGTGGTTTGAATCGATTTCAAACGGTTTGAGACGATTTCGACTCTCCATAAATTAAGAATAAGATATGACTATTATTTTAGTAGGACTTGAAAGAAACCGTGCTAAATCGAAAGAAAACGTCACAAACAGTTTGAAAACCGTCCCATTTTTTTCTCTTGGTAAATAAAAATCGTATTTGATTCCTTAATAGAAGGAGAACGTTTGTTTAAACAGAAAATAACGTGAAACAAATAACCGAGTGAAGCGCATAGAAAGCCTTTCAATTAAACATTAATATAGCTGATTGACACAGTAGCGCAGCGCGAAGTTAGTTTGCGCGCCGTATAACTCGTACATCGGTCTAGGGTTCAATACTAGTTGGTATGGTTTTTTTTTTGAATTTTTGGTCGGGTTTGGTTTTTTAGTTTGTTGTTTTTTGGTTTGTTGCTTTGGAGGGGGCTATTATTCTTCATTTTCCTAACTATAGTGGATTTGTTATTTTACAATAAAGCTGTAAGAGGGGATAATAGTTTTTAACCTATTGTAGTCATAGATTTTAATAATTGCATGTCTTAATTCCATTTTTTTAGCTAGTTTAATATTTTTACTCTTTTTATCTTAGTACTGAATTTCTGTATTTACATCATTTTTGCTTTTATCGTTTTTATCCTTTTTGTCTCGTGTCGTCATGACGTTGTCATGACGACACGAGAATATGCGAGGGGGAGAAGGTGCATTCCAAGGTGCATTCCTTGCGCGTTTGCTTTGTGAGGCCGCGGAATTTTCCCGCCATGTCAATATTTTTCCCGCCATGTCAAGATTTGCTTTGTGAGGCCGCCGGATTTTGTGCGTGTCGTGAAAGAACAAATAATTTTTGTTTATAAGTAGGAGTTCAAAAATATTGCTGCATTGAAAGTTTTTTGCTTTTCTGATGGTTCATTGAAATCGTTTGTCGGTTGGGAGAGTTTATTATAAATGGCTTTTTAGTTGAACAGAACAGAATTGAACTTTAATTTAGGGAAAATCACGGCGTAGAATGTAAAGCAGTGAAAGAGATGTATTAAATTTGAGCAGTTTTATTAGATGAAATTTTTGTACATTTCTTAAATGGAATGGTTGAGACAATTAGGAGAGAGTGTTTGATTTATGAACTTGCAGCGAACGCAAATTCTTAGTGGTCCAACAGGCAATATAAATGGAACAGAAATAAGGCCCCTTTTAGCTGGCGACAGTGCCTATATTCACTAACGAACTGGCTAGTGAAACCCTACCCGGACAGAGGACGCCTGACGCAGGAGCAGAGAAGTTTAAAACCTAAAGTTCGGTGCGTAGTGGAACGAGCATTTGGCATGTTGAAAGTTCGTTGGAGAATTGCGTTGAAAAAGGTTGGACAAAAAACGAACATCCTAAAAAAGACTATGATTACTACGTGAGTTTTGCACAACAATTGTATGTATCGTTTCAATAACAGAAGATAAACGATTAGATAAAGACAATTATTTTGATGCTAGATCTTTAAAAATGTCAACTATGGCGTTTGTTTGTGCCATTTGCCTGCTCTGGGCGTCACGGAACATTTCAGCTGATCGTTCAAATCTTGCGTTGTCCTGTTCCATATAAGCTAATACTCTTTTCACACATTTCAATAAAAGAACTCTGCATGCCAGTCTGGAGTCGTACTTTCTCGCCTTTCTTTACTCAGGATGTTGAAATAGGGGAAACCTTCTTTAATTTTCTGAATTCCATCTTCTCCAGTCGAGCGAGATCGCTGCTTGAACTCGTACTCTAGATTCTGCTGCAATTTCTTCACCTGCTGTAGCATTCTCTGGCTTTCTGGACACCTTTCTTTGTACGAAGAATAGATATCGTTCCAGATTTTTATTTTTTTCTTTGTGAAACTCCCCACAGCCTACTGAATTTGGGGGCCCACGCTTCAAGAAGTTCGTGCGTTTCTTTCTCAGTCCTGTCAACAGACTTAACGCGAGGTTTTTTCGTTTTGTGTTTGCCGTAGCCAGCCTGGTAGCAAGTACTTCGACATCACTTGCAACTGAAGACTGAGGCGATAGCATGCTTCTTACCAGTAGAATTGGTGATCATCGAGAAATGTTTATCAGTACGCCGAGATAAATCAGCTGCGTTAGGGGGCTAAAAAAAGCCTTAAGCTTGACTTATCGTACAATCGATTACAAACATCTCAAAAGTTTAAAGGGCAACTCTTGGCAAGAAAACTATATTTCAGTAAAAGCTTCCGAATGTTTCCAAAATTACACAGGAAGCAAAAAATTTGAATTCAGAAGCTTTTTTACCGCTTAATTTTAACGTAAAACTTCGTATTTTACCGCTTTTGTGATATTTCGCCATGGATGCTTCGATTATGATCACGAGATGTGATACGTCACAGGTGTGGAACCGCAACAAGTCACGAACATGGCTGACTCAAATTCTTGCAGTGAGAGCTCAACTTCTGCCAGCGACTCCACTGATTTTTAGAGAGCTATAGGAGGGGATATGTCAGGGGATGATTAAGAACCTTCTATGGTATTTCAACCCTGGCGTTTTGAGCCTCCAGGGAAAAACAGCGAGACAGAGAAAGGGAGTAAAATATCGAACCTCCTCACCGCCGACGGCGACGAATGGTAAGTCCTAAATGTACAGTTTCTTTCTCTATTACCTCGGCCAGTTGTTTGTGAGCTAAGTCAAACCTGAAAAGCCTTGTTATTATTTGCATGTACGCGAGAAGCTTAATTAAACATGCTTTTATACAACCAAACTGTTTGCTGCATTTTGTTGTTTATATTCGGTCTTCAAATATTTTTGCTCATGTTTATCACAATAGGTTTTGAGCTTCAGCCTAATGTACACTATCTATCTTGTGCGTTTGAAAGCTTGCAAATACAGAAACGCAAGTTAAATTCTTTGTCTCCTTTGTGTTACCGATCTTTCTAAATTCTGCTCGAAAACGAAGAATTCTGCCGGCGAAATGCCAGCTACCGAAACTAGACTATAATGCTCGAAATTCTGCGGCAGATTTTATCTAGGACATACTCAGGCTTGCAGTTAAATGTGGACAAAACTCTGCTGGGTCTCTTCACTTCTTTTGTTGCGAGAAGGGAGTTTGCGCTTTCTGTAGTTGAAACAACTTGCCTCGAGGACACTTTGTTCAAAGTTGTTCGTGCTTGTATGCGTAAAACTGTAGAATGATTTTGTAAACTGATTACTGCCACCGGGACTATTACACGACCCTGCAGTGCGTGATTTTATATTTATCGGTATAATTAAGTTGTCATGTTTTTATTTTGCAATTTATTATCTTTTTGCGAAAAGCACCCCCGCGAAAATCGAAAATTGTGCTGTGTTTGGCTCCTTATTACTTTCGCGTTTGCTTGCGTTTTAATTCATCGTTTGCATTTGAAATGGTCGTTGCGCTCTTCGTGTCTTACAACTTTTGGCATGCTTTCCTTTAGTTATCTCATCAACTGACATCTGCTCGAATCTACACACGAAACTGTTTCGTGGTCAGGCTAGGGAGGGTGAAGGGAAAGAGCGTGACACGCTTTCATACCCGGGTTTCATGCTACACCCCAGGTTGCCTAATTTACAACAATTGTTTCTCAAAAGGAATCACAGAATAAGTAATTCACGCAACACTTCTTCTCTTAGTTATCCGGATATTGTTTTATATTTGATTCTCCATTTCTTCGCATAATTTTATATCCCGCTAGAGCGCCTCTGCTAGCGCGCGGGGTAGTGGCTTCTTATTGCGCAGTACTGACCTGCACGCAAATCACGCGCACCTTTCGAAGGCATGTTCTTCAAAAAAACACTACATTTGCTGGTGGGAATTGCTTTCTATTTTGCCAATTAACAGCAGGAGAAATCTGATGGTGGCTACAAATTTCTCAACAACAGAATCAAAATATATCGGTCTGTTTCCGAACGCGTGGATTTCGCTTACATATAGGACATATAGAGGCTCAGTATTCCTGCTCATAAATGAAGAGATTTCTGACAAATTATGGGAGTCAGCACTCGCAGACCCTTTTCAATTTACTATCTACTCCAGACAAAAGGCATCTTTATCACGATATGGTGCAAGAGAGGATGCATCGTATTATAAAGCTATGTACATTTGCTGACCTTAGAAGACGGCCGATCAATATGACGGATTTGTTTCGTTTCACAAACACATGATTTACTCTTTTTAAGTTTATTTCCTTTCATATTTAAGCACTGAAGCACTACCTTTTTTTTATCTTGGACATCATTGAACAGCATAGGGTCTTTCTCTCCTTGTCATTCTCATTTATGAAGAGAAGCTTGGCGTGTTTTCCTCTTATCAGAAGCAAAAGCAAATCTGCCTTCCACACCTGTGACGTAGCATCACGTGACGTACCAAAATCCGAACGTTTTCAAAATGGCCGCCAAATTGGCGTAAAAGAATATTCGTAGTAAATTCATTTTGGCCGATATCTTTAAAATTTTACCGTCTAAAGATTCCTGTTGCTATAAACAACTTATAGAAAAAAATAAAAAAATCGGGGTAAATTTTCCAAGAGTTGCCCTTTAACAATGTCAAAGACAGACCTCACCCTAAGTAACCCAGATAAGAAGATGTGGTGATATTCGGCCGGGATGGGAGCCGAAAACAGGAGCGGTAAGCGGGAATTTCAAGAAAGAGCCGGAGGGGGATTTTGTGTTTTTATGCAGTCGCGATGCGAGAATCTTAACGGAAAGTTTTTTCGTAACTGCATAAAATGTAATTAACAAAATTTGACTGGAACAAATTGCTTGATCTGTGTAGCGGTGTAGGGTTTCAAGTACGGAATAGGTTATAGTGTAGTGTGTCAAATTTATATAGTTGCCGTTACACATCGTCCTTTTAACATGGTAAAAGGGCTCTTTACCTCGGGGAACTCACAAATAGAGAGGACGTTTTTTTGGTAAATATCATAAATAATATGTGCTCTGTTATTTTGTTTTTCCGCGTGCTTTGTAATTTTGTTTTCCCGGGTGTTTTGTCATTTTCATGGCCTGTTCGCCATTTTTATATGAAAAAAAAAAGACTAAACATTATCTCAGCAAAATGTTCCCCCAAGGTAAATTGATGGCGGTGTGAAAAAGAACAAAAGAATCGCCCATGAAAGTTACCGAGGCAAATAGGTAGGTTTTCTAAGTACCCCAAGATAAAATGACCAATCGCGAGGCAAACCTCAAAGATAAGCAAATAAAATAAACAGAGAAATTTGAAATTAAATATGATGGCGTGAGATTTAGATTTTCTGAGGTCAACTTTGCGTGTTCAAGGCGGCAAAAACGTGGTCTTTCTTAGAATCATGGCTTGATGGCTTACTGATTTGTAAGTAAATGCTATTTTTTTTTTGTTGGAAATTTGGCGTTTAAATACAACACTACTCAAGGAAGATCTATAGTGCGTTTTCTTATATGTATTTCGATTTCATCTCAAGGTTTAGAAAATCCAACAAAGAGATTTATATGAACGGAGTCTTCGCCTTCTATTTCTTCGCTGTCTGAAATACTGACATAACAAAGCAGTAGAGGACTGTCGAAAGAGTATAAATAATAAAAGCGAGATGATGCTAAGCAAGCACCCTCGAATTACCCATTTTCGCATTTCGCGCCAAAAACAGTATGAAAAATTGACCTTGGTAAAGTGTTATGTGTGTGACCGCAAACACCTCGGTAACGTATTCCTGCGGTGAGTTTACCTTGGTCTTATTTACTTGGGAATGCTATTTGCCTGGGTATGTAAAACGTTCGTTACAAACATATCGGCATTTCTATTTTCATCGTTTTCGTCACAAAAAACATGTATGAAATACTCTATTTTCTGATGTTGTTCTTTGATCGTTAAAAACGGGCAATAAATAACAAAAGAAATGGAAAACAGCGCAAAACGTCGGCGCAAGGAGGTGAAGTGGGGGACGAGTGCTTCGAGTAACGCTCAATTCCTCTTGCGTTCAGTTTGCGTCGGAAATAGAGAGGACGGACGTTTTTTTTTTGGTAAAAATCATAAATAATATGTGTTCTGTCATTTTGTTTTCCCGCCTGTTCGCCATTTTTATTTCCCGCGTATGGAAAAAGAAGACTAAATATTATCCCAGCAAAATGTTCCCCCATCTCTGCTTTCCCTATCCCCGGATATGGTAAATTTTCTAAGAACGCCTATTTTTTTAGTGGCGCGAAAGTCTTTAATGACCTCCCTGTAAATATTGCAAGCGTAAATAACATACAAGCTTTTTGCGGCCTAGCAAAACATTTACTTTTATAATAACTATTTATATTTTAATCTCTTTTTGACTGACACGAGACAGCCCAAAGGGCCTTTGATTTGGGGTCAGGTCACTTTCTTTTTCCTTTTAATTTCTTCGAATTGCTGTGAGTTCATTTTTCTCTATTTATTACATAGCTCTTGAAAATACTGCTTACCATAAACATCCCTTAACATAATGAATACCGCTACGTAGGGCATGTTTCCATTTACAATTTTCCCTTGCTTTCACTTTGATCAGTAAACTCGCCAACTTAAAAGTGATTACATATTAAGTATCGTGTCACTTCAAGAAGCACTACATACAGTGTTTTTAGTGCTCGAGAATTAGTTTGGCGAAGCAGCGCGCACATGGTGCTATTGCGATCTGATCCCTTCACTTCTATTGGACAACACACCGGGCTTACACACCACTGTGCATATTAAATATTCATATTTATGGAGTACATAACATCCAAATCAAAGTATATTTTCGTGTTACTATTTTATTCAAATCACACTCATGCAAAGAGTTCATTTTTTCAAAAGAGGCGAACGGTATCTCTCTTTTCATTTGTTTCTCCACGTGCGTGGTGATCATCCACGTGTATTTCGACCCTATTTACCTTCTGGTTAGCTTCTGGTCACGCAAGTATGGACCTCAGACAATCTTGGACAGAATAAAAAGAGAAATTAGACCCCCCCTCCCCCCGAATCAATGATGAATCGCCGCAAAAACCAAAACGCGCCCATTTTCCCATCATTGAAATTGGGGGGAGGGGTGGTCCTAATTTTTCATTTGAATTGTCCAAGATTGTAGCTATCATCACTCTGGCCAACCTCTATGGTGTGGTGGTTTGGGTGAGATTGTGCGGCACACTTCAAGAAACCCTCACCCTATATCAGACCAAACCATGCGATTTTCCTTATCCTATTTCAGGCCTGACCCCATAATCGATACCCTATTTCAGACTGGATTGTACCCAGTAACTGCTTCGCTTTGCCTAAAAATTTGACAAGGGCGCCAAATTCCCAAACATGTTTTTAATGGTTTAATTTAAAGCTCAGGGGTGCATCAGTCATGTAACAACGATATAAATGTAGTTTCTTCCAAGAGTTGCTAACCAGACTCACCAGAGTTGTATAAGCCCGGGGCTGATACAACTTCATAAGGGGATATGGGTGGGCTTATAAACGGAGGGACTTACATCCGGAGGGGGGGGGGGGGGGGGGAGGGTTATAAGCTGAATAGAAAAACGTTTCCAAACGAGCAGCAGAATACGTTTTTAAGTTAAAAAGTCATAATTAAGCAACTTTTGGGCCTGTTCAGTGCTGTCATCCAGCAGAGTGGGGCTTTCAGAGTGTATGTACGGATGTATTTTTTTTTTTTGTTTCCAGGTGGACCTATAACCTATAACCGAGAGGGCTTGTAAGCGGGCGCCGAGGGGGGGGGGGGGGGGGGGGAGGGGCATATAACCAGAATTTTACGGTAGCTTATTAGTACGTTATATCGATCCTTTAAACGTTTATTTGACAGTATGCGAAAGTATATGGCTATGGATTCACTTAGTAAAAGTATTTCTTGCTGTCAGATCCACAAGACATGTGCAACATAATTGAACCCTTTAAAGTGCTACTATGATCAAATTTTCACCCCTTGCAATTTTAGGCGTTTCAAAGAGTGTTTATCGAAAGATTCCAAATGCCGTTTTCCGTTTTCAAATAGGGACTTTAAGATACACTACGGCGAGGCGCTACTACGGCTACCATGACCGGAAAGGTCTGGGGGAGAGTACGTCTCGGCAGTCTGCCAAATTTAGTGTAAGAAGGAAAACAAACTACAAAGAAGCACAGTCTAAGGAATGGAAGGTCACTTTTATTTAGTTTCTTACAGCCAAATGGCTTCGCTTAGAAAAAGATTGTTATTGTTTGCTTTGGTAGGTCCAACAGATTAGTTCTGAACGAAAGCTTATGCTATACACTTTCTAAAACGATAACAATTTCAGAATTTGATTAATGAAATGTTTATAATTTGAAAGAGACGAATATCTCAACGAATATCGAGTTAAAAGCTGAAAGGAGCAAAATATTATCGGATACTTATCCAGATAAAGTGCATCTTCCCTGAACTCTCAAAGCAAGCTTTTAACTTTAAACAACTCGCGCTGAAGAAGAATAATGTTTATCTTCGCCATGCCGACACTTTCATCAAACGAATTCAATTGAAAATTTACAAGCGTATGAGCGACAAACTCAACAAATATTCGACTGAAGTTGATTTCAAAGGATACATTTTGCGTTGGAACTCTGAAACTGCTGAGAAATTCGTAGAAAAAGGACAGAGCAGGGGATTAAACCCACGTACTAGCCACTACGGTAAAACCTCCTAGCTCAGGTAGTCAGATTTCACGCTACGGCCGGACTCGACCGACTGACATGCGCAGTGTCTTATCTTGTGTGGAATTTTACTTCAGCCGTAGTAGCGCCTCGCCGTAGTGTATCTTAAAGTCCCTAATATCTATTTTAGTTCCGGAGATATTTAAGCTTAAAAAAATCGTAAAATATGCAAATTAGGGGAACTGATGACGTCATCTACTCGAGCTAATTTTTTGTCAAGTCCAAAATCTCAGTCATCTTTCTGCGGAGCTTAATGAAACTTGGCAGACTAATAGTTTCACAGGTGACACACCTACAGTTGTAACTCACTCTTTTCCAGTCTAGTCCCGTCAATTTGTTTTTAATATTTTAGAATTTTTCAGCTCGGAGAAATTAAACCCAGGCAAGACGTCTGCCAAATCCATTGATATGCTTGCTAGATCTCGCATGTAAAGCGTTATTTTCAAAAAAGAATGCCAGAATTGGCAAGAAAAGCCTTTAGCATTGGGGGGGATCTGGAACCTAGTATGTCGTCATGGTAACCAAGTAGTAGAGTTTATATTGTGAAGCACAACTACCAGAGTGTTACTGCAAAGAATCAGAGACTTTTCAATACAAATTGGCTGAGATATCACTTTCTTCGTATTTAATCATAATTTGGTTGAGTCTATGACGTCATTACTTGGCTAATTTGCATATTTTAAAAACTTGAATATCTCTGGAAAGAAATGAGATATTGGAATACAGTAAACTGAATTTTTATTCTCATATAAAGTACTTGTTAATATTTTAAAAGGGCTACAAATGAAAATATTCGAATTTCATCATAGAAGCACTTTAACCTCATTTAGACCAGACTTGACTGTGGAGTGTCTCTCCACAGGGTATTGCAGCAATAACAATGAAACCTGAAGTGCGTCCAAAACTGTTTCCTTTGAGATCGAGCATGAATTACGTCGTTATATTCCAAACCCAGCTTCAGAACCAAACCAGAACAACATGCAACTCTAGAAGTAATCAAAAGTTACTGCAAGAAATTTCGAAAATCTTTGTAAAACTTGAACATTTAACATTTGCGAAACTCTACAGATTTCATGTCAACATCAGCTTCCGAAAACAAAGACATGTCATACAAAATTGTTTTAAGATAATTTTTAGATAAATCCCAAAGTTTCGGCAGCATTCACCCATGTTTTGAATAGAAGAAACAATAAGGCCAGCATCAAAACCCCTTTACAACTTTTCATTTTACATTTCTTTAGTTCGCCTTGGAGAATTTTGTTTTTCGCCCAGACATTATCCTCTGTGTCCTTGACAAGACCGTTCATTCGTAATTCTTCTTCGATTTCCTTTAACTTGACGACCTTACCTTGCAAGCGAAGAAACAAAGACTTGAAATCGTTAACAGGTTGATCTTCATAAACCACGTTGATTGGTAGATCGTCTCCGTGAATTTTCCTTAGCTCTTGAACGCATGCGTAGAGAAGAGGCATGGATGTTCCCCCATCTGCACAGCCGTAGTCAGCAATGGTAAACACGGACCCAGGCTTTACTGAAGTTAATTTAATAGCGTCCAAAACAAGCGGCTCGGCTTCACAGATCACCTTGTGGCAACCAAGGATGCTGTCTGAGTAGTACCCAGACCCATCTGCGAAGTAGGGGATCATACTGTGAGGAACCTAAAAAAAAGAAGACGGCGATAAAAAATGAGAAAAACTGAAATTCAATCGGGTCCAGGTGAAGGTACGTGTACCCTAGACTTTCTAAATGTCGTTCGCTTCTTGTTACATCAATAACTGATTTTGCGGGCATCAGTCTGCAAAAAAACCACTGGGAATGGGATTTCAGATTTGGTAACTGGATTTGGACCAAAATCAGGCTGGAGACTACTTACAAATGCATCTTCATTTTTCGACATCCTTCCTTCAACTATGGTGTATCTAATAGTGAGAAGATGAAGGAAATTGTGGATTAGCGGAGGAGAGTGTGAAAGAGGACCGCCGACCGGTTGGCTCAGTTGGTAGAGAGCCCTCGCCGGACCAACACTCAGGGTCTTAAAATAGCTTAGGAGAATGTTGTGCTGCCTTTGTGATGACATCTACGAATGGTTTTACATTTAACTCTTCTCGGTTAAGGACGATAAAGCGTAGGCCCCGTCTCCTGTATCTTTCACCATTATGAGGGGAGGGGACGTTAAAGAACCGAAACACTTGTCGTAAAGACTAAGGGATAGAATTCCCGATGTTGTGGTCTGGTCTTGTTCCGACATTACATTGGGGGCATCTGCAAAAAACCTCTGCATTCGTTGTAAACTGCTTAATTGTAGTCTGGTCTAAGTCTCCCGCAAAATGCTACAAAAAGCGCATTTAGCGTATGGCCAATGGATATGCGCGATACAAATGCTGTTATTAATATTATTATCATTATTCATACATTTTTCATAAAAAGTACAGGGGACGGGCGGAGCGGACGGGCAAAGTCTCCCTGTGAGGAGAGCCCCCCAATTTCCCTCTTCAAAGAAAGTGAAGGAGAAAGGCCCGTCCGGTCAACGAATCGAAAATGGTAGCTCTCGTTGTCAGCAATTGCAACCAGGATTCTTTGTTCGACCAGCCAACTGCAAATGTCGCATTGGAATCACAGTCATCTACCTCTAGAGACGTTCTTTGCAGGGAGAGGGAAGATTATTCGTGTTTCTTGATAGCTGCAGCGCTATTTGTCACTAGACTTGCCAGGAGATTAATTTCTTCTATGGAACTAGGGCGGAAACCCAGGAGTAGGTGGTACGGGAAGTGGCAGGTTAATACCCTCCTGCCACCCATCCCCACCGTAAAAATAGCCGAAATTTTTTCTAATGCCCGACCTCAAAAAATGGATTTTCTTTGGGCTCTTAGCAAGCAATAGGAAAATCGAAAAAGCCTTACACACTTTGGTAGCCTATTACCTCCTAAGTGACATAGTCCAGTCTGTTTGGATGCCCGTGATAACACGAAGGCTGGTAGCTCAGTAGCCTTTATTATATGTTGGGCTTGTCACCCTTCGTTGGGGATGACAGATTGCATGACGAACCAAAATATATTTCAGTTAATTTAAATCTGTTATTTTACATTTATTAGCTTCATAGTGATACTCCATGATTTCTTTTAAAGAGTCGCGCGTAGGAACATTTTCCCGGAAGGTAACCTATTTTGTTGACGGTAACTAGTGGCCTGAAAAGTTTCAGCTCTTATGCTAATAAGAGTCTGTTTATTTTGTTACAATGGTTGCAAACCTTTTGTCTCTGGGCCCAGTTGTTCAAAGGGTGGTTAAACGGGTAACAAACCGAGTATGCTATCCACTGGATTGAAATTCATCCTGCAGACAGCGTTATCCATCCACATGGTCGAGGTTAACAGAATTTTAGCTTTATAACAGAGAAACATATCACGCTCCAGCTATCGATCTGTCTATCGCTTATGACCTCAGAATGAAAACTAATAAATTGTCGAAATTGCAAGCAGATAGCGCGTGAGAACTAGCATTGTGATTAGTTTGTTCTGCCGCTTCAGCTTGCGACTTTCACTGAATGATAAACGACGGAGTCATAAGCAATAAGTAGCCTGCGTTGCAGGCGAACATGTCATAAAATCTTCGGCGACTTAGACTGTCTGTGACGCAGGCTATTAATGTCATAACTGGAATCGGAAGAAAATGGAAACTGATTCTTCCGACTCCGATTACGTCGAGCTTATGACTCCGCTTACGACTCGAACTTTTGGTTTTCGCCAGGTTGCAAGCGCTCCGACTTCGACGCTGTCGCTTGTGATAAAACCAGCCGAAAGGTCATGAAGTCATTGTTAAAAGTAAAAATTTGCAATTGAGCTTGTTTGAAGTCTTCAATATGAACTGACCACTAACCTTAAATTTCAGTTAATGTTGGCTCTGTCGATTCCTGTGTTCGATTTCAAATTCTCGGTCAGATCTTATTTGTCCTGACAGATAGTCCAAGGCATCTAGTAGCTTGTATCTATTTCATCATTCTGTCGCGATCAACTTGTTGCGTGGATGAGAGAGTCTTTCTCTCAGATTTATTCGAATAATCAATCTTGTCCCGAGAGCCCGCGTTTCTTTTGGTCAGCACCAAAAACGCGGACTCTCGCCAAGTCCGATGGTAAAGTCCGCGATTCGCGGACTTCCGGTCGTTTATTCATTTTTGTCAGATCTCAGGTTATTTAAATCTATTTGGCTCTTCCCGCTTTGTTGACTGTTTTATGCGCTGTCTCGCCTGACAAATGCTTTTTGCTGTATCAAGCACTGACTAATATAACTGCCGGACAACCCTTATCGCAGAGAAATAAAATGACACGCACAACAAAAATAACAAGCAACATGTCCCATTTGCTTTATTTTAATATTTTTTTATCCCAAAATTCACAAAAATTGTACTTAATGCCGTTTCTTGCATGCAAATCAGCAGCTGAGCTCTTTTCTTATACACACATCATTTCTAATTATCTTGTGATCAGTTACATTTCTCAATGACCA
The DNA here is from genome assembly GCA_963693305.1 of Meandrina meandrites. NCBI lineage: Eukaryota > Metazoa > Cnidaria > Anthozoa > Scleractinia > Meandrinidae > Meandrina > Meandrina meandrites. Next base: position 27,588,456 of record OY855911.1, on the reverse strand, counting down.
TGTAAGCCCATGATGCTAGGGGCACTTAGTGTTTGTCCTTCTCTTCAGGTGAGAGAATGAGACAATCGAGAATCAAAGAGGCCAAAGAGTGGAACAGTTCATAAGTTAATTAGTGACGTTAAACCAAAATTGTAACACGGTAAAAATGCCGATCAAATTTTGAAATCTATTGAAGCTCTGACATGCCATTTTCAGCATTCTTCATAAAGTATCTCTTCAGAATTAAAGATAAATTTTGTTAAACTGAGGATTATTTTAATTCCCAGCTAAAAGTATTTTGTTCTTTTTTTTTTCTTTTGGGTTAAAATCTAAAAGAAGCAAGTGCCGTGTCTTGCCTTTTGTTAGCTACGGCGTATTGTGTATTATTTGTATAGGAATTGTTCATATCAAACTTTGCCTCCGGTTTTGGTGATCAATGGAACGATGTCACCTTCCCTTTCGGAGAACAATAGCGTTATTGTCTTAGAAAACATTAAACCATAACAAAAGGCAAAGTTTGATATGCTTTGCGCTGATCACGAGAATCTTGCGCTGCGTGCGACTATTTATAATACTTTGATCAACTAGAACGCATCTGCTTAGTGTACGAGAGTAATATCACGTGTTCTGTGGCAACCTGTTTTAATTGAGGGTACACCTTGCATTATATTTCACTCTTCCTTTATCGAGTGCTTTAAACACTTCCCGTCCGTTAAGCCGGACAAGCTCCAGGATATTGATACGTGCAAGTATATGTAAATAATGGTGTTAGTTGCGAATGGGTTAATTTCGCAGGCATTTTCCGTCTAGCATATATTATGTTTATGATAAAAATAGCAACGGTATTTCCTAAAAATAGAACACTGATGGCTCAAAAGCGGAACTGAATTCGGCCGAAAGGCAATACAAATGAATAACGGAAACCTCTTTCGAACGAATATTACTAAAGTACACAGGAAAACTATTAGTACTAGCTTCACTTTGATGAACATTTCTTCGTGTGACAGAATTGCCCGTTTACCGCCAAACAGCATAAAAAAAACACGTTTTCACAACTCTCTCATCACCAGTCTCCCATACTCAGTGCTTATGGCGTCCACCCGGGATCATTGTTGGACTCCCGTTGTGGGCTCAGAAATCTTCTGACAAACTTCGACTTGAGTTCACTTCTTCATTCAGTAACTTGAGGATCACGGATTCGGTTAAACCACCAACTTATAAGAGGGTCTGAATGGGGAACATATAGCTGAGAATTGGTCAAAATTTTAACTGTCAGCTGACAAATGATGTTTTCTTTAGTTGATGATATGATTGAAATCTGAGATCTGCAAAATTTACTGATAGCTGAGATGTGGGATGAAATTGAAACTGCTAGCTGAGAAATTGGATGAAATTTAACTGGTATAGCTGAGAAATGGGGTGAATTTTCAACTGATAGCTGAGAAATTAAAATGGGATGCAGTTTGGCTGAAAATTTAAATTGACAACTGAGATTCCAGCAACCCCTTCCAGACACTCTTCCCAGGACTCTTGCCAGTGCGGTTAAAGTCTTTGGCCGATGCGAGGGAACTGACGAGGTTGGCAGAGTAAGTCCTTAGTTATAAAACTTCAATATTTAACTCAATATTATTAATTATATATTAGTTATAACGTTCAAAAAGGACATGAATGCTCTAGACATGGACGTCAATGGATGGGAAGACCTCGCCCAGGATCGCCACGCTGGAGACAGGAACCAGGGAATTGACCCGTAGCCTACTCAGAGGAGAGAAGCTACGACTGGCTTCAAAAGAGCAAAGAACGAGGACCAAGAACAGCCAACTAGCTTCACTTAGCCTGTAGTTACACCATTCCAATGCAGGCAATGGGGAAGGGGCTGTCGCTCCCGGATCGGACCGCACATTCACAGCAGGCGCTGTCTCAGCTCCACTCAATAAGACCTCTTCCAATGCGAAGATTCATGATCATTCTTGATCACTATTATTCAACTTCCAGGAGTATACCATACTGTGCAATTATACTATTCCATAATGTAGCATTTTTGATGAAATAATTTTAGTATTCCTCATTTTCGCCAACAGAGGAGGGGCGGGGTATTTTCAGGTAAACTAGAGAAAGATTAAGGTTGGTCAGTTTGCCCACAGGAGATGTTCATCAGAAGACGTCCGATTCTACTATAAACTTAAGCGCAACATCGATTTCTCGGATTCTAGTGTCCTTGGTTGTGTTGTCCGCTTTGGATTCTGGATCGAGCGGTCCAGCCTCAAGCACTGGGATATTGCCTTGTGCTTTTGAGCAAGACACTATACTCTCACAATGCCCCTCCCTACCCAGGTTTTTAAATGGATACAGGCGAATTTAATGCTGGAGGTAACCCTGCGATGGACTAGCATCCCATTCAAGGGGAGTAGAAATGCTTCTAGTCTCTCAATACCACAGAAACCGCCGGATAAGCTCCGATGGCCACTTTACCCCATCTGACTTTGCTCGACGCAGACTCCGAGCAACATGACGCTATCTTTGTAGCTGTTGTGCTGGTATAGGGCGGCACTGGAGTGCACGTGATGTCATAGATCAGATTATCGATTATTACGAATTGGGGTATCATTTGTGGTGTGCTGTCTAGTCTACACGCATTTATGAGTACCGGCATTGGGCAGAAGAGTCACTTTGCGGGCAAGTGTTTAATCTGTACGCATTCTTAAGTATCGGTATTTCACAAAAGAAGCACTTGTTTACTTTCTTCCCTTAATCCTTATTTCTTTATTCTGTGCTAAAACAATTTATTGGAGTAGATCAGAAGACTTCACCCTTAAGCTCAAAAGCGCACCAGAATGCATATGTTTGTGAACAAGAAAAATAGTGCTCCTGGCCATTCATTCAAATGACGACACCACCAGAGATCTGTTTACAAGCTAAAACATAAGAAACCACGCTATACATGACGCAATATTCCACTCTACAAAGGGAAATGGTTCAAAGACCTGATTATCCGTGTTCAAACGTATCAACTGCGATAAATTCTTTCAAAATAGAATTAATGAAAATGAATTAGCGCGTGGCGGCTTATTAAGAAAATGTGCAAGTGTCGGGAATTGTCGGCGGCGTTTTTGTACTTAATTAACAATTACGAGGCTTAGCACCGAAAACCGAAAATATCACTTCATTATAAGGGGGAATATTTGCGGGATTTTGTTGTTTATGTTTAGTCTTGTGGAATCACGAAATCCAAAACAATCAAAAGCCCTTTGTTGTAATGTAAATTATATTGCAACTTACATTGACTACTTCCTTGAAATACCATGATTACAAATAATTGATTTTTTTGGCGTATGTTGTCATGATTTGAAAATATAAACTTGGTATGTTAAGATTGCATGGCTTGTGTGTTAATTATATAAAGCATCTCTATAAACTATTTACATAAATCAAAGATTTCTTCGTTTCAAAATAATTTGTTCTGAATTAATCTTCTCTGTTTTTACAAATATTACAAACGGCTAAATCCATTTTTTTCTAAGGCTGCCTAAAAACAAATGGCTCGTTCTAAGCATATTCTTGGAAATTGAGTTCCTTTCGCAGTCGGTTTATAACTCCACATCAGTATCTAAAACACTATCCACATTTCACACAAAGTTCCAAACTTGTGATGCATACAGCAACAGATTCCGAGCTTGTGGTGCAGTAGAATTGCCTCGTATGCAGTTTTCCACGTAGTATTTCTCAGCAGTCTTCTTGCCAACGCTTCCTTGCAACGACTCATCTTCATGTTAAGGCGGTGGCGAACGAGGACATATTGTTGCTCATGGTATTTCTTGGGTGGGCAAACGAGCGGGAAAAAACAGTGGACTGCAGTTTTTGTGTCTCGGGCACAAATTCTATGTCCACAACAAATGTTGTACGAGAGGGCAAACATTATATCCTCGTTTGCCACCACCTTTATTTCTTTCATCTTTCAACTCTATGCAGCTGAGTTCCAAAGCCAGTTAATCTTACTTTTGTCTTCACCAAATGCAGTCAGAACGCTCGCCACGTTAATTCTGCATGGCTACGGCGTTTCTAAGTCTTCTCTGGAAGTCCTGGTAAAGGATGTTTCCTCCCTCAGGGACTCTGTACAGGAACATGTCCATTGTCATTAGACACAACGCTTTGCCGTTCATTTGGAACCTGTCGGGTCGGACGCTTCCCAAGTTGAACATTTCGGACGTCCACTGTAACCAGCGTGTAACATCCTCTCGACTCCAGCGCCTCGGATCAGCTGTGTAAATAAGAGAAGGCCATTCTTAATACAGGAATACACCCAACTGTAGTTTTAATTTTAAATCTTGAAAGGTTTACAGGGCCTCCTCCGACCCCTTAAGTTGACTGCTTTCTTCTAAACAAAGTTGATGTAATTTTGTCTGCACACGCAGCAAAATACAGATCTAAATAGTCGTAACCGAATTTGTCTACTTTGAAGATAAATGCAATTTCTTTATTTATTGTTTTTTTTTTTTATTATATGCGGTAACGATTCTATCAATCACTGATAAATTCGAAAAGAATCGATAACGATTTTTTTTTAATTTTTCTTATAAATATACCATTTGCATATATATGCATGTACCTTCTTTTTTGAATGATAAATAATTCAGCGTGATGTTGTTGAAGTTCTAGAAAATGCAATGGTTGGCTCATTTTTTGTTTACATGTATTTTGCACTCTGTGACGTCTTTTTTCCTGTGTTTTTGTTGGAAACAATACGCCGGTTAATAGATAGCTTATGTTCGCACAACTTTATAACTTTTTATAATATGATGTCATTTTCGGCCTTAAATAAGCAAAATGCTTCCTTTGTTTTTAACAATGCCTTTTCTTTATCGAAGAATTAACATTCATAAAACTTTGTTTACTAAAATCCTTTATATTGTAATTACGTCTATTTAAGACGTGCATATTCTGGTGAACTGTATATAGTTAACCTTGAAATATATATCTGTTAAGAAAAGAAATGGATACACGGGATCTGTGCATTCTCTCAGTTAAAAGTCCGCTTTCGGCGTAATGGTGCGTTAATGATCTTAATATGAATATTCCGAAAATGTTGTAAGATTCCAATACGGTAAAATAGTTTTTTTTCTTCTGAACAACCAAAACTGTGACTTTCTATGTCGTAGAGCTTATTGTTTTATCTCTCACAAAGTTTGTTCTTTTTAGTTGCTCTGGAAAGTAAAAAGGGACGTCGATTCGATCACTGATAATTCGCAAAACGTGCTAATTCCAATTGAAGATACTGCTCTGCATCAGTGAATACATCATTCATGACTTTATTTGTAACTTCTCGTCCTAGAATCGCAATTTTGTTAGATCCAGCGAGACATTCGCGCGATGCGACGATGCTAAATCTGACGAAACTACATACCTTCGCCCAACGGTTCCTCTTGGTAGGCCATTTCGTACTTTTCTTGTTTCACTCTGGCCACAGTTGGCTGCATTTTGTCGATAAAGCGAGCGTGTTGAAACACACTCGGTCGTAAAGGCACAGGATAAGCTAGAGCCGGGTCCAACCTGGGAAAGACACAAGCCATGAATGCGTTTATAACTACTCGAATTCCTATCTGAAAAAAAACTTCGGCCGCACCACGTACAAAGTTCAGGATAGCGTGATGCGGGGCTTATAAGCTATTTGATGTAACCGGAAATGTTCAATGGCTAATTTCCTGTCAAGCGTGTTTGTATTCTCGGCACGAATCGTGCCTACAAATATTTCGGAAGTCACGGCTTCTTTTGGCCTTCATCCATGAAAACCGGCAGACAAAAATATGGCTTCTGGAAGGAAGGGAACAATATTTCGGTTGAGAGTGGCATTTAGCCAGGACAGAGCAAATTTTATTTGCTTTGTTACCTTCAGTTGCCAATGAACACACCTGATAAACGCCCCCACGACAACATGACGAAATTTCTGGATTTAAAGCTTGAAAGCGGTGAAACGATGTTCTTTATATATATATATAGCCGCATCTTGCCATCAACAATCTCGGAATTCCGGAACAACGAAAACGGACGGAACTAACTGTTTAATATATTTTTAGCTAAAAAAAATAATAATAATAAAACACTTTTACCTGGATGAAGACATTGCGTAATGGGGAAAATAAAATGTCTGCTTCAAGCAAAAGAACTTTGCAGTGGACGCTTCTAGTTTTGAAACCCACGGTTTGGTTTTAATAATGGCAAAAAAGTACACAACACTGCCTTTAAGCTTGTTTCAACAGATATACGTCATATATTGAACGCTTCTCTGACGTAAATACGCCTTATAAAGAGAAGAGGGTTTTTGAAGATCCACTCTCGAGGAAATGAATCATATTAGCATTTCTAGGAAACGCTTCACCAAAACAAAATACAGCGATAATATGAAGAAGCGTCATTATCAATCCCTATTTACCCAATCACTGCTACAAAAAGTTCAATCAGCACTTGCTAACTTGGTCAATTTTTTTCTTAAAATCGTGACTTGGCAGATTCCTGCGAGTATCTAAGCCCGTAATTAGCCTCTCCGTTACCAATTTTGCGCCTAGTAAGCAAACAATGACCGAGGGCAATCATGCCGAAAATCTTGAAGACGTGATGAAATGTGGAGGCGAAACAGGAAGATAAAGGTTATAATAAATTAGCGAAAACAAAAGCTCTTTCCTTTTGTGGTTAGAGTTACGTAAAACAAGATTGAAACTATAAAAAATACGTGCTTTATGCACCGCAAGCTAAACCATGTTGGCATAAGTAAGATAAGCTTCCAAATTTGGCCTGACCTCAACATTATTGAATGATTTTTTCGGAGGCATTTGCGTGCTGGAAGCGGAAAACGAAAGAAATAAAATTGTGTGGGAATGGTGTGATTCAGGCTTCTCGCCAAGCAGGCACTTCTGAATGATAACTGACTAATTTGCGAAACCGATAACAACTGTATTGTGGTAAGAGAAAGAGGGACAAAAGAAGGCCGAGCTTTTTGAATTGATTTCGCACAAATTCAAAGCTTTTACAAGCCTTATTTTTTATATGAAAGAATTTCTAAGATACTATAAGTGGCTTCAAGTGTTTTCCGGTGTTTTGCGCTCAGCTCTTTCGTTTTATAATTGGGCTTTACCCCACTCCCAAGTCATATTGTTAATTTCTGTCAAGAAAACACACGAGAGTTGATGGATAACATGTTGTTTTTCAACTCCACAGCGCAGACCTGACCAAACCCACGTCTACAGTCTGCATTCCGCAGATTCCTCGCTACCTGGTGCTACAATTTGACTCGATAATTATAGAGGTCTCACACCAAAACATATTACTAATAAAATAAAATAAGATAAAAACATATCCTACACTGCCATATCTCAGGCTTGTTTTGAAGGATAAATCCAAACATGAATAAATTAATTTAGAAGCATTTTTGTTTATTTTATTATTTTTTTTGGAATCCCTTTCACTTTTACAAAATAAAACCGGAACGCTAAACCAGAAAAACGCAATATCCAAATTTAGGAGACTTTCGCGCATTTCCAAACAGGAAATTTATATAGCTTCCTCTCCACTTTCGAAGTTTAAAGAATTAATACGAATTTCCGCTGTTGTTTGGCAGCTTCTTTTTAACATGTAAATAGGCAAAGAAATGAAGAATTAACTGTAAGCTACTGTACCAAGCTCACGACTTGATATTTTTATTATTTCGTTACTTAGAGTAGTTCTGCCACGTTAATCAACAGAAAGAACGAGAGACATTTAAATCCCTAAGAATAATTTTCCAGTTGGCTTATATTGGTTGCCTTCTTAAATTAGAGGGAGAACAAACAAGATATTCCACTCAGCCAAATTTCTCAAAACAATAGAGCGGTGATTGCGACTGCCGACTGAGGCGTTTCCAGATAATTCCAATCGTACACCATCATATAATACACTTGGCAACGAGATCATACACAACGCCAGCTTAACATTTTTAAGAAGATATCGTTTCTTTCTATTGGTTTTACGTTGTTTGCGAAAGCGGATTGCAAAGCTAAGTACCCATAAGTAACACAAGTTATTTAAAAACAAAACGAACAGTTGAATTAAAATAACGCTGAGTGAATTTATTAGTAAGTATATTGAGCAGCGGAGTGAAGTTTGTTATTCGTAACAACCCTGCTTACCTTTGGTCACCTTTGTTTTGGTTTATCCACGGAACCAGCGAAGAAACTTATGCGTCGATGACGATTATTTTAAAATTGTCTGAATAGTTTCCCTAGTTTGACAAGAAGTTGACGAGATTTTAAATCGTGTGCGAGATTCTTGAATTTGTAACTGTGTATAACGTAACCCGCATTTGTTTCTGTACGGTGCTCGCATGCGACGCTCGTGGAACTGCCTTCCTTCCTAGCCAAATAACGATTTGAGAGGAAATAGCAAGGCGGGTTTAGCGGATTTACCAAAAACGAAAAGAAAGCATCAGAGCGGAAGCATAGGTCTGACATGTGGGCTAAATTTGGCTACAAAGATGACATGACAACAATTATTTTTTTCCGACTCGCTTTAACGGCTTCAAAATGTGTGCACGTACTTGTTATAAAGTAATTTACCAGAAAAAACTGTGAGTCACGCAAAATCGATAACACTTCTAGTTGGTTGATTTTCGCCAGCAAAAGGAACTTACCTGGAGTTTGGCTTGGCGTGCTCGTTTGTATCGATTTGATACGGGTACATTTCTGGTCTTGGGCTGTAAGGCCAAACACGGGGTTCGTGAGTCAATGGTAGCCCGTCTAGTCTCGGCCGTTTCTCTGAGCAGTTTAAATTCGGGTGATGTTCTAGCGTTGAATACATTCTACCGGCTTTCTACGCCTTGGACCTCTTGATATTTCCGCCCTACGCCCACAAATAGCTGAAACCACAAGAAACAAATGAGAGAAGACAGGAGTTAGCACGGTTATTGTGGAGAGCACAGATCACACAGTGACCTCTTCACTGTAAAACCGGAAATTACGCGGCGGGAAAATTATCCACATTGTCACCTTTGTGAATGCTGAAAAATCGATGCCGCGGGCGCGTTTCTGGACCTGAAATAAATCCAACCCCGTAAAGGCTACAGATGGATCGCAAAGCGTTGCAAACTGTGTGCTAGACTTGTCTACAACTCGATAACTGCTCAAAAATTCCTGCACGTGACGGCGTATCACCGCAAGCTTGCGGAAATTAACCGGAAACGGAATCGTGACGTTATCTGTTGTTGGCGGCCGGAAATGAAAACAAAGAAGATCACTCGACATGGCGGCCTGGTTTCGGAATCTGTTGACAAAGGACACAAAAGGCGCTTTCAAAGCAGCAAACAATTCTGTTTCCAATGACAGAGGCACTGCCAGTGCTCTCTCTTTACACAAACTCTGTAAATACGGCGGGTATGGAAGTCAATTAATCTCAGTGTTATCTCTGAAAATTACTGGTTTCCGGAGTTTGACAATAGCGACCAATGACAATGCCAAAATTACATTGCGGTTTCGGACCGGAAATGCTTTCCGCGTATGGCTTTATCCTGGGAGACTGATTATTTTACAAATGCGTCTTGCAGTAGTCTCGTAATCTGCAGGAAAAGCGCTCTCTGATCTTGACTGACAAATGTTTAATGTTGCTGGGTTTACGAATCGCGCGCGCGATCGATTTGTAAGACGCGCACCTGCTCAGTCCTTTCTCTTGTTGAATGCAAAAATTTGTCAGTTCCCCCACCTTTCTGTCGAGATCAAATTAAAGCTTGAGTAATCAAAATATAAATATCTTTTGCGATCGATTGATAGTATCAATGTTAATGACAAAGGCTTCAATTAGGCTTAGGAATTGAGATAGCTCATTTTTGCGACCAGCCGCGCGGGGCACTCAAGATTTCATCTTAAAAAGCCACTCGAGACTTGTGTTTGGCCTTTCCTGTCAATTTCCATCGCGGTTTCTCGTACAATTGGATCAAAAACAACTTTTCAGCACTGTGTGAAACCAGCGCTCCAAAATGTTCAATCGACATATATACTCGTCCTTCACTGCTCTAATTTGAAGGCTATTTACATAGTATTTAGTTGTCTAAGATTACCCAAATATTTGCCGAACATGTTTGTCGGACTACGCGCATTCAATTTACTTCACTCCCCAGAAGTAAGGCAGATTCCAATACCATAAAAAGACACTTTGTATTCAACATCACAATATTTCGACGCAGTCAAAATAACTCACAAAACTCTATATTTAGGCAGTGCCCGTCACGTCAATACATAGACTGGATAACAGATGAGGGCGCGAATGGGCGCGAGAAGGGAGAGCTGAGAAATAAATACCAGATCTGAAAACAAACAAAAAATCATGCCATTTATGTATTTCGTTTGTAACATTCCCTGCTCTACTCCAATCCAGGCTATTAATTAAATCATAACAATTCACAGTTTAGAGAGGTTGAGGTCGTGGGCCATGCAGATAAAAAAAAAAAAAAAAAAAATGAAGTAAATTCTGCCGAACCCCAGTACGAGGCATGCCATACATTCATTAACTTGGTTAATTGCTTGTTTGGGTTTTTTCATGAACATGGGTTTCATCTACGCAGTACGGGAAGGCGTGTCTGCCACTGCACTCCCTCATCTTAGAAAGTGAAAGCCTACACCTTGCTTTTGTTTTTTTTTTCCTACAAGTGACGAAACATCCTAAATCTCTCCAAAAAGGATAGAAGTTCCGTCACGATTTTCACAATCCGTTTTTCATTTGCATATACGCACCTTTTAACACTGAGCTTTCAGTTTCTGTATGGGAGTATGCAGTCTTCGCCGCCTAGGTCTGACTTCTGTCTATGAAGGTTTGGAACACCTTTATCATGGTATATTTTGCTTCAAATGACGTGTTTAACCACTGGAAAATTTTGATAATTTTACTACTGTGTCAACCGCAACGGAAACTATAAATGCATAGCGGAATTCGCGCATCAGAAATAATCTCCCTGGGAGGTGGTTTAGTCCGTAATCTCCTCGATACAAACTCTAAACCTCTTACAACCATCTACAACCTCAAGAATGATCATATCGCATTTGATATGGAACCGAGGTATTAAAAACATCTAACGGATCAAAACTCACAATCCAGTTAGTATGACCGTTAATTCAACTAACGAAAGTGTTCTAGAACCCGTGGCGCTGGTATGTAGGGAAGGGATGGTTTTCGAGAGTGCATATTCTCCGCCATCTCTCTCTAGCTCTGGGGCCGGTCAGGGAAAAGTCGGTCGATTTGGCGGGACTTAACGAGGAGTTTCTTACGCATAGGGTATAGGTCATTTTGAAACAGGCAGTAAGGCAGCTGATCTAGATTTTGCTTATCACTAACTTAACAAACGAAACAATAAATCTTAATAAGATAAACTTGATTGTGACACTGTCTGAAAATGGGTGTGACTGTACCTTTTATGATAATCTGAAATATGATGCCGTATCATTTTATCATATTTCATTCTTGACTACGGTTGGAAAAATAGCATTTGATGAGCTGGTCCCTGGCTGGGCTATTGAAAGTACCGGATGTCACCGTATACCAAGTCGCTGTCTATTCTTGGCTTCAGTGGGCTCTCAGTGGCTCTTACGTCCTGTAGGATTTCCAATGCGTGTAATTATGCATGCACAGAACGGCTGTCGCGCGTTAATTTTGTCGAGACGCGCCTTAAAAATGGGCGTTTACTTTTTCGACCGCGAGGTGTTTCTATTTACTCTAAAATCCTTGTGGACGAGCGCGAAAGGTACGAGCTCGTTCCCCAAACTCCCTCCTAGAAGGAAATTGGGCGTGTGCGACCTCTCCGGTCCAGGCTATGAAACCGTGAACTGCAAGCCCGCGCTAATTGAGGCCGCGGCTTCGTCACATGGTGTTTTCTCGTTCAGATCTTCATATACCGTTGAGTTGACTGTTACACTTATGTCCATGATTAAACGTAGGTTTGTTCAACAAGTTCTTCATATATGACAGTGTTTGTGGCCATTTTCCTACTACTTCATCTTATCTTTGGTAGACTTCCATTTGATTTGATGAACTTTTATGAGTGAGGACACTTTGTGTTGCTTATTATAAGGAGCGAGCGTCTCGTGAGAGTTCAATCCTGGAGAAAGCAAAAAACCACGAGCACTGAGCGTGACGTGAAATTTTGGGCCGTGCTCTTCTCGACAAGTAAACTCGCTGAGTATTGATTGTGTGACGGTTTCGACTGGTTAGAAATATATAATTAAATATGGAATCGAAAACCCTGCTGTCTCGCACTCTGCTATTTACTTGTTATATATATAAACTTGTAGTATATAAATTATAATGGCGGACAACCTTATGAAGAGATTGTGTCAACTTTGAACATTGATATCACTTCAAAGTTGGCGTTATTTTTTTTTAGTCCAACTTCCTTTCTGTGCTCTTTGTCGAGGCAGGAAGGAAGCTTGTTTACGACGAAGGACGAATAACGAGCGTCTGCACGCGGTTTGAAGAGAAAAAAAAATATTAGAGAGAAAAAAAACGAGGAAAAAAAAAGAAAAAAGCTCGGTTTAAATATCTGGGCAGGAGATGAATACGGTGTTGATTTACATTAGCAAAAAAAATTCTTCGTAAAATAATCATGCCAGGGTTTCGAAACTGACAAAAGGACCCCGTTTTAGCGGTTCCGCCTTTGCCAGACAGATTCCCGTGACTTTCCTGGCGCTTTTTGGGAAGTTTAGTTGGTCAGTACGGAGCGACTATACTAAATATGACTAGAAGTAAATGAGACTATTGTTGCTCGGTACGGCTATGTAGTTTAAGTAAGTTCTGCTGGCAAACATCTGTTTCTGGGTTTTCAAACCTTCAAAGTCGCTTGGTTTAATTGGTTTCGGGCTTTCGCACTGTAGTCCGGGTGTTTAATCGGCCACGTTTATAGTACAATGTAAACGACGACCAAATTAATTGGAAAAATACCGTTTACTTCAGTGGCGATAGTTTGATCCAGCTGAAAACACTCAGATGCATTTTCTCCGCGACAGGGAATTTGAAGTTTTCTATACATAACAGGAAAATTGGAGCACAAAATCAGTTAAAACTCTTTGGTGTTTGTTGTCACTTTAAGTCGTGGGACCAGAAAGACTCATGCACTGAAAAAAAAAAAAAACTCGAATGGGGCGAGTAACGATACGCTAGATATAGTGCAAAGCGTTGCTTATGGAAGTTTTAAACGCGGCCTCAGTCTTGACGCATCATATTAGAGAGAATCAACAGTATAGGGTTTCCGCTTCAGCATCGATCAGTCACTGAGCAAAAAAAGCTGACAATAGACGATAGCTACAGGCGAGGATATTGCCTTGAATAACCACCAAATCATCTGTCATAGAAAGAAAGAAAACCAATGTATGTAGTTGGAAAATCAGTATCATTCGCTCGTGCGCATGCATTGTAAATGTTTCAGCTTGCATGAAGTTTCCTCGTTTCAGTCAGAGGTTTCAATGTGCCTCACAAATCAGTGATGTCAAATTAACGTCATTTCCACGGCTTTCAGAGAACTGAAGGGATTCTTTCTAAGGATACTGTTATCCCGTTTGGCTGGAGTTGATAAAAGCTACAGTTGATAAAATTGACTAACGAGTGCTAGCTGTTTTTCAGTGAAATGGCTCGTGAACAACAGATTTGGCCGATTAAAATTTGCTAGCGATCGTCGAAGCGTCAGCCACAACAAGCAAACGTTTCGTGGAAGCTTCGAAAATAAGAATGAAGATCCCTTGAAACAGTCCCACAGTCCCCTTGTAAATATGCCAAGCTTTAACGAGATAATAGGGTAAGAAAAATATCGCAAAATAAAGGTTCCTACTCATGTTTATCAGCTTGGTTTGCGTCTTAACCAGCTCTCTACCACAAAGCCAAATCACGACAAACCTTTTACACAGTATGAAACCCTAATGTACTGCATGCGTTCATTCAACTGCATGAATTTAGAAAGCGTATACCAAAAGCATGCAGTTCCCGCGCGCCGAGCAATTGCACTGGTTTTTGAGCAAGTAAACCTACATTTAGAGTTTAGGATTAATTTAGTATTTGTGACTCTAACAATCCAAATGTTTTATTGTTCTAGTTTCCAGTGACTTTTGTATTGAAATAAGCCATATATGATTAGTTGGAGTTTCATTTGAATTACAAACGGAAAACATCATGCTAGGTCGAACACAAGTGCAGAAGCGACTATGAATTAAAACAGTAGTTTCACTTTTAAGTTGAAACAGGAATAAAGGCAATTTCAGTTCCTCCTTTGTCTTACTAGGAAAAAATTCCCTTTGATTTTATTTCCCTATTTTATGGTTTTACTTAGTTTCTTTGCAAACACCTTAGATTTGAATTCGAGCGGAACTCTAAGAGGTGAAAAAAGTTTAGCATAAATAATGTAAGATACACCAAGAAACTAACCTTTCAAATACTCGAAATTGCGTCGTCGTCTAGCCTCGTCTAGATCTGTCTCCTTCTCATTGACAAAGAATCCAGTGAAGCCGAGATTTATAAACATCGGAAACATATTGACCACCAGTTTATATGCAGTAGGCATGGTAACCATGGTTACGTACGGTGCGTGCGGCACCATCCGCACGTACTGACTGATTTGCGCTTTGAGAGCTTACTACTCATTGACGCTACAAGTCAAAGGAAACAATATTTATCTCTTTGATCTGTTCTTTCGATCTCGAACAGAATTTTGTGCTAGAGCCGTTTCATCATGATTGACACGTGTGCACGGTCATGTGACCAGATGACGCACAAGGCCGAGTATTTATCTTGTAGATTCAAAGTGGTCGTCACAGATTTGAAGTTTCTTTAACAACAAAAATATATGCTTCCACTTCCAACAGGAAGTCAGTGGTTTTGGTCGACGTGGTCGAGTGGAACTGAATAGACCGATACAAAATAAAAGTATAGCTTTGCACGTTATAATGAAACGGGGCAAACTTACACTGTTTGTATAGGAGGAAGGTACAAAAACGTTTTGTAAACTTTTTAAACCCTGAAACAGCTTAAAACTTGGGGCAACAAATGTATGGTCCGAGTTGTTTATCAAGGGATGTGCCGAGCCGACGTGGGGTCACACGAGTAATTTAATTACTTCAATCCGGTTTGTTTCTTTGTGTACAGTATTAAAGTCCACGTGGTTCCAAGGGCATAGGGTAAAATATGGACTGGACCATTGGACCCTTGGACTATTTTTTGGACTATTTTTTTGGACTATTTCATGGACTAAATTTTGGACTATTTTTTTAATCTTTCCTAAGGGGTGGGTACCTAGTTTAGGTAGTTTTTTCTTTTTTTTTGGGGGGGGGGGGGGGTGGGTAGGTAAATGGTCACACAACACATGTACGCATGCGCACAGCCTATTACCCGTGGTCATGGGAGGGGAATGTAAGTAAAAGTTGTCATCTGTGAGGGGAGGAGGTCGTAATTATTACAGAAAAGTTACCAGCATTAAGGAAACTTTTTTCCATTATTGTCCGCTCAGTCGCTTATTGACTCGTACCAATGTTCCTTCTACTATATATTTCCGTCACAAGAGTTATTTCTATTTCCTTTAATCTTGCTCTGACGGACAGCGCTCCGCAAAAGAAAACATTTTTGGCCAGTTAAAGTCATTTTCTAGCCGCTAGCCAGATAAGCAGTCATCCAAGAAGCTCTTATCGCTCCAACGCATCTTGGCTGATAACGTGTTCGTTACGTTTTTTCAGACAGAACAATAACAAAATGTCTTTAATCTTAAAGTTTCCTTAATGCTGGTAACTATTCTGTAATAATTACGACCTCCTCCCCTCACAGATAACAACTTTTGCTTACATTCCCCTCCCATGCGTACACGTGTTGTGTGACACAAGTGCTGTAATTACATCCTTCCCCTCCCTAAGGAGGATCATATCATTAACCACCTCCCTTGACAAAACTACCTACCCACCCCTTCCAAAGTGAGAATAACAAATTTTGACAAAATTTACCTATCCACCCCTCCCCCCCAAAAACTACCTAACCCCCTACCTACCTACCTACCTACCTCCCTACCCCTTCCTGAGGAAGAACAAATGATAAACCACCCCCTGACAAAACTAGGTACCAAAGATTCAAAAATAGTCCAAAATTTAGTCCATGAAATAGTCCAAAAAAATGGTCCAAAAAATAGTCCAATGGTCCAGTCCATATTTTACCCTATGCCGGTTCCAAGTACGTGGACTAGTTGTAACCGTGAGTCATCAAAAAACAAACTGCATTTCTATCTCTTTGTGAGTGTATACGGACTTTGGATGTATCGAATAACAAATGGTAGCGATGAATTCGGAGTCGGAGTTCCGAGTATTTATACCGTCTACCCTAATAGTTTCGAAATGGTGGTTTTCAATGAAAATGTCATTTTACCGTGTTGTTGAGAAATAACTAGGCTTGCTGTTATGTCCGTTGTTGCTTTCTGTAAGAGATCAAAGTGAAATCCATGGAAAGGTCACCTTTTGGTAACAACAGCAACAACAACAACAACAACAAACAACAAAAGATTATCTCATAAACTACGAACTACTGACTGAGGCGCGCGAGAACACTATCCAAGAAACGCAGCTCGAACTGTCGAACCCAGGCTACAAAACTTGCGTTTGATAGGCGTGCCTCTTTTAGAAACTCTCCAGTGCGTTATCAATCTTAATTGTATACCCTCCTGGTCATTTGAATTCCCTTCGGGTGGCAAGATATTGTTCTCTGTGCGGAACATTGTAAAGAGAAAAAAATATAAATCTGGCTTATGGAATAGAAATTGACGTGGCCGTAGAACACAAATCTTGATGGCGATTAAATAATAGTAAACAAATTTCATGCTAATGCGTTTCATGCATTGTACACAAAAAACGACATTCCACATTCCGTTTACTATCATAGGTGCATATCGTTCTTTTTATAACTCAGTTATATAAAGAAAAGAATATGAGCTTCTGTTGTTGTTGCGGTAACAGGCAATCAAAGGGAAGAAACCGCAGTGCAAAGGTGCTTCAAAGGATTATATTGATCGCATGGTTGTCTTGCTAGTAGCAAAACAGTAAGCGACAGAGAGGAAAAAAGAAGCGGAAGAATTTATCCACAAATACAAAGAAATACGTTTAAAGAGGCTATCAAGCCCAGTCTTAACTGAATGTACACGAATTGCCGAAGAATAAAGCTTTCATGTTCTCTTAGCTGTTTAAATAAGATAGGTTTTTCTGCATATTAAAAGCAGTTATGGCTTGGCGGATAAGGCGACAGAAACTAGAGCGCGTTATGAGAGAACTACCGGCTACACGTTCACATGGTTCAAGTTTCTACTTTTACCTTCAGTTATCAGTGATCCAGCGAGAGTCTGGACCCGAGGCGAGTCGACGCTGAGCTCAAATCTGACCAGCTTTGTATGTGTTTTCACAGCTTTTCACGGGCTATGCTTCGAAGAAGCTTCAGTATAATGACCACCTCCCCTTTTGGAGGTGTGAGGAGCATTTACAATATTTCTCTTACACTACCACATTTAGGTAAAAACAGCATATATTTTTATCTTCGAGTACAAAGAAACTCTCAAGATCCTGACAAATGATAGAGCTTTAAGTACGATTAGTGATTTTGTGGGCCGCTCATCTTAAGACGAGATGGCGTTAAAGAAGTGTTAAAGATTTTTGAGCGGTTGCCAACATTTTCTCGCACTCAAACGTAAAGACAGCCACCGAAGAGATCGAGATAGCTTTCTCTGCCAATGGCAATCTGATAACCAGCATGCACCAACCAACCTTAATCTAAACCAGCATTCACTCAGCAAAATTGTCTGAAAGGATCCAACTTTTCTTCTGTTAATATCAAAGCTGGGCTGTATTTTTCATTGTCACAAATATGGCTTTGTTTCTCCTCTCGGGGGATTAAAATCTCTGTTACTATATTACCAAACAGAGATTTCCTGTGTTCAAAAACGTCAAAACAAAATTTTTATGGCAGAATTTCAAAAATTGCAAAACTCCGGTATCACATCGTTGACCTCAAGCGAATGATAACACTATATTTATCCGATTTGTTGTTTTATTTTTCCTCAATATACTATCAACGAATGTATACATCTGGTCACAATAACAATAGGGAAACCAAAGAGAAATTGTTTATAGGTGTTTAACAAATTTCCTTACTAGTGCTAGAAGAAATTGGGAAGACCTATATAAAGACACTAGAGAGTTTACAAGACTCAGTATGATATTTTTATTCTCTCTAAATTAATTCCTTCGTGCTCCCACTGGCTACCGAATTTTTATCCACACATGACGGAATAGGGAAGCAAAAAAATAGATGTTGTTCAACCTTCAACTTTATTGCTTCCATCACCTAATATAATATTTGTGAGAAATGTATTTTGTTTCATACAAAACAAGTGATGAGGGACACTGGAGGGAGTCTATAGAAGCGCAAAAAATGCTTGAAAATGTAGATCCCCAATATAATTGTTCTTCTTTAGATTGTGATATTCAATAAAATAGAACTGAAGGCATAAGACTCTGCATTGAAAAACGACAAATTCAACTCAATGTTTTCAACGGTGCTCTTGTTTATCAGTAATTTGCCCCATAAAATAGTCATAATAACTGCGGTTTCAATACTGACATTCCTGGTGATTTATAAGGCGGAAATTAGAAGAGCTGTGAGAGGCAGCTGTATTCACAGACGGTGCGTGAGTCAGCATGACTTGCCAACCTTTACTCTCAGATTTACTCTGTTTAACGAGTAGAACGCCATTTAAAAAGGTTTCATTGATAGATAGCTCATCAATAAAAGCTCGTTCCTTTTAATTTACGCCCCAATAAATGTAGGTTTTCAAAACCTTCAGCACGCTTCAGTAAATGTAGTTTTTCAGAAACTTCAGTAAAAGTTACCATGGGCCGCCCGCTACTAATACTCTTACTTGAGGACGTCTTAAAGCTTGGTTTTCCTGTGGCATGTCCTGTTTCCGTTTGAGGTTAGCCACAGTATTCGACAAAATTTCGTGTGGACGTGACCGATTTTCAGGGCGCAATTTGCTTTGTAATCAGTGCGGGTGTCCGTACGCGAGCCAAGCCGGATTCGCTTGTCTGAGATCAAGGACCGGGAAATTGTATGATATCAAAACAGTTTTGAAATAGTCGTTGGACGGTGAAAATATCCGGCAATCGAGAGGCAAAGGCCTCAAAAAGCATACTTTATCATGGCATTGATTGAAAATTGAATATTAAAGTTATGGGAAGTAGAAAAAGATCAGCGCTCCTCACCAGCGAGTGTCAATGGCGTAGCAACGCGACTGAATTAAAATAAAATAAACTGGATTTACGTATATAAAAAGTTTGATTTTGTAAGGAGAACAGTAACCGACAAAAGGCAGGAACTCGTTAAGGAAGCTCGCATGCCACAACGGCGGGAAACCGTGATTTTTTTTCCTTGTGTTTTGATTGTAGAATAAGGTAGTCTCAGTTTTGTATAGACCTGTCTAAAAGGATCAATTGATCAAAGACAAGACCGA
This sequence comes from Meandrina meandrites, assembly GCA_963693305.1. Lineage (NCBI taxonomy): Eukaryota > Metazoa > Cnidaria > Anthozoa > Scleractinia > Meandrinidae > Meandrina > Meandrina meandrites. Next base: position 27,568,955 of record OY855911.1, on the reverse strand, counting down.
CAGGCCGAATCTTTGTGGGTCACGCCTTAACCGGCGAAGATTCGACGCGACAAAAGAAAATAACCTTTTAAAAAGCAATAGTTGTTTCAGTATTACTGAAACATACTTGACACAAATAGGAACCGCCATGTGTCTGTTTTTGAGTGGGAAAATTGTAATAAAGAACAAATAATAACATAATGATGGTTATAATAATTCTGGAATACACGAGATGTTTTTGCTTTTCCTGGGCGTCAGTGTTTTGTTTGTTTCTCTACTGCAGAGAGGTTTTAGGGCGAGTAGAAGTAGGAGTTGCGGAGGGACCGGGGGGGGGGGGGGTAAGGGGCACGTTTTTGCCCCATGGAGAAGCGCTCCGAGCTGTGTTACTTCTTACAAGCTACATGAGGTCAAGAACAATTCCGAAAACTGCCCGAACTTCGCCGAAGACCATGGCCACGTACAGCCGAGTTGGCTGTTACTACTCATAGTCAGGGCTTGTTTTTAGCAAACTGAGCAAAATTTTCACCTGCGAAGTCTAATAAGAACTGAGACAGTGATCTGCATGAGAACAGTCTCAGTACTTGAGATTAATAAGGTGCGGTTAGACCGCGCAGGAAGAGGGGAAATGTACGTCTGCACGCAGAGGATGAGGCCATGATCTGCAGCATGAAGCATATACAGACGCTTTTTATGCTTTCCACCCAAGATTCACTGGGAAAACTGTGTCAAATTCCGCAGATTCCGAGAAAAAAATCGGCGAGTACATCAGTTTTGCTTCTCTCAAACTTCACGTCAAAAGTGGGTCGTTTACTTTTAGGAAGTCTATGCCTGAGAGGATGTAAGGTCTCGACTGTAACGTGGGTGGGACGCAGTTCGCTAGACATCGTTTCAGAGACACGATACACTTTGACGATAAACTTAGCGTTCTTATAATAATAACGACGGACCACTGCCTAAGTTACCGGTTTACACTTTTCCACTCGTACGCCACTTGCATTTGACAGAAAAAAGGGAAGAGTAAAGAATAAGTAAGGAAGTAAGGAAATATCCAAGTAAAATTAAAAGGAAATAATGATTCCGTATCAGCATTTTCTTGTCCGCAATTCGTGATACAGTTCGAGATGTAATATATCAAACACGAGAGACGGTGTTTCATCGGAATGTCCAAACACCGAGAAGAGAGTTGAAAATACGACGCGCAGCGGAGTATTCTTGACGAAATTCGAGGTGTTTAGATAGCCGATGAAACACTGTCTAGAGCGAGGGCCTGGCCGCGAGGGACCTTGACCGTCTGGCGAAATACGGCGCGAGCAAAAATTTTGGGGCGGGGTTTGGGGGAGAATCCCGAATTTCCCGCTGCTCCCCAACTAACGGAACGCTTGGAACGGGCAAATGGAGGAGACGAACACAACTAGTTCAGTATAATGACTTGTCAAAAACTAAACGTATTAACAATTGTCTTTATATTTTATTTAAGGTAATTATGGAAATTCTTTTTCCGATCTTTTACATAAAAATCTCCACGTTTTTGCTATAATTATTATTATAATTATTATTATTATTATTATTATTATTATTATTATTATTATTATTATTATTATTATTATTATTATTATTATTATTTATTATTATAATTTTTTTTTTTTTTTTTGCTGTTAGGCTTTCCAATACAATTTCTGACGCCCTGCCATTCGTTTAGTGGAGGGGGTGGCGGATGGGGAACATTTTAGCCTTGTTAAACCTTTGTGTCACCGTTGGAATTTGTCGGTTTAAGTTTGGACATAAGATGTGCTTTTAATATTATAGTCCTGTGGTTATTTTCACCGCAAGAGAAAAAAGTATGAAAATTACTAAACCTTTGAATTACATGTACAACAGTATAAGCGATATGAGAAAGTTTTAGTTGATTCTAATGTCGGTTTACAGGCGTCGTGATGTGAACCATGAAATAAAATGGTTTAATTTTTGATCAGGTGAATTAATTAAATAGCTAATAGCTATGAAAGATTTAGATGCTATAAAGCACTTTTTGAATCGCGTTCATTTCGAGCCAATTCTTGGATAACGTAGTAATCTAGATGTGGCAAGCAATCGATTATCGAGTTTCGATATTTATCGCTGTGAGGCTGCATTCGTCTGCTCACGTTTCAGAATTTGGGTCCAAAGTCTCCGAACGCTCGAAAAAGCTCGGCTGAGAATGTTACATCGATTTCCATTGCTTAGAGCCCCATAGTCTTATTATACATCGAATTCTCAAATAAAGATGTAATTTTTAACAATGTTTCCACACTTTATAAAATGGCTTCTGACGTGAAAAGAGCTCACCAATTCAAAGAATGCTCTGCTCACCAATTCAAAGTGTGGTCTGCACTGAGTGTACGGTTTGATTTATCACCTATCGCGTGATGAAAGAAATGATATAAAGATAAGTGCCTCAGCAGACACAATTTCCGGTCTCGTCTGGAAAGGTGCTTTAGAACCGGAAATGAGCGGCATGTTCTGTTTTGAATTGTCACTTTTATCAGCGACCTGTCGATTTTATGGCCACTTCACAGCTGACTGCGACTTCCGCTTGTAAAGATAAAGCTTTTCCACTTTTTTTCATGCAAAAACAAACTGCAAATACTCACGTATTCTATGTGCATTCCTAAAAATACGTTCCATGAAAACAGAGCGCGTTAGGAAAGACCCATGTTTTCGATCGCTTGCACCCAAATTCTTCTGTTCCTTTGTATTCATTACGAGAAGAGTGTAAGAATAAGAGTGAGCTAGTGATGTCGGTGATGGAGGGAGGTAGTTTGCGCCGGGTGATCAGGCCGGGTCGCATGACATTTGTCGCGTTACCCTCCCTGGCTCTTCGCGCGTTAGTCTCCGCATATTGCATAATACATAGAGGCTGGCAAAGGGTATTTTCGTGGCCCGCGATCGGCACTTTTTATTTCCCGTGAAATGTAAAATGGCTATAATTTTTTTTCCCCGGAATCGTTACTTCCATAGTCGACGTGAACCGTCATTTTCCAAAATGTTCTCATTTATTTTCCGTGAAACGTGAAATGGCAAAGTAATATTTTTCGTGAATTGTGAAATTTAAGGCTGTTTTATATTCCGCGAAACGTGATCTCCCCCCTCCCCCACACCCTTTACTACCCTCTACATAGCTTTAGTATTAAAATGACAACTGAAAGCAAGGGACCGCGGACGAAAATGTACATAGGAGCTACTGACAGCTCTGATCAGCCAAAAATAAAATACAAAGACAATAAACTGCAAGGCTGACACTACGTAGAAATGAAAAGCCTTAACGGGACAACGACATGATAGAGTCTCTGGTGATGAGACCCAATCAGGTCGAAACAGCTGTCCAGAGTTTGCATTTTTGACTTTCAGTTTGGACTCTTATCATATCGTTGTCCCGTTAAGGTTTTCATTTCCACGTAGTGTCAGCCTTGCAGTTTATTGTCTTTGCTTTTGGGAAGCTGCGAGCGAAAAGAGCCACTCTTCGTCCCAAGAGCCTGTGCACAAAATTGAAACATCGACTTCAAAATTAAACATCGTCACACAGCGGGAGAAAATAGTAGTGATTGGATCCTGAGGGGTGGGGTGGGGTGGCACAGGTGTGAAATATGGCGGCTTACAACGACAGAAAGAATTCAAATGAAGCTCTTTCCTAATGCTTTGTGGTAAAACTCGGGGCATATTGCCTATCAGGATGCCATATTTAATAAGCAGATAACTTTTGAAATAGGTGCTTCGTACATGTAAATACATTAGATTGCATTACAGCGAGACAAAGACGTCTGAAGACATAAAGAATGTTGAAAATTGCTTCCTCTACAGTTTTTTTGCACAATGTTCGTTCATCCACAGCTGTCTCAAATGAAATGATAGGCAGTCTTCATTGTTTCTTGCGAGTCTTCCTGTGTCTATGATTCATCTGTAACTGTCCCAAGCGAATGACGGACAGCCTTCACTGCTTCATGTGTGTGTCTTCTTGTTAGTAAGTCGTCCATGACTGTCTCAAGTAAAAGGCAGACAGCCCCAACTGTCTTATGCGAGTGTCTCTGTGTCTGTGAATATCTGTAGCTGTTGTAAGCGAGTAGCGGACAGTGTCCACTCTCATCAAGTGTCTGTGTGTCAGTGACTCATCTGTAACTGTCTCAAGCGAGTAGCGGACAGTGTCCACTGGTCTGTCCACTGTCTCATGTTCATGTCATCCAACTTGACCCAGGGTGTCACAAACTGTGCTGGTTGCTCCCACCTAAGCACAACAAAGTAACATGTTTATTTACTTTCTTACGTTTTTACAGCGTAAAAAGGTTGAGCTCCCCAAGAATATAATGAAACTGGTACCATGAAACAAACACCAAACAACAAAACAAACAAACAAACAAACAAACTCCATACCATGAGCTCACGATGTCCTTCACAGAAATGCAATCCGACAAAGCTTTTGTGGTTTTATTGAGCCCGTTCTGTATCAGCGGCATAATGAAGTCGAGCTGTGCGCTATCTTGCTCAGTGACTTCGCGTCTCAAACCATTCAAATGCGCGACCATTCTCTCACACGACCTGTCGCCATCGACATCAGAAACTGCACCATCACGTGACCGTGCTAGGGATCGTGTGTCGTCAACTTAAAAAATATATATATGAATAAATTTACAGGAGTGAAATACTATGATCGACCACATTTCCTTTTAACTATCTTGAACGAATCTGGTTTAATTCCATACTTGTAGAAAAAGTGACCGTCTAAAAAATGGAAGTAGCTATAAAATTTCGACGTAACTTGACTTGTTTAATAACATACACAGCAACCTGTACATACCGGTCCGTCGATGTTTGTTTTAGACAAAGCTTGTGAAGGTTTATTTTGAACATTGTTGGATTGGCCCACGTATGGTACACGTTTTAGCTGTCCAAACGTGGCCACGTTCCCACAACCCTCGCCGAAAATTGCGACCCTCCGAATGTAGCGATCCGGGGGTATATTTCCCCTGGAAATTTTGAAAAGTCAAGTTGTTGAAGTCAACTTTCCTGCATTCCGAGAGTCATTTTAGCCCTCCCTCTCAGATCAAGCGTACCTTTGCGCACCCCCCCCCCCCCCCCCCCCTCCTCCCCTGCCTACGGCCCTGTGAAGGAAGCTGCTAAATCCAAACGTAACGAGGGTCGTCATGGTAGGAACTTAACGGTATGTCAATTTGGAAATCATTGTACAAGAAAATTAAACTTAATTAAACGTTAACAATCTTGCCTTTCTCCTTCAACTTCATGGTCGTTGATAGCAATTCTTCAGGTGCCTAAACGAAAAGCAAATTAAACAAGATTTTCTCGTGCCATTCAAAGTATCGCTATAAAAAGGCTTAGAACATTTAAACGAACGCGGTGCTTCTGAAAATACCAGCCTTTGATGAAAACTGCAGATTCAGAAATCTTCATTTTCAACATTTCATCCAGGGAAAATAGCAACACTCCAAAACTTCAAATGTCGCTCCACTCTACAGAAACCAATGTTGATCGGCAATCGCTTAAAATGGAACAGGCGGCCAAGTAGCTTGTGCCCTTACCTTATAGGTTGGGAAGTCCAAACTGTTTAGCACAGCTCTTATGGTACTACCTCCTGGACTTGTCGACAGATTCTCTAAGCGATTGATTGACAGCTCGCTGACTGGAACTCTTCTTGGACTGCGCAGAGGAGAAGAGGTAACAGAACGTGATGAGTGGGACTAAGCACTCAGGCTTGAGAGAAGTCGTTTATTAATATCAACGGCAGTCAACGTGACTGAATTACCTGCTATGTACGTAATAATAACAACTATCGGCGAGTTGTTCAATCTGATATACTAACAAGTTGGAGGAAAAGGAAAATAAAGAAACTTAAGCTTCACAGTGTTAAAAAAAAAAAAATTCCTGTTTTTTTTCACTTTTTAGGTAGCTGAAGGAAAATTTCGTGGTGAACAATGGACATCTATTTGTTGTTGTTGTTGTTGTTGTTGTTTTTAATTCCATTTGGGGGTATAACAAAGCACTTCGCGTCAAGGAACACTGAGGGTATCGGGGAAGTGAAATTCACTGTTTCCCTTGGGACCAGTCAATAAGTGTAATTGTTTTTTAACTGACCTGTCTACCCCTGAGTAATGGAATTGATCCAGGGGTAGTGCAGCAAACTTATCCACCTCTTGTGCGATACTGTTGTGTAGCTGTTTTGCCATGGCAACCACCTGAGCCTCGTGTGAGCAGATTTTCTGCTGTATGTACTGCAAGAGCTTAAAGCAAAAACAACACAACGTGTCAATTTAAACGAAAGAACGGAAAATTATTGAGAAAATAATGACGAGATAGTGCTCTTCAGTCGGGAGAATAAGTGCCAGTTTAGGCAAATCTTCGTTGAAGCACTCGAAGAGTTTCCGAATTATTTCATCCAATCAAAAACTAGCGCGAGTGCTCACGAGTACTCCGGAAGCAATTGCGCGAACAAATACGTCATGTTGCTTAGCAACTTCTGGGACGAAAACTGCGGGCTCAGTCACTTCTCGGAGAAGTGATCGCGCCATCAACTGGCACTTGTTCCCCCGACAGTCTTATTAGGGAGCTTAAAAATAACTACGACGGCAACGGCAACGAGAACGTCACCAAACAAAAGGTTTAATGAGCAGAGCAATAGCTCTGCACGTGCGTTTGAAATCTTGGTACATTTCCTAGCCGTTCTCTGCAAAACAACAACATGAAATGACCCAATTCTGCGTATTCTGGACAACGTGAACCACGACGGCTAATTTTTGATTTTTCCATTTGGAGTTGAATGCTCTCTTAATATATTCAGCTTAAGCCAGTTTTGAAACCGATAGACACACTGAATACATCTGGATAATCGCGTTGTCCTTGGCGTCGCCGTCGTCATTGTTTAAGTTCCCTATTAAAATTCTTTGAGCCCGAGGATTTATCAGCGTTAAAGTTCTTCTCACTTGCATGCATACAGTGTACATGACAAGAAGCACGAGAATTAGAGAATTTATCATCAAAGAACAGTCTATTCGTCATCTGAGCCAAATAAGTCACTTTTCAGTATACCCACGAACTATAGACGAGTGTATACAAAGAAAAATTAAGTTTTGAGTGGAATATATTTACGGTATACCACGAGAAAACGTTGCATAACTATCGAAAAAACTGCAGCAATGACAAATTATAAATAACTAACTTGATCAAACTGTTACAACCAAACTAACTATATACGTGTGTACCTCATGTTTTTGTTTCTCAACCCTAGCTCTGGTATTGGAATTTTGTTTGACAAGGGCTTGAATTAGAGACTGCTTTGTTTGCTGAAAACACAAATCATTCAAGAGACCAAAATTTTATACATTTATAAGCAAATAATAACCATCTGCAAGGGAAGTTACCTTTGACCTTTAACAACTGCGAGCGAAAGAAACGCTTTAAAACAGATACTGATTCCATGATGACGTACAGTGTGTGTAACAATAAAGTTGGGGTCAAAATAAGTTACATGTACTGTGTATCCTTATTTATTAATTCCTTTCTTCGCTCGCCTCCCACGAATGTGGCCCAGGTTCGATTCCGGCCCAGTACCATATGTGGCTTGAGTTTGTTGTTAGTTGGTTGTCGTTCCTGCTCCGAGGGCCGGTTTTTTCTCAAGGGTTCTCCGGTTTTCCTCCCTCCACAAAAAACCGACACTCTAAATTCCAATTCGATCCTGGATGCACGTACACATCTTAACCAGCTCCTGAGCTCTTCTGTGTAACGTGGGTAAATAAATTGTCATTTACTTTTTTTTACATTTACGTCCCGCAAAAAAATATGTAAGAACGAAAGCACTTTTGAAGAACCAACGTCTTTATGATACTAAAAGTGCCACACAAAATCCATTTACTATTTAACAACTAAATCGCTTTCAGCCAAAAACGCGAAAACGAAAATTAATTTAAGTCTCAGAGTAGGTTAAAAAGTCAAATCTTTACAGCTTTTAAAACGAACACTTTTTTGTCGCTTGGAAGCTAACTAGAAGAAGGTCCAACTTGTACGTATGTTACAGAGAAAAACAAAACAAAAACAAACAAAAAGTCACGACTTAAGATTTCTTACAGCCAGCTTTTCAAAGTCTTCAATCTTCTTGTGCTTCATGAGCAACATTTCTCTTGCTCTTTGCCTCTCATTTCTAGAAATAGTCAGCTCGGCCATTGCTGCCTTCATGTACTCCAGTGATGCTCTTGATGCTGTCAACTCCAATTCGTTGTGAAGCAAAACTCTGAAGAAATGAAAGTTAGCTAAGGTTCAAACTAGGATACAGCTAACCAACCCAGGACTTAGAAGTACATGTACATCGAAAACTGCAGAAAGTGTTTTATTAAGATATCCAGCGAATGTTAAATTCCTTTCAAAAACACAGCAGTTTTGAACTCTTACACCTGTCCCTCTGTACATTGATGGATACAGTTTTTCGTAAAACACTTAGGAAGCTTTTGAATCACTGACGGCAACTTATATTTAGCACAATACACGGGTGAGTTAGAACTTAAAGGGACACTTTCGCGGCTGATCATAGAATTTCTATTTTCTTATTTCCTCAAAACATTGCTAAATGCCACCAAATACACAAATAAAAGTGATAAAAAGATCCCACAAAACAAGATAGAACAGTTATTTTGAGGAAGAAGTACAGGATTGCAACGATGGAAGTGGATTGCGATTGATTTTTGGACAGGATGTCCAAACATTAAAGCTGTCATTCTGGTGAAATTATGAACCTTTTTTCAGTCACTTTTTCCACTTAGTTGATATTTCTTTGCTTTTACCACTTTTAGCATTTTTTCGCTTCCTATTGCAAGACAATAAAGCGCAATTATAGCAAGCTACAGGACATTCTTATATAATATGATATTTCAAGCATGACATGGCCCTTACATTATTGGTTTAGCAGTAACAAGATGACATTTTTGATAAAAAATCGAACACTGGCACCAAAGAAAAGTACATTTGACTTCCGTTTGCCATCAGCAACTCAAAAAAGTATAAAAATGGACGAGAATTGTAAACAAAAAATGAGAACGCTCTCTGGTTAAAAATTAGACAAAAATTGATGTTTTTTAGTTTGTTTAATCACTCATCAAAGGCTGTAGGTTTGCGGCTAGCCTGCGAATACAGCCGCCTCTCATCGCTCCCGGCCGGTTTGGCATTTCGCACGTAGTAGCGGGAGCGAGTGAGAGGCGGCTGTATTCGCAGGCTAGTTAGCGGCTGAAAGCTTATAACTTTATCTAAATTTTTAACCAGACAGCGTGCTCAAAGTCTGTTTTAAGCTCGAAGGCTCTCTGTTGTTATGTACCTTGCCAGTTCAACATTTCCAGGAGAGTCTTGATAGCTAGAGACTAGATTAGCCTCCAGTTGTTGCTGCAGCGTTTGAAGTCTTTGCCTTGCCCTCCAAGCTTCATTGAGCCCTTTTTCTGACTCGATAAACCTTTGAAAATGAGCAGCTTGACCCTTCTAGAAATAATCCAAAATGAAAACCAGTTGACGTACTGAATACGTGCATAATGAATTATGCATAATTATTCCACTACATGCATAATTATGTCACTACATGTATAGTTATTTCCTGGATTTGCAATCGTCAATCCTGTTTTGAGCAACAGCATCCTGGACTATAAAACAGAGTTTCACTAACCTCTATCAACTGATGAACGCTCTGCAGTAACGAAGGTGGTGACGATGTGTCCGTTAGTTTTCCTGAGTTTTCGTATTTAAACCTGACAAAACAAACTAAATTACATGTAGTTAAACCCTACAGTAAACCCAATAACTAAAATAATGTGTGACAAAAATACTGTTAGTTAGTAAGAAGCTCATAAATAAGACTGAAGCGTAGCAAGAAGAAACCCAAGAATGTCTTGAGCTGCTAGTGACATCAAAATTCCAACTTAACATACACTCTTTTTTATATATAAGAACCTTTTTCATAAGAACGTCGAGGCTGAGATTTACCAAAATTTTGAGAACATGCTAAGAACATACCCTAGGCTGAGATTTGGAGAACATCTTTATTTTGCCTATTTGTTTTAATTTTTAAATGCGCAGTATAAAACAATGCCAAACTGTGGTCTAACACTACATTAGTATCACCCAACCAGTGGGGGACTAAAATGCAAATTCTGCATTTTGATTGGCTACGCTACTAGAGGACTATTAGTAATAGTCATCGAGAAGCGAAATTCGTGACACTTTCTTTCGTTTTATTCCCAAATAAATCTATCTTCAACTTGCATTTGCTAACTTTATTATTGCTTTTTCTGTCCGACTAGTTGGGTGATACTAAAACAATTACAAGGGCGAAGGGGCTAATTGTTAAATAGACTCAATGCTTAAAAGGAAATACCTTAACATTAACAATGTTGTTTCTTATTGCATGATACACTATGTAGAACAACTCAGTTTGTAGCCCAACTTAGGCTTATAACATGTGAACGTCTTTGAGCATCTTCAGCCTCAAATCGTAAAAAAATAAGAATGCTCAGCCTCAGCTTCAAAATTAGACGTTCTCATAAAAAAGTGTATTAACCAAGACATACTTGAGTTCTTGTGCATCTTTTTTCAGGTCAATTCTTGCAGACAATTCCCGCAGGCTGATGGCAGAGTCCTGTGCTATTCGAGACAGGGAGATGAGGACATCCTTTGCCAGGTGCTGAGACAATATATTCTATAGATCATCCGGAAACAACATCAATAAAAATATTAATTGAATAGTTATGCTACTTTATTGTTACTTATTTTGGCGGGAATTTAATTTCGCGAAAATGGAACAGGCATATTTTGCGGGACTCAAATTTCGCGATTTTGCCATGTCCTCCATTTTTAATTAGGGAACATGGACAAGATAATTGTGGAGTAAACTGATGTTAACATTGAGTTAAGAACTATTATAGCAGGGTATTAAATTTGCATGGTTAATTTTCGTGAAATCTTTTTTTCGCAGGTCTTCAATTTCGCGATTTTTTGAAAATCGCGAAAATTAAGTCCTGCGAAAATATGTAACAATAAGGTTTGTAGTCGAACTGGCAAGGTACAAATTTCAAAATACAGTAATTATACTGACAGGATTTAACAAACTGACCGACCTCTACTCCAGTCCATAACTGATCTTTAATCTTCCTCTGACTACTGTCATCAACCCTATTTAAAAATTTGTCATTTTGAAATGAGTTAAATAAAAAAAACATGTGCACATTCTTCTTAAAACGCACTACATGGTGGTACTGTATTATTTATTAGCAAAAACAGAGTGGTCGTTCACCTCCAAGGTGTGCCATGTAGGTAAGTTAGTAACATGATGACAAGAGAAACAAAATTGTTTATACTGTTTTAACTCATTTTTATTCAGACCACAAAGAAGCAGTCACTTTTCCTTGATAACCATGGTATCATCATTGAAACATAAATTATGTTTATTATTACACCTATCATTAAACTGTTGAGCAAGCCATGTACATGTACTTTCCAGTTTCTTCCTCTGCTTTGCACACTTCGTGTAAAAAGGAACCAATTCTTTCACAGGATTCTCTTACAGATCTCTGTTGTGAAAAAAGATGATATAAAATAAACCAATAATTATTGTTCTCGACCACCAATAATGAACATGAAGACGAGATGAACAAATTACTTAGTTACATGTATATAATTATTTTGTGTTTCGCTAAACTTCCAACAGAGCTCTTAAACTCAACAAAGACATGGAAATAAAAAGACTTTCTATTTCTTTAGCGAATTTCCAAATTGTAGAGGAGATTGCTTGCTTTGTTATAATAAATATTAAAATGTGGGTTTCAAGCTTATGCCATCAACAAAATCGCCAGCTTGCTATACTTGTAAGTCACTCTGTCAGTGTTATTGGGTCTTTAGTTGCTGCTACAATATTGAATAATGATATCAAACAAATGTCCGATCATTACTAAACATTTCTGAAAATTTAAGGTGACTTTGAGGCCCCTAGGTAGAATTTTTTTGTAACTTTGCAAAAAGTAGTATCTTAATTAACATGCTGATCATTACTCAATAATAAAAAAATCGGGGTCACACTGCTCGTGTTTGAGTTAAAAACACTTAAACGAAAACCTAAGGGTGTTTTTAACAGGTTAAACTGTTGCTATGGTAACCAGTGACGTCATGAAAATGACTACAACTTGTTGAGCAATGATTGGACATTTGTTGGATATCATTATGGCAGCAGCAGCTGATAAAGATTTGTTGTACTGGCCCATCAAAGTTTAAGAGCTGGAAAGTGCTGGAAGCCATTGCGAGCCTCCTTAACATGCTTTTGGCATGCGGGCACTAATTAAATGCATGTAATTTGGTACACTTTACTTTTGCTTTGCGGGACAATGCATGCAGTCAAACTTTAGATTTCAAGCTCACACATTCTCAGCATCAGCTTGCTTGTACATGTAGTTCTGTGTTCAGTTATCACCGTGCAAGCTGTTAGTTTCCTAATAATTACATAAAAGGCAGGCTAAACGTTTGCTGTTCGATATAAACTGTTCCTTAAATACCGGTACTTACAGTACAAGCTGACTCTAACCCAGTAGGAGTGGATCGTCCTTCAATAGCAGTGAACGACTGTGAGTTGCCAGTTATGATTCCTTGTGATGTGTAATATGTTGGGTCAAGTGATTTCTTTCTGTAAAGACGGCACAAAAAGAGGTAAAACATTCTTACCCCTTACTGGTGTGTGAAGTTTTACACTTAAAACTGAACATTCTGCAGTGTGCAGCAGCAACATGCAGTGTGTAGTTCCTGGTATCACTCAAAAGAAATTTGGCAGCTCACATCTGGTAAATGTGATCAAGCCTTCCCTTCATAGGGCTCATCACTCATAACATCATAGGCATGCAATGTGTACAGAATGCCTCTGTAGCTCCTACACTGCATCTGTTGTTGTGGTTTACATTTATTTTTTGGTAAACTAAGTTATTTATCTAGTTTTAAACCATTTTGAGGGGGAGGGTGCATGGGGTGCACAACCCCTTCCCCCCACCCACCCCCCTCGAGATGACAGTTTAGCAATGATAACTCTATACCCAATCCCATGGCCATGTCACCTTCCAGGATGTAGCTTGCAAACAAATAAACACATAATCACACAGTCACTTATTTACACACCTTGCAACATCTCTGAAAATTGTTATCTTGTCATTGATCTGTTTAGCCAGGCTTGAATACAACTCCGCTAACTGTTTGCACTGCTTAGAATGGGCACCTAGCAAAGCATTTCTCTTGGCAAGGTCAGAAATTTGTTTGCCAACTTCAGAGTATGTTTCCTCTGCAATAAATGTAAATTTGATTGAAACCTAAGGCATTCACAAGGACAGTAGAATTTTATTCCTGGGATGGTGACTCGCATATGAAAGGGGTGGAGATGCTCGTTGTCTCACTGAGCAGTGTAAATTGATGATTTTTTTCTCACTTAGGGTGTTCAGGGTAAAATGCAACTAATTGGCGAACAAAGTGAGGTTTAAGGTCATTGTCCTGTATTGCATTGGGCATCCAGACATCCTTACTGTGCAGAATTTTACGCATAATTAGCATGCGCAGATAAACAAAATGGCGGCTTTCTTCCATGCAACTTAGCCCGCGAGAGAAATAAATTGTCGCTTTCTCGTAAATGAGTATGGGGACCTATCAATTTTTAACATATTTTGGGTGAAACGATCAAATTCTTTCTATAAAATGAATACAGATCAATTCCTATGTTTGTAAAAAAGATTACCACCGGAAACATGTACATTGACAGTATTCGCAAAGGAATTATTAAGGAATTATGTGGTATATACAAGGTCTTCCTGCTCCTAAACGAATGTGGTGACCCCCCTTTTTTAGTTCAAAATTTAAGTTCCCTTAAGGTAACCAACCATAGGCAAAGTTTGGTTGAAAATCTATGTTCAGTTCGGGGGAATGACCTCAAGTCTGCACTGATGGCAGTCTAGACCAATCAGGCCTGAAAATGATATCTTTTAGGAATCCCAAAAAGCTTGAGCCACGTCCAATTTGGTCTCTTTTAGGGGCTTAATTCAAATTTCTGATGAGCATCCCCGCCCCTTTCATATGGGAAAAACACATATTTATAATACATGTATTAAATAACCTGCTTCAAGGATTTCTTTCTGTACAGCTTTGACTTCTTTTTCAAGATGATGAACTTTACTTCTGACTTCCAAAAGCTCTTTTGTTAATTGAGAGTGTTTCTCTTTGACACTTTCTCTTTCCTTATCATCTGGTTTGTCACCTGTGCGAGCTGCCATCTCTTGAATCAGCTTTTGTCTAGTATAAAAGGTTGCCTTTGTCAAGGGAACTTATACTGACAGATGCCATGTTATTCTTTCAGATATATAAAAAAAATTGTGTTTGTCTCCTCCATTTTCATATCTTGATATTGCTTAATATGTAAAATTTACTGATATCTTCATCACAGGAAAATGCTCAAGTCAGGTGAATTATAGCTTATTATCAAGTTGATATTGCCACACATACACAACACAGAAATGTCACGGAAATGATTGATTTAATTTCTAATTTTTGGCTGGGTTGTCCACTGTTGTTTCCTTGAGCAACCAGGCATTCATTTGACCTAATATAATGGTAAAATGGCAGATTAGTGTAATAGTAATGGTAATTAAAGTATGTGGCTTTTTCACATAAACATTGATGGACACTGGTCAACAACAAATTACATTTACTATTCATACAGGTACCGGTATTTCCTCGAATAAGTGCACAGTACTCATTTAAAATTTCGGCCAAAAAGGAGAGTGCTTATTCAAAGGAGGGTGCTTAATCGAGGGGGTGCTGATACATGTAAATCAAGCTTTTCTTTCAATGAACTGTACCTTTATTTTGGCTAAATCTTTATGTGAAAAAATAAAAAAATCAACATTATCCATGCAGGAGTGGAGTTTTGCGTACGAGCAAACCATATATCTCTGTAGTGTTCTTTTTATCCTTTCTTGCATCGCTCTCCCTGTTTCCCCAATATATACTTTGCCGCATATTATCCATGCACTTATTAGAGAGTGGGCGCTTATTAGTGGAAACATGGTTATGCACATAAAAGAACTCCCACTGCAAACACATAGAGATATAAATAATTTGAACGCCGGGGCTCAGTGGAAACCAAACTGTCCCCTACATGTATATTGATGTTGGATTTCTGCAGAAAAGGATACAACTTCAAGTTTCCATGTATCTTCCGCACAGTTCTATAATTATAATTACGAAAGAATAAAAAAGTTGGTATACTGTAATTAAAAAATTGAAACTTCAAGCCATCTTGAGGCTTTACAGATTTACATGGGATTGTATGAATGAAGCTGGCATTGGCAATAAACAAGATAGCAACTATGAGTATTCACATAACTTTTATGAGTAATATGAAGTCTAATTGTCCATGACTTTAGAGGAAGGAGTGTGGGGGCCCATGACTCCTTTTCATCAAAAAAATCCAAAAATGTCTCAAAGATTAAAACCTTTATTTTCAAATTTTCTGGGGCCATATTGGTTGGCCATGTTGTTGCCCTATTAGTGGTTTTTGATCTTCTTTGCTGTAGCTTCTCTGTGCAATCAAACATACAAAGACCCAGCTACAAACCATAGTGCTATTAAAGCCACTCTTCCACCATCTTGTGTCAACCCTAGGGTGCACACTATGCACTTTAGGATGGATACAAGATGGCAGACAAACGATGAGAGATTACTGTAGATCTGTGTAACTGAAGCAACAACAAAAGAATGGAGCCCTCTGTTTTTAGTGGATCAATGTGGACAAAAACTTGATTGAATGTTAAATGTTCATGATCAACAAAAAAGGAACAGCAGTGTGGCAATGGGTAACTAATTTTCAGTATTGTATTTTTTCAGCATGGAAATTTACAAAGTACTGGAAATGATTGTTACAGTGAAATCCTAGGGTTTGTACAGCCTCCTGTTTCTAAATTTCCTAAATGAGAAATAAATCTCTAAATGGTAAAATAATCTGACACAAACACTCACTTTGTGGACCTAACATGCTGTAGCGCATACTTCCAAACATCCACCATGGCTCCACGACATAACCTGTGTAAAGACAGTGTAAATACATGTAACAACATCTTACTTGTAATTAGTTTATTGTTTTTCCTTTAATTTAGAGATCTTTTCAATGTTGCTAGCACCTTTGAATCACCGAGAAAGAGCACTATAAAAATTTATCATCATTATTATTAGATCATTGGCATCTTTGGGGGAAAATCTGTTTATTGCTTTAACAACAATGACAATATTGACAATATTACATCCCAGGTGGGCGGAAGGGAAAGTGAACTTCATTGAGGACTTAGCACAAACAAAGCTAGCTTGACCAACTGCGCGCAGATGCAAATAGGATACCTAGGTTGTACATAATGTTATTAATTAACCTCAATTTTAATAATTAAATAAAATTGTATAACCATGAATGGATCAAGCATGTTCTACACAAAGAAGGACCCAGTGACTGAATAGCAAGTTCCAGCACAGAGCAGTACAGGTGTTGGGCAGGACAGGTAAGTCTGAACTTCCTGCGAGAAGAGAACCTGATATGGACTAGTCTCCACTCCTGAGTTAGTGGCTTGGGAGGAGGGAGTGTACCCAGTCATAGGCGAGCTATTTGACAGTAATTATTTACCCATATTTCAACCATTTGTTACATGGACTATGTCTGGCTTTTCCCCGCACTCCCCATCCAAATCCTCCAAATCACTCCCCCCCCCCCCCCCCCCCCTACGGCGTAATAGTGCTAGGTGTGAGATGCATAATTGGTTAATTGGTATTGATTTTGATTGAATACAGAGATGCCAAATTAAAAGAATTGAAAACCGGGATACCACCAGCTTTGCGTCAAAATACCTCTTCTCAGTTCTCAATTGTCAAGTTGGAGTTAAAAATAGAACTCTGCCGATTCACCAACAAAAATGAGTCAAATATTTCAAAATTTCCTTCCAAAATCGGGCAAAAGAAGAGTGAAAACTCGTATTTTAAGCATATTCATTCGAATCCGGGAGATTTGGTGACCTGAACGGGAGTCGGGAGATCGGGAGATTCGTTCTGTAGCCGGGAGAGTTCGCAGTTTGCATGCAACATAAAGGCAAATCTCACAAGGACAGCAGATTAAATTCACGAATATTTGTCGATCAAAATAACAAGTGGCAAGCTAAATTGAAAACCTTTGAATTACTTACATTTTAAAGTCCTCTTTTCTTGGAAGAGGGGTATTGATGTGCCGTCCCTGTGGTCTAAATCGCATTTCATCCAAGGCCCAGCTTCGCAGTTGATCAGCGAGATCGTACTCTCCCTCCATTTTCCACAACAGTACAAACACTTGGCCCTGTTACCTCAGTTGGTTACTAACGGATAAATTAAGCTTGTCAATAAACCACGACTTATTGAGTAAAAAACTCGCTTTTTCGCCTGCGAAGGATAGCCGCCATTTTGTTTTGGCGGGCAAAAACACTAGTAACCAGTTTCCAGAGGTCGCAACGGTTGGAGGACTGAGTACCAGTCAAGATACGCAAACCACAGGCAACTAATGCTAAATGGAGTTGAAAATATCTCTTTTATTCACCCATGAAGTATAAACCCTTTTATTTCTTCTTTTGAAAAGCTACAATGAAATTTGAAACCTTATCTGGTGTCCTTTGTTTTTGTTTTTCTAGTCAGCTTCTGAAAACGTTTTATAGTCAATCATACTTAGTCACTCACAATGGCGAAACGTTATAAGTCAAAGATAATTTTGTTCACCTCTTTCACAAATTCCTTATCTAATGAATCAAGCTCGCTTGATCCCTTTATCTCCAGATTCGTAGTTTATGTTTGTTTGGCTTTATTGATTTCATATCACTTGGAACGGCGTTGCCTTCCACTAAAATATAAGCGCGATGACCTTGGGGACGGACCATTATTTTTTTGGAGGGGGGGGGGGGGGGGGGGGGGGGGGGTATGAAAAATATTGAAACAAATTGTTTGCAGGGATTAAAAAGACAAAATAAATTTCTTGCAAACACGACATGTGTAAAAAAAAGGCATTTCGAAAAAAAGGTGCATAAATTAAAAGAAAAAGTTTGCAGAGGAACATTTTTCATACCCCCCCCCCCCCCTTTTCCAGGAAAATAATGGTCCGTCCCTTATAGCAGCATTTCTAAATTTTCATGGTTAATCGAAAAGGCTCAATTTGATGTTTTCGTTATCTATTTTACTACGATGGATATCTTTATTCTCACGTATACTAATACAATTATGGTCTCATGAATTCTGAATAAAATATCAAAACTTAAACATAGTTGAAGTGATTAGCATACAACTGTTCGATTGGCATACAGTAAACAGCGATGCATAGTACTCAGCTTACGAAAGATTACCAATCTATTCTCAGTCTATGAGGATGGACGAAACACGCGATCCGTTTGTCTTTCTGGGCACACTTCTACAAGCAGAAAAACAAAAGAGTTAATTCCGCTCCAAAACTTGTGGACCGCCTTTGAATTTTTGCTTTATTGGAGTATTTAAGCCACCATCATGTGCCAGAAATCAATTCACAAGCATCCTTTAAAATGTCTAGAGTGAGGTCAAGAAACTCGACGGCCTGTTCCCTGCTCACAACGCGCCTATTGTAGCTATTTGTACAATACAGCATTCCGTTGATGGTGACACAAAGGAACCCAAAGACGAGTCCCGAAGGACGCAACGATACCGAGCCTGCAAGTCCATCAAAGTAGTATGGACCATTTTCTGCTGCCTTCCACTCCTGTCGCCCAAGGTTGGACAAGTTAAAGATTCTCAAATCTTGCTGGGCAAATGGTGGTGCGCTCTTTTGCTGCTCAGCAGCGGTCAATTTCAGGTAGCAATTCTTCAGAAATGTATGGTGTTGACCAGTGAAGAACGCCCACTTTACTTGACGAGTACATTCTTGGGCAAATTTCCAGAAGTTGTTGACCCTGGGCGATACCTTGATTTCTGTACGCAAACTGCTCACACACAACACGAACTCATTGCTCTCAATCCTGGGCCGACATTCATTCCTAATATCAATGTTGCAGCTCGATTTGAGCCATACGGGATCATCTGATGTTTCATCTTTTCCGCTGCGTATTATTTTAGCCATGGCAATATGTGAGGCTGCGGTGATGGCTCCATGAACCGAGCACTTAAACATTTTGCATAACTTCGTTAATCTAAGTGTCTCTTCGTGGGAGAACACTCGGTACAGTACCGACGTCCTATCGGGTGCTGCAGGGTCACGAGTAAACACCGGTGGGTAGCTGGCCAAGTAAAGATTCTCCGGCCTGGAAATCTTCAGGGATTCCCGTAAACGTGACATCCATGAAGACGCGCTAAAAGCTACTTTGTCCAAAACAGAAGGAGTGCAACAGTGTCGCATCAGAAATGCTGTGGACGGACGTAACGGCATGCTTTCGACTTGAACCTCTTGGCCTTTGTACACCATGGTCAAGTAGTGAAAAAACTGATCAAGCATCAGAAGGATTGAGCGACCGTCTGCAATGACGTGAAGGAAGGTAATTACAATCGCATTTTTGTAAGCGTTCGTTTCTCCATCGACGTGAATCTCATCTAAAAGAATGGCACGCCACAAGGGGCCCAAATTTAAGTCAAAAGGTGTCTCGAGCTCCCGCTCAAAAACAGGTTCAAGATCACCAGCATTGAAGTCCTTCACTGCTGTAAAGTTGATTTCACTCGGGTCTTCCACTTCAGTGAAGTATTCAGTTACCCGCTCAAGATTTAGTGACTCTTTGTTTATTTTCATTCTCAAGGGTGGATAGCGTTTCGCGAGCAACACCAAAGCCTGCCTTACCATGTCGGGGTCCAAGTGTACTCTCGATTTAAGACGCAGAAGAATCACGATCTTTGGAATGTGTCGTTTGTCAACAGCATTGATCAGCCCTTTTTCCAAAGGACCAACTGGACGACTTAGCTTTACGCAATGAGTGGATTGCTGGATGTCTTCATTCTCGACGGATACACTAGAACGCGACGAAAACGGTTTCCGAAACAGAATTACGGCTGCTAAGATGAGTGACAAAATTGTGACAACGATACAAGCAATACTGAAGAGACTGCAAAGAGAAATGAGGTCAAATCCAAAAGTATCGATGAAAGACATTTTAAACTGACACGTAAGTGGACAGCTACTTTTCGTTGTCACCCTTATTTTTTTTGCGTTTTATGTAAAATTTCTTTCAATAGACTTTTTTAACGATTTATTATTCTTTTGTGCTCATGCTAATTTGCCCTCCAAGCCTCGTTAGTATGTACAAAATGCAAAACGAATTTGAACCTGGAGCGAGGCTTGGAAGAAGATTAACATGAGCACAAAGAAATAGCAAATGAGCTGAAAACTGTTTCTTTGGTCGCGATGGCTTCTTCATTAATGTATTTGATCAGTTGCTTTTTATTATAATACCGTGATGAGGAATACGGAGAATGTTAACTTCATATGATGGCTGAGCGTGAGATGACAAGCTACCCCAGTCCGCATGCTTGGTCACTTGGTCACTTAAAAAAGCAAAACATCTTCAACCAAACTTGTGTTTAATTCTGATCTTCAGTCACTAGTTTAGAGGCCGAACTCGAACGTCTTGATAAAAGAGATAGTTAATTAATATAAAAATTATATTGGTATAACCGTAATCTTAAATTTAATATTATTTGGACAAGGTAGTCATTTGACTTACAAAGGTATAAGCTGAGCAAATAATTAAAGTCGGGATTGTCTAAGAGACCACTCATTAAAACAGAGGACCTCATTAAAACCAAAATTAAGACTGATCAAAAAGTAATCAGCAATTTTTCCAGCCGGATTATTTGTAGAGCAATCAGGGTGTATGGCTGCGTATAAATTCATTTTAAGTTACGAAAGTACCACGAGTAAAGATATGTACTTTTTAAGCCGTACCAGAGATAGTGTTCATTTACTTCGATCCCAACACCGTCTGCTGAAAACTGTTTCTTTTGTCGCGATGGCTTCTTCATCAATGTATTTGATCAGTTGCCTGTTATTATAATACTATTACGAATATGGCTGAGCGTGAGATACCAAGCTACCCTACCGCATTTTCGGTCACTTAACCTAAAACTAAAAGAGCAAAACATCTTCAACCAAAATTGTGTTTTATTCTGATCTTCAGTGACAGTCACTATTTTAGAGGGCGCACTCGAACGTCTTCATAAAAGGGACAGTTGATTAATACAAAAACTTTTATTGGCATAACCGTAATCTTAAATTCAATTTTATTTGGACAAGGTAGTCATTTGACTTACAAAGGTATAAGCTGAGCAAATCAAAGTCGGGATTGTCTAAGAGACCACTCATTAAAACAGAGGACCTCATTAAAACCAAAATTAAGACTGATCAAAAGTAATCAGTAATTTTTCCAGATTATTTGTAGAGCAATCAGGATGTATGGCTGCGTATAAATTCATTTTAAGTCACGATAGTACCACGAGTGAAGCTTGTGTACTTTTTACGCCGTAGCAGAAAGATAATGTTCACTCACTTCGATCCCAACATCGTCCATCGTTCGCTCACACAGAAGCTATATAATTAATGAACATTTCTCATAATTTCAATTATGCGCGGATATTTTGCAGCAAAATGAGCAATGAGCAAAATGTCCGCTCTATTGTGTGCTAAACAAACGAATAAAGGATTTATTATTCCACTAATAAAATAAAGTTTTGGTTCGGCCATTTTGTCGCTCCTCTTTCAATCTGTATCTTTGCCCTGTTCTACAGTGTAATAACGTGGCATATTTTGCGCGTTCTTTTGCCCTAATATGGTAAAATGGCGCAATAGTGGGATAATAAAATTTAATAATCGGTCTGCAGTATGGACATGTATGGGCTTGCTTTTCATTTAGGTTAAACCTTAAATTTGCAGTTCCGGGATCAACGAACAAACTTTTAATCTTTACAAATGACTAAATAAGTTTTCAAGTAATTATACTTTAAGCCTAAAATTGTATGGAGCATCATCAGTTCAGTGTTTATTTTTTTTACTGGAGTTTACAGTGATTCCCTTCTTATAGATAAGCCCAAGCTCACGCAGCAATCAAATTTAATCTAGTTTTATGCATGTTAAAAGACCTTTTTATCAGCGAGAAAATTTATTACAGGCTTCCTTCAGAATTTCTAGTGTGAGATCAAGAAATTCGACGGCCTGCTCCCGGCTGACGACGCGTTTATTGTAGCTATTTGTCCAATATAGCTTTCCATTGACAGTGCCACACAAGAGCCCGAAGATGGGCGCTGACGGACTCAACGAAACCGAGACTGGAAGTCCATCAAAGCAGTATGGCCCATTTTTCCCTGCCTCCCACTCGTCTCTCCCAAGGTTGGACAAGTTAAAGATCCTTAAATCTTGCTGGGTTTGTGATGTCGTCCTATCCTGCTTAGCTGCTGTCAGTTTCAGAAGACACTGCTTCAGGAATTTGTGGTGCTGGCCCGTAAAGAACGCCCATTGCAACTGCCGTTCACACTCCTTTGCAAACTTCCAAACGTCTTGGATCTTGGGCGATACCTTGATTTCTGTACGGAAACTGCTCACACACAACACGAACTCGTCGTTCTCAATCTCAGGATGGCATTCCTTTCTAATATCGATGCTGCAGCTCGACTTGAGGGACACGGCATCACTTGACCTTTCGTCTTTTCCTCTGTGTAATATTTTGGCCATGGCAATATGTGAGGCTGCGGTAATTGCTCCATGAACCGTACATTTGGCCGTTTTGCATGTCTTGATTAATCCCAACGTCTCCTCGATGGAATACTCTCGATACACAACGGACGTCTTATCGGGTGCTGCAGGGTCACGGGTGAGCGCTGGTGGGTAACTCGTCAGGTAAAGGTTCTCCGGCCTGGAAATCTTCAGGGCGTCCCTTAAACGCGCCATCCATGAAGACACGCTAAAAACTACTTTGTCCAAACCAGAAGGAGTGCAACGATGTCGCATCAGAACTCCTGTGGACGGACGGAACGGCATGCTACCAACTTGAACCTTTTGGCCTTCGTATATCATGGTTAGGTAGTGAAAAAATTGATCTAACATCAGCCGGATTGAACGACCGTCTGTCATGACATGAAGGAAGGTAAATACAATCGCGTTTTTGTAACTGTTCGTTGCTCCATCGACGTGAATTTCATCTAAAAGAGTGGCACGCCACAGCGGGCCGATGTTTAAGTCAAAAGGTGTCTCAAACTCTCGCTCAAAAACAAGTTCAAGGTCACTAGCATCAAAATCCTTCACTGCCTTAAAGTTGATTTCGGCTGGATCGTCCACTTCAATGAAGTATTCAGTAGCCGGCTCGCCATTTCTCGACTCTTTGTTTATTTTCATTCTCAGAAGTGGGTAGCGTTTAGCGAGCAATACCAACGCTTGCCTTACCATTTCGGGATCCAGGTGTATCCGCGATTTAAGACGCAGAAGAACCACTATCTTTGGAATGTGCCGTTTGTCTACGGTACTGATTAGTCCCCTTTCCAGCGGACCAACCGGGCGACTAAGCCTTCCGCGGTAGGTAGACTGGATCCCTTTATTCTCCACGGGCTTACCAAAACGCGATGAAAACTGGTCTAGAAACAGAATAACAGCGACCAAAAAAGCGGTAGTGATACAAGCAACACTGTACGGACTGCACCAAGAAACGGAGGCGATAATATTGATCGCAAACATTTTAGCAACAGTTATCTATTTTAGTGGAAAATAAATCTTCTCGCATACAAGTAGCAGTGCGGCACACATGCACAAGAATGATATTACTGAGAATCACGCCCTTTATACCTTGGAGTACTCACGTACTTCTCAAGTGCATGTTAATTCTACTTAGAAATTAGCATACGCAGGATGGGTAATTAAAACATTGAGTGTTATGCTAGGGGTGTCAGGTAATCAGCGCAGTGAAAGTTATAACAGAAAAATATGCAAAGGACTAACTCAAGGCAATTAAGCTATATAAAACCTAACGAATAAAAATCAAATACTCCGTGCTATATAAACTATACACCCCCGCATAACATTTAATATCTTCTGTTTCGATGGTTCAGTTTGGGACTCGAGACAGATTAATTTTCGAGTTGAATTGGATTTCGAATAGAATTTTCGAGTACTGACCGACAATAATCCAAATTTTTAAAGTATATATGCTGTAAGCATAAATATATAATATGATATATGGTGTCGCCCTTTCCAACAAATGGAAGCTAACAGGAGAAAACAGGAGTGGAACTAGCCGCAAGCGAACCGGAGAGGAACTAACCGCAAGCAAACCGGATGGGAGCTAACCGAAAGCAATCTCGGCCAAAAATCCAACTCAAAGCGTTCGACACGCAAGTGAAAATCGCTCTATCGTAAAAACAGTGACTTTGTTGAGTTCAATATTATTATTAGTATTAATTTTAACTTTGTTTAGTGCTCGACAAACTATTTGTACATAACAGTAACACGAACAAAGTCATTCCGCTACCTTTAAATTAAAGGTGGCGGAATGACTTTTTGTTCGTGTTACTGTTATGTATAATTTAAAATTGAAAACATATTTTCAAATATATCCACTGCTTTTAAGGCCAATTTAAGACAAGTGAAATGGAATCATGAGATAACGTCCGAAATATCTGAGATTTGTCAGACATTTTGCATTGATGACATAATATTCATTTGCTGTTAAACTTAGGTACAGATTATTTCTTGCATCTTCAGCAGCTTAATATTCTGAGTGTCAATATCGGTAGTTGCTTTTCATGATTTGGCAAGTACGGATATAAATATATCAGCTCCAAAAAATTTCAAGAGCTCAACTGAATATGCTCTTACGTCAAGAATGTCGGATAGTAACTGAAAATAATGTTTCATTGAGAAAAAGCCAGAACCTTCTAACGTTCCTTTTTCAGTATAAGTTACATTCTAAGGATAGCAACTCTGACTTCATCTTAAAACTGTTTTGTTGGGTTTGATTCATAGTTGAAACAATTTAACACGGCATTGAGATGATATGACGTTTATCCATGTACATACAGCACTGAACTGATCTATGAGACAGCTATTTCGAGAAAGGTTAACCGGCAAGCGACAATCCTAAAAGGTAACCTGATCAATGCTCTCGGTTCCTGGTACTGCAGCTGTCGAACCCAATTTACTGCTTTTTTTACCACTCGCAAACATACATCCATAGCGCCTCGTGCCATTCATTTTTTTTTTTTAGATTTCCCTGAAATGCTTAAGTCAAGGAACAGTTAACTTACAACTACCCAAAATACTTTTCGGGTTGTCGCGTGCGTTTTTTTGCCGACAACCTTTCTCGGAATAGCTTTAAATATCGAAGCAATACCTTACCGGATTTCCGGTAAAGATAAGTTTCTGAAAACGTGAACCAAAAATAGTTGACCTTGGATGTTTTTTTCCTTTTTTGCGGAGGAGTGGGATGGGGAGGAGGGGGGAGGGGGTGGGGCGGCGGGTATCAACTGTGTCTGTGCGGCGCCAACGGGCCCGGTACTTGACAGATCGAGCCGTTTTGGTCTGAAATAAGGTATGGATTCTGACCTTTTTGGTATGAGTAGAGCATGGTTTGGAAGAAACTCTTTTTAATTATCGTTATCCCTTGAGAAGTGCGATTAAGAAGGTCGGAAATTTGAAGGCCTTGTTAGGTACTTATGCAAACCGAAGTCATCCTGGGTACAAACGGTCTGAAATAGGGTATCGATTTTGGTGTCAGGTTTGAAATAGGGGACGAAAACTCCTGTTATTTGGTCTGAAATAGAGTAAAGGATTTGCTTCACTCAGTCTAAAATCCTCCCCATTTTCGAGCTCCCGATTTCTCGAACCAAGTTTCGTTTCAACTTCTTTAAGAGTAAATGAGAAATGTTTATTTTATGGCTTTTCCTGAACGGGCTTAACGGAGACGTGCGGCCCAATAGGGTATGGTTTTCAGGATTTTTCGTCTTGAACGGGGTATCTATTTCACTCCTTTTTGTCTTTAAACGGGTTTTCTTTACATGGACCAATGTCTTGATCCGATAAGCATATATGTTTATTTATACGAACTTAGCCACAAGTCAAATTTTTACAAGTTATGACTTAGTGTTGACTTCCGTTGACTTAGTTATCGATACCAAACTTAATTCCCGTTTGATTACGCTACAACAAATGTCTTAGACGGGGTATCAAATTCGGCATTCTGTCTTAAACAGGGTAAGAAAACCAGAGATTCGTGTCTTAAACAGGGCCGGGATTCTGTCAAGTGCCCCCCCCCCCCCCCCCCCCCCCCCCCCTCTCCTGGGACATTATTTGCCTCGCTGTTTGCCTGCCGGTCCGGGTCGACTACTAGCCAATCATAAAGCCATATGATGTGTAGCCCTCCTTTCCATCGACTTGCTTCTGTTTTCTGCTTTCTTTTTCGGCTGCTTTCTGTATTAGCATTTTTTTTATAGTCCTTGGTGAGCACGTTTCTGGCATGGTTTGGCTGATTGCTAATGTACATGTACAGCATTGCCTCACGGAAGTCCGTCATTTTGCACTGGCCCAGTTCCATCAGGAGCAGGTAATTCATTTGAGGTCTCATTAGTGTGGTTTGTTTAGACGTGTGATCTCAAGAGCTTAGCTCAGTTTATTTTGTGGGTCACGAAATGTATTTTAGGTGTTCGTCATGGTTGGGCAGGTGCATCTTAGCTCAATACTACTGAAAACAAGTCGGTAAGTTATACTGATGACATTTCATATATCTACAAACACCTTAAAACAACATCGATCCCTGATCCAATGTCATCGTCTCCTTGTGTCCACGGGGGCAAATTTATACTTACCATATTTGTCAAGTCTTATATATATTTATTTTATTTATACATTCATATTCATTTATACTTCTCTTGGGAATGGGCCAATATCCCCATCCCGTAAAAAATGTTAATAATTGCGGAAACCCATACGGGTCTTCAAACAAGCAATGTCATATGAGGAACAGCAAAATTACAAGTCTTCTTGTTCAAAAACTAACGTACCCAATCTTTTTCAAGGAAAAATTTATCAAGTGGCAAAACTTGTTCATATGTGCGACTTGGAACGTTTCAAAAGTACGAAATCGATTACGTTTCGGGAATTCAAAGTCGGCCATAGAGACTATTCAACAACCGTTATTGAGTACGCACGGCTTTTGTGGGAAGTTATTCTATGCACGAACACAAAAAAAAAAGAAAAAGAAAAACTCTAACATGATTAAAC
Organism: Meandrina meandrites; assembly: GCA_963693305.1. Lineage (NCBI taxonomy): Eukaryota > Metazoa > Cnidaria > Anthozoa > Scleractinia > Meandrinidae > Meandrina > Meandrina meandrites. Next base: position 27,541,681 of record OY855911.1, on the reverse strand, counting down.
ATAACTGTCAGGGATACTGGTAAATAGCTTTGAATTTTCGATGACACTTGCCAAACTGCGCCAAACATACGCGGCGGCACATGTTTATAAGTTGATGACTTCATGACCTGACGGAAAAGCGTAAAATGTTTCAACTGTATTCCTAATCATTATTTTTGTTATTGCTTTTTCGTTTTCTTTCCTGAAGTTCCTTAGCTCCTACCGGTACGTTTGCATTACGTACAATCGTTAATTTTTTAAGAACCATACCTTCTGTTTCAATCGGCTGATAATTATATACCCAAATAAGACATTAGCTCGTATTCTCACAGAAGATTTCGTTCTCCCAAACTTGCACTCGGGTTCCAGTGTAACTTGATAGAAACACGGAAAATGATTTCTACATCTTAATCGGTTCTGTTCCCATTTCGCAATCACCCATGAGAAAACTGTGCAAATTTCATGGCAGCATGGCGCTTGGTGAAGCGCGCGTTATATTAAAACTAACAGCACTAATGGTGCTGTTCCCACGGAATCTCGCCTCGGCTCTGGTGCTGACTGTAACATCGCCAACAGATCTTTTCGCGCCAAGGTAACGCGAAAACATATCTTTTACAGCTTTCCGTATATCAGTAATTCGCCAGCAATAAACCATGGGATTAAGAGAGCTGTTTAGGAACACAATCGTAGTTGTGTACAGATACGCCGTTTTGATGCTCGTGGTATACCCCTCGATCTTGTGAACAATTTTGACGCACAGGAAAGGAATGTAACAGAGGACGAAAATGCCTACGATATACACCATGGTCAATGTGGACTTTTTGTAACGTTTGACCCTTAACGACCGAGCACTCGTCGGGTAGTTCTCTGCGTTAGATGCGTTTTGATCATGTATTTGGTTCTCGTGGCGGCGAACGTACTTTATCACCCCCATGTAGGCCAAAAAGGTGATGATTAAACTGCAAGCTATTACTGGGGTAGCGATGTTGTTGAACACGCTGTCATTCGCAATCCAAAACCTGGAAGCAGCAAGCAAGACCATGAAGACCCATGCACACGAAGCAGCTATGAGGATGCGCTTTGTGGTTACAATTTCTCTATAGCGGAGATGTAGATACAAGGCGAGGTACCTTTCGATCGCAATGAAGGTCATAGTAAGAACAGACGTGCCCGCCGTTATATACCCCAACGATTCTGTTAATATTCTTGTCGTGCAATACATGCTGTAGTTATGGAGAAGCTCGCCAATTTTGTGAATCACAAAACATGGCTGAGCAATTAAGCCGACGGTGATATCGCTTAACGCCAAACAACACAAAAACACATTCGACGGCGTGTGAAGCGCGGATGTCTTCCACACAACAAAAATTACCACAGCATTTCCGGCTACAGCCGTGAAGGACAAAACAGAGTTGAAAATTGAAGTTAAAATATGGCCAATGAAGAGGAATTCAGTGGAATTGTAATTGACGTCCAAGAAGAGGCATTCGCCCTTGCCGATCATCGTTGATTCTATCAGCCCTCAGAGACCAAGTAGCTAGGCTGAAGGAAAGTTTAAGGAAACTCGACCCGCCGTACTCAAAATACACCTGTCCGCTAGCCAGACATTTACATTTCAGAAGCAATTCCCTGTTCAGTACTGTTATCCAGCAAGGGTGGGTTATATCCGGGGACTTGTCTGTTCAAAACGTAATATACCAAACACGAGAGACAAGGTTTCATCGGGATATCCAAACACCGAGAAGAGAGTTGAAAATACGGCGCGTAGCGGAGTATTTTTGACGAAATTTGAGCTGTTTGGATAGCCGATGAAACACTGTCTCGAGTGTTTGATATATCTTTTCAGTCGAAGCAAAACCTATAAGGAGTAAACGGAGAAATAAAATCGTAAAAATGTATGCTAATTAAGACTGGGCATCCAGGCCTCCTTCTCGGTTATGGTGTTTTTATTGAATAAATAATTAATGATTTGAGAAATTTAGTTCGAAACTAAATACGCGAACATAAAACTGAGGCAATATCCTAGGTTAAGCTGATTTCACACGAGTAAGTTGAGTTCATTGGCTTTGTTTTCGATCAATGTGTGATTGCATGTTTTCTGGGTTTGACCTTAATTGCGGTGCCGTTTCCGCCTGCTAGTGCAATGTCCACAAACATAGCTTCACGACAAAATATGGCAAGGTGTTTCTTGACAAGTCTGAAAAAAATGTCAGGTACCAGCTTTCAAACAAGGACAGAAAAGTTGCAAAACGTGCTAGTGTACCGTTGAAAGAGGAAAACTTGTTAAGAAAGTACGAAATTTGTGACATTTTTGGAGATTTTTCAATACATAAAGTACACTGCCTCTTAAAGCTTGTCATAAGCGAATTTTGTTTTTGATTGTTTGATCTCTTCACATGATCAAATACAAATTGTCTAGGTTACTTGATAAGGGAAAATGTGTTCGTGTGTAATTAGCCTTAGCTAATTAGAATATTATGTCACATGATAAGTTTTGGCCAATTGTGAGCGAGGAAAGATAAAACGAGATAATTGGCATTTTAGTTATTGAAATGCCCGGTTGTGTCAAATTATAATTGTTTTTGAAAGCACACACACACGGCCTTTTGCAGTTTGATATTTTTTTATAAGTCTTCAGTACTCTTCAGGCTATTCTAATTCTCCTTGAAATTCTGCTGCCAAAATATTTGACTACTCGCTAAGCCTGCTCGTTGATGGTTAGTTCTAAACCCAAAGACATTCGATCGCTTTTGTAAATGTAAATGTTATTGTTTATAGTGGTCATGCACTTAGCTTCATCAGTGATAGCTAGTTTAATACAATAATACCGGTGATCAGACAATCACATATTATGTGACTGTTTCATTATACAGAACGACAACAAATACGCCAACTTCTCAATATGTAAAATATTTCACCTTATATAGAGCTATCTACTCGCCGATGATCAGCGGCGAGGTAGCCCTGTCTATATAGGAAGGAAATCCAAAACTCGCCGATGATCAGCGGCGAGATAACCCTGTCTATATAAATAGGAAATCCAAAACTCGCCGATGATATAAACATTCACATAATATGTGACTGTATGTACACCCGTATTTCAATAATACCATACAAATTTTATTAGTTTCCAGGCATGCCACTGAGAAAGAGGAAACAAGTATTTTAAATGAAACATAACATGGTTAAAAATCCCAACTGGCATGCAGGAGGCAGCTTACCAGCTGGCTATATACAAAGCGTGACCGAGGATTTGAACTCGGGACGACCGAGAACAAATCCAGTTAGTGGCAGGGTGGAGGGCTTGAACCCGGGACCTCCGGATTACAAGACCAGCGCCCTAAATCACTCGGCCACGCTGTCTCCTTTTGCAGAGCATCTCAGCCACGGCTCGCTACAACAAGTCTGCCCCGAGCATAAGTCCAGTAGCAAGCTTTTTTAGCTCTATGATGCTCTACGACGTACACTTTGTAAAAGTGCCGAAGAAAATTAAAACCCGTTAAAAAATACACGACTGCTTGGCACAACGTAGTTGGAGGAGGGGTGAGGAAGAAGCCTGCCTACATGGAAATATTGTCTTCTGCAATGTTATTTACATGTATGCCCAATGTGCTTATATTCAAATTTGCGTGAATTTTGTTACAAAAACATCTCAGAGATTAAACGACAACACCCAAATTTCCCTTGACAATTTTTCTTAAAATGCGAAACTGAACTGATTAAAACATGTTCCTAATATCCGAGTAGCTGGAAACAATTTGAATCAGATGGTTCTTGTTGCCCGGTAGCCTGCGTTGAGTTTCTAAACTCTGAGTCATTCACCTGGCCAGAATGATATAAGGCATTCTGGTAGGCTTATAGCAATATGAATTATTAATAAGTTGACTATTCGCTTATATAGATCGAAACCTCGGGCTCGTACGAAGCCGTCTAATTTTTAAATAGTATTAACATGAATGAGCTTATAGTCAAAAGTTTCACTACGTGAACTTAACCAGCATGGCAGCTGTTCCATTAGAGGAGTTTTTTAAAAGGTGAGCCGCAGAGAACATTTTAAAAGAAACTTGATTGTAGCTATTTTCAATAGACGAGATGCCAGCTAAGTGGCGCCACAATCAACATTAACACATTGCCGAACATTCACGAAGATTCGCTAAGTGCAAGTCAGATCACTTAAGCTAATCAGCCCTAATGGGAGGGCAGGTGTGTGTCTCAGTTTAACTCATTTTCACGCTGTTCGTATAAAAGGGCTGGCATTTTACGAGTTGGAATATACAAAAGGGTAGGATAAGCTGTCATTCAGGTATTTAAACAGGCGCGTAGCTGAGTTTTTTTGGAAGGGTGTTCGTATTGACAGGAATATTTATTAAGGGGGGGTCATTAAATACGAGCGCCGAAGGCGCGAGCCCCTAGGGGGGTCTGGGGGCATGTCCCCAGAATATTTTGAAATCTAGAGGACTGGAAATGCTATTTTCAGCATTGTGCACGTGAATATTTCAAACTCGATGGAGTGTAAAATAACAGGTATTTTTAGTCATGTAAGGTTCTCGAATTTCACTTGTACCCATTCTCCTAACAATTTAATACTTTCCCAATACTTTTAGCGTTTTCTTGCAGGGCAATTTAAAAGCTGCAACACTCAATGTTTCCTATGTTTCAGTGGCATGCCTGTAAACTAGCTATCTCGAAGCTAAGTGCATGACCACTATAAACAACATTTATTTTTTATTATATATTTATTTGTCGAAAATGGAATAAGCATGGCAGATTCGGTTTCCTAAATAAAAATCATCGAATGCTCATACTGTTTAGATTCTGTGCTCATTAGCGGACAAAGCTATTTTCTCTCCACAATGAGGGAACCCCTTTTTGTTGTTCGAATGCGCAAGCAGCCGTACAGGGCTACTTTCCAGGCTTTTTCCCAAACAAACTCACTCAAGACAATGCGAGCCTTATTGACTTACAAAAGAAATGTCATTCTGGTGTGCGATAACAATTTAAAAGCTGCATGGGCTTTGCAGTCATACTAACATTATTATTTATTTTGATATATAAGAAACAGTATAAGCCTTTTGATCTGTTGTTCATAGGAATAATTTAGGAGTTTTTTTGGTAAGGCGGTGTCCGTTTGTTGAGCGAAACCCAAAATTTCGTGTTTACATATTCTTCATAAGGCAGGTGATAACTTTAGTGTTTCACGCATATAAAAGCCACCAACTGCTTGAGACTTAAAGCAAATGAAGGTATATTTTTATATCATATTTCCTTTTTGTATATATTTTAGTTAAAGATGCTCAATAACAACTTCTTCGTCTTCACATTTTTAAAAGGGCTTTTCAAAATTTATTCAGAGCTTTGCACATGTCCATAAACTTATACCACGACCAATTAAATATTAAAATTGTTTTGTGGGCATCTGGATTTAACTGTTGGTAGTATAATTAATTTTAGCAACTTTGTTTTCGACCAAAGTTATTATTGAATAAGCTTGTGGTCCAACAATAATAAGGTTGTTTAGAAACAAAAATATATACATTCAACAAAACGAAAAGCAAAACGCCATCTTGGTGTTAATTTTTTTTATCTTTAGAATAAATAATCACGTGTAATTATTGAATGTCAGTTAATAAGGGAGCTACCAGCTTTTAGAAACGCTTTTGCCTCGTGGCTTTATTAGCAAAATAGTAAGATTTTCTATTTTCCTTTTTTTAATTTCAATCGCTCACTATGCAACTGAACATTTAATCATCTTTATCCTACACATGAGGTGATAATTTATTAAAATTATTTCTTAAGAAAGACACTTTTCTCACTAATAAATAGTGCACTAATTTTTAAAGTAGGATTGCTGATATCATCTATGCGTTCATTAAACAATGATGAGAATATGAATATGCACTGAGTTTTCGCCCATCACTGAAGTCACCTTTTTCGCAATTTAGCTTTTGCCAAAAGAAAAAAAAACAACTAAAGAAAGCAAAATAAAAAATAGCAAAAAGGTAAATTAATCGGGATTTAAACATAAGAAATTTACATATTGAAGGATCGATGTCGCAGTCTCTCTTCGTTTGATTCCGAGATAAAATACTTCCTCGATATGATTTGAATAAATGAGGATATCCCCTTTTTACATGAAATGTCGATTTCAGACCTGTACAATGCTTAGTGAAGCGCGCGTCACATTAAAACTGACGCTCATTTGGCTTCTACGAAGCCCTGTGTTCGCTGTAGCATTACTAGCACTAACGGGACTTTTCTCTCCAATGCCACGCAAACAGACTTCTTTCACCGCTTTCCGTATATCCGGTATACGCCAGCAATAAACCATAGGGTTAAAGGAGCTGTTGAGGAATACAACAGTAGAGGCGTACAAGTACGCCGTTTTGACGCTTGTGGTATACCCCTCGATCTTGTGAATAATTTTCACGCACAGAAAAGGGATGTAACAGAGGACGAAAATGCCTACAATATACACCATTGTCAAGGTCGACTTCTTGTAACGCATTATCTTTGACAGACGGTAGTTTACCGGACAAATATTACTTGTTTGAAAGTTTGTTTGATCTCTAATTTGGCTCTCGTGGCGGCGAACGTATTTCAACACCCTCATGTACGCCAAGAAAGTGAATACCAGGCTAGCAAAGATCACAGGAATGGCGATGTTGTTGAAGACGTTGTCGTTTGCGATCCAAAATCTGGAAGCGGCCAGCAAGACGAAAAAGACCCAGAGAAACGATACAGCGATTAAGATGCGCTTGGTGGTTATAATTTCTTTATAACGCAGATGAAGATATAACGCAAGATACCTTTCGATGGCAATGCCAGTCATAGTCAAAACAGAGGTACCCGCCGTTATATACCCCAACGATTCTGTCAATATTCTTGTCGGGCAGTACATGCTGTAGTTGTGGAGAAGCTCGCCAACTTTGTGGATCACGAAGCATGGCTGTGTAATCAAGCCGACGGTGAGATCGCTTAACGCCAAACAGCCTAAAAATACGTTCGACGGAGTGTGAAGTGCCGGCGTCTTCCACACTGCGAGAATTACGATGCCATTGCCGCCAACAGCCGTGAAGGAGGAAACAGAGTTTAGTACCGAAGTCAATATGTGCGCGATGAAGAGATATTCTGTGAAATCTAAATTAACATCCAAAAGAAAACATTCGAGGCTGAACGCAGAACTGTCTGTTCTGTTGTCGATCGCCATTGCTTTACATCTAGTCGCAGAGACTCCGAAAAGAGGCTTTTTATATCACACACCTGCTTGCAGTTTTTCTGATGCTGAATTATCAAACCGATTTTTGCAAATGTGGCCGAAAAAGGTTTGGGACAAAGAAAACTGAATAACAGGTGTTTTTTTTTTTGTTTTGTTAATGATTTCCTTTCCGTCGCCAGCCCATGCTGTGACCTGTTATAAAATTGTGCTGTATAAACAAGTTTAAGGATTTCGGTTTATTAAAAAAATAATTGCACATGCCGGGAAGTCAGAGAAAAATTGCAAGAAATCATGCAGGGATTGCATTTATATAAGAGTCTACATAGACGAAACATTGGGGCAAAGAATTTATTAAATTAGCGTTTAAAATTTCTAATTTTAAATTTCACTGTTTAACTGAGAGAATATTTTTTTATGGAGCACATGCAAAAGAAAAAAGGAATCCAAAATAAATAAAAGAACGATTTGTAAAGTTCAACGGCAGGCGGCATTTCGTAAAGAATTCCCGCTATAGCGCGGCTTCAGAAAATCTTTAAAACCGCTGTCACGGGACGAAACCAGTTCAAATAAAATAGCGATTTCGGTCGGTGAGCGCGACCAAGTGCTTTTGATCACCGCCATTATGCACACCGCTGGAGGTTTTGCCAGCTGAGGTCTTAACTTACTTATTTTAAGAACAAGCCATGATCGAAATTTTCATTAGTTATCTTTGGTATTTGCACGCTTGGGGTATACCAGAAATAGTAAACATGCGGTAATATTTTATTTAATTTTTCTAGTCTTTTGATGTTCAATTTTCTCCGTATCTGTAATTTTTGTATTGAAAAAGTTTTATGAAATTTAATGAAGAAGGCCCCCAGTGCACCACAAAATATCTTTGACCGTAGACTTAATGCAAAAAAAGACTGCAAGTGAATTAAAAAAACCCTTAAATGTCATCTAAAAATAAAATATTATTGGAAAATTTGTGCAAATTCTTTTTAAAAATTTTTGAGTTTTGGTCGGCCGGCTGACTTTGGAGAGAAAAACAGCATTTAATACTTAAAGGTATAGGAACATTAACTCCAACGGCTGCCGGGCTTCGTATGGTAAGAACCCAAACAAAGATTGCCATTACGTTGTCGCAGTTTAATAACGGATAATACGAGTAAGCCAGGAAGAGTGGGGAGGGGGGGCAGGTTTCAGTTATAGGCTACTGGTCACGTAGTTTGTTCAGGGATAGGAAGACGGGAGAACCGCGGGAAACCCACGTATTTAATATATAGTTTTTAAATCTTTTTTTAACATGTATGTCAAACACTTTTATCATGAGCCCCTGGCTCGGGAGACTTGGGCAACCACTCCCCGTGTTCTTGACGTAAAATAAATTACCTTACCTTACCTTACCTTACCTTAACCCAGAGAAGCCTTGTTTCCATTTATGACAAAACAACGTGTTATATTTGGGGATTTGTACGGATACAAGTGCGTCCAATTTGACGGCTTACGGCTTGAGAGTTCGTCAAATCACTGTGAAGATTAAAAGCATAGTAAGTCCTTGAACGTTACAGAAGAAAACCAGCGAATAAAAGAAACTTGCCCCTAGTTCCAAAAGCGAAAACGACAGACGCAGAAACGAACGTACAAGAGTTCAAACTAAAGAAACTGCCACTAAAGAATAAATTTGCCTAATTAAATATTGAGGCGTGTCCCTTGGGGCATGAGGGCACGCCACAAATAGAAACGCAAAATAAGCAAGTTCAGGGTTGTTAGTAATCCGCGGAACGACGGAACGCGGAACGGCGGAACGACGGAACGAGAAACAGCGGAACGGGATTTTTTTTCTGTTTTTTTTTTTTTTTTTTTTTTTTTTTAACAAAAAAACAACAACAAACAAACCATTAAAGGAAGGTTTGTTACCAGAGTCATGCAAATAGAGAACAAGAAATACCGGTAGATCTTTTGAACAATTTGGAACTTTCGTTGCCGAAACTGGAATTTCGTTACCTGATTTACGCACTTTCTGATACCACATGGAAAGCAACGGTTCTTGTCCGATCGCTGAAGTTAAGCCCTGTTGGGCGGGGTTAGTACTTGGATGGGTGATCAACTGAAAATACCCCTTGTTGTGGGCATTTCATTTCTCTTCCTTTTTTTTCTTACGAAATAAGTAACTTTTCAGGCCCTTCTATTTTTTTATTGTCAACGGCTTTTTTGACTTGCTTCGACTTTGTACGTTTCATTGTCTCGATTGGGGCAAGGCCATCCCCTTTTTTTTCTCTGTTTAGCGTCGTCCGACCGACCCATATTTTCGCGTTTTCGAAAAAAAAAAAAGTTATGTAGAAGGCAATGACACATTATTTCAAACAAATGTCACTTTAATCCGAAACACAGGCAATTTTTTGCCATACAGTTTTGGTCGTTCATCCTTTTTGCGCTGTTCTCGCTTGAATTTAACCACGACGTCGATTTTTCCTTCTTCCATTGCCGCCATGTTGACTTTATAACCACGTCTTGTTGTTTCCAGGCTCCACGGATATTACGCTGAGATACCGGGCCTCCTAGTTCCAGACTCCTTTTCCAATTTTTTTTTTTGTTTCTTTTTCTTTTCTTTTCCGACCGACCGACCGACCCAAAATCAGAAAACGCATTCGACAGTAAACGAAAAAAAAAAGGGATGGCCCAAGCAAGTCCGAAGGGCAGTCACGCTTCTCGAAATCCTCACTCGAAATAAACTCGACAACTTGGCTCTAGATCGACCTCGAAGGATAAAGAATATATGCATGCCCTTTATTTTGTGAGATATATTTACTGTTTGTTTGTTGTTGTTTTTTTGTTTAAAAAAAAAAAAAAAAAAAAAAAGAAAAAACAGAAAAAAAAATCCCGTTCCGCTCTTTCTCGTTCCGTCGTTCCGCCGTTCCGTGTTCCGTCGTTCCACGGATTACTAACAACCCAAGTTCAGTTCAAGTTCGTTAACACAACGGTCACGCTGACGGTCGGTCGCTCTTGATTACCAAAGTACCGTGTGATATCAAAATGTCGGCGAGTTCTGATTTTGCGGTTTATATTAAGAGGATATTACACGGTGACAAGAAGATATGAATTTTATGTGCGAGTGGCAAGGCGAGCGTAGCGGACGAGTGAGATATCGTTTTTGCCACCAGGACATGAAATTTATATCCTTCAGCCAACGTGTAATGTTATTTTTATTATATGGACAAAAACTGCAGAAGTCAATCGAAGGAAAAGACATTAAATGCATCTCACTCTTGCAGCTCGCCGAGATCGGCGGCTCTTTTGGCCTACTTTGCAAGAAACTCTTTGAATTATTTTGAGCCATATGCATGTGCAGTTTCCCTCTTCAATTTTGTATTTTCCTGCTTCGCAGTGAACGATTTTATGTAGGCTTAGTGAATTTAACTTCTCTATCACTCGCCATCTTTCAACCTCAGGCAGCCGTGCAACGGCGCGAAATGACGTCATCGATATACGCCACTACCGTCCCGGATGTAATTTCGTCTGAATTTTCCAGTAAAACACTCGCGTCTATATAATTGATATTTTTTCACCACTCTCAAAAAAAAACGCCGCCAAAAAGTAAAAAAAAAATTAACCACCCCCACCACCAGCACAATTTTTTCTGATATTGTACGAACATCAAGTGGCGATGTTTTTATCGCTGATTCATTCAACCAGCCACAGCAGAACAAGATGTTATTAATGGTTGTTAGTAATTAGAGGAACGACGGAACGACGGAACGAGAAACAACGGAACGGGATTTTTTTCTGTTTTTTTTTTTTTTTTTTTTAAACAAAAAAAAAACAACAAAGAAAAAGTAAATATATCTCACAAAATAAAGGGCATGCATATATTCTTTATCCTTCGAAGTCGATCTAGAGCCAGGTTGTCGAGTTCATTTCGAGTGAGGATTTCAAGGAGAAGCGTGACTGCCCTTCGGACTTGCTCGCCCCAATCGAGACAATGAAACGTACAAAGTTGAAGCAAGCCAAAAAAGCCGTTGAAACTGGACTTTCGTTAGCTGATTTACGCGCTATCTGATACCACATGGAAAGCAACGGTTCTTGTCCGATCGTTGAAGTTAAGCCCTGTTGTGCGGGGTTAGTACTTGGATGGGTGACCAACTGAAAATAACCCTTGTTGTGGGCTTTTCATTTCTGTTCTTTGTTTTTTTCTTACGAAATAAGTAACTTTTCAGGCCCTTCTATTTATTTTGTCAACGGCTTTTTTGACTTGCTTCGACTTTGTACGTTTCATTGTCTCGATTGGGGCGAGCAAGTCCGAAGGGCAGTCACGCTTCTCCTTGAAATCCTCACTCGAAATGAACTCGACAACCTGGCTCTAGATCGACTTCGAAGGATAAAGAATATATGCATGCCCTTTATTTTGTGAGATATATTTACTTTTTCTTTGTTGTTTTTTTTTTGTTAAAAAAAAAAAAAAAAAAAAAAAAAAAAACAGAAAAAAAATCCCGTTCCACTGTTTCTCGTTCCGTCGTTCCGCCGTTCCGTGTTCCATCGTTCCTCGGATTACTAACAACCGTTATTAATTCTAAATAGAGTAATAATTAAACACTGATTAACTAGTTCTACAACTCAACTTGATTTTGTTTAACCTTTGCTATCCAAAAAGCAACGAACGCTAAGCCCTTTTCTCCGCAAATGGTTGATTGTGGCAGTCATACTGGGAAAATGGTCGAATAAACTAGTTCGCCCTAGCATAGCTCAAATCAACGTGGCTGCTAATACTTCAAGCTAGACACCGTGGCGGCAATGAACAATTATTGCACGAGGCCGAGCATGATAGCAAGAATTATCAAGGCCGAGGTTTGTGTTTATCAGCGAAGTAGAAGCTCGACGCTAAAAACATAAACAGAAGCCTGGGTCATTTCGCTTCCACGTGAGAACCGAATTAAACATGTACAGCATTAAAATCTTCTGTCATTTCTGGCTTCCCCAATAAAGCGAATACATTTGAAAAAACGATTTTTTTTTTCACGTGTAAAAAATCGGGCAAAATATTAGACGTCGTCATCTTAAATATGTACGACCTGATTTTGTCGCAACGACAGAACTCGATCAAAACAAATATGCTTTGATAATATCAATTATGATTTTTGTCTTGAGGTGACTCGTAATGGTTTAATTAAACATTCCGAATTCCCGTCTTCGGCATTCTATCGCAGCGGCACAAATTTATGTACTTGTTTAGTCTTTTGTGGCTAATAATCTATCTACAAGTTGCTTAGTGAAAATTTTGTTTTTCATACTTTTTTGTCTAATCAACAAAAGAAACATTTTTGCAAATTGTTACAAAAAGTATGTCTATGGTTCAGAGCTATGTAAATTTTACATAAATTTAAGGTAGTTATGAACCCGCAGAAATTATCCTTTGAAAATTAAAATATCGGGAAATTATATATGTAGCGCAGGTTATAGACAAGTGCTTAACGAAAACGTTTCCCGAGAAAAGTCCAAGGCTCTAAACAGTAATTCTAATGACTAAAAAGACCGTTCTTTTCATTTCTTTGTTACAGTTTCAGACCGGGATGGCTCAACAATATAACATTGCAAACACGTTTGAGTCGTAACCCAGCAGTCAAGACTGACTTCAACTTTCGTTTCGTCTAAGTCATGGCAACAACGTTTCTCTATAGTTTTAATAACTGCTAATATGTAATGTGAAAATGAAAATGTTGTTGTTGGAGTCACAGTGTTCTTCAAAAGTACAACAATAACTATAAAAATAACCTGGATTCTTCCTTCAGATGCCGAACTGCCACTAAAATGTAAGTACAGTAAACAATGCCAATCAGAGGCTCGAAGTCCCAAAACATCGAGAAAGATCAAAAAAAAATCACTGACTTTCATTGAAAATTACTTTAATCGCTGCCTGACGAATTTCTCGCAGTCTCCAACAATACACAACTGGGTTCAAAGAAGAGGTAGCAAAAAACCAGTTAGCTAAAACTCTGTAAGCTGTAAAAAGCGCTCGTTTGTTTTTCCCGCCAAAACCAAACGCTATCGAGTTAGTAACTCCGACGAATGACGTATAGCTCACGATCAAAATCAATAAGAGAGTTGCCATGGTGACCACCGTTTTGTTATACTTTGAAATTTCCACTGTTGATCCCGATACCTGCAAGCTGGAAGTGATATTTTCGATCTGCGTTTTGTGATGTTTGACAAATAGGAATATATGGAAGTAAGCCCAAATGTTGAGCAATAAACAAACAATGATGACCGAACCTGTAATGGCGGCGAACATCCGAGAGCTAAACCAAAATCTGCACAATGCCCCTGCAACCGGGAGCAGCCACGAGATAGCCAGGCAAATGGCCATTCGCTGACATGTTACGATGGCTTTGTATCTAAGGTGCAAATACAGTGCTAAATAGCGCTCCACAGCGATGATTGTTAGAGTTAGAAACGAAGCCCCAGAGACCACCAAAGTGAAGGTTTCCAAGGCTATTCTGACTCCACAGAAAGGAACTAGATCCCGTCGAATCTCAAGTAATGTCATCGTGACATATAACGGCTGAACTACACAGCCAACTGCAAGATCCGATGCGGCCAGACCACCGAGTAACGTGTTCGACGGAGTGTGCAAGGCTTTCGTCCTCCAAATGGCGAGCAGCACCACACCGTTGAACAGAATGGAACTAATAGCGAGCAACACGTTCAGTGCACAAGTTGCTATGTTCAACACCAGCTCCTGACTATCGCGATAAAACGAAACGTTAACAAATGAACATGTAAGGGAGATGGCTTCATTGTCAAAAGCGCTTGAATTCATTGTCATTTATAAACCAATATTGTCACTCCCCCAGTTTGTTAAACTGGAATCGGTGAAAAACTAAATCGCCATTCTGGTCGTGTGGATTTCTTGGCTTTTCGTTGTTAAATCTACCGCGTTACAAGGCTCTCTCTCCCTCGTTTTCGTCCTTGCCAGTGAAGTGCTTTTTAAAGTGTATACATGACATTCGAGACGGACAAAACGCCCCTAGAAAAGCATAATGAAGAAAAAATGATTTTTTGGCGCTGGCAAGTAAACTCAATTAAAAGTCATTGCACCTGCCACAAACTACCAACAATTAGTGACTGGCGAGCCAATGAAAAATTTGACGAAGATAATGTATTTGTTTAGCAGGTTGAAAACTCTCTTTTTCTCTAGTTTCAAACGCTGGCCATTTCACGCATGGGATGAGAATTAATGAATCGAAACCCACGCACTATTTAGGTGACATTTTAATTACAGTACTGCAGAGTGAGTAGTTCATGCTCCATTCCATAATCGAGTATTTGAAGAAATAGCAATTTCATATAATAAATCACTCCAATCAGATAAAATGCCCGTTTGGAATTTGAGCAAACTGCAAAATTCCTTATTGCCTGTTCATTCGGTTTGTAATCATTTCAAAGCTTATCCCTTTTCCTTTTTGCGCAAATGAAAAAAACAATTATCCAAAACCGACTGATCTAAAATATCCTTCTCTTTTTTCTCAGTGGGTAAGACATACAGAACTGCTGCAAGACAGTTTTGATTTGGGATTTCCTTACTCATTAATTTTGTCTTTGTGGCTTGTTAATTAAAAAATTGCACTTCCCGGCGGCGTTTTCTTTATCATGTTATGTTTGTCTAAAGTCGTTCAGTCAGTTTCGTTTTATACAGCACTCGTCGACTTACTTGCTTTGGTTGTACTGTTGCGTCATGTGATTCAGTTCCATAGTTTAGTTAAAAGCAAGATTTAACCAAAAGCAGCGAGTCTCGTGCTTAAATTTGTCTCGTTGGTCATCGAAGCAAGGTTAATTGTTATTCATTACTTGGAAACAAAGACTGTATATCTGTCTTAGATCGCCCGGTGTGCCCGTCAACCGTTTTGGCGCCAATGCAACTAAACGTCAGAAATTTCTGAAATAAGTTTCGTCGTAGTCGTAAATTAAAACGTCGGAAATAAGTTCTCTTAAACACCTACCTCTTTACTCCTGTCCTTTACTAAATTCTTACAAGGAACAAAACTCGGATCCTGAGATACTTTATGCTCTGATATCGAATGATCATAGGGGGAATTTATAGGAAGAAATTGTTTTCTTATGATACACCATATTCTCAAAAACTGCAAGCTCATAATAATTACAGTTATTTAGTTAACAAACAAAGAGAAGGGAAAATGATAATGATAATGAAAATGAACTTATATTATGCAAGCATCAATACGAAATTTTTACTCGCGCATGACAATGTTTGAGAAAAGAAGTGAAATACATTTAATATGCTAATTTGATTATAACCAATCAGAGCACATGTAGAATCCATTCTATCAGTTAAAAGATATTACATCAACAATTACTTTGAAATAGTTGATCTCGAAAAATTGCCATTTCAGGCTGTCTTGATGAGCAAGATTAGTCGATCGAGGACCTTGAACATCGAAGTTTCCAATGTGGACTTCAGGGCTTCCTGACATTTCCGAAGTCGAATTAATTTTCGAAAATGTTTCGAAAGTCTCGAATACTATCAAGAGGTCAGCAAACGTTTCCGACATTCTCTTAAAGATTGTCGACGATCATCCTAATTTTAACCCTTTATTCGAAGCAAAAAATGAATATCATTGCTATTGTAATTAGCTGCTGAGTTTTACTTAAAAGAAGAGAAAAACTAATATACAAATGATGCTTTATTTATAAGTTTTGCCGTTTTAATCAACTTGTCGGCTGAACTCATTACTAAAGAATAAACATGCAACTGACTATCTGAAAACACGTACAATTGCATGCAAAAAGGTAAAACTATGAAACTAAAAGTGAAGTAGAGTTCAATAAAACTGCGAAATGCAGTGAATGCTTCAAAATTCTAAAAAGTGAGTACATCAAGCATAAAAAATATTTTGTGTAAAAAGGGTTTGTGATATGTGGGGGCGTAAAACATAAAAGGAATTCCCGCCGGCTGGAAATGTGTGTTTGATGTCCTTTAAGGCCGCCCCAAATTGCGTATCACAAGCTGTGTATACTTGACATGTAATTAAAAAGGGGAATCTTGTCAAAGGAAGGGAATATTGATGTAGAAATAAAGGGTTATTAATTTTTAATAAACCACTTTGCGGTTTCGCGGCCATGAATGTCATATCGTTTCGCTGAGATAAAACAACCCGAACTTCTGCGGTCATTGTATGTACTCAAAATAAGTTCAATAATTTTACTGAAGAAAGTCCACTCGTTTTGCTCTGATACATACGAAGACAACGGCATCAATGAAGAAGAGAAAAACACATGACCAGTTTTTGCGCGGTAACATCCCTCGCATTCTAATAAGAGAACCTTAGTCATGTAGAGCTATTTCGAAAAACGTCTTAAAAAAACACACACAATCATCCGTAAGAAAAAAGATGGCGGCGGTACATTTGACCACAATACCTTGCGAACCTAACACAGCGCATATGGCACACAGACTGCTATGCTTTTGCGAAATTCATCCCCATACTAACAACATTGTTCATGCTGGGTTTCAAGGTTTTAGAGCTTTTCTGTGCGCTTTTATGAGCGTTTTTGCAGTTTTCGCACGCTAAGCATTATAGGTAAATGTACCAGTCGCCATCTTTTTGCGTACGGTGGATTGCACGTGACAAGACCGAAAGGTGGTATGGGTAGAAGTATTGAGCTGCTGCACGTGTTGAATTCTAATGAGATATAACGACATAATGGACGCGAATAGATCTTTTGCAGCCTATTCGTTATTCTTTTGCTCATTCAAATTGCCCCTCCAAGCCTCGTTAGCATGTACAAAGAACAAAAAGAATTTGAACCTGCAGCCAGGCTTGGAGGGCAATTTGCATGCACACAAAAGAATAACAAATAGGCTGCAAAAAAGTGGAACAAGGTACATTTAGCCACTCTGAATTTTAGAAGGAAAGGGAAAAACAAATTCTCCACGTGCAAAAATACAAACTTGTATATTTCCTCTAGGCCAATATGCAAAATTCCAGTGAAGACCCAGACCACCTTTCGGTCTTGTCGCGTGCACTTTGGTGCTTTTTCCGACCTTTCTCGAAAAAGCGTGTATATCGTGTAAACAATGTGCTGAACAGAACATGTACAATAGTTATAGTGCAGCGGACTGAGTAGTGATGGTCCTAGGAGTTTGTAAGAATTACGGAGTGAGCAAAATAAGGATTGTTATTTATTAATAGTATAAAGGGCCAAAAAATGTAGAGACAATTCGGCAGAGTGAAACCATTTTCGCTTACTTTTGAGTAGGTATTATCAAGCAAGGTATAATGTTAAACTGAACTCAAGTAAAAAAAGGGTGCCTGTGTGCAGTTAATTCTTTGAGCAGATACTTGGCAGTAAAAAAGGGCTATTGCCAACAGTACGAAATGTGTGGAGAAGAAAGCAAATCGGTCGGTTTAAATTATTGTGCTTTGAGTCCAATAACCATTAAATATAATCCGGTGAAGTTTGTTTTCAGAAATTTGTTTTCTTGTGGGCCTGACCAATCTAAGTCACCTAGTTTAATATACATAAATTTTGCCATTTTGCAGGGGGTCCCTTAACTTGGACGGAATAATTAACAATTATTCTTTGAAATCGAGGTGAATAGTGGCAGAATATTTACCGAGCCGCGTAGCGGCGAGGTAAATATTCTGCCGCTATTCACCGAGATTGAAAAGAATAATTGTTTTAGTATATACACACGAAGTGATCTCAAAACAGACAATCTAGGCATTTTCAAAAGGAAACCTATGAAAGGCAATGTTATTGACGTCTAATTTGACGTCTCAATTCATGCGTGAAACACGTACAAAACTATTTACAGATTCTTTTAACATGGCAAATACACAATCTTCGATAAAATCTTCGTCAAAATGGTCCTTTTACACAGTTCAAATCGGGAACTTTAATCGAAAGTCTGCCTGGAAATCGATAACTGATCAAACAAAGTTTTCGAAAGTCTTCGAAGTTATCGAGAAAGGCTTGTTGTTTGGCTCGTTGCGAAGGTGCCTGTCAATGGCGGCTCGAATTGAGGTGAGTGTTACCTTGTTGTAATATGACCTGTCTTGTTTTCTTGCGGAGATATAAAACTTCAATTCTTCTTTTTCTATTTCCTCGGTTTCGGTGAGAAATTCGTTCTGTCTTCTGTCAGGCAAACCAGTCTACAAAAATACTCGTAATGAGACAAATTGTAGTCGTGAAGATTAATTGCTGCCTATTTAGCGATAGGTCGAACTGATCACAGTAATTACTCGATAAACAAACTGAAAAACACTTGTTTGCAAAACATGACTTCTTCACTTATCTTTAAAAACTTTTAGGCCAGAGTTCGTTGCCTTCTTGGTGTTTTCTGGCTCGCTGTCGTCTTTTATTTGCACTATTTTTGATTCCGAAATGCTAGCGAAACGTGATTTTACGCCGGCCATTTTGTTTCTGTTTTATGGGATAATGCATTATCCACTCGCTAGCGAGTGAATAATGCGGCATTAGCCCGAGATAGCGAACCAATCAGATTGCTGGAATAGCCAAGATCACTGAGTGTGTATATACTAAATTATTTTAACCTGATATTTTGTCACAATTGTTAACTCATCATATCCAACAATTTGGGTTACGTTTGGGCGAAATTGCTGTGGTGCCAAACTGCTATTTTGATGTTTGATTTGATTTCGGGGTAATTTTGACATGGTTTTTTTATGTGCAGCGAAACGAAGGCTCTAGTGTGTTAAAATTGTTCATTTTCAAACAAGGAATGAAACGCTTATAAATAAAATATGTATTTCCCCAACTGAGAAATAACTTTTTCTCTCACATTCATCCAGATGACTTAAACCGGCAAACACAACGGTGAAATTCTCAGTTATTTTTATCAGTTATTTTAGTCAAAAAGACGAATTCAAACAGGAATAAAAAGGTCTGATATACGTGCACCTTGTTTAAAAACATGCAGGAGTCTAAACCTTTACAATATATATGGGTTATTGACCAAGCGTGAGGTCAAGATGGCGGGATATTGGCCGAGTTCTTTTTTTGCGTGTTTATGGACCGAGACGAAAGATGGCGGGATATTGGCCGAGTTCTTTTTTGCGTGTTTATGGACCGAGACGAAGTCGAGGTCCATAAACACGCAAAAAAAGAGCGAGGCCAATATCCCGCCATCTTGACCTCAGGCTTGGTCAATAAAGGATTTATTGTATGACTTTTTTCGAGCACTGAAAAGAAAGCCAGTTGCATGCACAATCAATGGCGCACGGTAAATCATTTCATTGGTTTAAAAGTTTAATGAGTGACTGTCAAATTCTTGAATGAATCGAGACGAAGTGAAACGATGCGACAACAGCGAAATTCACCTCACTTTAGCCCTAAAAAGGATATTGAAATGGCTTAAATTTGCGAATCAACGTTGAGTTTGAAGCCTTAAAAGAAGACTGTCCATTCCATCCGGCCGCCAGCTTTTGATTATTGGACGTTTTGCAGAGTATTTGCTCGCTTCTGGCGCTTTAGTGGTGCAAACCTGCCGTGACATACGAGCTGAATATTGAAATTGTGACTGTTGAAAGCGTTTGGGACTTACCACTTCACGGGGAAAGCTTGAACTTTTCTACATCATTCTACATGCTCGACCCACCCTTACTTGACGTGAACGTTAGAGGCTTCGGTGAAAAGATGTTAGGTTCGCCGTGCCGTCCGCTTTCTTCCATTTTTGAAGATGTTACACAAACGACAAGTTTGCAGAGTACTTTATTCTTCAGGTATGTCACTGACCTCAGTCTCTCCCTTTTCCGCCAAACAAAGCTAATACCATGTCTTCAAGTCGCTTTGCGTTTTAATTTTTGTATTAGCCGGTTTTTGCGGCGAATAAAATTCACGAAACTCGTCATTTAACAGTATTACTCGGCTTCCTGGTGGATTCCGTCTAAAAAGCACTTAAAATAACCTTTTCTATAGTTGAAGTGGGATACAGCTATTTCAATTAACGTTGTCGGATTAAATCTTCAAACCTACAAGTCAAGACCGAATGGTGCCATGGGTATTTACTGCAATTTGCATATCACCATTGAGGAAATCTACAAGTTTGTATTTTTGCACGTGGAATATTTTGTTTTTCTTTCCATGAAACCTTTCTTGTATCTTTTCTTTCGCCGTTATGTGCATGGTTTGGATTATTCTTTTTAAATGAAATGAGGCGAAAAAGGATCTTTTCTACACATGTCTGAAGAGAAAGGAAACGAAAAACGTCTCGGAGCTCGTTTGCTATATCGCTGTATCTCATTAGTATTCAGCACGCGTGGAACACTCTTTCTTCGCCCATACTACCTTTCGGTCTTGTCTTTAAGCTTTGAGCTTCGATCCGTTAATTGAAATAGCTGTATACGGGTTTGGGAGTGAATAGTCACTCCCGGTTGTGACTATTCTGCACTCAGTTGATGTTGTGAGACTTCTCATTTTTTCATACATGAAGTATAAATCACACTTCACATTTTTTTTTTTCAAGTTAAAAAAAGTGTCAACAACAGGATTTGAACCCGGGCCGTCGGATGGGAACTCTATCCACTAGGCTACCGACGACCAGCTGCAAGCAACCGTAAAATTTTGGCTATATATCCTAACCTCAATATAAAGCTAACCGCAAGCAAACTAAGCTAACGTAGGCTAAACGGAGTGCTTTTTTAGGCTAAACGGAGTGCTAGTAGGCTAACCGGAGTGCATAGTAGGCTAACCGAAGTGTACAGTAGGCTAACGGCAGTGCTAAATAGGCTAACCGGAGTGCTGTTTTGTATTCACTACATGAACTGAGTGTTACGTGGTATAAAATATCATCTCCCTATTGTCTCACAACATCAACTGAGTGAAGAATAGATCGTTTTCACGTGACGTCATCAGGTACCAAAATCCAAAACTAAAGAGACACCATAGTTTTTATCCACATCAGGCATAAGAGGTACTAAAATTATATCTATTTGCGACTTTTCAGCTCAGTAGCGTCCTTCGTTTGAAAATCAGCGCACTTTGAATTTCAGAGTAATGGCGGTGCGTGACACGCAGTTACGATCGTGTTTGTCAAGAAATATATATTTATCTTGTTATTTTTAGCCATTTGAAAAATTAAAGTAGCAGGAAATATGTTTATGCAAATGTTTGTTTGTCAAATACCGATAATCAGTGGCCTAGATGATCAAAGTAAGTTCCAGATGTTTACAGTATTTTCCGGCCGCCATATTGGTGTACCACGGAGGTACACCAATATGGCGAATCCATACTGGGCTCTGTAAATTTGTGCAAAACATTTCGACGAATATCTAATGTTTGGGACAGCGCATAGACCTAAAACTTGGGGGAAATTACTTCTTTACTTCTCTCCTATAATATCCTATTTTCTTGACCTCATTCACTCAATAGTTTTTCGATTTATATTTTTGTTGCGTGACAGTGAAAACGATCTATAGTCACTGAGAGTTTAGTCTAATTTCCAGAGGTGAATATAAGAATGGAACAGGCTCAATAGGTGTCTCCCTATTGTCTCACAACATCAACTGAGTGAAGAATAGTCACTGAGAGTTTAGTCTAGTTTCCAGAGGTGAATATAAGAATGGAACAGGCTCAATAGGTGTCTCCCTATTGTCTCACAACATCAACTGAGTGCAGAATAGTCACTGAGAGTTTAGTCTAATTTCCAGAGGTGAATATAAGAATGGAACAGGCTCAGTGAATCTCGGCGAATATTCGCCGAGATTCACTGAGCCTTCGGCGAATAATTGTCATTTATTATTCCACTATTGCGCCATTTTACCATATTAGGGCAAAAGAACGCGCAAAATATGCCACGTTATTACACTGTAGAACAGGGCAAAAATATGAACTGAAAGAGGAGCGACAAAATGGCCGAACAAAACTTTATATTTTAGTGGAATAATAAATCACTTATTCGATGGTTTAACATATAATACGAGCGGACATTTTGCTCATTGCTTGTATTTTTCCTCGCCCCTACGGGGCTCGGAAAAATACTACGCAACTCGCTCGCAACTCGTATTATATGCTAAAAAATCGAATAAGGGGTAGATATTCCTGATAAGCTAATTTTCGCAGGAAATACCTGTTCCGGAAAAATTAAAGCATCGGAAGTTTTGGCCTAACGTACGACCAAAAAGTTTTTTCAAGAAATAGTATTCAAGGCCTAATACTTATGGAAATTGTAAAAACAGTGGTTTCCTTGATGGCGCGGCCATGACAAACTGTGTTATATAATGACATAGACAATCACCTCCAGACCTGCCGCGAAACTAACGAGGTTATCTTTGCTGGCATATTATTACTTAAACTATAGTGGATATATGTAATTTGCAAGTGTGCACTCGCGTGTGTTGTTTCCTTGCTTTAGCTCGTTGTTCTGTAGCTCTTGATATTCACCTTCAAAAATTAGACTTTTTCTCAGTAAACATTAACCAATCGTCACTTCGCCTTCGGCAAATAATTGTTAATTATCTTAAGTAGTACGTAAAGAGAAAGTTTTAACGCAATGATGAACACATGTCTTTAATGTATATTATCTAAGTGTTTTTAATGTCTATTAGCTAAGTGCATGACCACTATAAACAACATTTATATTTATATTTATATTATATTATAGTTCGGAAATGATAATTTGCACACCGGCGTTTAGAAGTTTTTGATAATCCGTAAATTAAACACCCTCTGGAAATGGGAACGTGGTTTTGGATTCTTGGCTGGTCTCCTTCCATCATGACCGTAACGCGTTTGTCGCTTCGCGTAACGCGTTTGTCGCTTCACTCGCGGTGGCGGATTTCTGCGTCGGAATAAGCGTCATCCCACCAATGTTCATTTGTCAAATGGCAGTTGGGTGTAATCCACAATCTGACTGGATATCTATTGCCAGGTGGCTGTTTGGGTTCGCGTCCGTGACGAGCTTGTGCAGTTTAGTACTTGATCGCTACATTGCTGTTGTCAAGCCGTTAAAATACTTGACATTTATGAAGCACCGTCGCGTAGTTCAAATGGTTTCTTTATCTTGGGCAATCCCAGTTACTTTTATAAGCATGGTTTCGGCACTAAACCGGTTTATTTTTAAACTATCTCTTCTCTTTGACGTCGAGTTTTGGATGGGTGTTATATTTCTTGAGTTCCTTCCATGTTTAATTGTGATATTTTGCTTTGCATCCATGCTACATGTTGTTTGTAAGCACGATCGAGCTGCCCGCAACACAGTAAAACAGTTACGTTTCAACCATCGCGTTTTGTTTAAAGTTCAAGAGAAGTCCGCGATCAAAATAATGGCAATTGTTATCGGCTTGTTTTTACTGTGTTACAGATTTTATATGCGCTGTAGTTTTATATTAATTTTCTATGATCGCAAACCTTGTAATGATGAGGAATATAAGATACCTCTTTTAGTTTTAAACTCCGCCATTAATCCTATGGCTTACGCTTTCTACAAGAGGGACATAAAGCAGGAAATTGAAAGACGTATCTGTTGTGTCACCGCAAAAAAGCGAAACAGAGTAGTTGAACCTGTTAATGCGGACAACTGTTTTACACTAGAAAGCTAGACTTCTTCTAGCTCCGCGTAAGAATTCTCACTTGTAAAAAGCCATTTTACAATTGGTAAAGGAAATAAGCTTAATTCGTTTTTAAGGCAGTCTTTGAAATTAACTTAGCAAGGAATTCAGAAATCTGACTTTCAGTTCTATGAAAAAAGTCGTTTCAAGGACGTTTCTAACTGTTCTCTTTCTTAAAGAAGGAAAAATATATGCGTGTTCAGTTAAATATCAAGAAGGTGCTTGTTTAGTTGCTTCGTTGAGTCTTTGTGATAAATTTACATGTAAGACTTAATTAGCGAGGGGGGATTTATTTTATTGCTTTAAAGGCAACACAATATTAATCGGTACGTTCCCTGTGTCAGCTGATTATAAATGTGTAGGTAAATAATAAAAATTTTCAGCGCAAATTAAGCTTTTCAGGATACAACCCGTTTTAGCTTTAGAAAAGGTGATTAAGACGGAATCCTAACAGGAAGTCGAGTAATATTTATTTAAGTTGGACAAAAATCGAGTACCAGAATAATTTAAATCCTATTGCGTTATTTTCTACCCTTAAGAAAAGGTAAAGATATAAGTAATAATCCCTGACAACATCAACAACAATTTCTTATCAGAGTCTTAGAAAATGAATTTCAAAGTTCACAAGCTATAGGCAAATTCTCACGTGCAGCCATTTTGTAAAATCGTCTTTAAGCGATTCAGTGGAATTCAGTGGAACTTCGAAATGTGTTTTCGGCGTTTGGTGTTGCTAGAAAAGATTTCTTTAGATACGATATTTGAAGCAGTAACACAAAAGTTTGCAATAAGGTGTAAATAATTTTGGTACAACAATTTCTTATCAGAGCCTGAGAAAATGAAATTCAAAGGTCACAAGCTATAGGCAAAAGCTCACGTCTTTTAAGCGATTTAGTGGAATTCAGCGGAACTTCGAAATTGGTTTTCGATGTTTGGTGTTGTTAGAAAAGATTTCTTTTGATACGATATTTGAAGCAGTAACACAAAAGCTTGCAACAAGGTATAAATAATTTTGGTACATAATTTTGTCCAATAACTACTCGAAGTCCTGGCGGATTCCGTCTTAATACCCTGGGTGCTTGTTTTTGTTTTGTTTTGTGGCAACAGTAAAAAAAAACCCTCTGGCACCCAGGGTAGGTGATTTTAAAAGTGCTTTTAAGTGCTTCTTATGTACTGACTTGTTATGCTTCTGCAGTACCGCGTGGGCTAATATCAATTTTCAGAAAAGCTTGACCATTCTAATAACAAACTAGACAGGATACAGCTAGAGGAAATTCATGGTGGCTGAATGCAAAAGGGGAATGATTACAGTATTTGCCTCATTAGTATAAACGCTACAGTTTCTGACCGAGCTACGGAAAAATCAGTTTGGAATATGAAATAACATGGCATTTTTAACTTTTGCTTTAAATTTAAGCCCTTTTTCTGTGACGAGGGTTCGAAAACTCTTTTTTTAACAACAAAAAAGGAATATACAGGCTCATTGGCGCTTTTGCCCCCCAGAAATCTTGCAGTTTGCCGATATCTCCTTCAATATAACACGCAAAGCCAATTATTAAGTTTTCCAATCTCTTTAAGCAACTGGAGTCAATTTGTTTATTACAAGATGCCTTCTATACACAAAGTCGTATGCTAATAAGTCGGAATGTACATATTTATAAATGACGCCAGCAAAGATCGCCCTATTTTGTGATTGGTCAAGATCAGAGAAACAAACACATAGACATGAACATGTCAGTCAAAAACTATATCAAGTATATTGCATTTATTTGCTTTAACGAGGTGCATCTATCAGACAATTTGTCTTTTTGACTACATTATATAATAGAAACAACTGACAATTTTACAGGATGAACGTGAAAAAAATTGCCATATGGGTTTGAAAAGTTTTTTCGGGGAATACATATTTATGCAATTATAGCGTTTATTTCTTGTTCGAACACGAAAAATATTAACACACTACAGCCTTCGTTTCGTCGCAAGTAAAAGAATACTAAAAGAAACCGTGTCAGAATTACCCTGAAAACAAACAAAACCTAGTAGTAAAGCAGAAAAGCACCAAACAGCAAAAATAAACAAATCAACAAGGATAGTTAAATTACAAAAAATGTACAAGCATCGTCGAAAACAAACAAACCAAACACAAAACAGACCGATCCTCGTTACCTCTTGATGATCAATAAACAAGTTAAGCTCTACGTTATACGGCAAACGGCAAATATCAAGGAATGTCACATGACCATAATTTAACTTCCCGCCAAGCTTTGACACGGATTTTAACAGATTTTTTGATTTTTGAACAGCCAAAATATATATTTGTGTCGTGGGAAACCTAAAAATACATGGGCCATTTTTTTTATTAACAAAGCACTAGAATTGTTAACAACTTGCTAACGCTGGTTCACTGAGATATGAATTGATTACAAAAAGTCAGTTGCAAATTCAAGAAACCAATTATTTTTGCGTCGGTTACGCAAATAGTAGGGGTATGTGATTAATTAATAGCGTATCGATTGATCGCATTCAAGTTGGTAAATTTCAATGTTGTGGCTACAATTCACACACAGTGGTGGTCGAAAATTGCCACCCTAGTCTGAATACTGTTTTCTTAGAGAATATTTGCTTCAGATTTACACCACAGGCAGGCCAAGCGATGGCCTTGTTATTGATATGCAACGGTCGTTCTCGGTTTCACTCAAACGATCGAATAAAGTGCCCCATAAATCGCTGAATTTGAGATCTTTTGTTCCTAACTAACAATAAACTGTAAGCCAGATAAATAAAGATCACTTACCTAATGTTGATTGTCTATTTCTGCGAGCTTTGGTGGGGTTTTGGGACGATTTATTCCTCACGTGCTAATGACGTACCCTACTAACACCAAACACCTACTAACACTGACGATAGTAGGAGCGTCAGTGGCAAGTGAAGAAATAATCGTCCCAAAACCCCATAAAAGCTCGCAAAAACAGACGATCAACATAAGGTAAGTAATCTTCATTTATCTAGCTTACAGTTTATTGTAATTTAGGAACAGAAGATCTCAAATTCAGCGATTTATGGGGCATTTTAATCGATCGTTAAAGTCAAACCGAGAACGACCGTTGCATATCATTAACAAGGTCATCGCTTGGTCTGCATGTGTTTACACCGTTCAAATTGTGCGGCAAATTTTTTAACTAAGATCATGGAACTGACTGAGACTGAAAAAAAAACCCAGGCAATTCCACTGGGCTGCTTTAAACCTGTGTCAAATCAAGTTTTCGTGGGAAACCGTTTATATCAACTTGAGTTTCACCTGCACGATGATTTTCATGCATACTGAAAACAAACCTGTTTTCATGTTAAAATTTTTGCCGAGGACTCGGCGCGTTTTGAAACGGATGATAAAAGCAACTCGGGAATAACGCGCAAATGCGGTTCGCTTTTGTCAAAAGCATGCAATCGCTCAATAACAATCAGTCTCTCCTTTGGGGATGCTAATCAGGGACGAACAAGGAAATGAATCATACCGAGAACAATAATGCCTAATTTTCTTTTTACGCTTCGTCATTGATTAATCGCCTACCCAAAACGCGTAATCAGAAATATGACGCAAATAAATGCGTCGTCTCGCTTTCCGGTATACGCGTTTGCTGCAAACGAATACGTCCTCGATGTTCTTTTCAGCTGCAATACCTGTTTTACTAAGAGATTTTCCAATTGAAGAATGTAAACATTAAAACAGGGCCGCATCGATGACATCACGAAACAACTGGCCTATAGCATGTACGGATAAGATGTAATATCAATAAATATTTATTAGTTATTAAGCCTTCAGTCACTAGACTAATATCTTGATGTATCTATTTTCAAGTAAGAAACTAAGACCTTAATCATTCTCGCTATACAAGTTTTGCAACATTGCTGAAACTGCTCCATACGGATTCATGTTTTTTCAGTTTCACTCTTCTCTGCGAAGATGTACAAGATGTCACTGGAATCGAACGCAAACTTTTCCAATTCTTCAGTACGCTTGGCCTCTCCATTCAATTACGAGAAAGAAACATGCTTCCTGTTTGATGTAAACTTTAATCCAACGCAGTACCTTTACGTGGCGCACATTTTAACTTCGATCATCAACATTGCCTTCTCCTTGACAGCCGTCGCTGGAAACTTCATTGTGATCTACAGCGTTTGGAAAACAAGGTCGCTTCATACGCCTTCAAACGTCTTCCTTTGCAGTCTCGCCTTCAGTGATTTAACAGTTGGCTTTTTGGCGCAGCCTTGCTTTGTTATTCACAAGATCGGCGAGCTTTTACACCGCTCTGGCATGTACTGTCCCACCAGGATTTTGCTTGAATCCCTCGGAAACATTACCGCAGGTGCTTCCGTGCTTACGATGACTGGCATAGCCGTAGAAAGGTGTCTAGCTTTGTACTTCCATTTGCGTTACAACGAAATTGTTACCTCGAGGCGCGTTCTTTCCGCGGTGGCGTGTATCTGGATTGTTTTCATAGTGCTGGCCGCGTTTCGGATTTCTCTCATGTCCCCAGCTATTTACAACACTATATCGATCGCTGTGATTTCGCTAAGTTTGCTTTCCACGTATCTGGCTTACGTGAAGATTTTACGGTGCGTTAGGAAACATGAGCGCAGAATTCAGATTGTAGAGACTGAAGTTAACAGTTCAAGTCCACAAATGAAAGAAAAGGCGGGCCAGTTAAGGAACATGTTACGATACAAGAAGTCGACAGTTGCTATGATTTTCGTGGTTGGTTTCTTTACTATATGTTTTTTACCCTATTTGTGCGTAAAGTTAGCTCATAAAACCTGGGGTTACACAACACCTGTAAAGACAGCATATTTGTATGCCTCAACGATTGCTTTTCTCAATAGCTCGTTTAACCCTGTTATTTACTGTTGGAGGATAAACAGTTTGCGACATGCGGTGAAGACAGTTTTGAAGGAAAGACTTTGGAAAAGACCACATAGCTTTTGAGACGTTGTTACAAGTTAGTTAAATTATTGCATTGTTGCAGCTTATTGCCGGCTTGTGGGTCGAAAGTTCTATTCACGAATATATTTGATTAAGTTGACAATTTTGGTTCGAAACTAATGTGCATATAGTGTGTTTCGATCGTATATCGGAGAATGTTTCGAAAACAAAATTAGTTTTGCTATTTAAAAAAAAAAAACCTCCTGATCATTCTGCTCACACTTTAAAGGCTTTAAAAAAATTAAATGAATAAGATGTTTTATTTATTTTATTTTACTTTTTATTAATTTTTTTCCATTAATTGAGTCATTTTAAAACATCGTTAACTAGCTATTCTTGTCAGGCGCCATACAACTTTCAATATAATTTTTAGTCTTAGTTTCTTAGTATTAATTTAAAATGGTAATTATAAACACTTGTAACATGCAATTGTCATAACTTTACCTTTTTTAATATATACGTTATTACTACAGCATCGACTCTTACTTACAACAGTCCCCCCCCCCCCCCCCCCCCCAACCACTTAAGAACAAAACTGGGAAAGCCTATGCCTTACTTTTCTTGAGTTTTGCCACTTACATTTTGTGACGCTTAATGGTTACTTATTTACATATTTTTATCACTTTTAGCATTCTTGCGAGTTAGTTTTTCCCATATTTGTAAATTTCAGTCGCTTTAGCTTTAATTTAACCTTGAAAATGACCTCAGGGAGGTCGAAACGTCGTTTGTTAGCGCGAAATTACTGATTAAAAAAAGGTTCCTCTCTCTGCTATTGCCTCTATCAAAAGAGATACATCTGTAGGGGCCGGCGCGGGGACACGTTGTAAGCGCCCTTACGAAGGAAGTATCGAATCATGTTGTTAGGCGCCTCCGGTACGTGAACCTCAAACAGAAGTGGAGAGACGTTTTTCTACTCTAATAAAAAACGAACAGGGTAGCTTTCAAATATTTAGCTTTTATTCTTAAAGAACGATAACTGGAGTGCGATATGAGCGCATCGTGTCATAAAATACAAGACATTCATGTTTTTCTTAGTCATCAAAATGATGGCATGTTCTTGTCAGGGAACTGATTTCAGTTAATCAGTATCCAATAGAGTGATGTTCACTTGAGTGTAGAAATGTAAAAAATGTAAATGTTGTTTATAGTGGTCATGCACTTAGCTTCGAGATAGCTAGTTTGCAGGCATGCCACTGAAACATAGGAAACAAATAACTTTAAATGAACATAACATGGTTAAAAATCCCAACTGGCTGGAGGCAGACCAGGTGGCTATATACAGAGCGTGACGAGGATTTGAACTCGGGACGACCGTGAAACAAATCCAGCTAGTGGCAGGGTGGAGGGCTTGAACCCGGGACCTCCGGATTACAAGTCCAGCGCCCTAAACCACTCGGCCACGCCGCCTCCTCGACTGTCAAAAGTAATTCGTGTTTGCTTTAGTTTTGCTATTGATTTCCCTAAAACAAAACTGGTGCCACTTTCTCGACCAATCAGAAATAAAACCACAACACGTCGTGACTCACTAACGCACGTTTTCCCGCGCTTTGCACCAGCTACATGTATTTACTTCGAGATTTGATTGGTTCACTAAACTGTTTGCGTCATTACTTTTTTGTTTTGGCTTTTCGACACTCAATTGACAACTTCTCTATCAACTTCCACTAAAAATGCAACATAAACTGGAATTTAATTCTACTAAACTGGTCATGGATTGCTTTCAATTTTTTCTTGAAGTCGTGGTATCAAGACGTCGTATGTGTCGCCTGGTCATCTAATTGTATGTACGGTAATATATATCTCATAAACAGTTGTCGTTCAGGTTTCTGCCAGCGTTTCAAAATAAAAAGAAATGCACATTGTATTTTGTAATTTTCTTATGATGAGTGATTACACTCGTATCTTCAAGTGACGTTATATTATAACAGGTAATAATTATTTCGACAGTGCAAGATTACTGTTTCAATTTAAATTATGTTTTATGGTTGCTTAACCTTAATGGTTAATGGCATTCCAAGTCAAGACGACAGACATTTTTTTCTCGAGGACCTAGTAGTTTGCTCTAGTACCTTCTCTAGTACTACTAGTAACAAGATCGACCAGCTATAGTAAAGTGTAGATTTCGATTGCTTTTTATGTAACGCTATAACAATTAAGGACAAAACGTATATCTCCAGAGAAATAGAAAGAAATTATTGATGGTACAGGAAAGGATGGATTGTCGCAAACTTTACAAGAAGATAGCTTGTGAACAGGTTCCCTAGTGGGACATAAAATCTGCCATCGAGCCTTGTGGCCCATCAGGCTGAAGCTTATCCTGGTTTCATTTACATGAAACGACTAGGAGTATTTCTACTTCCCACTGGATGGGATGCTAGTCCATCTCAGGGTTACCCTCCAGCAGTAAATTCCCCGGTACCCATTTATACACCTGGGTGGAGAGGGCACTATGAGGGTTTAGTGTCTTGCCCAAGAACACAACGCAATGACCCAAGCCAGGGCTTGAACCCGGACCACTCGATTTCGAGTCAAGTGCACTAACCATTAGGCCACCGCGCATCCCCTCGGGTATAGGGCAAGTGGAGCAGGCCAAGCGCGGCCTGGGTAGATGATCTCGCAGGGGAGAATGTGATTATGCACTTGTTCGAAGCTTTACAAGGAGGTGAACACAATAGCACAAGAGAAGTAATTTCAAGGCCCGGACAATGCTGCAACATTTAAAGGAAAATGTAATTGTTCACGCCACATGCTGGAACATTTCGCACAACGTTAATTAAAACTGAGACATTTCGCTCAATTGTTGAAATTGTTGTGCAAGTGTTGTAAAAACTAAGTAGGAAATGTTCGCAATATATTGTGCACGTCGACTTTAGGGGTGGACACACGATGCAATTTAGTCATTGTCTCGCCGTGTTGCATCAACTGTCCGGGCCTTTTCTCGTTACTTGATGTCAGTAGAAGTTAAAATGGTTCCTAACATTATCTATGTTTGCATACTGCAACGATGGCACACCTTCATTTTCGTGTTGCGACCTAACAGCCATCATGGGAGGAGTGGCGAGAAAATTGTGATTGGCGACCGGATGACAAAAGCAATAACATATGGCGGAAGTCTTGCATCTATCATTGCCAGTCCCCTCAATTGTGTTAGGAGATGGTGCTTCTTGATATCCGTACTGTCTCTCAAGCTCCCGGATGTTGAACTTATACGTGTGTCGCCGTCCACAAATTTTACTCAAAACATTCTTGTGGTAGTAGTAACGCAATGCTCGGGTGAATTTCTGGTAAGTCATGGTTCTTCGGCCATTCCTCTCACCCCAGAGGCACGCGACCTGGTCTGGGTTAATGATCTTGAACTGACCACTAGTTCCCTCCCATGAAATGATCGAAGAATACCGTGGCTCTGACAGTAGGTCGAGAATGAACTCGAAAAGGTGAGGCCGTCTGTTTGACTTTTTGGGCAGAAAATCTGGAAAACAAGATAAATAATGATCAATCATAAAATAGATTATAAATTATAAACACGAAAGATAAAATATTCAGGATGTCGCGAGCTTTCTTTGTCCCAAGCTCGCGACATGCTTCATATTTCATCTTTCATATTTCCTTTACCGAGCTTAAAATTTACCATCTTCCTTTATTTATCAAATTATAAATAGCTCAAAAATAACTTAAAAATCGCGGCTGTTTTTAGCATTATTTTTATTTTGCCATAGTGACTATTAATGACTTTTTAGATTTATTTCACCGATGTTTTTAAAATATATTGTTAATATTTTAATGCTATTAGATCTACACTGAACTTTTACAAAAAAATTATATTCAGTTCAGTAATTGTAAGTTAATATATGAGGGCAATAACTGTTTTTTGCTAAGTCTTCAAAGAAAGACTTCACTTAGCAATGACATATGGAAATGAATAGATTTTGATTGTGGTCACCCTATATAAGATTCAACGTACGGTTGTACAAAACAAATCCCGATTTTTCTGAGAAAGCACCATTTTAATCAACACCATTTAGCGAACGAACAGAGATAATTAATTCTAACTGCCAGTGAAATGTAACATGCACGCTAAATCACAATGAACCAACCACTTGGAAAGTATTGTCCTTGGACTATAAGGTCGTGTCTCACAAGGAATGGGAATTACCAAATTCGCGAATTTCATTGGCTAAAAGCGATATTGACCGCCGTCAATCTAGATATTTCCGTTTAGACCAGTTACATTTGTGCTGGGAAATTTGCAAACAGTAATGCAAAAACATTGTCTTGATTCTACTAAAAAATAATAAATGGAAGAACCAAAAAGCTTGACGAGAAAAAAAGGGGAAAAAGGCGGAGCAAACTCTGGCAAATTTAAGTTGAAATAAGGTACGAAGTCAAAACACCAGCTGGAGACGAAATTGCGAAATAATTGCAAGGCCAGAAGTTAAAAGCACTCAACACGATTACAAGCGACTAAAATGCCTGTAAGAGTATTCTGTCAGATAACGCATTTTTCGTTCTACGTTTTGTCGTGATCAGTTTCGTCGCGTTGTTGATACACTCCGGTATGAAATCACGAAATATAACTTACCCTCGCTCTTGGAAAGATACATTTGATTGCCTTCTGATTTTACAACAAGGGACATTTCGGCCATCTGGGAGTCTGTACTGCAGCTTTGCTGGAAAAGACAGTTTATTTTCCATCCAGCGAGCTTATTTAAAAGAAGTTCCTCCATAGCAACTTGAACAATCACCCAAATAAACATTAAATATTTTGCCATCCATGTACCTATAGAAACAAGATCCTCAATTGTAAT
Source organism: Meandrina meandrites (assembly GCA_963693305.1). Classification (NCBI taxonomy): domain Eukaryota; kingdom Metazoa; phylum Cnidaria; class Anthozoa; order Scleractinia; family Meandrinidae; genus Meandrina; species Meandrina meandrites. The sequence goes on along the minus strand of OY855911.1, from coordinate 27,508,144 downwards.
CTGCAGCAATTTGACCAATCATTGTCACGGTGTCGCCATGTTTTGGAAACGTTGTTTGTTGCTATCGCGAATGCTTCCATGGGAACCTTTGCTGACCGTGAGTAACAATACTTTGCCGAAAGTACAAAACAAATAAACTTTGATGTGAGGGTATTACCGCTAATTTCTCTAATTTACTTAAAGCGTGTTTTGAAAACATCGCTTGTTGCTAAGATGATTGTTCCCATGGAAACCCTTGTTGGCCGGTAACATCAACGTTTCGCCCAATCAAAAAAAAATATTCTTTGAAAAAATAAACTTAAATATTAACGGTGACGAGTTATCCCCACTATTTCTCTAAATTTATTTAATTGACTGTAGATACCTGCTTCGTTAACAATTCATATTACAGTAAATGTAGTCAAGACTACCAATAAATTAATTTGAAGTTTTGCTTATCGGAAGTAGACAAAGAGCATACTGACAAACGATATCAATTATCCCGTTACTTTTCATTAGATTTAACTTTGTAATTACTCACTATTATCGGTTTCTATGGCAACCTTAATTACCTCTGATTGATTTCTGGAGCAGGTGTCATAATGTTGTTGTAATTAGATAATCAATTGCGATGATGCCTGTTTCTTTGGCAAAAAGAAAATGCAATCTCGGTTTCCAGTAAATAATTGTTTTGTTCATAGCAACGTAAACTTAAGTCCAGGTGGCTCTAGATCACTGCACTAGGATAGGAGGATTACTACCCACCATGGGTGCGACGCCAGTCGATCGCAGGATACTCCACTCCACAGCATTCTGTCGGGTTGTCCCAAACAATTCGCCGATGCACGTTTCCCTTTCGCAAAACGGTTGATGCCATTTTAGCGATACTTAGAAATTTGTTCACTGCCATCGATTTTTTTTTTGTTATAAAAAGAAAAGAGGGAAAATTGCCCGTCAACCACCACCAGCGAATCTAGCCTTGGCCGCACGATCCAGAGCCCATTACCATAATCATTAGGCCGAGGCGCTTCCAATGATCGACAATCACGTTACACGTTACTCGTAGCTAAAAAGAAGTATCATATCGAAAGGTCGTTGACCGGTTGATACCGTAAAAACACCTCTTTCGGGGGTCGAACCTCCGCCATAGAAGTTCCCTTTCCAAGGGAAATGGATTTTTGTTTGAGCTAGATGCGAGAAAGCGAAGTGTTGATCAAGTTGGCCCTTTTCGTACTAAATCTAAATACAAACCCGTTTCAACGCTTTTCCTATTCCACCAGAAATGCCATTGGCATCAAGCGGGGGTCATCTGCGAGAATGGCTCTCGTAGGAGACCACGAGCTGAAACAGTAGCGGCTGCCCAATTACCAGAGTTTTAGCATAAAGCTTTCCAACTCAATCTCGGGGGAAAGCTCTTTCTCCATCCGCAAATCATCTCGCGACTTTTGCCAAGGGAAATTTTTAGTACAATGTTATATAACCGGTAAATATTATCAAGCACTGAATTCTTTTTAAAAAGTACTTACTAAATACAAAATAGTGTTTGTGTGTTACACAATGCCCACCATGTGACTGACATGTAGTTACAGGTCACGTGATCAACATGACCTCACGCGCACGGCCACTCGCAGGACAGCAGGCATTGATCGAGGATCGATCGAGGACATAGCATAGCATCTGCCCTGGAAGCAATAACGATCGCTATGCTGCTTAACAGCACCATGTAATTGTTGAAATAGTATTGTCGTAACTGTGTCACGGATTTTAGCCAAGTTTTGACATAAGAAAATGGCCATTAAATTGAGTAAAGTATATTAACAATAGACGACTTAATTAAAACAGCGAAAGAACATTTAGATAGCAAAGCAAAATAACACAAAAGAAGAAATGGATGTACAGAAATTAAGGAATGTTTAACCGGATTGCGATATGGGGTTTTGAAAAACTGTTAGCCTGAACCTGAATAGTGTTCACATTTAATCTCGTTTGTGGGTAACTTTTAATTATAACGCCATGGAGACATAGAATTTTCTTTGTTTACATCATGCTTCATAGTGAGTATTTGGCAGAACTTAATAAAAAAGATTTAACTCAGCCGCTACGAGCGTGTTCCATTGAAACGAAACTCAACTCTTTTTAACATTTAATCATATTTATTCATATGTTTATTCATATTTATTTTTTTATTCATTATTTAGTTATCACTGTAATCATTTTAAAACTGCATCCGGAATTGAAATAGTATTTCAAATTTTTTATTGTAACTGTAGTGTACTCGTATCTGAGTTTTTAAAGTGTAATTGTACCTCAAAATCCGTGTAACTGTAACTGTATATCCTTGTTAATAAAGTATTAAAATCAGTAGTCAGAAAAACATACTTCAAATGTCATTTTCGTGAGGACAATATTTGTATCCATATCGGGTTTCCATGGCAGCGATCACCTTAACTGCTAGCAATGTTTCCAAACTGTGGCGGCATCATTTTACACCTTTAGAAAATATTTATTGAGTGACGAATAGGTTGCTATGGGGGTATCATCTTTGAACGGTGAATTTTCCTTTCTTAAACACATCCAGCAACAATTTGGAATTGCATGTTTCTTTGGCAACCGGTGACGTAAAATGTTTTGGTACCAGTCAGTTTCCTTGACAACCATTACGTAAAGAATTATGCTATTTTGTTTGTTCACGCGAGAAAACCAAGCCCAGTTACCCAAACAAATTATATCTATTTATTCGATGGCAATGCGACTTGAACGGCCATCACATAGTGCTACCACAATATGAAAATTTTACAATTTAATTGTTTGGCATTAAACAGTTTTGCCATAACGATGCAAGACACACAAGGCTTACTGTTTTCGTTGCCAAGGCGAAGGTTTACGTAAAAGAAGAAACGAACGTCACCGAAACGTAAACCCCAAAACGTTTCCATAGCAGCCAGTATGACTACGAATTTTAGTTTCAAAACACGGCGGACATTTGTAGAGATTTTGTGATGACGTTTATCTCAAAGCATGAAAATATTTTTGTACGTAGGCATATTAGTTGCTATGACAACAACATCAGACGAAATTCCTTAAGTGCGGGGAACAGCCAATAAATAGTCAATCAGCTCAACAGATTTTGCACTTTCGCCAGCAAAGGGGAAGGTCGAGCGAACAGTGACAAAAAAATGGCTGTTGTGGAAACAGAAAACAATTTTTATGGCTCTTTCCTTGGAAATGAGGATGGTTATTTCGACAATAATGGTATGTATCTTTTTCACATTTTTTAACCTAAGCTCGCTCAAGGGCCATTGTTAAGTCAGGTGATTTGATAAGCATGAAATGTTTGCAGTTAGAGGTGTGACGAGAAATCATACTTCGGTTGAATGTGTTAGAATATGAAATCAGTGTAAAGGTTAATGTAACTAATCAAATGTTTATCGCTTGTGATAAATTCATGACAACGGGTTTCAAATTGTTCGATTATAGTGGGAGTTGACTGTATCGATGAAATGTAACTGCTCGAATCCGTTTGTAACCAAGCCGACTTGTTATGATGTAGCATGGGTTTGGCCTTTCATTGCATGCATCATTTTCTTCACATTTTGACTTATCTCAGCAGGTTTGCCCAGGAACCTCATTAAAGGACCAAAGCTACTGGAGTTTATTCTTGATATGCTGTCACAGCCCAAGTACTCTGCGATAATTTCATGGGAAGGGATCAGCGGACAGTTTAGGATCATAAAGCCAAACCAGGTCGTAAGTCTGTGGGGTGAAAGGAATGGCCGAAGAAACATGAGTTACCAGAAATTCAGCCGAGCATTGCGTTATTACTACCAGAAGAAGATCTTGGCCAAAATTCGTGGGCAGAGATACGTATACAAGTTCAATCTCCAGGAGCTTAAACTGCAGTATGGCCAACAGAGAATATCATTTCCCGCCACAAGCGAGTCGACTTCAAATGGCCGCCAAGAGATTCCTGCCACTGGTGATTGTATGCATCATCCAATCGCTGAGCAGAATTTCTTCACCATGGGCGTTTTTGGAGAAAGTTTTTCCATGCCGATCAAGGGGCCGTATGAAAACTAAGGAATGCTTTCCCTGCCTTATCCAAATTCACAATGTTTATCTCATTATCACGGTTTTTTTTTTGGTTTTTTTTGGTTTTTTTAATTGACCGTTACACGTTACAACACACGACATACATTAATTTACAATAAAGTACTAACACTATTTTCAATTCTTGCTTACAACTTATCTATACTTTTTACAGCCAAGTATATACAGTATACAGAAACGCATGAACAGTGTTGTTACATTAACAAAAGGAAAGAAACAGTACAACAAAATACTTATACCAGAGCGGACCACGTTTCCTTGAATTTATCTAACTTATTATTTTTAGTTGCAATAGCTTGAAGGGTAGAAAGTTTGTCTTTTAGGCGAAAGAGAAAGTTTTCGAAGTCAAGAATGCCGCCGCGTACACTTGTAGCGAATACATGGTATTTAGCAATTATTAAGGAGTAGTTGAGGGCTATCCAGGTGTTAGAGCCAGGTTCTTGGTGCCAGCCGTAAAGAATAATAGTTTCTGTTAAAGATATGTGATTGCCAAAGGTTTTTTGCCACCAGCGTGTGAAGAGATTCCACAAAGACGAGGACACAGTGCAAGAAAACAGCATGTGAGACAGCGACTGACTTTCAAGGTTGCATAAAGTACATACATCGTTTTCTGCTAAATTGGACCGAAATAAACTAGCTTGCGTAGGTAAAATGTTATGGATAATTTTGTATTGAAACATGATGAGCTTTGCTTCTTTGAAAATTTGGAAAGGCAGCAAATAGACATTGCAAACGTTTTCCTTAGTGAAGCCGTGGTTTTTAACTTTTTGTTCAGCTGTAGGAGCCTAGGTATCTTTTGCTAAGTAATTTTAAATACGACGATTTTGTTGAGAGGGTTATTTGTGTTGAATTACCAGTATGGGGTGTGTTGTGCAAGGCCGTTTTCCATTCTTTTGGAATGGCTTTTAAGAGGCCGTAATACACGGTAAACGGCGGATTAATTTGAAATTTGTCTTTTAAACCTGCTAGGGATAGAAAGTTTGAGTCCTCATCAAGCAGTTTCTAAAGAAGATTGGCTTTCCATCGACAACGATGTTTTGATTATTCCAGATTATTTGATTTTTAACAGACTTCTCTTTATTAGCAGTTAGTAATTTAGATTCATGCCAGTAGTTAATCTAGATTGAGTGACTTTATATTATAATCGCATTTAACAAGAAATTGGAGACCGCCATATTGGCACGTAGCGTAATTTGGGATAACCTTCCACGCGGCGTCTTCGCTGTCTATAATGCGTTTAATCCAAGCTATTTTTAGAGAGCGCTCCATGATTTCAAAGTCGATCATTTTTAAACCGCCGTGCCTCTTTTCGGCGATGATAGTCTTTCTTTTGATTTTAGCCGTCTTGCCATCCCAACTATAAAGTCAAAGATTATTTTGTTAATACTGTCTATTAGATGCTTCGGTCTTTAAGAAAAGGCATGTGGTTTTTTTGTCTTTTGGTTTTTATTGCGCCATTAAATCCCTTTTTGACGACATTAGGGACGGGCCTTTATTTTTTTGGAGGGGTGGGCGGATGAAAATGTTTCCAAGACAAACATTTTTTCCTGCGTCGTTGTCTGTGCAAAATGTTTTTTTCCGTTACATCTTCCTGCAAGCAATTTATTTGGACATTTTTGCCTTTGTAATATTTTTTGTTAGGATTTTCCAACCCCCCCCCCCCCCCCCCCTCCAAAAAATAATGGTCCGTTCCTAAGCTTTGCTTTCGCGACAGCCTCTAAAAACCGCTTTAAGCTTTAACCCTGTTAAGGAAACGTGGGACTACACGAGGCGTACTTAATCTTTTTTACTTCCGTGGGAAAATTCCTCACGACTTACCAATTCTAACACTGGAATTAGTTCCTGCGAAACCCCTGAGTACCCACCAGGCCTATTTAAACCATTCCGCACAGAATACGATCTTAGAGACGAGGCAAACTGATAGGCTTTAAAACGAAATTTTTGTGAGGTACAGTTGTTGAATAACCTTCCACATAACACCAGAGCGACTAGATCTTTTACTCAGTTTGAAAATGGAATTAAAACGGTTTCCGCTGAAAGTTCGAGCAATATAAGTGCAAAAATTATCACCCAAAAACCTACTCAAGGAACCGTAACGTTTTCGTTTTTTGTAACATCTCACTTTAATTTATTATTATAAGTTACCCCGCGGTTAAATTGCGAAGCATTCTGGAGAAACTTAATTTCAAACCTCGTAAAAGTGATTAAAATGCATGTTTTTTGTTCTGAACTGGTGCAAAACATTCGTTTTAACCAAAATATAGATGGCTTTAATTAGTTTCCCTCGCGGGGTCAGCTTGAGGGCTAACGTTTCCATAAGCTCTTCTTAACTGCATTCCAACTGTTAACACGTTAGGAATTTTTTTTTCGTATCTCTTTTTTTGCCTTTATTGCTCGATTATTCACCGGAAACCGTATAAATAGCCTAATGTTCTCCTCTTACTTCCACACGGCAAACATGTAAATCAGTTTTTTATGTCCTATTGTAACTGACGTTTTTACATTGTATAAATTAAGTGTATGTGTGTATGTAGTTGTTTCGGTGATGATACCCACAAATGTCCCAGGATAACTGTACGTTACATTTAATTACACAAACGGTACCAAGCCAGAAATGTAAATTCCTTAAAGGTAAGACGATTCTTTCCCGATTTGCCAACTCCGATCACAGCTTGTTTAATGTTCACGTATAATTCCAGGAACAACTTAAGAACCACTCAAGGAAAACAATATTGAACTACCGTTGTGAACTAAAAAATACACATTTAGAACGCTTTTGTTTAGAATTAGCCTGCGTATAGCTAGTGGTGTCATTCACGGGGAAGTCAAAACGAACGGCAAGATCTCAAGAGGAATAGGGAGGAGGCAATCTCGTGTTTCCATGTCAACGATCACCTTAACTACTGGCAATGGTTTCCAAACTATGGCGGTACAACTTGGCATACCATTGAAATATTTATTGGGTGACGAATAGGTTGCTATGGATGAACTACGTTTGAACGGTAAGTCATCCCTTCTGTAAGACACCTAGTAACAGTTTTGAGTTACCGGTTTCTTTGGCAACCTGTGACCTTAAATGTTCTGCTCCAAGTCAGTTTCCCTAACAACCGTACGAGATTATGAAGGATTATGCAGCCCACGCCTAGTTACTCAATTTATCAAAAACAAAACTGGAATTATATAAAATGAAAATGCGCTATTTCCGAAAAAATGAGGTGGGGGGGGGGGGGGGGGGGGGCGGGCCCCTCCCCTGGATCCGCCACTGCACGGTGAAAACATCAGTTACAATAGGATATAAAAAAAACTGATATACATGTTTGCCGTATGGAAGTAAGAGGAGGACATTAGGAGATTAATAACACTTTTAAACTGAGTTGTAAAATTCATTTACTATTCAGAGGGTGCATACCAATCCCAGCACAGTATTCAGATCACATGTACACAACTGTAAACCCCAATACAAATCAAACAGTAGAATTAACTTTTAATACAAACTTCTGCTCAGCTAATTAGCATTCAATAACTTTTGATGCAGATCTCTACCGAATCGCATAACAATACTTTGCATTCAATTTATTGTTTTCTGTACACAAGTATCTTTTAGTAGTAGATAAAATATTCTCGTCCGATCTGATGTATGGCCGTTTACAATGACTCCCCTATCGGCTCGCCATTGTAAATGCCCACACAAATCTCCCGCTCACATTTTGTCTACTATTAATGTTATGTGGAATGATATTCCACAACTGTGCTGCACTCTAGCAAAAACTTCGTTTTAAAACCTATTTGACCTATTTGTCTCTAAGGTCGTATTCTGTGCTGAATGGTTTGAACAGGCCTAGTGGGTACTCCAAGGCTTCCTTAATATTTTAATGTAGTTTAGGATACACAATTTTAATATATTTGTAGCTTTTAGTTACGTTAATATATGTGCCAGTTTTTGTAGTATTCATAATAAGTGAATGGTTTTAATAAGTTAGTTAGGTGTCCACAATTAGTAGAAGGGACTTTTCCCCTCAGCTACTCCTTTTGACACATTAATAAAGTTATTATTATTATTATCTGAGGGAAGTCTTGGGAAGTCGTGGAGAATATTCCCATGGAGGTAGACAATATTAAGTACGCCTCGTGTAGTCCCACAGTCCCTTAACAGGGCTAAAGATCAGGATCGGAACAATATTTTTGGAGGGGGGAGGGATGGAACTGAAATCCTGGAAAAGAAATGTTTGCAAAGGAACAAATAAACTGTTTGTAGACATGAAAAGAATTCTCTGCAGAAAGATTCTGCGGGACCTCCCTCCAAATAAATAACAGCCCGTCCCTAATGTTATAAAAAAAGGATTTAATGGCGCAATTAAAAAACAAAAAACAAAACAAAACAAAACAACAAGCAAAAGATAAAAACCACATGCCTTTTCCTAAAGAAAATGATAGTGAGATAAACATTGTGAATTTGGATAAGGCAGGGAATTAAAGCATTCCTTGGTTTACATACGGCCCGTTGATCGGCATGAAAGAACTTACTCCAGATACGCCCATGGTGGAGAAATTCTGCTCAGCGATTGGATGATGCATACAAACACCAGTGGCAGGAATCTCTTGGCTGCCAATTGCAGTCGACTCGCTTGTGGCGGGAAGTGATATTCTCTGTTGGCCATACTGCAATTTAAGCTCCTGGAGATTGAACTTGTATACGTATCTCTGCCCACGAATTTTGGCCAAGACCTTCTTCTGGTAGTAATAACGCAATGCTCGGCTGAATTTCTGGTAATTCATGTTTCGTCGGCCATTCCTTTCACCCCAAAGACTTACGGCCAGGTTTGGGTTTATGATCTTGAACTGTCCGCTGATCCCTTCCCATGAAATAATCACAGAGTACTTGGGCTGTGACAGCATATCAAGAATGAACTCCAGTAGCTTTGGTCCTTTAATGAGGTTCCTGGGCAAACCTGCTAAGATAAGTCAGAATGGGAAGAAAATGATGCATGCAATGAAAGGCCAAACCCATGCTACATCATAACTTGTCGGCTTGGTTACAAACGGATTCGAGCAGTTACATTTCATCGATACAGTCAATTCCCACTATAATCGGACAATTTGAAACCCGTTGTCTTGAAGTTATCACAAGCGATAAACATTTGATCAACGCCCAGGATGTCAACCTTTACACTGATTTCATATTCTAACACATTCAACAGAAGAAAGATTTCTCGTCACACCTCTAAGTGCCACCTTTTCATGCTTATCAAAATCAACTGACTTCAAATAAAATAAAAATAATAATAATAATAATAATAATAATAATAATAATAATAATAATAATAATAATAATAATAATAAAAACTGACTTCACAGTGGCCCTTGAGTGAGCTTAGGTCAAAGAATGTGAAAAAGATACATACCATTTTTGACGAAATAACTGTCCTCATTTCCAAGGAAAGAGCCATGAAAATTGATTTCTGTTTCCACAACAGCCATTTTCTTCTCACTGTTCGCTGGATCTTCCCCTTTGCTGGCGAAAAGTGCAAAATCTGTTGAGCTGATCGACTATTTATTGGGCTGTTCCCCGCACTTAAAGGGGCACTATCACGGCTGATCATAGAAATTTCTCTGTTCTGATTTCCTCAATATATTGCCAAATACCACCAAATACACGAACAAATTTGATAAAGAGATCCCACAAAACAAGATAGAACAGTCATTGTGAGGAAGAAGTACAGGATTGCAAGGATGGAAGTGGATTCTGTTTGATTTTTGGACAGGATGTCCAGAAATCAAAGCTGCCATTCTGGTGAAATTTTGAACCGTTCATTAGTCACTTTTTCCACTTAATTGATATTTCTTTGCTTTTACCACTTTTAGCATTTTTCTCTTCCTATTGCAACACAATAAAGCGCAATTATAGCAAGCTACAGGCCATTTTTATATAAAATATGATATTCCAGGCATGACAGTGTCCCTTTAAGGAATTCCGTCTGACGTTGTTGTCATAGCAACTAATACAAAATATTTTCATGCTTTAAGGCAAACGTCATCACAAAATCTCTTCAAATGTCCGCCGTGTTTTGAAAATAGAATTGGTAGTGATGTAATGTATATGAAATGATTCATGTGAGAACTGCGGATATATATGAAGGTGATATGTGATCTTCGCAGTGAATTTCCAATTTAAGCAATTGGAATAAAGAAGCCTGAAAAAAATCAGGGCTTCAACGGGATTCGAGCCCGTGACCTCCGCGATACCGGTGCGATGCTCTACCAACTGAGCTATGAAGCCACACATTAGGAGCGAGGTCAATTGTGAGTTTTGGTACCAGTCAGTTTCCTTGACAACCAGGTTTATACACGTAATTTGTTTGGGTAGCTGGGCTTGGCTTTCTCGCTTGAACAAGCAAAATACGAGATGTCTGCGCCTAGACTAGGCTTCGCTGTATATAGAGGATATTACACGGTGGCGAGAAGATATGAATTTGCCGCCACAGTTTGGAAACATTGCTAGTAGTTAAGGTGATCGCTGCCATGGAAACCCGATATGGATACGAATATTACCTTCACGAACTGAGTAAAATACCTTTACTGAGTAAAATAAAAGGTAAAGCAACTTTATTTATAAGCTAGACCAGGTATATGAAACAAATACTAAACAAACATAACATATTAAATAAACATAACATGGTTAAAAATCCCAACTGGCAGAAGGATATATAATTCATGTTAAGACACCATATAGTCGCCCTGCAGCTTTGCTTGCAGTTAACATTTATTTACTGCTGTTTGCTTGCGGTTAGCATTTTACCCTGTAGTTTGCTTGCGGTTAGCATTTATTTTGTGGTTGGGCGACTATATGTTTTTCATTGTTGGCGGCCATATTGACTTACCATGAAGTATATGCCGACAGAAGGCAGACCAGTTGGCTATATATTTACAAGTACTGATAAAAACCTTTAGATTTTGATATTCTGTTTAAACTCATAAAAATAACCTTTTCCGGTTAACATTTTTGCGGTTTAGATCATTATATACTGAACCGTAAAAGTACTGTTACATTATCCTCGATATTCCAATCCGGCATTTTAATATGTAACAATGATCTGCAGACGATGAAGTTATTGAAGAGGCATCTTGTGGCACTTCTACGGTAAAAGGAACTGTCAACTAAGTATGGCCGTGGTAATTTCGACCTTGTTAGCTCTGCAGGAATCAGGAATAAGTTTTTATTTTGGTTTTTATTTATTTATTTATTTATTTGTTTACTTTTTTGGGGGGAGGGGGAGGGGGTGGGGGTGGGAAATGGAGGATTTGGGTCCACCGTGACACCACACCACACCACACCACACCACACCACACCATACCATACAACACCATGCCATACCATTCCATACCCTACTCTACCCCACCCTACTCTACCATACCATACCATACCATACCAACCATACCATACCATACCATACCATACCATACCATACCATACCATACCATACCATACCATACCATACCATACCATACCATACCATACCATACCAACCATACCATACCAACCATACCATACCATACCATACCATACCATACCATACCAACCATACCATACCATACCAACCATACCATACCATACCACACCACACCATACCATACCATACCATACCATACCATACCATACCATACCATACCATACCATACCATACCATACCATACCATAACTTGGTTTAGACACTATTTCCATCAGCCATTTCAAAATCATTATCAACCCACTAACTACAAGTATAACAGAATAAAATTCAAAACAATGGGCGTTGCCTTTCTTGGAGACGTGTTTAAAAGTTTTACTGACTGTGGCGACTCAATGTTGCCTTAAAATTGCTTAAAGAAGTCGCTTGCAGTAGTTCTAGGGTTAAGTTGTTCCACAACTGAACCCCACTGTATGAAAAACTTCTCTTTAGATAATCAGTTCGTGGTTGTGGAAGAGCTAGTTTGTTTTCAGTGTCCCTTCAACGATAAGCACTATTCTGGTATCATCCCATGTAAGGTCTTGTACATCGTGATAGATTTTCTTTTCTAATCTTTTGATGACAGAGTTTCCGCCACCCTAGTGTCCGGAACTAATCGTTCACGTCACTACCATTTTGAAGCTTTTCAGAAAGGCCTTTGTTACAGTTTCCCCACACAACATTACAATAATTGAAGTGAGGCTGAACGAGGCTAATATTAAAGAGTCTGATCCACCCACTTTGCATTGCGCGCCTGTTGTTGTTTACGAGCCCGGAGACCCACAAAAGCTATCGTAACACGATCGCGGTTCTTTCAAAAACAGCGATCGTTCGGATATAACAAACTGAAGGGAAGCGATAAGATGCTTTGACATCGCGATGCAAACAGATTTTATTTCTCAGTCGCTATCACTGGCCTTTTTGGGGTCCCAGTTTAGGCGGGAGTGGAACTCGTCTCTTTACGTCAATTTTATTGACTATGGGAAGGCCTTTGATAGTGTGGACAGAGAAACTCTGTGGAAGTTACTTAAACACTATGGCATACCAGAAAAGATCATTACACTCATTCAGCGAACTTATGAGGGAATGTCATGCAGAGTGGTGCACAGAGGCCAGCTCTCAGAGTGCTTCAATGTCACGACTGGTGTCCGTCAAGGATGCTTACTATCACCTTTCATGTTTCTTCTTGTTATTGACTGGATTATGAGAACCACCACAGAGGGAAAGAAGAATGGGATTCAGTGGACCCTTTGGACACAGTTGGAGGACTTAGACTTCGCCGATGATCTGGCTCTTCTCTCACATAACCATGACCAGATGCAGGGCAAGACCACCAGATTGGCAGCAACATCAGAAAGGACTGGTTTAAAGATCAACAGGGGTAAATCGAAGGTCATGAGGATCAACACTACCAATGAGAATCCAATCACAGTAGGAGGAGAGCAGCTAGAGGAGGTGGACTCGTTCACATACCTTGGCAGTGTTATTGACAAAGAAGGAGGTACAGATGTAGATGTAGGAGCAAGAATTGGCAAGGCAAGGGCAGCGTTTAACATGCTTGGAAACATCTGGAAGTCCAAGGAAATCAGGACTAACACCAAGCTTCGCATCTTCAATTCAAATGTTAAATCGGTTCTCCTTTATGGGTCAGAGACGTGGAGACGAACAAAAAAGGCACTACAGAAGATCCAAACATTCATAAACAGTTGCCTGAGACGTATTCTAAACATCTGGTGGCCTGTGAAAATTCGCAACGAGGAGCTGTGGCAGCGAGGTGATCAAGAGCCAGTAGGAAGACAGATGCTAAAGAGGAAATGGGGCTGGATTGGCCATACTCTGCGGAAAGAAGCAAGTAACATCACGCGCCAGTCCCTGACCTGGAACCCACAAGGGAAAAGAAGGAGAGGGCGACCCAAAAACAGCTGGAGACGCGACACGGATACAGAGCTTAGGATGATGGGCTACACCTGGAAAGAAGTTGTGCGAACAGCCCAAGTTAGAGTTCGCTAGAGAGCTGTTGTTAATGGCCTATGCTCCACCTGGAGCGACGGGCCTAAGTAAGTAAGTAAGTTTAGGCGGATTGACTAAGGTGAGAAATCTGTTTGCATCGCGATGTGAATGCTAGAAACAAGTCTTATCGCTTCTTATAGCTTCTCTTCAGTTTGATATCTTCGAACGGTCGCTGTTTTGAAAGAAGCGTTATCGTGTTACGATAGTTTTTATGGGCCTCCGCGCTCGTAAACAACAACAGGCGTGTAATGCAAAGTGGGTGTATGGGTCAGATTCTTTAACAATTAGTATAATTCTTCTAAGTATGCTAGGGAGGCGCGGTGGCTTATGGTTAGTGGGCAGGACTCCGGTCCGGGTTCGAGCCCTGTGTGGGGTCATTGTGTTGTGTTCTTAAGCAAGACACTTTACTCTCATAGTGCTTCTCTCCACCCAGGTGTATTAATGGGTACCAGCAAAATAATGCTGGGGTGTAACCCTGCGATGGACTAGCATCCCATCCAGGGGGGAGTAGAAATACTCCTAGTCGCTTAATGCTACACAAACCGGGATAAGCTCCCACGGTGTGGGTCACTTGGCTCGACGCAGACTTTACCTTTACTAGTATACTAATGCAAATGTTGCAATCTGATTGGCTGAGCTTTTGCAAACTGTCAGCCATTAGTGTGTCGTGGCTGAAGGTCGTCTACAGAATGGCGGCATTTTCTCGTGTCTCCGAAGTTTCGGAGGAAGTTAAAGGTGCAGTCTTTCCAAGATTTAGTGCTACTTGAAAATCTAATGAACGTGTTGTTATTAACTGGAAATCCACCAAAACTGGCCTAGCCTTCCTAAAACGCACTGTACTGGTCATGAAAGTTGTTTAAAACTGGTGTGGCAACGGACGGGTAGGAAATAAGTGGTCTAAAACTTGAAAACGTCTGCCCGACGTTTTCAAGTCTGTGACAGTGTTACTTAGAGAAAATAACTTATGAACATTCATTATGGTTTGTTCACATCTTAGAGATCGAATTTCTGCCTTTTTTGTTGTTCAAAGGTCATTCTGTCGACCGTTGGCTGCACCTAATAGAGGGGGACATTGGGGGTTGCTGAACACCGCATTACCGCAAAAAAATTTGACAAATACCGCAATACCGTAAAAAAAATCGGAAAATACCGCAATTTTATAGTAAGCCTGTATAACTGGTGGATTCGTTGGGATTCGTTGACGCGAGGGCAAAAATAGAGGCAAAAACGAGCGGTGGGACCGTGGAAACAATGGCACGGCTTTAAACTGGTTGTTAAAACAGTCAAATTGTAGATTAAAATGTGTGACAAAACAAGGCTGTTTCAGGTTGCTTCAGAAACGGCTAAAAATGCTCGTTAAAAAGTGAAGGATACGTTTTTGTACCGAAAATCGTCGACCAAAGCGTAAAGAAAACGCATCCCGCAGGTTTCGAGAATACCGCAATACCGCAATTCAAGATTAAAATTACCGAAATACCGCATGAAAAATTGGCCAATACCGCAATACCGCAAACCCCAATGTCCCCCTCCTAATAATTTCATCATATAGTTTACATAAAAACTTAGAAGACCTCTCGTGATACTGCATGCCCCTTTAAGAAATATTATTGGATAATTCGATTCCCAAGAAGACTAAAACAAGGAAATTCACTGTTACACGAGTTTAAAACGTCAAAATTACAGAATGAACTGTTGAGCGTGTGTAAACAACTGAAAGTTTCAAATGGCATTTCATTCCGCACGCGCGATTTCACTAAAGGTAGAGTCTGCATACGAGCCTAGTGGCCTATCTAATCAGGCCGGAGCTTATCCCGGTTTCCGTAGCATGAAGCGACTAGGAGTATTTCTACTCCCCCCCTAGTCCATCGCAGAGCTACCCCCAGCAGTAAATTCGCCGGTACCCATTTATACACCTGAGTGGAGAGAGTAAGGCCGTGTTCACACTTAGTGCCTGAGCACTGGTACTAGGGCACTGGCAAAAACATAGCGTCGTGTTCAGACACAGAAAATCAAAGTAGCCAAGTACCACGAAGTGCCCGAGTACAAGATCGAGACCTTGTACATGTACTGCCCGTGCCCGACTATGGCGCGGGTACTTGTGACAGAATCGAATGAATCGTACTCGAGCACCGTTCCCGGGCCCCAAGTGTGAACGCAGCGTTAAGTGTTTTGCCCAAGAACACAACACAATAACCCCGGCCATTGCTCGAACCCGGACCGCCCGATCCAGAATCCAGGTCCGGGTTCGAGCCCTGACCAGGGCGCTGCGTTGTGTTCTTGGGCAATATACTTTACCCTCATAGTGCCTCTCTCAACCCTGGAGTATAAATGGGTACCGGCGAATTTACTGCTGGGGGTAACCCTGCGATGGACTAGCATCCCATCCAGGGGGAGTAGAAACACTCCTAGTCGCTTCATGCTATGGAAACCGAGATAAGCTCCGGCCTGATGGGCCCCTTGGCTTGTAAGCTGACTTTACCTTATTGTGGGAAAATAATTAGAAACTGTTATTTGAAGGAAAATGACCCCGGCCAAAATGAGTTAGAGTTCCACTAAAGCAATTAGATTATTCCAGGGTTTATTGGCTCACGATTTCTATGAGGTGATAGTAGATTCGGCGTTCGGCCTCATCAAATATCACCTCATAGAAATCCCGGGAAGCGAATGGAACGGCAATTTCCCGGAATAAAATTCAGGAAAATCGGAACAAACGGAGAAACGATTCCATGCGACCATTCCTGCTCGGGCCCAGTTTCTCCTAGACGGAATCGAGCGTATCGGCACAGTCAAGATGGTTTCCAAATATCAGTTCTCGGCGTATTTGTTTCCCACCGAATTAAAGCTTACAGCTCTTACTCGAGCATGATTGCTCACGCAACATAGCTAGTACAACAGCGGAAATGATAAGTTTTAAAAACAGCTCGCGTGTTTCTCTCGTCATTCGAGAGTGACTCTTGAACTCGTCAGGAAAATACGCTGGTATTGTATACTTTTGGTTATCCTTAGCAGGCGCGGACTCGATGAACGTGCTTTTTTATAAGATGAACGTTGAGGCTGAGATTTACCAAACTTTTAAGAACGTGCCTAAGAACATAACCTAGGCTTAGAGTTGGAGATCATCTTTATTTTGCCCATTTTTGTTAATTTCTTGTTAAACGAGCAGTATAAATAAATGCAAAACTGTGGTCTAACAGTATACAATTAACTCAATGCTTAAAAGGAATGCCTTAACATAAACAATGTTGTTTTCTTATTGCATAATACACTATGTAGAACATCTCAGTTTGTAGCCCAACTTAGACTTTTAACATGTAACTTAAGAATGTCTTAAGAACGTTTTCAGCCTCGAATCGTGAAAAAAGAAAACACACAACGCTCAGCCTCAGCCCCAAAATCAGACGTTCCTATATAGAAAAGAGTGTGAATTCCTTCGCAATATGGAACAGCTTGCTGCACTGAAAAAAGTAAAATCATTGTCCTCACTAAAAATATAGTTTGATTAACTTCAGAAACAAATAAAAGAGGCAACGAGTTCGCCATTTGTTTTGGTTTGGAAACTTGGAAAGTGGCCGGTCAGTTGAACCAACGGGAAAAAACTGTTCCATTCGCCACGGGGACAATTATAATAACCCGGAATTTTTTGGCTCTCAATGATCAATCATGCCACGATAAATGGTATTCCTGACTTGAAAGTTATAATCGATGTTTGACCGATAAGGCTAAAACTAAAACACTCAAACGACCTCTCAAAAAGTCTATTTTAGGAAAGCTTGAATCCTACCAAGCATTTGATCGTTTGGACTGTTCAAACGACAAACGAGAGGTTTTAGTACCACGAGAGGTCTTCTTAGTTTTTGTGTAAACTATGCTAGAGTTATAAAGGAGCACTCACTGCTCAACAAAATATCCTTTAAACGACAGAAACGCATAAATTCATTCTCCAAGATGTGAACAAACCATAATCAATGCTTTTAGCGATTTTCCTCCAGTAACACTGGGAAACTTTTAAACCCGGCTTGGGCCGAGGTTCACAACAGTTTAGACCACTTGTTTCCTACCTGTCCGTAGCCAAACCAGTTTCAAACCAGTTTCGTGACCAGTACAGCGCGTTTAGGCTAGACCAGGCAACTATTATTGCAATTAATAGCAACATCTTTATTCGATTTTGAAGTTGCACTAAATCTTGGTGAGACTGCCCCTTTAAGGCATGTATTGGGTGTGGCCGTAATAAAAGTTAGTTTTACAAAACATATACTGAAACGTGCAATGGGTATTCTATACGTACAAAATAGGAGGCACACAACCACACTTGGTCGACTGATAAAGTATGTACGTTGTTTTACTACATTTCGATGTAAAATTAGTACTGCGAATGAAAATATTTCGGCATCCTCAAATTGCAACTGGCAGGTCAATATTATTAGGTCGATATTAATACCCGGTTTGTTTGTAAATTTAGCATCAATCACCATTAAAATCAAGTATTTGTATTGTAATTTTAAAAGTGCTTCAGTTCCCTTTGTTTCTTCCCGCGGAGGCAGAGATCCATTGTGCGGCGGTTTTGAGTTTAGCAAATCATACCACCAAGATACCAATCTTGGAATTTGACATTTGAAGTTGAATAATACAGCAATATTACAAACGATTGCACGGCCGACATTAATATCATCTTTCTAGATTACATTAGTTACTTCACCAATCAGTTTAAACCGCATGATTAATTTTATTGATTGTTGCGGGAGTCAACGAAATTAACAGCTTTATGCCGATGTCCAAAATGGCGGGAAAGTGCGAACATGGACGGCATGGTTTTTCTAGTTTCCCGCCAAAACGAGCTGGCACTACATGGTTTGTGTTATAACCTGTTATGTATGGATCTACATTGCATGAAAATTGCTTGAGGTATAACTACCTTACGCGAATTATCACCCTCTTTTCAACTGTGAAGCTCATTTCTGTTTACGTCCTGCTTCTCTGTCATTCACCTAAAGGTTTTCAAAGCTTATTTCTCGTATTGGGCTAATGGCCTTTTGATTTCCCCTCTCTTCATTTAGTAGTTTGCCAGTTTCTTTTTAAAAGCAACCAAGAAGTTGAAAAGATCTTACAAACTGGGCTAGTTACCGGAGGTTAAACATGTTTAGGAAGAACAAAATTCAAAACAAACGTTACATCTGCATACAGTTCTGCTCAAGGTTTGACTTTTTGTTACTATACTCCAAACTGCTGTAAACAGTTCCACTTCATCAGTTCGTTCGTTCTGCAATCATATTAACTTCAAAAGAGTTGACCGATAAAGCTAACATAAGAATTACTCAAAAACGTATTTACAGAAAATTCTTTCCTGTTCGATTCGTTATCAATTTTTAAGTAGTGAGGTTTGTTTGGGTGTGGCAGCACTGCAAAAGCGTTCTATAGGTACATAGCACTTTTAACCCTCTAGGTTCACAAACCGGCGTAGTTAACAATTAAAAGAGTCCAAAGTTTTACTTTGTATAATATTGACAACAAGTAATACCACATGGAGGTACTGCTGAATAGCTTTCATTTGCACGGTCACACACTAGGGTTTCATCCACAGACTGAAAAGTTAGAACCACGTTGTACAGCATAGTAAACAGTACCAGATGAAAGCTCAATAGCTTTAATTTGAATGGTAACACACTAGGGTTTCAACCACAGACGTAAATAAACAGTACCACATGAAAATACTGCTCTTGCTTTCATTTGAATGGTCTATTATGACTAGCGGTACCCACATAGAGCGCAATAAACAGTACCATGAGCATGCCAGCCGCTCAATAGCTTTACTTGTATGTGAATGTCACAAACTAGGGTTTTAACTACAGGCTTAAAACGTAAGGACGCCCTTTCACGGTTTCAAATTGACAAATCTGTATTGTTCTGACTGCATAGACAGATCGATAAATAGGTGGGTAGCTCAGTGGGATCCAACATAATCATTATGGTGCATGCTCATTTATGATGTTGGAAATTGGTCTTGAGAACAATGTAGTGTTAATATGAGTTATTTTCTGTGAAACGTAGCAGTACAGTGTCAACTTGTACCAAATGATGCATAGATTTAATGTAACAACCCGTTAGTCTTTTTTAACGATATCACACCGGAGGTCTGTGCAAAGATGAGATAATTAGACCGGCTATAATTGTATTCGTGGAATATGGAGGCTATAATTATTCTCATTGTGGTCAGTAAAACAACAAGTCAATATCCTACTAGCTGATGTTATCGATGATTTTCGTTATCTTTCTCTGTGATACTGTGTAATACTACAAAGATAAATTAAATTTCTGTCACTACTCGGATATTAATCGCTTATGGAAAGTGAGAGGTCAGAAAACGTAAGGTTCCTAACTAAAACGGTAACTGAAAACGCAAAGATATTTGAATTTCCATTGAATGTCTGATTTACAAATCCTTCTAGTCATACGGACTGTCGAGAAGAGTTCGTTTGGTTAAAATAATGCGGAAACATTTTTCCTTAACTCTGAAAAATCCTTCCTTTTTTACCAGCCCTGCACGAAAACTGCCCACAAGAGATCAGCACTCGCTTTCTTTTACATATAATCTCTTTCTTGTTTGAGTCTACGTGATAAATATTATTGTGCATTTAATACAGGAAACTGTTTTCCCCTTTACGGAATATTCTCGGTTGATATATTGGTTGGAGCATACAAAACAAACAAGCGCTTGCTTTGAATTTGTTTTTCACGACCTTTCAAAACAGTTACCGCGGTTCGCGAAAAATCAGCTTTAGCTGATATACGCCTGTGTAGAACTGATGTTTGGAGAAACAGTATTTTTAACCTTGTTTAATGTGGTGTGCGAGCGAAGTAAACCTTATATTCAGCATTGCGGCGCTTTCGCTCTGAACAGCTTTCTAGATTGCACAAACTACTAGGCTGAAATATCATTTTAAAGAAAGCCGCACTGATTGTCATCGGGCGCATATCAAATATAACATGGTAGCTTGCGCCTAGATAGATGCGACGAAGGAGGCACTGATTTGATAATTTTCCAGAGACTGTCAGCAGGAAACTGACTGGTATAAAACTGAAGAGGATCGCGACCTCGAAACCGAGAAGGCACGAGGATCGTGCTGTAAAATTCACGGCGATTCCCCGCCCGGCGAAGTGTGTGAGTAAATACCGCTCAATCCAATACATTCACTCATTATGCAACTTCATAGTTTACTTTCCGGTATATAATTTAAAAACACTTTTCCACTCAGTTGCTTATTTCCCCCCCCCCCCCCCCCCCCCACAAAAACTTAACAAACGCGATACTATCAGCGTATAACTCATCTGTCCATTCGCAATCCAACATATTACTACTTCTCCGGCTTGCTTCGAGACTAGTCTATCGCAAGTATCACCATTTCTTGTCAAGCCCGTTTCCCAACAAGCCGTAGGTACCAATTTATAAACCTGAATATAGACTCTGAGAAGGGCTGTGTAATTGTACCTTCATGCCTAACGACATAGCGAGAGGGGACTCCTATTATTCAAGCGACGGTATTGCACCTAATAGAAGTAAATTCATGGATGGTTCTTCTTAGTGTTTATTAAAATAAAATGGCCAGCATAGGCCAGGAACTAATCTTCGTTTAAAATTGTTGCCTCCTAATTAGGACCGAAATAAAAACAAATGCGCGCCACACATATATACGTAAGGAGATTCTGGGCACTTTACGGGGCTGTCCTTGCAACATTTTTGACGATCGCCCCTTTTACTTTAGCCAGCACAAAGGCAGAGACCGATTTAGCTTTTAATTTTACAACAATAATCTAAACATGAATAACCTGACTCGCGAATGTGTCCAGCTCCTTGTATTTGCATGTATGTCTCGCCTCCCGGGGCCGCTTGCCTTTGCAGTTCCGTCCTCGTGTTCTTCGAATCGGCGCCTCCCTCACCGGCCCCCATCCCCCACCTTTTTAAAAACAACATTTCTAATTTGTCCCAGCCACATTCAGACCCTTTCCATCAGTGGACACTTCAAGATAGGGTGTTTGCTAACGGATGACTCAACTGCAGCTGGAAATGGTTAAAAAGCACCACAATATAATCAACCCGTTGGAACTCTCTCATGAGCCGTTGTCAAAATGATTGTACTGGTGCAAAAATTATAACTTACGCCGGCAGAAAATAAGCTTTGGAGCATGATTAATTTTCTCATCAACTGTACTTTCTAGCTTACACTTCAGATGCAGCTTCCCACATCAAAACGACCATTAAAAAGGTCAGCTTATACATTCTCCTTTAAGTGTGCATGTATTTCCCATGGTACTTGTTAAGAGAATTTAATTATGCATCAAGACAGTTTTGGCGCTTAGTTCCGTTCTTCTCATTCCCTTCATACTTGACTTTGCACTGATATCTTACGGAGAAAACAAGTTATTCCCTTCCTTTCCTCCAGTGGCGAAAGGCGGTACTGTTCTCGGGTAGCAATCTTGCAGAGGGTTTGATCACATTGTTTAGGTTAGTCCGTGCATGCATCAGGACTCTTAAAATTACTGATAACATCTCAAGTATTCGAAGAACAACATCAAGTATAGCGCGCACAATTTTAATCGAAAGCATACTTGTCGCTATTTCAAAAACAGAACCAAAGAAGAGAAAAAAAAAAAGAAAGGTGAACAATTTATAACCATACGAGCTAATTTTAGGCTCTAAGTTTGAACCTGTATTTCGGGGTTTCTTTCAATAGTTTTGAATATAAAGACCACTCCAAATAGTTTGACCTAGCCGTGTCTTATTTCGGGATTTATTTCTATAGTTTTGCTTCAATTTTTTTTTTAGATTGCATGATATCAAGACCACTCCAAATTGTTTGACCTACAAGTAGCCCTACCCAAAAAGGTTTAGAAATGTGTCTATGGAAAGAAAAAAGTAACAAAGAAAAAACACAAGCATTAATGTTGAAACATATATTTCTTTTATTTACATCCAACGATGTGGGTTTTTTTCTCACCAAAATTATGCGACATTTAAAGTCGCGTACAAAATTGTAAAAAATATTATAAATTATCTATTTTGTTTTCTTTCACAATTGATAAAGATCTCCGCATAAGCAAATATACAATATTATTTATAAAACGTTTCTTGTGTCATAAATATTTTATGCAGTTTGCATTTTTTTAAAATATACAGTCGCCGCCTTGAACATCAACGAAAATGTCATGGACTAACTAGAACAGTACCTAAAAGACCTCTAATTCGTTATTTACAGTAACTGTACAAAGATACCGTTTGGTAACGTTTTCAAAAAGGTGTTTCTTAAAAAACAGTCTCTTAAAGATAACCGAGAAAACCCTAATATTGGGCAACAACAACAACAACGTCTGTCTAAAAAATTGTTTATAAAGGATTCTTCACGTTCGTGTTGAAAAAAGAGAGCGAATCCCTAAAGGTTGTTTAGAAAATATTCTTGTTCAGAAACGAATTACAGGCTTCTGTATTTTTTTCCTCTTTTATAAATAAATAGCACTTTGGTTAAAAATAATTCCTTTAAGGAACGCCTCATGTTTCTGCTATTTCGACAGCAGGGAAAGTCAATTCATTTATAAAGTTCTTTTTCTGTGTATACTTTATGAAGTCTAAGCATAGTAGGTCATTCCTGCTCCCAAGGGGGGTCCATACATCGGTCTTGACTGGGGGTAGGCTGGGGGAGCTCGCGCCCAGTAGGACATTGGATAGCAACTGTTGGCGGCTGGGTGTGAAAACAGCGACGAGGCAGCGGGAAAGCCGGCATAGAAATCTGAGCCAGGGAACTTGTAGGCGGCTTGAGCGTGCGCCTGAGCGTCGGATGTGATTGGCTGGTTGAGCTGAGCGAGTCCTTGGAAGTCGAATTTGTAAGCGTATCTCTTGCCGTGGATTTTCGTCATGATGTTCTTGTCGTAATAGTATCGCAGAGCTCGGCTTAGCTTGTCGTAGTTCATGTTCGGCTTGTTTTTGCGCTCGCCCCACTTTCGGGCGACCTCGTCGGGATCCACGAGCTTGAACTCGCCATTGGCGCCTTCCCAAGCGATGCAAGTCGAGTTCTTGGGGTCGGACAAGAGCTCAAGGAGAAACTGCCACAATTGGATCTGTCCGCTGCCTGTGCTTGCGGGCTCTGGGCGGTTTGCGACGTTGCCACTCGAGAAGGAGCTTGGGAGCGACTGGGACTCTGGAACAGACATTGGTCTCGATGGGACAACACTGTCCTTCATGTGTGACAGTCTTGCAGTGGAAGATGGTGTTGACCAAGACGCTGGGCTTCTCTCTAGAGAATCTAAAAAGAAAAGAGAACCATTGAGAAAAACGCAACAAGAGCCAAATAAATCTGAATCAACAGCGAAAAAAAAAGTCTTTTGTAAAGCAATTTTTTTGTAAATTCTTTCAAAATCGAAATGAGTCCAACTCACCATTTGAGGCAAATCTTTGAAGTCCATGCTCAGAGCTCCTGGGAACCACTGATGGATTGCTGGTGATTACGGGGTGTTGTCTTGAATCAAACAGTGGTGGAGAAGGCGTGTGATAAGTGGCTAAAAGGGAAATAACAAAAATATCATATAAGTTTATTGTTGCTGCAGTAGTGCCGCAAATGTACTCAATCAAAAGGGTACTGTTACCGGGTCAAGTTGAGTAAACTCAGATTATTGCAATCAAAAACTTCGCGGGGGAACAAGAACGTTGCTATCGTTCGGATAGATTTACAGTTTGGAAGGATAAGAGATCAGAACAGATAAAGAAGTAAAAGAAAATAAGCATTCTCTTTAATTACCTTGCGACGATGCGGGAGCGAGGGCGCTATCGATGTCATCAGATGTAAGATTTGGGAGTGGAGCTGAAATAAAGAGAAGAGATGATTGATAAGTACATGTGTACACAGTCCATTATTACCAACAAATGTTTTCACGCACGAATCAAGTCTCAGAAACTACAGCTTTTGAAAAAATGTTGCGTGTTCTTTTCTTGCCTTCAAATCTTAGAATCCACTTACACCACCACCCCATTCCAAATAAGATTTTGTGCTAATCCAATTTAATTTACACCCCTAATGAAATAGTTCAAACTGAAAGACTTTTACTTTTCCATAGTAGTTTTTTTTCTCGCAAGGAACCGTATTAAAGTCTCTCCTGTTCTTTAACTTTTTCTTAACAAAATTGGCTTAGAACACCCAACTTACTTTTTCGTAGTACGCAAAGGTGGGCCATGAGAATGTCTCCATTGTAAGCTGGGGCGAGTTTCATGAAGCCCTCTCGCGTCAACTTGCAAAGTTGTTTGCCGTCCATGTCAAATCGGTCGGCATCGATATCCTTGAGGCTGAATTCCTTGATCGCCCACTGGATCCATTGCCGAACATGTTCCTTTGTCCAGCAAAGAGGGTCTGAGAAAAAATAACAAATTTAGCTGAATAAGATACAAAGCGCTTAGTTGAAATGATGATTAATTGGAGATGTTTTTCTAAAGCGTATTTAAATAAAATGGCAGGGGATTTTTTTATGAGGGTTTATCCGCTAAATCTTGGCAATAATTCTGAATTTGATAATTTCTAAGTCGGTAATACTGGAGGGCACTATCAGGAATGTTTGTGAAGTTTTCTTTTTTTGACAAACAACAATATCAAAGGCAACCTTTCTGGCTAAAAAACGACAAGAAAAACGTCTAAAAACTATGTTTTCCCTCCCTGTGTTCTCAGAGTAAAATAAGAAAACCATCTCCCAGCGGGAAGTTCCATTTTTTTTTCTCAAAATTAGGCAATCTATATTTGCATCTTCCGGTGGGTGCCAAACTTGAACATTATCTATGAATAGTTGAAATTCAAGTTCAGCGAAGCCAAAACTTTAACAAATTTTCATTTCGTGTTCGAATCCTTTATCGCTGAACTTATAATGATCTGCGGTTAGCGCGTAATCGCACTCATTTTCACGTCTCGAGGTCAACTTGAATAGCTGGGGTGCGGTTTAAAGTTAGACCGCCCCAAATCTCCTTGTAACAAAGTCCCGAATACTTCTGAGAAACCTAATCGGCAAGTAATGCAACCCGAAGCGTGTTTCAGCTGATCTCAGAATGACACTCGATCCTTGGGTGTGTCTTGAAGTGTCGAGTGCTCTCAGACAAAATTTGACAATTTGAATTTGTTAAAACTTACCAGCTGGAACGATGACTCGCTTCTCGTGTGATAGATTTTGCGGGACAGGGGAGGGCGAGTTTCTCTCGACGAAATCATTATTGGGCACGTAAGGTCTCTTCGCAAGTGGTTCTTCGAGTTCGGCCTCAAGAGGGCGCTTCTTATTGTAGTAATTGCCATCGCTCTTGTGTGTTGGTTTCAGTGGCTTGTACGGGTCGTGGAAAGATGAATCAAATAGTGATTGATCATCTGGGATCAGCTCCTGGGAGGAAGAGAACGTAAAACATTTGATTAGAACCTTCAATGAAAACCCCGCGTTCTTTCAAAAAGAAATTAGTGCCGAGTAAAAGTTTCACAAGATTCGCCAACAGCCAAACAACAACTAAAATCTGTTTTGATTTGATGTGTTACCTAATTATGCACATGGTTTAAACGTGAAATCTTTTTTCTTGCCTCTGTTTTGTGAACAAATGGATTCAAAGCGGCTAATAACACAAGCATTCTACCACTAGCTTCATCTGAATGCTAAAGGAACAATTAAATCTTTTCAACCGCAACAAAAAAAAACCTTCGTCATGAAAATTAGCTTTCAAAGCGCACGTATTAACCAA
Source organism: Meandrina meandrites (assembly GCA_963693305.1). Classification (NCBI taxonomy): domain Eukaryota; kingdom Metazoa; phylum Cnidaria; class Anthozoa; order Scleractinia; family Meandrinidae; genus Meandrina; species Meandrina meandrites. Next base: position 27,481,822 of record OY855911.1, on the reverse strand, counting down.
CTTTCAGTGCGTAAAAGCGAAAATACGCTTCAAATTTCGACGTTAGATAAGAAACCAAGCTTAGGTAACTTAAAACAGTTATCTCAACATCTAAGAAAGCGAAGTCTCTTCGAGTGCACATTTTGTAAGCAAGACATTAACACATTTAGGGCAAACAATTAAACGGCATTCCTTTACATGAAGCGAGGACTTGAAAAAAGTCAACGCTTCATGTTTTTAACCAATATTGGCAAACCTCAAATTTCTAATATCAAACCAAATAAAAATAAGAAAAAAAAATCAGAAATCACAAACTTCGAGAACAAAGAAAAGCCACATACAAGTTTCACGCTTTTTGTTAGGATCGAGTGAAGGACCGCCGGTTCGATTCAATGTCGAAGGCAAGATAATTAAAAGACTTCAAGGTTACTTACTTGAGCATAAACCGATGGGTCGGGGACAACGTTGTGTTCTGCGCTAAGTCCGTACATGTTTCTTGATTTCTAACAAAAATAAAATTACAAATAAGATATGAGTTCAAAGCCAGAGAAGCAAGCAAAAAGGCAAATTGAAATCACACCTCGCATGAAAAGAACAAATCGAAGGAAGGTGGGTTTCTTCTGATATCAACTCAGTTAGTTAGTCAGTTACAAGGGAGTACACTCACCTGAAGTATAACTTTGTAGTACTTTTGAAGATATAGTTATAAGTCTTTGGCGACAGTTAGGTACGTTGGTCGTGCAAAATCGCGAGTGTCGGAATGTATAAATAAATCCTTGCAGTTGGATGGACTGATGAACTTGAAAAAAAATCGCAACAACCGAATTGATCCTGTGTAGAAGTCTTATCTAATGTTCCGGTGAGTGCGGAGATTTTGGAAAACACTCGATATCCGTCCGAATGTAAATTGTATCCTCTTCTTTCGCAGCTATGAGCGCTACTCAGGTTTTTAATTCAACTGCCTCTCTTGCCCGTGCCGCTCAGCTTTATACATCAAGTCTCGAATTCGTGCTTGAAGAGGTGGGCCGGTCTATGACAGCTCAACGATAGGTGGTAAATGTTTGTGACATGACGGACCAATGAGCGAGCGCTCACTTGAAAAACAATCGATCCCTGGAGTGTTCCTTTGACGCCCACGCAGACACGCCTTGATGACGTAAGCAAGAGGTCGTAACCCCTAGTCTGACCATAATCAGATGAACAATATCGAGATTGTCACTGCTATCCAATCACGTCCGCAAATTACGATAAAGCCATGACTGTGTGCAGAAAAGATAAACATTGCTATCATGTGATCGATATGACATTTTGCGAAGGTAAACGTTTTACCGAGAGAAAAACAAAATTTCCTAGAAAGGCCAACTTTCAACCCGAAATACGTGATTTCGACGTATTGCGCGAAATCTAACGAATTTTCTCCCCAATATTACTCCAAATATTAAGTAGAGTGAAAGATTAGCTCAGGACAAATTAAATTTTGCTATTTGATCTCCAACTTGATGATCAAGAAAGCTCTCGAGGGAGTGTAATACAAAACGGTGGATAAATAATCTTTTCAAAGGTCAATCCATAATCTGACAATCGTGTTAGCCAAGTGTGCGACGGCCAAAATATAGATCTATATATTTCTTTAGACGTTGTTTACCGGTTTTCCCGAACCAAACAAGACTCGGAAATTCAATTTTGTGCCTCTTTGTGTGGCTTGCGACAGTAATCGAGACCCTGTTCGAAAATAAGCGTACGTGGTAAAATGCGCTGTCGCCGTCCTCTTTAATCTGACACGTCACGAAGGGTTGTTTTTTGTCACCTCACAAATATCTTTCACTTGCTAATCAAGTCTTTGTGTTCATGGTCCCAGGGGACAGGGTGCGGCGCTTAAACAATTTACCGCCAAATTACTCTGAATGAATGAAATGAATCGCGCTTGGTTGATTCCGTGATTAATGCCGCCGCAAAGTCATGTTTCGATTTTTGGCGCGTAACCTAACCAAACAGTAAGTAAGCCGCGGAGATAAGTCCACTAGATTTACGAATAAAAACGTAAGTCACACTTTCTTGCGTTTGTTATCCGTTTGCTTTGATGGGCACAAAGTAGAATTTGGTGCTACGTGTGTTTATGAATGCATATTTCTGTTTATAAATGTATTGTGAAGCCGCGCGGGAGTAGTTTTTACCTGTTCGAAGGTTTGTTTTGAGACCATGGAATCCAAACCCCGGGGTGATGGAATTAAACACATAATGGAAGTTGTGTTGTTGTTAAAAAGGAACCCCAAAGCAAATTAAAGCTCAGATTGGTGTTGTTTTGCTTTGAATGTAAATGACGTTATTAATAATGTTTACTCGTCTGTGACAAAATCACGGACCGTAATTCCGGCACATTGATCAAGATTTGTCAGTGGAAGGGTTTCGAGGAAACGATCAACCCCTGAACCGTATTTTTTTGCGCTACCTATTGGATTCGATTTCCCGTCCAAGGTAAACTGTCTGAAAATTTAACTGTTGGCTTGTAACCGAAACGAGAACAAAATTTTTCGCTACAAATCGAACCGCTAAATCCGTTACTTGACGCACGTTACGAGTTGCGCCATACGGAATATTCGCGAAGGGCCTAGCGAGTTCACATCGGTATGCCGCATAAACAAATTTGTCAGCACGTGAAATGTGCCACCGCACAAGCCCCTCACGTACGCCGGCCGGCGTTCAGTGACTCATTTTAAACATCATCGTGCTTCGAAAATCTTGATCGTTCCAGGAACTTCGACCTATGGCTCAAAATAGGTATCGTGTAAAGTAACCTCGAAAACATGCAGTGATTTAATGAAGGTTGACACGAAATAGCTTCGTTCTATTTTCTTCCAAGATTTGTACCACGCTGTAACTCGGGGGTACATAACTACATCATTGTATGTATCCCACGCAGTTTATTTGTAACCATTTCCTCTTTTCCGGCCGCGAATTATTCCAATGAGAACTGTAGTATTTCCACGAAAACAACTCAATGGTCGTTTTACGATTTGATATTTGCACGCGTGCGTGTAATGTTGTCGCGCTCAACGGGGATTTAATGTGTTTTTGTTTGCTATTTTCAGGGTTTGATTGCTTACGGCAGTGTAAAAAAAGTTCGGCCACAAAAACCACAACGCTAAAGATGGATTTTTATAGAAATAGATCACAATACATCTTGATTGGGAACAGTTTTGTTGGCCTCGCGAAAGGCACGTAGACCTGAAGCGTGTTGTAGGCTGAATATAGCACATCTTGCCATGGAGTTATTTTTTTCTCCGTGTCATAGCATTGGGGTAGAGAGGCCTTAGGTCTCTTTACGATTTCAATAACCATTCGGCATTATGCACACACTTGATTTACATTTGCCCTCAGTTTAAAATCTCACAGAGAAAAAAAAAATTCTTTGAATGCACTGATAAAACTCAAAGATTTTTTTCTTCGTTTACGGATTCAGTCAGTCAAAACATTGATCATTTTACAAACGACCACGTGCGGAAATTTACAGCGGAACGACAAATGAGCCAAAACAATTCCGATACTTTCTATTTTTCTATATCCATCACACGCTACTTCAGCTCGACAGCAAATTGACGAGAAAGAAGTAGGTCTTATTTCAAGCGCGTATTCCCGTATTTTTTTCCCGATTGAGTTTGAAAAAGTTGGATTCTAAGCACTGATGGAGTTTTGACACCCCTTTTCAAACATGACTGAACCCTGTCGAATTTGATACAAGGGGCACGAGGCACCTATCAAACGTCCCTAGTTTCGACCGCAAATGTAGTCTTTCGAAGTATGGAGGAGACTACTTAGGGGCGCAGTTTTCATTATTAAGCTGTTCACCTAATTCAGCAAGAAAATACGTCCTTTTTAAATCCAAATAAAGTTTTTTTTTAATGGAATGCGGACATTTCTTTTGTTTTGTTTTGTAAAAAAAAAAAATGGTTGCCGGATGAACACCTTTTCGTAGAATAAAAATAAAAAGCATTGGCGTCAATGGCTTCACAAATGAGGGTAGATTTTAGTAGCGGAAGGCTTGACGCTGATAAAGAAAAGACGTTTTAATAATTCCTGAAGCGTCACGAGTTCTGCTTCAAGACGGAACAAAGGTGCAAAAATAGAACTCCTAACGCAGTTCGTAGAATTCCTTCAACAAAAATTTTGATGTATTCAAGATTTCTGCGAGTTAGCAATTAGCGGAAAAAAATAGCAGTAGCAGATTACCGCAGATTAGCATGTCGCGTGTGAAATTACTTTTAATTTCAGTGTTGTCGATAAAAGTGTTAGCCTTCAGGGTTCCTCCACGCTGAAAACTCTTCATCATCATTTTGTTAGATACAGTTGCTGCTTCAGGTGTAATGTAGTACGTGCAGAGCCGGAAAACTATCTTCAACATGTCGAGATAATCTGCTCAACATTCATGTATACTATCAGTCTGTTCCCTGCTGAAAACAAAATGAAAGATTCACAAAAGAGTTCGAGATGAAACGGAAAAGCACGCCCTCCTTGCGGCTTCCGCCATAGGTAACGTGCCCACCACGGAGATAACGCACAAGACAGGGATAATTTATATATTTTCCTTATCAACTTGACACTTCTTAAAATTGATTAATTTTCTCGAATTCAAACAGTGAATGGGTGTCTTTTTGAGGCAGCGTATAAGCTCTCATGCTTTCGCGACGTTACCTAGTAATTTTTAAAAACTGTTTGGAAGGACTATAAATCTAAATATGACTTTTCCTTCTGAGCAGGAAATTGATATTTGTCTGTGCCTACGTTTTTTTTTTTGGTTAAAACGTAACGATATCACAACGCTGTAGTAAAATTAAAATCGTCGCCAGCATTGCTAACAAAACATCTTTTCAGTCTACTGATTTTTTACCTTTCGACGAAAGTTTTAAAAATACAAAAACGCCTTCTAAGAAAACAAGCCTATAACAATAGAAGGGCGATATTTTCATCCTGAACGGTTTGAAATGGAACAAAAACAAATTAAAAATCAAAGATAGCTTTTCAAAATGTTTTGGATACGCGCGAGCCGTAGAAAACCGTCGACATGGACACGGGCATATTTCCGCCGGCAACGAGAAATGACAGATTTTTATTTAAAACACGTTACTTTCACTTTTCTTTTTCAAACAGTTCTCACACGAGAAAACGTCAAATTCTCTGCAAACCTGTGAATTGACACTGAAAGTGAAAACTCTTTTCCTTTTCTACGGCAGGAAACCCTAACGAGCAACAATTTATTAAAACAGATAGGAATGTGAACTTTCCAATTCGGGTGAAAAGCTATCGATTTCCAAATAAAAAAAAAAAAGGTTACACAAAAATAAAATCTTGCCGGCTCGATAAGCATGTGGACGTGTTAGAATAGCTACCGAAAGGAAAATATGTTTTTCGCTGTGGCTAAATGCCCAGAATGTTTTTGCTCTGCTTTTTAAGCAAAACTTTTTTTTTCTAAATAATCTGCTTCGAGACATGTATTAAACTTGTTTCGCAACAGGTCCATTTCGTTAAAACTGATATTTTCCTTTTGCAGCAATATCAAATTTTAATACTATAAATCACATTTAAGATTGTACCAATTGGCATTGCTCTAGTATTGTACCGGTTCCGAAATAAAAATAATTGCGGAAAAAAAAAAGGTAAAAAAAAAAACAACAACACAGCTTCCATTCAATTTTGATATCAAATATACTGTGATACGATATTGTCGCCAAATATATTTAGTTGTGGAGCAAATATACAGAATCTTGAAAACACAGTCGGCCGAAGCGATTCATGCAGTACTTGTTTCAACTACTTCAAAACGGTAATAGAACTTAAAACCGGCCGGTAACAGCAATTTCTGTTCATTCGTGAATAACGAAAGGGTGGCAATAAAGTGCCTCAGTCGAAATTGCAGTGTATATACGAAAGGTATTTTACTCTTATCCATGCCATAAGCCGTACTTCAAAACCCATCCGTAATTATCATATCACTGAGAAGTGTTCTAAAGTCTGTGGATGAAACCACACTGTGTGACCATTCAAATGAAAGCTCTTGGCTAGTACTTTCATGGGGTGCTTTCTGTTTTCCGCTAATTAACAAAATGAAATTCAGGATTTCGTTTTTCGTTTTGATCGAAGCCATTCTTGGGACTGAAAGGATATTTGTTCAGTCAACACATTGCGTTTGAGCTGGTGGCTTTCAGCTTGTTATCCACCCGTAATCTAAGCCCCCAACCAACAATAGAACTAATTAGCACAGATTTTATGCGAAGAATTTTAATAGAGAACAACGCTGACTTCGAATTGTATTGAAAGTAGAGAGAGAGAGACAGAATGGTGCCAGCGCCGGAAGTGATTGTAATTCCACCGACGCAGAGAAATTGTAAACAAAATTTATTGGGACAGAGTGGGAGGGGGGATTAAGTATGCCCCTGGTTTCATAGTTTCGAATCTTTTTTTTTTTCACCTTGCGTAAAAGAACTACGTTTTGAGAACGAAGACGGAAAATTTTCTCTCACTTTTAGCCTTGCTCCATATGGCAAATTGGAGGGAACGATAATCTGCTGAAGAAGCAAATACGACGTACAAATTCAGTAAAAGGAATATATAGCGAGTGTATTGATCGAAGCATGGTGTAACATTCGTGACCGAAAACTTGAGAGCTGTTATAGTTTGAACAGTGCGAGATTTGGACATTCTGGGTATGCGTTTCCGAGATCACAAGAACAACATACAGTTAACCTTCCAGATCACTGGGAAATATTTGTGCCTTCTTTAATCGTTCAAATTTCCTTTTCCTTCTGTTTGGGAAATTAGGTTTGTTATACTACACTATTAAACCACCGAATAACCCTCGTTTCATTTAGTCTGCTGGTCTCTTTTCTCGCTTTTCGAATCTGCTTCATAACCATTATGAATTTGCACTGGTCTCATCCACTCGTGTTTACAACTTGAGCGAAAGAATCGAGCTCAAAAAGTTCTCGTCTAATAAAACCGTACCCACCCCCTCCTCCCTCGCGTCAAATTTTCGTCTCTACAGGGAATCAGTGCCTAACTCTTCAGAAGATTATTGTAACTTGCACAATATTCCACAAATATACAAAATGCAACAGTAGTGGCAGCCAAATATTAAGGATTTCGATACTCGAATTTTTATTGCAAGCTTTACTCAAGGAATGTACAAATACTCTTTAAAAGTTTCGAGTAGATCTCGGCCAAATTCGCTGACTCAGTGAGGCAGGCCACAACAGATCAAGCGAAAGTTATTGACCCAGTTGACTCAGTGGTATTTGGTGTTATTTTTTACTACAATCAAACCATGCAAGATGATACATGCGATATCGAAAAATATCATATTGAATTAAACGTAGCAAAATAAACGAGTTGAAAACATCACATGGTGAAACGAAACAAAACAAATTGCCACAAAATGTACCGCTTGGCCGTGACTCAAACATGAGGTTTTCTGTTAACAATGAAGGACAAGTGTGTCCTTTTCTAACACTGACCTTCTTGCCCCTAATCTATTCTTTACAGCATTCCATCGGGGCCGCACCCAAAACAAACCGATGCCTGGATTGGTCGACTTTTTGATCCAAGTCAATAGATATAACAAAGATTACCTAAAAATACATTTTGGAGTGTTTTTCATGTCAGCTCTATCGGTCAAACATCAATCATCGCTGTTTGAAGTTTATGAGAGCCATCTCTTTAGGAATCCGAGCGGAACGATAGAAGTTCAACACCGTATTTTCATGGAGCTTATTAAAGTTTGGGGCAAGGGGAGGAGACGAAATAATCGCAAAAGAAACACAAACATGTCGTTTCGAGTTGGAGTTCGATTTCAACGACGCTAATGTTCCGGCAAAAATATTTTTTCAGACGATTATCACGAAAACCATAAATGCTCTCACTAAAAACCGCCTCAAGCGACAATTTCGCTGATAAAAATTGTCGCCATGATTATTTGGAATAAGCGGAAACACAACTAGTTTTTTTAATCACCTTTTCCCATGAAACCGGCATGATACGGCCAAGAGTGCAAAGACAACATGCCGAGCAAAACTGTATCCTGTGTCCAGCTTGTTTAAAAGAAAACATGGTAGTCAAATTATTTTCAGCCTGGGTGCAATACAATACTCTCAGATGAATACTGTTTCTTTACGCATGAGCGCGAATTCGTCAAACACAATATTTCGCAATTCTTGCATTGCCATCTTTGAACTCATAATTAGTCAAGAGGAGGTATTAATTCAGTAAGCTTTGCGTAAGGTCTCAAATGAAGTACTTTTTGATGTAATTAACGCTCATTAATCATCTTCCTTTCAATTCAGACGATTCTATTGTACTCAAATTCATTTTGTTACCGGCGCCAGACGCAATATTCAGGATGTTTCAATCTAAAATGCTCGTGTCTGTTCGAACTCGCAGCCTGTCTTGTTTTCACAAGGAAACGTGATCGTATGTCCGCTCGAAGCCGAAAAACAGAGTTCCCAAAAATGGGGTCAGTTAAAAATATCAGCTAATACATGTTGTTTTTTTTATTTATACCGCAAATCGTGGCTTAAAGTAAAGTGACAGATTAATAAAAAAAACTTATGACATTTGACCAGTTTGTATTAAGCTCAGTTTAACACCCTGACCATTTTCCCCGCAAATCCAGGCGGCTTTTATTTCAAATATGGTGAAAACAAAACCCTAGTGAGCTTGCCGCACAATTCAACATCACGCAACTTAAAAGAGTAAAAAATTCATTAACATTATTCACTTAATTTTATTTGGACAAAAAAGTTCAGAACGTGTTTGCAAACCGGGTGTAGCGGGAAATTGAGGTAAATCAAAGCGGGCGGCATGCTCGCATTTTCCCGCCATTTGATCACGTGAATTTCTGTTTTTCAGTGGCAAAGCCACACTATATTTATCGATTAAAACCGACAAATATATCAGTATAAATCATGACCCTTTGTTTAGGTAACAAAGATATCGCTTTTTAACCGATCAAATATGCAACAATTTGATCAATTTCAACAATCCAAAAATGATTTCTTTAGTGATTATCCACAAATGCACGTTTTACGTTAATTTCGCAATCGCCACATAAACACGCACAGTTTCTAGAAGTAAAACGAAAGAAAAAAGCACTTAAGTTCAGATGCAATACAGAACTTCGAACAAAAAGCTTTCAGCGAGTTTGAAGTGGCGTTTTATCTAAAAGAACAGCGCTTTAAGTGGCAACACGTTTTAGTGTTTGAAAAGACAGGTTTCATTGAAGGAACAGTTTTTTTTTGCGGTAACCAGCGGAAACCACAAGTTGGAATCACAACGTAGTAACTTGAATATCACAAACAAATCTACCAATATACGCTACTAAAACGGGTAAAAAACAATGGCAACGAACGTCACTCTTGTAACAATTTCAAAACAAAAAAGATAGTCATTAAGAAAAAGAACAGCTATCTTGCACGCGCGCGTTAAAAGGAACTCATAGCACTTATTCCTGAGTAGTTTTTTTGAATTGAAAGAAAAATGAATGCCTACACTTAAATTCGGCAGCGTCGCGTAACGAATACACAAATATTAAAATATGAAATTAACCCAGTGATATTCCGGCGAGTAAGAATATTTCGTCAATATATCGTATTAAAATTATATGCAAGGCACGATTCACTAAATGCTAAAGGTGAACATTGTGGGTTGTGATACTGGGCGCTGTAAGAAAATGTCAACTGAACGCGAACGTGCTTGTATGTAGTGAGTAAGTTTTCGTGAGGGAGGGTTTATTCAATCTGTTGTCTTTGTTAACCACGGAAGAACAGTTAATTAAAGTATCGAAATTCCTGAGGTCATAGAACAGCAGTTTATTTTTCTTATAAAACAACGGGGATCGAAGTTTCTTTTCTTTTCTTCTTTTTTCCAATTCAATTCAATCCGAAGATTAACTAACCAAACAAGGAACAATTCTCAATTCACAAGTGTCGAACTTCCTTTGAGTGTAACAGCGTCTCCGTGTTGGTTAGAGAAGTCTTTACTGCAAGTCTAGTCTTTTAGTTTTTAAAAATTTCTCAACGGTTACTTTGTCCAACGACACAGGAGTGGGTGGTACACGGTACAGGAAATTTGGGGACACGGGTTAAGCTAGCGTGCTCCGCGCAAGAAATTTGCGAACAAATTAGATTAAAAATAATGACGCAATTTGAAAAGCCATGTGATCAAATAATCCCTAATATTCCTTGCTTACTTCATCTTCTCCCTTCTAGAAAACGTTAGCCTATGAACGCCTGTTTACTCATTAAACTGAATGCATGGTAATGCTTGCATGTTTTGTTCCTTTTTTAATCAACCGCAAGTTAATTTTAAACGTTGCTTCGTGACTTGGAAACTAGAGTTGCTTAATCCCATTATGGAACCACCGTGGGCTTTGATAGAAATGTGGTTGAAAAATATAACGTTTGGATAATATTAGCCTCTTAACTTGACCTTGTGATTACGCAAATGTTTTCAGCATTCGCAGCAAGTTTCAAAACGTTCCGTGACTTTGCACAATAAAGAATGACGAAAGCTCGCGTAATACTTAAATCATGCAAACAAACTTGATGAAGAGCCTGAAAAAGTAATTAACTTAATTAATTTTCTAGTTCGTTCTTCTCTTGAAAATAAACTTACAAGGAAACATTTAGAATATTTGAAATTCCCTCCACAAAAAAAAATAAAATAAAATAACAGATCGGTGCTTTACAAGCAAAGAACAACGAGTAATTATTTAGCAAAGGTAACTGGCAAAGCGAAGTTAGGACCAACGCGCGCAAAGTTTAATTGAATTTAGCTAGCTTGTCGAACAATAAAACCGCAGGGTCATGCACATGAAAACATTTGAAAAACGTCCTCTAACGGCTTTACTGCAAGAAACGCAGTGAAAATACCGACATTAAACACACAAAGCCCGTGAAAAGTTCTTATGTGCTTCGCTAGCACAGTTGCTGACCAAACATTTCCACTTCTGTCTTTTTTCTCAGATTGCGCCGTTTCGTGAGGAACCCTTAGCAAGTCCGTTCCCCCCCCCCCCCCCCCCCCCCCTATTGATGACGAGAAACGTTCAATTAAAATGATTTCGTTACCCGGTTTTTGTTGTCGATCTTTACGTTGCTACTTGCTCGTGGGAGATTGAATTCAAGGTTGAGTTTCTCGCATGCTACATAAATTGGTGAGGCATACAACGAAGGGGATGAACGAAAAGACGACGACGAAAGCTTCCATAAAAAATAGGCTTTCTCAGTTTTTAGCCGATTTTTCTATCAGGCAAAGTGTGGCGAGAAACACAAAGAAAATGCTCGGAAAAGTAAAAGCGAGACTACGTTTTCCAGCAAGGGAATTTGATCAGTACACCTCATTTGCCACTGACAAAGTTTACGGGATCATTGCCGCGCAAAACTCGTCTTTTACGGAAGTGATTATATTATATAGGATTTCTACACTAATTAACAGGCACTCTGTTTCGGCCATGTTAGCCAACTGTTTGTAAAGAACACTTTTCAATAACAAAAAAAAAACTCTCTAAAGTGGTCTAGCACGGAATCGTTGTACTGGCCATACATTGCTTACGGAAAACCGAATCTTTTACAAGTTACCCAAACCCGAGTCTCTAAAATTAGTTACTACTTATTCTGTTGGAAATATTCGGAGATCAAACTTCTGCATGTGAATCCTGTTTAACACTGCTGAGGAACCAACACATGCTATTCCCGCGAGTAATTGCCAACACCGCGCCAAAAACAAAATGGCGGCCACGAAGCCATCTGAAGGCCTCTCGAGGAAGACTTGTTTTTTAGAGATTTTTAGAAGATTGCCAAGTTAGGAATGTGTGTGTAATGGGTTATCTGCTCTGTTACTCGAATAAGTAATAAAATAGAAGTATATAGAAATTTAATAACAGGGTTCGTGTCGCGATAGAATGCTTTAATTTATAACCCATCACTCCCGCCCCACTTAAGATAGCCCGCGAACTGGTTACGTAAGATAACGGAAAACTAGTATCATCACATGAATGTGCAGCTCAAAATTTTCCTCACGCTATCATCCAGAGACTTGAAGTAAAAGCCAGCTTGCCCAGCATAATAAACAGTAATACATAAAAGTTCTGCTCAATAGCTTTCATTTGAATGATCACACACTAGGGTTTAACCCACAGACTTAAAATTAGAACCACCTTGTACAGAATAAACAGTACCACATGAAAGCTCAGCTCGATAGCTTTCATTTGAATGGTCACGCACTAGGGTTTCCATGCATAGACTTAAAAGTCAGAACCACTATGTACAGCATTTAATAAACAGTACTACCTGAAAATTCCGCTCAATAGTTTTTGCCAGTAGCTTTCAAGGACTAAACTATTTGAACCACCTTGTATCAACCTCGTTCCCAGGGTCTCTCTCTCCCCGCCCAAAAACATGAAAGCAGTGCTTAAAACGAGATTTCATTTAAATTGTCACACACTAGCGTCTCGCACTGATACAGACAGACTTCAAAAAAGATAGACTGAGCTAAGCACGTTTAGCCTAAATTTTTCAAGAGGCAGTCCATCGCAGTCGTCCCCATTCAAAGCCATCGTTTTCTCTTCTAAGTTTACTGTAACCGATTTGGTGATTTTTACCTCGGTAAACATTTATCGCAAGGCCTCCTCCGATTTGAAGATATTTTATGCATTGCAAAAAAAAACTTAATTCATGGTTATGTAGGTTCTTTAGAACATGATAGTAGCCAAGCAGATATTTGTTCTTGTTTTTTATGTGTTTTTTTCTAATTGCTTGAAAAAGCTATTAAAAGGTAGTAAGCCCAGATAAGAAAAATGCTAAGTAGAAATTATGCTGTCATGTAAAAAGAACACTCAAAATGGTTTTAAAAAATGGTGTGTTGACCTTGTAGGAAAATATTAAATACACGTTTTGTACCATCCCTTTCCAAACTTAACTTTACATTTGAATTTATCAAACACTGAACGAATGCCAGTCATTTTTGAACGTGCTCTGTCCGCCTCTGCAAAAACGTGAACGTGGGAATGTCAGTGTAGGTTTCGTGAGTACCACCATGCTTTGATCTTTTTGTTTCCTAAACCATAATGAGGCTCTGTTCAAAAGTATTCGATTTAGCGTGGTTAGGACATTACGATGTAGGTTTACTAAAGCAGGAATGTTTTCTTTTTGACTTATACCAATCCACGTTTCCTCGATTTAAAAAAAGGCCAAACAGTAGCCACGCCGGCGTCATTTCCGAAACAAGGTCAAAACTGCACGCATCTTAATTCGTTTCATAAACAAAGCTGAAATTATCCCTTCTGCGCCTTCGAGCCTCTGGTCTAACAGTTGTGAGGGCCTCTCAGGGGATAAAGAAACATGGCGATATACTTCATAGGAGCAAGGCATTTTGAATTATTTTATTTTAAGGGAACAAGGGTAATCTTTACCATTATCGAAAACTTTTCACGAACTTTCGAAACTTGTCGAAAATATTTGAAAATTAGGGAACAATTGAATTTGTTAATGCGGAGCACAGGAAAAACGGAATTTTCTTAAGACCCTTTTAAGGATCAAGAGAACATGAAGCCACCCTGGTAGGCTCTCAGGTTTGCATTTGGAATTTCCTGCCTGTGTTTAAAAGATAAAAATACATTTTTAGCAAGGAAATTTATGACCAAAGTTTCATTCCAAAGAGTAAAACAGTGCATTTGCAGCATGGCTTACGTTACAAGTCAAAATGACGCACGCTTCATCGACAAAATGTTATTTATTATAAACGTTTCAACAGTGCCTGTTAAATTGCTGACACACCAAAACGGAAGTTTGCCTTATTCGACGCAAACGTCGCATCCGTTGTTATGCGCAAACTAGACAAAACAAACAAGCTCCAAGAGAAGATGCACTTTCCTGTTTTAGGAGGAAATGTTTCAGTGATAACGAAAGTCCGCCAGCGACACCCAGTGTAAATAAATATCCACTTGAACGGCTAAATTCTGGGTGAGAATATAAATGTAACAAAATTCAATTACAATACATTCCTGGCTGGTAAAAAGAAAAAAATCCTATCGGAGATGGTCTTCGAAATCAGTATTATCATAAAACACCATTATGTCATATTCCCAACCGGTGAAATCATTTTAGAGCTAAATACATAGTTTTCTGGGTTTTCATAGTTTGATTTTTCTTCTTTGTTGCCCTAAGTTCTAGATTTTCCCCCATTTTGAAATGGTAAGGGTGCATATGTGAGGTTACTCAGACGGGGAATATGTCTGAATATAACAAAGTTTTACGGAAATTCTCGATATGGCATGACTTCAGTTTTCGCTCCCTGTTTGCATGCAGCTCGATTCAAAAAGGCGAAAATATTCACGATCTAAAGAGCCACTATTTAGGCCATCGGAATGCTCTTCGAACGTTTAGATTGAAACAATTATAAAAATTCGACGTTTAGCTGACCTTCTTTACCAAACAAAGTATCTATGTATGTCCGTTATTTTGATGTATAAATACGAAGACGACGACACTGAAAAGAAGCTGCATTATGTTGCTTTTGCGAACCAGCCACTCAAAGGCAAGGCCAGATTAACTCTGTAATGTTCACGGCAGGGAAATCATAACTGTTTTCACCTAGAACTGTGTTTGAGGGGTCTCATGGACAAAGTGCTTGTATTCCGGAAAGCAGCCCCCCAGGTTTTCATGAATTGTTCTCTTTTTTCTTGTCCGGCGTTTGTTGTAAACTCCATTTTATTTCATTTTTTTACCAGGCGAAATTCTAGATTCCCTGATTTCAGCTTGACCTTTAATTAAAGAAATCAAGTTGATGTGGAAAACATGTTTGTTTGAAAACATCCGTAGGCGACGCGGGTACAGTTTAATCCGCCAAAAGTATGTTTTCGTTTTAGCTTTGTGAGGGTGAAACTAATTAAAATCCCTCTGGTAATACCTTTAACATGTTACAAAATGAGGAACACAATGGCAGCTTAGAGGGGAATTTATAAACTGGTCAGTAGTATTATCGGTGAAAATAGTATAGAGGACAGAGGTTTCTCGAAATACTTAAAGAATGTGATGTGTTGTTGCTCGTCTATCACTCTACGATCACGAGAACCAAAAAAGATAATTTTCACTGCCCAAGTCTAAATAAGGATTGTGTGCCAGAAATGCTACTTGAAATGGATATGTGTTATAAAAAAAAAAAGACTGGCCTGGAGTCAATTTTTCATTTTTATCGTGAGATTTCAGGACGACCTCCCACCGTCTTTTTCCAGATCGCTTCTTAGACGTCAAAGGTGCTATCGCACCGTGTATTGCAGCCCACATACGCTTTTCAGTTTTAGACGAGTCTGCTACGGATAAAATTGGTCTTAGAAACGAACGAGACCTGTAAATAATGACAAAATAAACACACGAGAAACTGCCTGGGGCTATGGCTGGTCAAAATTGAACAAGATTAAAAAGGATTACGAAAAATAATGACTTAATTTCCGTAGAGGGATAGAAATGGAGATTAGATCAATCTGGTGCATTAGAACGCGTGGCGGCGATTAATGATCAAAAATCCAATTCATTTTTGTTATGCAACAGATATTTCATTATTAAATATACAGTTCATAACCTACAGGCATGAATTACCCAAAAATTCCGAAGATCCAACAAAGCTAAAGTATGCAGAAAATACGAAGTGATTTGAAATGCATAGCTTGAAGCAAGCTTTTGCTACATCTACTTCACGATGACCCAGATTGTTCTCGACAGCTTCTCTTAATACCATTTCCTATTATGTCACACGAACCACACAAACTAAGTAAACGGCTTCCCCAAGAAGTACGAAGTTCCTTGATACTTCATTTTATAATTGGATAAACTACTTTAACACTTTGGCTGCGTCAGTTGTGCAATTTTCCGTCTGTGCACCCTGTCTACAGCACGAGCCGGATGAATTTCATTACGTCTGTCGCAATACCTTCAGAGTAATAAAAAAAGTCAACAGGTATTTTCTCTCCGTAATTGTTTACCAGTAAAAATAGAGAGGCAAATGACCCTTTGTAACGTGCTGCATCTGATTTCAGCGCAAGCAGCAATTATCCTAGTTGTTTATCAAACTACAAACTGCGAGCAGTCTCTCTTTCAGTGCTCAGCCATTTTCCCCCACGCTTGTTTTTCACTGCACTGCTCAAAGAAAAATAGGAATGCTATTGTTCTGCAACAGGAGTACGAGTTTTGTCACTGTATAGTCTCAAGAATAAGCTCTTCGCAATCGACTGTTTTCATCAATCATCGGAAGTTCTAAAGCTCTTTTGGGTCCTGTATCAATGCACAGGATTTATGTGACATTACCTTTTCGCGCCTTAATATCTTATTAAACCAATTGACTTTGTAGCGCTCATGGACGGTTGCATTACATTCAGTGGCAGACAAATCAAGTTTGACTGATTTAGTTTGCTATGCTTATTCGTGCATACAAAGCATACCGTACAAACTGAACGTAGAACAGTTTAATTGACAATTTAGTTCACGATAAATGAATTTACAAACAATTCACTAAAAGATTCATGTTAATGCGTAAAGAACCTCATCAGCGGTCAGCTTTTTATTTTCAGATGTCGTTGAAGAATATAAGCGGTAGGGAGGGGAAGGCAAGAACTCAAAATCTCTCCCTAAGCGAGCTAGCAGGAATTTGTCTTTTCCCCAGTCTCCCCACACCACGCAAATCAAAGATGGCCGCCTGGATAGCTAAGCTTGGGTGGCTTGTGGTGTAAGCCAACACAAATTTTCCCCAGTCTTAGTCTGACTGGCATACAGCGATTGCCAACGGTTTATGCAAGCAACAAAATTTGGTATTTAAAGCAATTTTACAACAAACGGTACCGGAGAAATCCCGCCGGAGAACTCCTTTTATAGTTCTTTCCTCCAAGCAAAAATAAAGCCGTTTCGTGAACGCGTGCGTACGCGTATTGTACTCGACACCCTCTATTTAACAATTAGATTATGAGCTCGAGATTTCTATGAGGTGATAGTTGATGAGGCCGCATGCAGGCCGAATCAACTATCACCTCATAGAAATTGAGAGCGAATAATCTAATTGTTTTAGTAGAATTCTAACTGAAATAAACGCAAATAATGGTTTCTAATTATTTTTCTACGCATTATCGAACTATTAAACGCTTTAACAAAATCGCACGCATTGAATTGTCCTTGGTAAATTTGCAGTTGTTTACGCGCGTGCACCCGTTTTTCAATAATTTCAAGCTTTTAAAGTCAAGAAACCGCTAATGTCCTTCTTTTAGTCTTCTCGGGAATTTTTTTATCCATTTACATCTAAACTTCCTTCCAAAACTTCGGAAAAACGATAAAAACGTCGCATTTTGTGGACGACCTTCGGCAACTGCACACTAATGGCTGATAGTGTTCAATAGCTCAGCCAATCACATTGCAGCATTTGCATTAGTGTACTAGTAGAATTCTACTAATATACGATAGTTTAATAAACTTTCTTAACCTGTACACATATAGTTTCAGGATTAACAAGTCCTTTCAGTCAGACCGATATGTGCTTTAATTGTGTCTTGCTCGTTTGGTGTCACTTTGAGACACATCCAATATGACTTACATCTTAAATCAAAACCCAGACTGACTGAGTGTTAGCTTCACCCTGCTGATGAAAAACTATAAGAATGCATATTTACAGGAAAGAATTCACGTTCTTTAATCACTAACGCTAGTGTCCATATCTGGAGCTCCAAGGCACGCACACTTTGTGTGTTACCGAATGGATTACTGTACAACACAACCCAGCTTCAAAAAGATCGAATTATTTCAACAGAAGACTTAAAAAGTGTGTGTCTGACCGATAATTTCTTCATGACTTCAGAGATACATCAAGTATCCGTTAACTTTTTTTCCCCAATGACTTTCAGCCTTCAGTTCTCAAGTCGAATTTTGTGCTTTACCATGCACGTCGATAACAACATAGTGGTGTACACGAGAGCCCAGTCCCCCTGTCTCACCTCGGTTTATAACCCGAGTGCTGCCTGGACCGAGTTCATATTGTTCCACTAAAATTTCATCAGTGCGGATAAGATACGATAAGCCGGGAATATCACAAACCAGACAAGATTCGAAGTACTTAACCAAAGTTCTTCACGAAGGATTTCATTTTGGCGAGTCAGGAATCCCGGTTCCCGGAAAACCGGAGCTGTTCCCGAACAGTGGCGAAGTGGGCGGCAGAACGAACGATCCCTGGCCAGCAGCAGTCGGCGACAGCGGCATGCCCGAGAGTGATGTCGGGAAGGCGGATTGAGTGGGTGACGACATCAGCGGATTCATTCCTGTGTGCATACAGAAGGATTAACCACTACTGTTGTTATACACACCGCTACCGAGGTCAAAATCGGAATTCTCCTAACTTGCTTTCCATGCATTTTCTATAACTCTTACGGAGAATTTCGCTCGTGGGAGAACTGACCTTTCTGAATAATAAATCAATTGCCAGTGAATTTTCTTAAAGTTAAGGTACTTACCGGTATCCATTTCGCTATCGTGTTCTAGCCCATCAAGCTGCGTGCTGGGAATGGGACTGCAGAGGCCTGGTGACGACAGAGGAGTGATGGTAGACGTAAGGGTCAGCGGTCCTATGTCTGTATCTAGAAAAGATAAACTAACTCGTGACCGCTTCTTTCGATGGTTTTTTTCTTCTGAAATCAGAGCGCCAATCACTACATCCGCAGTAAAGGCACATCAAACGTTTTTGCCACCGCGTTCTTATTGGTGGCAAGCGGATTGGCACGGGAAAAACTGATGTAAGCGGCGGTAAGCGCGGGAAAACATGCAACCAGCGGTAAGCGCGCGCACAAACGTGTAACCGCCGAAAAGCGCGGGAATATTTGTTGCTGGCGACAACCACGGAAAAAGAGGGTACATGTGTAGGTGAGGGAAAAATGGCGGGTTGACAGTTGAGTTTAGTTTTGTATTCAATTAGCTTAGTACAGCTTTTACGCAAAACGTTGCAAGTGTCGTTTGAGCTAATAACATGTTCCTCTCACTTCTTTGCTGCTATGTTTTGTTAAATAGTTCATACCCGTTGGTCCAAAATAAGGCGTTCGGTTTTGTTTCACTGAGGTTCAATAAATAAAATTAAGTCAGTTCATTCACCTTTAAACATTTCTTCATCGTGGTCCATCGGTGCCGAAGGATGAAAAGTCGGCGTCGGTATCGCTGGTGGCATGTGATCTTCGTGCGTTATGTGATCTTCGTGCGTAATATGATCTTCGTGCGTTATGTGATCATCTTCTTCCATGCTAACAATGGAATCTTCGTCAACGGCGGCCGGGATGCCCTGAGCGACACCGGATGGGTCCGTAGTTGTTGACTTACCTGACAGACAAGAGGGTGAATTCATGATTAAAAAACGCAACTTTCGACGGTGTATATGCATACAAATGTCAGTTATCGTCCCAAATTTCAGTCATTTATATCAATCAATCAATCAATCAATCAATCTTTATTAACGTGGTCAGCACGCTTAGCTAAAAAGCTAGTTTGCAGGTGCGCCACGAAATAAAAATACAAAATAGAAAAATAAAAACTTCTTGGAAGTGTATAAATTGATTTAAGCTATCAGTATCAGTGAAAAGTTTGGCCGCATGTCAGTTGTTTGAGGTGAAGTTAAGAAAAGACTTCCCAGTTAAAACCTGGTCGGATTTGTCAGTCTCACCATGCCACTCTCCACCTAGGTGAACAAATGACTACCGGAAAGCGTTTGTGGTAACAGCCTAAGAAACAATTACGATCGGCCTGTGTTATTAAACGCATTTGAACATATCATACGAAAAAACGTGCACCACAAATGCATCGACATTGCCAGGCGACATGCTAAACTGGATCATCGATTCAGTGGATGGCATGGGCTATTTGGCTTACGGGAACAAGAATACAAGAATCTTTCCACGCTCCAAGTTGTTCTAAACAATATCAGCGCATTCTATTTTCTGTGCGGTTTTCCTCTACAACTTAGTCTGGACTAATAGTCTTACTCTTTCGTCAGAAAATAAGCATCACTGAGAGTCATTTACCTGGTTTGTTTTGTGGTTTAGGTAATTCGAACTTTACCCACTGGTACTTGGTACATTTTCGCGCTCCGGGTAAGCTTTGAATCAAATACTGAATGGTTGGATGAGAGAAACCAAAAAACTCTGGACCCGACCCCGTGTTAGACGCATCCCTTCCCCTGTAGGGAGAAAAAATGTCACGATTAAGTTTAAACAACGACATCAGGTGACGACTGATAAGCATGATATTTACCTGGCCTTATTGACCGCCTTGAGGACCACGCAGTGACATGCAGTGGCAGATGATGCTACGATTGGATGGTCTGGGTCATCTTCAGGACACATTTCAAACTAGAATCACACAAAATGGACCACAATCAAGTGAAATGTCGAAAGTGCTCAAGCAAAAAGGTTTCTGCAGTTTGTGCGCAGGTCTCCTTTTCGGGGTTCAAGCTTAGTCCGTGTTGCGAGGTTGAGTTGTTGGGCAAGACACTTTACTCTCACAGTGCGTCTTTCCACCCAGGAGAATAAATGGGTATCAGCGAATTGTTGGGGCAGCTTGACAATTATGCTGGGGGTGGGGAGGGTAGCCTGCGAAGGAGAGCAGCAAAGGTCCTAGTCACCTGATGGTGCAGAAGCTGATGAGCCACGTGGCTCCACCGATCTTTTGAATTGGAGCAGACTTAACTATTCAAATATTAAAACAGCAAGTCCACGCGCGCGTTTACTCATACCTCGTGCGACAACAGCTCGTTAAGTAATCACTCCCAACACGACGAGCAACTAGAAAACTAATCACAGTTATAGTTTGAGTTAGAGGACGGATTAAAATCAGGCATATTGTACCTGAGGACCAAACCCTCCATCCAGAATCTTGCAAGTGTAAATGCACTTCATTTCTGGATTCCTCATGCTGGGGTACGTTCTGGAGCTGCAGTAGCCCACCGGCCAAATGTAACGCTCGGAGTGAAAACCAGGCCGGTCGTGGACAATCTATGAAAAACAACAAACTTTGTCACGAACGAAAACAAAAATTATCAGAATTTTGCAAGAATCGCCGTCTCGTCGCACGATGGCTTACCTCACCAAGACTGTGAACTGTTAGACCTCCCAGGACGATAGGAAAGATGGGTTTGCCTAAGAGCAAACAAAAAAGGCATTTTAAAACGATAAGAGTTGCTTTCAGTTCTGTTTCAAGAGACCAACAGTGTATAGCCTGGAAACTGTTTATTTTATTTCATTTCACTTTATTTTTTGGCTTGAAAGTCGTAACTACCGCATCGTCAATCGTGTAGTATGTAAGACTTTAAGACACAGTGGGACATTAATTTGCATAAAAGGAACTTTGGAGCACGTCCGGAGCGACCAGTACTACTACTCTATAGAGTACTACTTGTTTTTCACTATTGGTATCTAACAATCGATCTCGACGAGGATGGATGTACATGACATATTGCCGTCTGTACCTTCCGTCCCTACCTTCCTGTACTTACTTACTCAGCCCCAAACAGAAAAAGACGAAGCATACCTGATTCACACCAACAAAACATGTTTAGTTAAACAAGGTTTAAGAAAATGAAAATCAGCAACAGACAATTGACAGACTAAAATTTACATAGGGTTCAAGTATGCTCCAACTTGTGCTTTCATTGTGCCAAATTTGAAGTCGATAAACAACAGTCGGCAACTTCCAAGAACAAAACAATTTTAAACCGTGTTTAACTGAACAACATTTAAACATGTTTAAGCTTTGGTGTGAATGGGGCAGCAGTCTTCCCAGTAGCTTCTCTGCAACCATTTCTAACAAAATATAATGCGCATGGGAGTGTAACTCCAGGGTGGGGGGGAGGAGGGGGGAGATCTAATTAGTACAGCAAGGAGGACGCCTAAGCCACCGTTACCTTTAGCATCCACTGTGATAGGCTGTACCTTCCTCTTGATGGCTGTGCCTGGCTTCTTTCTCTTGGGTTTCACTGGAGGAGTTCCTTGATTAGCCGCTGCGGCAGCAGCTGAAGAAACAGTGCAGTGGGACATTAATTTGCATAAAAGGAACTTTGGAGCACGTCCGGAGAGACCAGTACTACATTCTCACTAACATTTCAGTCTAACCACGAATGAAACATGTTTCCCTATAAAAGTAGTGTTCACATCCAGTGGTGCATTGCACGAATGACGATTGAAACTTGTTTAGAGCAATTTTCAATTGAGTGACATTGTAAAACCAAAACAAAACTCGAAGCAAATACAAGTAGCTGGTGCGAAGCGCGGGAAAACGTGTGTCAGCGAATCATGAACTTCTGATTGGTCGAGAAAGTGGCGAGAATTACTAATCACTGGGCGTAGAATGCAAAAGCGAATGCTTTCAAGACTCAAGTGAAAACCACTCTATTCTGAGCATGATTGAAATTACCTTACGAGGTAGTTGGTCATTTGGTCTCTGTTAAAAGCATTCCATAGTCATGGCATACTGACCTTTGGGTGCTGCCGCAGCAGTAGTGGCAGCAGCGGCTGGTGTAGCCGAGTTTTCAGGCTGTGCTTTTGGCTTTTTGGGTTTTGCAGGCTTTTTCTTTTCTTGTTTTGGCGGTTTCTCTTTCTCTTTAACCCCTTCTTTGGCTGTTACTGTAATGATAAAAAATAAATAAATGGGCCATTTCTATCTGTAACAATTGCATAATAGAGCACTAAAACTGTTAACAAGCATCTTTGGCTGCGGATGGCTTGGATGGAAATGGATTACAACTCGAAAAATTAAGGCTAAACTTTTCAAGTTGTCTCCAAGCGTCTTCAAACAAAATCAATACTTATAGCCTTAGTTTGATTTCTGTCTGTAAATTAAGGTCATATCTTCCTTAAGATGTTCAAAGATGATGTTTTTCATGGGTTAAGTTGCCCACGGTACCACCAAGTATTTCACAACAGTTTAGGCCAAAATCTACGAAATCCCCTTGACGTAGCTCCTTTAAACATCAGCACATCACTACAAACCTGCATTGTCTGTAGCAGCCTTCTGAGCTTTTGCCGCTGCTGTCGCTGCTGTTGTTGTTGAAGCCTTGGGTTCCTTCTCTGCCTTTGGTTTTGCCACTGCTCTTTTAGCCTTGGCCTTGGGTGCCTTGGGCTTGTCCATTACAAATGAGGGAAGCACGACAGGTGGTAAAATGTCTGGAGGGAAGGGAGCATAGGGTGGTGCCTGGAAGACCCCGGCCTCAGCAGCTGCTTGATACTGGAACAATCTCTTCAGAATGAACCTTGGATGGATGGTAACAAGGAAGATTAAAATGACAGGATTTTTTAAGGGACTTTATCACCAGACTATACATACAAATGTGCAAAGCTTGCAAAACATTACATAAATCGCCAGTTTATAAAGACTGTTGCAGCATGATAGTCATACAGTTGTACACAGCCTTAGATAGGTTATAAAGGACCCTAGGGTGCTTTCCATTTGTCAGAACTGGCCGGCCGGTCCGGTGGTCATGAATGCGAAATGGATATTTTCCACGAGATTTCCCCACAAATCCACCATAACAATGTTTGTAATATTTACTTATTGACTGATTTGACAGTTCAAAGCTGGCTAACGACGGAATTCTGTTCTTGAATATACAGTACCGGTATGGCTGGCCAGTTCTGACAAATGGAAAGCGCCTCTTGTCAGCCACACCTTTGTTTTTGTTGCCATTCGGGATTTTCAATATAATATTATATTTCAAGCTGAGTGCATCTAAACAAGAGATCACTGTGAATCTGCTGAAGGTAATTAAACAGACTCTCAGCAACACCTACTTGCAGTGATGCAATAAGATTTTGCTTCACCATACATAATCTTGATGGCATTGAAAATGGCAGAGGCTGACAAGGGTACAATATGGTATTCCATATGGATAAAATACATGTGGGCATCACCAAATCATCAGAAGTGTTCTATTACTTTGTCAGTCAGCTACATGTAGCTAAAAGTGACTGGTTTTTGACTGGTTTTCTCTTATCCAGAACACTGATACATAGTGCTGTCATGTACCACTGGTTACAATCAACATAGACACAAAAAAGAAGCTTTTACTTTCTCTCCACTTTTGCTCTTTGAAGCTTTGCCTCTGTTCGCACCACTTCATCACTCAAAGCTCCATTTTCCTACAAAACAGCAGTGGAAAATAATTTCAAACATGATCTGTTTGGGAGTTAGTTTAAAATGAAGTATAAAATAATGTAAAATTGTTGTTGGAAAATTTAAAAAAAAAATGTTTTATTAGCACAGTTCTACAGCTTGTGTAAACACTTATCTTATTTGCTTCTGTGCTAGATGTGTCTAAATTTGGCAAAAATCCATGACCCATGGCTCTTTCAAATAATACAGGTGGTATTATATGAAATACTAAATTATACATACAAACACTACTTGTTTGACCATTCTTTTTATTCCAAGGTATTTCCTTTTGTAGTCGATGGGATGTTTTGATGCAGTGGTTCTAACAGACTGAAAAAGAATATAGAAATTTTTGATCATATTAACCATGAAGTCTTGTCGGATATGTTGGTCGATGTAGCAGTTGACAGTCAGTCAACATGTTGACAGACAGTCAGCCGATAGTCAGTTGACATTTGGTTGATAGTCGGTCAATAGTTAGTCGACTCTCAGCCAAGTATGTGACCAGCATGCATTGGCCAACTCTTGATGGTCGGCGGATAGTCAGTTGACACTTCGACATGTGGTCAGTATGTTCATCGATTATCAGCCACAACTATCAGGCTACACACTGGGCATTCCTCAACAAAACGACCTGTGATGGCAGACGTAAAACCTTCATGTATGCTATGTACGACCAAAGTATAATGAACAAGCATGTGTATCAACAAATTCAAACAGAAATGAAAACTCTGAAACTGCTCAATACAGAATGGAAATCACATTTTATCTAGATATCTATTGTCAGTAAAATAAAAATAATATTGGCAACACCGTCCAAAAAGGCTTGCATGTAGTGCATGTTATGTAAGATGTTTTGAAACAAAAACAGGCCAAAAGAGGACAATTTTCTCTCAATTTTTAATCCAAACTTTTTTCAAAAAAAATTAACCTGATCATCTCCCTCTGTTGTCTCATTATCCATGGAGTCATCGTCATCATCATCATCTTCAATATCGACTTCCTGCATGAGCAAGAGAGAGAGAAAGATCTTCAGTGTTTGGTAACTGTACATGTGTACCCAGTTGCCATGTTTGACACAGTGTCTTGATAACTTAGAGATGTTCCTGTTATTAATAACCACTGGCAGGCATCATTCATACATTTACATTCATACATGTATGTACTATGTATTATGCAGAGCAGCTACATGTACACAACAATGTGCATAAGATTATAGTTTTAAATTATTACCTTACACTATTCCAGAGTTCCTCATTTATTATGCTTAATACTTTACAGACCTAAGACATACACCTTATTCAATGGTTTAACATATATATGTGCAGATATTTTGCAAGTTGCGTAGTATTTTTCTGAAGCACATAGGAGCAAGAAAAAATACAAGCAATGAGCAAAATGTTCATTAGTATCATATGTTAAACCATTGAAAAAGGGATTTACTATTATTCCACCAAAATTATAATTTATTTATGAGTTAGAGTTTGGGTCATTTAGTCTGGCCATTTTGTTGCTCCTCTTTTTTCGTCCGTATTTTGGCCCTGTTCTACAGTGTAATATGTGTCATATTTTGCCCATTCTTGTGACCTTGCTAATATAATGGTAAAATGGCGCGATGGTGGAATAATAATAATTAGTGTTACTGCATGCATGTACACATCACGTAAATTCTGAAAGAGTGTCAAGCACTTACCATCAATGCAAACCACCCAAAGTGATTATCAATTCTTTTAAATCTGGAGCCCTCACGGAAAGTCTACAAGAAAAACAAGCAAACAAAAACAGTTAACCAGACAACAACAAAATGTACAACATACTTTTTTGTACTAACATGTCTCACCAAATGTGTACATGTATGTGTTACAGGTCAAAACTAGCTTTAGGTCATTTTTTTCAACCTAGGTTATTTTTGTTTTAACCTAGTTTTTTTTTTTTTTTTTTTTTTTTAAATACATCCCCTCCCTTGATGTCTGTGAACCATGTGACAATCAAAAATGACTTACCTCACGATATAAAATGGATTCCAAGCTATTCAAAGCTTTTGACCTACAATGTAAGCAAGGGATCACTGATATTATCTACACTCTATGACTATAAGGTATGCCAACAAAAAGATTATTTAACATCTCATAAAGTCCCCTGTAGCATCAATCTCGGTCAGCAGCGCACATCATCCGCATTGTCATCAGGGCCGTAGCTCCAGACTTCAGAACAAGACAAGGCAAGTTTCGAGCACTGAAGAGGTGATCTGCAAGGGGGGTCTGGGGGCATGCCTGCCCAGAAAATTTTCAAATCTAGAGGCTTAGAAGTGCTCTTTTAAGCATTTTCCATGGCACTTTTCCAATTTTTTCTAGGGTTCTATTTTTAAATTAAGCGTTTCTTTAAGAAAGGCCAAAACCAAGACGAGGCAAGTGCCTTGTCTTGCCTCACGCTAGCTACGACCCTGGTCATGAACTATTTTCTAGCTGAATGTTCAGAAAATGGGGCCTTAAGTAAGAGAGAGATCTGTTTCATAAAGATTCATGTCTATATTAAATCAGGGTTGGAAAAAAGGATGGTTTTTGCCTGTATGTAGGCTGTAATTAATAAGATCTAAGTGGGGTTTGTGCCTACATGTACGCAGGGGTTTCAATAAAATTTGAAGTAGGCAGTTAGTTCGAATAGAGTAGCCGACTGCATCAACAAGGTTTGAAAGGATCTTTCTCTAGTTTCTTCAATTTAGGGGAAAAAGTAGCCGACTTCTCCGAGCAAAGTAGCCGACACTTTTCGTCGGCCGTCGGTGCTTATTGAAAGCACTGTGTACGGTAAGTTAAAGTAAGGTATGTTCAATGGTTAGCAAAACAGAGTCTCCAATTTGCAGTTCATGGATGTTAATGTTAATGTTAATGATTGTTTAAAACTGACCTTGGAGGAACAAGGCCACTTTCTGCAATTCCATCAGCAATATCTTTAACATGTAACTTTCCTCCATTTTGAAGCAAAATGTGCTGAAATTGATCACACAATAATACCCTATTAAAGTGCAAGATCCTTTGTTGTTTCCTGCAATTATTTTTATCTCCTGACCAATGTTTTTCCCTTCCATATATTACTTGACAAATTGTCATTGAGTCTGCATGAAAATCAATACAATAGTGGACAGCAGGCTAGTTAGAATTTAGACCATTTTTCAACCAGTACTGCTTTGAATGGAAGGTTAAAATTTGGATATTCAAAATGCTGTATTTTTAAAGTGAAAGACACTACAGGACTGAAAACTTGCAAAAAGATTTTTTTCTAGGTCACCTTCAACCTGGTGTAGATATATACTGTAAATTCTGAAGACCTCACAGTTTTGAGTTAAGAATTTTATGATGTCACATGCAAACCAAGAATAAAGGTGGAGTGTTTACACTTTCTAATATAGCTCTCTGACAGGTGCCAGTGAGATATTTATTTATAACTGTTTTCTCGCAAGATATTGCTCATAATTTATTCCAAAATTGACACTTAGTGATTCTTTTGAGATGCAATTCTCATATCATGAGACATTGATATTCTTGTATTGCAAGACAAGAAACTACATGTAGTCCCATGAGGAACAAGATAATCTTAGATTAGAGGTGGTAACTTACTTTTCAGCAGTATTCCAGTATATTTATAACTTCCTCACCTCAGATGCCTCCAAAAGGGCTTTTTCCATTAACTCTGCTTTGGTGGATTCTCTAGCATCAACACTAAGAAACAAATATCAACCTCAGTCTATAAAGTGGATAACAGACACTTGGAATGGCTTTAGGTTTGATCAAATATCTTTCAAACCAAGTGGGTAATAACACTACCTGTGTGCATGTACTAGATACTGAAAGGCATCACAAATTGAACATACATGTACTGTAAGATTATATTTGACAGCTGAAAGTATTGTATACCTGCCAACTTTTCCTAAGTCAAAGACATGAGAGTACCATCTCCACATTTCCGAAGATGTTCTGACTTTATCCGGAGATTTCCGAAGATGTCCCGATGACTTCCAATTTTTAAACATTGCCGATGTGTGTGAACTGGACTCAAACACGAATAACAATGCTCATTTTCTGGATTTTTTTTTTGCCAAAATTGAATTGAATTCACATTTAATGGGTTTTATAATTGAGAGTAAGAAATCAACATTTGTCAGTCAGGCATGAGAAATTGGGTTGTGTACGTGAGATCAAAATTTTGGATCTACAGGCATGAGACTCATGCATAATGCGTGATAGTTGGCAGGTCTAGTATTGATCCATCAATGAAATTTGTGCTTACATTTTAATTGTACAAAGGTACATGTATCATTATGGGAAAACTATTTTTTAATGTAAAAGTCCTTTTTGAAAATATTGTGTAAAACAGTTCTCACATTCTCAAGTTTTTTCAAGCCCCATTAAATTTACAAAGTTGTGGAGTTGAAGTCAGGACAACCAAAATTATGCAAATCCATCCAGTAGCAAGGAGGAGGATTTGAACAGTACCCCTGGTACAGGAGCCTCTGGATTAGAAGTCCAGTACCCTACACTACCCTAGTACCCTACCCTAATGGTAAACCACTAATGTATGTCATGCTCAGACACTCATGTGTGCAAATGATTTATGGCATAAAATGTTGAAAGCCTTGATATGTACAAATGCTGTCATTCAATTTTATCCTTGGTTCAAATTTTATCTTCCTTTGTTATCAACTTTTAAACTTACCATACACAAAAACAAAGAAAATAAAATTTGGAACAAGGATAAAATTGAACCACAACATATATTATACAATGCACCCTGGCCTTTATTTCACCTTTTGTTTGGTATCTGGTGCAGACAAACAAACATTTAAGCTTAGTAATTGAACTCAACAGAACTCAATTACGACCAATCCATGGATTGATATGGAGTTCTTCGTAAGTTCGATTAATGATCTATAAATCGCATAATACAATTATAATTAATAGCCTTCTGTTCGATATGTATAATAATCGATTGCCTAAAAATCGTTGTGGATCTGTCTACGTTCGCTTAACAAAACTCGATCAACAGATCTTTCGTTCGACTGAATTTCGGTTCAATCTGTTGAAGTCACAAAGAATTTCCGAATTTCGGTTACGAGATGTGATTATCAGTCGATATAATTGTCCTTAAATCGTTCTAAAACATAAGCACAATAGCTTCAAACTCACTATTCAGATTCGTCCCCTTCCACTTGCTCGTCGACCTCCTCAGATGTCATGCCAGAAGTTGAAAGACCTGTATCAAGAGATGGAAATAGAGCCGACGAACCAATGTCTTCCGAACTGGCGGGAGAGGGCGAAAACATGTTCAGAGCAGAAGGAGATATCATGCTAGCAGATGACAGTGCATTGACATCGGTGTCTGTGAAAGGCCATACGCTAAAGTAACTCGACAATGATGATGAATGATAAACAACATGAAAAAACAGCCGCTCAGGCCGCCATGTTTTGTACAGATAAGGCGTGGTTACAGAGGTATCAGTTCAAAAAGGAGAAGAGGACTGGAGACGGACGTACAATATGCCCATGGGGACCATAGTGGGGACCACCCCTGGATGTAGCCTGCATTTGGCGAGCAGATAACAAGGAGTTATCCCCGCGTGGAGGGTTCTCTCTCTCCAATCATTTGGCACCAATGTGCATGCACGCTTCACAGTTATTAAAGAACTGGTACCCATCGCATTTAGACAAAAAATTTCCATGAACCTATGGCCTAAGCTCTCACGAGTACTGAAAATAAAGCTCATTAGAAGAGTATCCGGACTAGCTGCCAGGAGGTCATATGTTTGAGAGCTCGAAATTGTCTCAGAGTATGCCTGGGTCATTTTATCAAAAGATTTCCATCCATTTTGTTTATTCGGCCACAGTCCCTCTCCGTTACTTTTGATTCGGTGCATAATACCTAGTGTATTTGCATTTGTTCCAGTTCCAAGAAGAGAGCATTTTAAGCCGTAAAAAAAAATTGATTGCTATTTGGACATGTTAATCTAAAAAAATATTTTTATGCTAAGAACCACACCACAAATCACAAGGAACCCGTTTTTACAAACCGGCTGAGTTCCATCTATAATTTATACAGTGCGATGAAATGTGAAATAAAGCCGCGTGACGCAAAATAAATTCCGATAATAACAAAAGAAAAACAAAAACAAAAGGCATTCTTCTGAATACTCAACATATGCGCATACGTAAAATTGTTCATGATTGAACAAAATACTTCGAAGAGTTAAAAGTTTTCTTGAAGATTCTAGGGATTGAACTACAACAAGATGAAGAAGACATCTGAAATGGCGATTCACTTTCTGGCGATTCTTGCCGCCTTCTTTTCCAGTGTGGCTGCTAAAACTGAAGCAGGTAAAAATTACCAAATGATTTGGGATGTTGTTTTGTGACGAGCTAAGCGAACGACTTTGGAATGCAATGTGTCGTGTTGCTCTCGAGTTTGTTTACGCGATATTCTGATGTTTGCCCCTTCCTTATAAAATGAAAACATTGGTTATTATCATTTTACTATATATTGGTACTGCTCTTTCGACCTCTGATTTTTTTTTATTTTGTTTACACGAATACCGACTAAAGTTCATGAGCAAAGTCAGGTCTGTTTCTCACTATTGTGCTTGCAAATTTATGGACTGAAACTGACTGACTGACTGACTGACTGACTGACTGACTGACTGACTGACTGACTAACGTTTTCACTTATGAATTCCTATATTGAAGTTCGTAGATCTTGTAGGAAATTTAATTTATTATTTGTATTCTATTCTATTCGAAGTATCATTCTTGATAAATACTTCATGATAGTATAACATCCTTCCAAATGCATAGAAGTCTCATAGAAAAAATTGAAGTTCCGAACCCATGAGAGAGTTTTTAACCGAGCTTAATTCTGTTCTGTTTTTTTTCTTTTTATTATATTTTCTTTCCAAAGAATTTAAAACTGCAGAGAGGACAAAGTAAATGACGTTAGAGAGTAATACCTTACAATTTTCCAACCGGAACAAATCTGAGAACATGCATGTATAATTGCTTCCAGACGTTTCCCTTTAATAGTCAATTCAAATATTTAGGAACTGGAATGGCTAAAAACAGAACTAACAACAAAATATGACAGTTTGAGGGAACACGTATGACGTATCCGTTAGAGAAATACAGTTCTGATGTTCACATATGGTCGTTATTGCTTTTGAGTTAAAGTTTTTTTTTATTGTGTCCCTCGGCTAATGCAAGGGTTTCGAGAACTAGAGTAATATTCTATTTGCGGTCACGCCATAGCGCCGTGGGCCAAAAGCATAAGACCGGGTAATCGTTGTTCTTTTTCAAGAATGTTATCCTTAGCCCCTATGTCAGTCTTTATGCTATCGATCTTTCAACATCTTACAGTCTTTTCGGGGATCATTGTTGCACTTTTCATGTGTAATTTTAGTGCATTACGGTAGAGACAACTAAGAGAGTTTCCTGCCCCTTTAAATTTTACCAAACCTTCACAGAAAACCCCCATCCCCAGGGGGAGGGACTGGGGGTGCTTGTCGTACCTCAGCTTGATGATAGCAAATTAAAGAGTGTTTTGGTTTTACAGTCAGTGCTCAACTTCCAACTGACTCATTTGCAGTGATCATGCACGGTACCTATTCATGGCCGGAATTTATCTAGCCGAGTATAGAATCCAGATAAGCTTAAGAGAGTAATACAAATGCATAAATCACATTGGATTTATTCCTATGCAAGCAGAAGGTATTCAGTATTATCGTCTTAGTACCTCCTCAGGGCAAAGTAAGCCTGACCGGCGCTCACAAATTAAAGGACAGTCATTTTTCATCTTGGACGAGTATCTCTGTCACCTCCATGTGGGAGTTACCACTTCTCCTCGTTCATCTTGCTTGCAAAGTTAAGGACGTTGTAAACTAACTTGGGGCCTTATCCTGCTTGCATAGGACCTTGCATAACAACAGAAACTCCTGGTGATGACAAGACCTAAGTAATAAATAATGAAATTTTGCAACAGTAAACCCGAATTTATCTGAACTGTTTGTCTAATGTTATTGCTATGCGAACAAAAACTCTTCAAATGCCGAAAACCTTAAAAGCCTGAAGCTCGTTTGATGATGATGATGATGATGATGATGATGATGATGATGATGATGATGATGATGATGATGATGATGAGGATGAAAAAATTCAATCTATCTCCGCCACACTCGCTCCTTGATGTCACATGAAGTTATCATCGTATTGGGTGGAAATTAATCGGGGGTGGAAGCGGAGTCATTGGACTTTGGATATTCATGATTCCTGTCTTGTTTTACCTCAATGATTCGTGATTCATTTATAAATTTCGTTCGATATTCATGATTCATTTGTCAATGTTTTCATCCAATTTTGAAAATAACTTTACTGTATGTAACAAACCTAATCACGGTCAAGTTGATAGGTAAGGGATAATTATTTGAGTCATGTTTTCAGTGTTTTCCTGTAAAGGGGGGGGGGGGGGGGGGGGGGGGGTCTGGGGGTATGTTCCCCCAGAAAAGTTTGAAAGTTAGATGCTCGGAAATGCTATTTTCGGCCATTTCTATGATATAACTGTTAACAAGTTTTGTACTTTGCATTCTATATTCACACGCCTCCAATATCGATGGAGGCAAATTCATTTCTTATTCATGATTCTTTTAGCCATCTCTCGTTATTCATGATTCTCAAGTCTTAGACAAGAAGATTCATGATACCTACCAATTTTACAGCTATGATTCATGATGGTGAATCATTCCGCTTCCACCCCCCCCCCCCCCCCCCCCCCCCCCGCTGAAAATTAAGTCTATTAACATGCAAACATCATCCATTTACTTCAACCCGTTATTGAACTGTTGTTATGCATTCCTTTTTTTGTAGAAGAAGACAGAGATCTGATTATCATCCTGGCGGCTATAGCCCTTGGTGTCCTTGTTATAGCCGTGTTTATGCTCCTCATCAGTTGCTCTTGCTTCTGGAAAATGTAAGTAGTCCTTCAGTTATACCACTGGAAACGCGCCGAGCTCTATTATGTATCTTTAAATTGAAATGACTTTTCATTGTTGACTGTAGCATGAATTAGACTGCGAGATCGAGATTTCCAAACTATATAAATTTTATGGTTGGAATTTTACATTTTTAGTTCATTCGATCCATTCTTTCATGTTTTTGTCAAAATTGAAATGCTTATAGCCTCTTCAAACGAGAATATGGACTAACAACCACATCGTACTACACTCATTTTGACGTTATCTTCCTTGTGATTCAATTCTCTCTTTAGTTTCGGACAATTTAATATTGAGCACGATGTGAAAGCGAGGCGAGTTCGCGTAGTTTGAACCCGGCGGGGGGGGGGGGGGGGGGGGACTCCCGTATGAAAGGGACAGGGATGCTCGTCTCGCTTAGGAGTATAAATTTTTGTCTCGCTTAGGGTGTTCTGGGCAAAATGTCATTATTTTTAGCTGTCAAGGTCTCGTTTAGGGTCGCACACGAAGAAATAACAGAAAAGAAAGAATTTTGATTCGTTATATTTACTCGATTCATATAAATAAAGTTTATCATAACATTAATATCTTAAGTCCATTGTACTTTTTATTTGTCTGTATTTTAAACGGGTCTCTTTTAGGGGTCTGCATAAACTTCGGCCACGCCTAGATTGGTCTCTTTTAGGGGTAAAATCAAAATTTCCGACGAGCATCCCCGTCCCTTCCATATGGGAGTCTCCCCCCGGAAGTTTGAATGAGCCATAACTTTCACCAAGGGAGATCATGTTCTCTTGCTTGTACCCATTAAACAAACAAAAAAAAAACATGAAAAGTTCTCAAGTTAATGTAACTTGCAGTCCCAGTCCTGTCTAACTCGGGTGGAGTACCTCCCCCTCCATTTCCTGAGGATTCGGCGTCAGCTGGAAGTCAAGGAACACTGATGATTCGTTTCTAGATATACAGTCGAACCTCTATTAAGCGTTCACTTGCCATTTCCCAAACGTGGCCACTAAACAGGGGTTCTAATAATATAATAATGTAACAATAATGTAATAATATAATTTGTTCTTTGTATCCTGGAAAGGTATGTGAACGACGATTTCCAGTGAGTGGAATAAAAACATGTCCGAGGAAAGACAGATAGCTATAATTTATTTTGTGTTCGCTGAAATTCAGTGAAATGATTCTTTGCAATTTTGTTTCTTTACTAGGTTGAGAAAGAAAGAGAATTATTAGCAGCAAAGTGTTGACCATTTCTCAACGCCAGCTCAACTCAACTCTTCTGTGTGTTAATACTTTGACTGTCAATGAGTAACTCCTTCCTCCATAAACAGTCCCTTTGGATATCAATCTTGACAATTTTCGGCAGAATGTACGTGTGCCATTGTTAACGTTAATGAAAACAATCCAGTTGAAGACAAACAAAGAAAACCTGATAAACGTCACCTCAGCTCAATCAAGTGTGGAATGTTCATGCCATTGCAGTGATAACTTGTGCTAAACGTTTCCAGGTGAAACGTAAACAGACTGAAACGAAAAGCTCATGGCATGCACATGCGCACCTGTGGTAAGCTAAGAGAGTGGACAAGGCTACCAATTGTTCTCTTCCGTAGTCCGTGTAGATAGAAAAAAATAGAGCCGACGAACTAATATCATTTTAATCTAAATATAAGTTAAATAAAATTCCTCCGGTATATAGTATATAAAATAAAAATAAATATAAAATGTAATTTAAAAATGTAGAAGCTCTAACCTGCGCTAACAATACATACGTAAATAAATAGAAGTGAATAAATGGCCAAAAAATCCTGCTTTTCAGGGATGTCTTGTGTGCGTTATATTTTGTGTGATACTCGATCAAAACTGTGGCGACGCAGCCCTGTCTTATATTCACCTAACGATTTCAGCAAAGCGACACTGCTACAAAATTAGGCATACAAAAAATGATAAATTGATTAATAGCATTCAAATCATTTGGTGGCAATTTATTAAGGCGTTCAAATCCAAGATGGCGTTGTGTCCGCCACTTACCTAAAAGAATCTGGGGCGAGCTTGGTACGGTGTTTAGACCTGGGGCCCATCGCATGCCGATAACAAATGTTTTTGCATCGTGCATTTTTTCATACACCCTTCCCTGTAATTTTCGTAACGTCTTTTACGTTTGTGATGGAAAACAACCTGGCTGCATTTAAACGCGATTGAAAATTTAAGGTGACGCATCTGAAACCCCTCCGAGGAAATTTTTCTTTACTTTGAAAAAATTGTATCTCAACATGCTGATCATTATTCAATAAAAAAATAGGGGTCAACGAGCTCCGAGCTCTTCAGTTTTGAACTGTAAGCTCTTAAAGCTGAATTTAAGAGCGTTTTTAACTGGTGATACTGTTCCTATGGTAACAAGCCAAAATAACCATAACTTGTTTACCAATAATTGGGAATTTGTTTGATACACTAACTGCAGCAGCAACTGCGTGATTAAGATTTCTAGCACTGACCATCAAACTATAACAGCTGGAAAGTGCTGGAAACCGCTACCAGCCACCTTAAGGCTTAACGAATTTAACAGTTAAATTTGCTATATTGCCGAAAAAACTGGTAAACGAAGAAGCTGATCACAGTTCACAAGGAGACAGATGCCCGGAGTGGCTGTTTTAAACTCGCTGATTAATTACTCTCGCACCCAAGCCGAGTTGTTACAATGAAAACAGGCATGACGCAAGTATTGTTAAAGAAAGTTCAGATGACAACAAAGCGTTAGTAACAAAAGGCTTTCTTCTGGAAACTGAAATATGCGCATAGCTGAAACTGTTCAATCGTGACTGAACAAATTATTTCGAAGAATCAAACAATCTGCCTGTGAGGTTAAGAGGGAGATACGACTACGATCACGATGAAGATGATATCAAGAAAGGCAGTCCACTTGATAGCGTTCCTTACAGCATTGTTTTCCAGCGTAGTTGCTGAGAAAACAGAAGCAGGTAAAAACAAGGAAATTAATTATGTTGTTGCTAGTACACTATGTGTTGAGCACGCAGGCAACTTTTGCCTTATTGCACTGTGACTCGCTCGGCTATAGTGTGTACACAATATTCCAATCTGGAAGCATGCTTATCTCATGAAATCAAAACTATATTTTGGTACCGAGACGGCACTTTTGAATTTAGACATCTATGTTCAATTTTGTTTACGCGCAAACCGGCTCTAGGTGCAAAATGATAGAGGTTTGAAAGCAGAGAAGTTTTTTATTCATAAATATATACTTGTTAACTGACTGACTGACTGACTGACTGACTGACTGACTGACTGACTGACTGACTGACTGACTGACTGACTGACTGACTGACTGACCTATTTTCTTAGCAGCTCATGTATTGCAGATTTTAAATCTTGATTTAGTTATTTGACTTATTCCTCATTTATATTCTGTTTTAAGGGTCAGCCCGATTAATGACCATTAATGTTTCATGGTACTTAAACAATATTATATGTTTGAGAACGCTAAATTATCATACATGTATATGTGAAAGTGGTTTTAACAAAAATAAACTGCTCTGGATTTTATCGAGGAATTTAAAACTTCGGAGCGTACGAGCAAGAAGATGCATGGCGTGAGAAAGTAATACCATGAAATTTTTCATCTGGAACGAACAAAAACATAATGCTTCCAGATTTTTCTCCTTGACTCGATTGACATTTTTGTATGATTGGAATGGTTAAAAACAAAAACAACAAACAATGGTAAATAACTTCTACATGCAGCATGTCGAGGGACGAAATACATTTGTCGAAGAAAGCCTAATGATGACTAGCTATTCGCGAACAGTCACCCTCATGGATCGCGTCTTGAGTTTTCACTTTGTTGTCTGCTACTGCTAGAAGTCGGCTTACGAACAATAGAGTCCCCGGGACACTCCAGCCGTGGTCTACATCGTAGCTTCGTGCATGTAATCCAGTGAACTTGGAAGAACAGGTGATGTCTATTAACTCATACTAACTGAGGCAGATTATGATTGATCAAAGACAAAGCCTGCTCTTTTATGCCATGGGAAAGTGGGAGGGAGGGAGACAAATTCGTGTTTTAGAAGCTTCGATGTTATTGGTTCATTTTTACGAAAAAGGTCTCCATCCATCGTTCTGAATTAACGTTTTGATTGGTTCTCACCTTCGTCAAACTTCCTCCCTCGGCAACAAATAAAAATATACTTTACTAATTTCTTTTTAGACTGTCTTGACTTGACACGAAGACAGTGTATCATTGCAAACGTGCTTCAATTTCTTACTTGTTTTTTTTTTTATTAATCACAACTATAACAAAATTCTCGAATCTGATTGGTTCTTAGCACGCCCTATCTTTTACCAAATTGGAG
Source organism: Meandrina meandrites (assembly GCA_963693305.1). Taxonomy (NCBI): domain Eukaryota; kingdom Metazoa; phylum Cnidaria; class Anthozoa; order Scleractinia; family Meandrinidae; genus Meandrina; species Meandrina meandrites. The sequence continues at coordinate 27,444,278 of OY855911.1, read as the reverse complement.
CGCGCGCGGCTAAAGTGTCCAATAACAAAGTGTCCAATAACAAGGTGTCCAATAACTTAATCCAATAACAAAGTTCGCGTGCTGCGCATGCGCGCGCCTCTTTATTTGGTTCTTTGTTGTGGCTAAATACTCCTTGATATTCCTAAAACCTTCAGCTTCAAGAATGGCTTTTTTGCCTTAGTGATAATACGTCCTTAGTAGGCTTCGCTTTATCTATTTTTTTTCTCGAATTTTGTTATACTTATGATTAATTGATAATAGGACTGAGTGTCGTCCAATTCTGTCTGTAATCATACTCGTGATTAAACAAATCGGACTCCCGCTACGCGGTCGTCCGATTTTGTTAATCACTCGTATGATTACAGACCGAATTGGACTCCACTCAGTCCTATTACCATTACGAATTTCTTTTCCATAGAAAAAGATAGAGAACTGATTATCATCTTGGAAATTATTTGCATTGTTATCCTTGTCATCGCGCTGGTTATACTGATCTACACCTGCTGCCGTTTGAAAAAGTGAGTCTTTAATTACTAAATACTGACCTACCTACCTACCTACCTACCTACCTACCTATACCTACCTACCTACCTACCTACCTACCTACTCACCCACCTACCTACCTACCTACCTACCTACCTACCTACCTACCTACCTACCTACCTACCAACCTACAAACCGACCTACCTACCTACCAACCTACCTACCTACCAACCGACCTACCTACCAACCAACCAACCTACCTACCTACCAACCAACCAACCTACCTACCTACCTACCTACCTACCTACCTACCTACCTACCTACCTACCTACCTACCTGCCTACCTACCTACCTACCTACCTACCTACCTACCTACCTACCTATAACAGAATAAAATAATTCAAAACAATGGAAGCTGCTTTTCCTGGAGGTCATGTTTAAATGTTTTACTTAAAACAATGGCGACTCAATTTTGCCTTAAAATCGCTAAGTGTTAAGTGTCTTGCACGTGAACAGAACATAATGCCTGGGACCCCAGAACGATTCTGGAGCACTCTATCTTCTATTTGTTGTAAACCGTTTTCTTGTAGTCTGCGTTTAGTACTATTAATCTTAATTTTTCGGATTTGCATTTCTTATCAGGAGGAGGAGAGATGGCTTCTAAACTATCAGTAGCAATGCAGCCAGTCCTCAAGACCAACTCAACTCTATTCTGTGCTCAGCATGCTTGCTGTGCTGCCCTTTCACTGTTAGAAGCTTGCAAAATAGGAACTGTGATAGTCAACGTACTTTATATAATACAAATATTATACTACTAGATGAACAGCAAAGAAAAACAAAACAATCACCACAATTAACTGTGGAATGTTCATGCCATTGTAGAGCCAAGCCATTCTTGCACCCAGGGCTTTTCCTCGCTCGCCTATTTTGAAAGCGAAAGGCTCTGGGTACGAGGCCTGAACGTTTTTAGCTGAAAGTTAAAATGGCGACTTCGGGCTTGCGCACCTACATTGAAATAGCACTAAGCAGCAGTGATGTACATATTTACCTTTTTATATAACAAATTAAACATGAAAAATTATTGGGTCCAGAGATCAAGGAAAAGTGACGCGATATAACGAAGAGAAAGACTGGTACAGAGCCTCGAGCTTCTTGAATTGTTAAATGGATGTAGCCATGGTTACTACTCAACTGTATTTTTTCAATAAAATTTTCTCTATGCTTACCGATTAGCACGTTGTGTAGTTTTTTCATCTAATCTATCTACCATTCATATTTATATAACAAAACATGGTACGCACAAAAATTATTGGGTCTTGAGATCAAAGGAAAAATTGGTGCGGTACATTCACGAACCATTCAAAGTGGCAACAGTGATTAACTGGCAAGCAATCGCTACAACAAATCTCTTAGCGAAACACTTTGGCACGACAAAAGACGGAACGGGACAGCGGATGGCGCTTGCTCGCGGTAACATGCTGCAGTCGTGATCGCGTAGAATCATGCGAATTTCCAGAATCGCTGTCTTTTTTGTGCTTTGCAACGGTTGCCAGCTGCGCAGGCAAGATAAGGTAACGTCAAGTCTGCTTTCGAGCCTAGTGGCCCACCAGGTCGGAGCCCTTCCCGGTTTCAGTAACATGAAGCACGACTACGAGTATATCCACCCCCCCCCCCCCCCGGATGGGACGCTAGTCCATCGCAGGGCTACCCCACAGCATTGAATTCGTCGGTACCCATTTATACACCTGGGAGGCCCTGTTAGGGGTTTTGGGGATAAGGGATAACAGGAAAATAATTATGGGGATAACGGATAACGGGAAAAATATTTAAGGGATAAGGGATAAGAAGATTAGTTTAAGGGATAATTGAAAACGAGCTCTGTGACGTTCGGCCTCTGTTTTTATCACACTCGACTTTGCACCAAGAGCACCGCTTTTATCCCGGATGGCCTGGGGTGAGTGACCACATGCAGTGTGTCTGGTCCCACGTGCGCTTTTTATTCTCATCATCATGGCGTTTGTTAAAGAACTGCATGAAGTTACAGTATGCATTTGCAAGCAGGGCGATGAGAAACCTGCGATGAAATGGTCCTTTTTGAGGAAAATTAAAGGAAACGACCTTTCGTCGTTTCTTCGCTACCTGAAGACTTGTGGCTTTGACCAGAGAGCGAAGGAAATTGGAATCTCAAAATACAAAGTTAAATTGCAATTACAAGCGGTTAACACCGGAACCAGAATTTCCTCGTGGCAGGATATTCTCTATTGACACCGACGACCAGTTCAAAGTCGCTTTACCTCTACTTCAAGATAAACATGAACTTATAGGTAAGTTCCGATGCATGTACTGGTCTTTTTATTTTATAATTTATAGAATTGGTTGGTTATGATCCGTTGTTTAGAATTTCAAGGTCACCAGGGTCATATACAGTGTATAATTATCTGTGGAGTTTTTCCAGGCCGAATAATGAATAATGGTCGGGACATCTGTCATTGCGTTAAATTTTACTTTTAACTTTATTTTTCATAATATTTTTATAACTTGAAAACCTTGAAGAAAAGAACCATCGATTTGTTGAAACATCTGTAGTAGAAATCCAGCATACTAAGCCTTGTTGTAAACTGTCAGAAAGAAGATGACATGATTGTTCTCGGCGATGATGGGTATTATTGGCCGTGTTTTCACGACACCGATTGTCTCGCTTAACATTCCTGTATGTGCTTTGTTTACAGACATCGTTAAGCGACTTAAAAGTGATAGGTGTTTTTTGAGATTTAAGTAACTTGAGGAGGGCAGCAGCGCAACTAAATCAATTTGAATAATGGCGGGAGATGCCGACGAAGCTCGCATGTGCGTCTTCGCTTCTTCTTTTCGTTAGTGTGTTTATGCGCTTTATTTGGCGAGAACATTTCCGTATCTCGAGGAAATTATATGTTCCAGTTTGTTTGCAATTTTGTTAGACCAAATCTACTACGACATGGCATGAACATGCGACGAGCGATTCCTGTGGAAAAGCGAGTATGTCTTGCTTTGTGGCGGCTTGCAACAGAAAATTCATACAGGGCTTGTTTTTGGAGTTGGAAGATGCACTGAACTAAAATTAAAAGAGTTCCAAGAGGCATAAAAAAGAATGCGTGTTCTATTTCCGATTTGACAGCCTTGTCAGATGAATGACCGCAAGTTGCTTTTCATTGGCAGAAATTAATTGCCGATTCGCTAATAAGCTACCTGGTTTGGTGGCTTAAATTTTTATGAGAATTGCATTGAACTTTGCCGACTCGCTTAACTTTTAAGCGAGTGAGAAAAGTAAGTATTTTCACGAGATTTCCGGTTGTCATTCGCTAAGCGACCTGAAAAAATCGCTCGTTTCCGAGGCAACTAAGGAGGAAAGTGAACAAGACGGCAGCATGCAGCCAGATGACGACACTCCCCCAGCTGCAACTAGATCAGGAAGACGCTCAGCCAGGAACAAAAGCAACTGAAATTATGTCTATTACTAATTTTAAAACCAAACTAAATATTCTAACTGACCGTCAATTTTAACCAATAACCAGTTGGATGTTGTGAGCTCCAGCTAACATATTGAATATAGTTCCCAATGTTATTATTCTTTTGAAAGTTGAGTTTGTTAAGTTTGCAACACTTGCTGATTCCAAAGCTCTTTTCTGATGTAAAGCAGTCGAAGCTGTAGTGACTGTAGTGTGCTTCAGAGCAGACAATTTGGTTTTCTTTGCGGTGTATCTTTTGTTTGGATTGGTATTACTCAAAACTAGAAACAAGTCAGAGGTTAACCAAAGCAAAAAAACAAAAAAGAAACTCATGCAAAAGAGAAAGTGCGATTTTAAAAAAGAATCCGTTGACTCTGTTATAACAAAAATAACAATTAACAACCGATGCTTATAATGTAAAATTTATTAAGACGTAGAGATTGGTGCCCAAACTTTAAGTGAATGCTTTTATGTTCCTCAATCTGAGCGGACCTGGCATACTGCGAAGTAACCTTAAAAACCTACACATCCAAGAAGAAGGAAGCGATGAGATACGCAGTCACGTCTATCCCGCAGCATTACCATTGAGGTATGCAATCATAATAGTTATTCTTAAAGGATAACACAAATAAGATATTAATTTTATTGCGTCTTACGAGACATTTATGTAAGATTTCACTTTCCTGTATGGTGAAAACTCTACCCGAGATACTTTTGGGGATAACGCTGTTGATACTTTCAGGGATAATGCATCAGTCAATTGAAACCCCGGCCCCCCGACCCCCGGGACTTAGCGGGGAATTTAACACTTACCAAGTGTTAAAAAACGGCTTATTCCCCCGCCCCCGGGGCCAAGACGTCTGTTAAAAGCCCCGCATAGAATATGGAAATAAGCGCTCAGGAAATTCACTGAATATTTAAATAAATTAATTTCCCAGGCCCGGTTGTCTTCGGCTTTGCTGTCGACATTTCCGAAGTGTTTCTTTGGGGTGTCCCAGAGGAGGTTTTGTAGTGGGGCACGTTCTGCTTTCTAGGGCGGGCATAGGCAGTAATTTTGACCAATTTTAGCGAAAATTGCATAAATTGTCCCGACAACTGGTACATATCATGGTAAATCGGCAAATTTACGACCTAATTTGATATTCCAGCAAGGTTTAAAAGAACTATTCGCGAACTGATCGGACTCAAATTTGGCCACATTATAGTTCAAAGACTGTTTTATCGAAGACCGGGAGCTCTTACTAAAGCGAGTAGGGGAAAGATATTTTTTGGGCTACATTCCAGAGGCGGTACCCGATTCTTGGATGTGGAAGTTGCACGCCTTGTGTAAATATTAGTATTCTATACACGAGTCAAAACTTAAACTCATAGAACTGCTCTCGCACGCTTCAAATCGTCAAAAAAACCGCGTAAAAACAAACTTAAACTTGCGAAAATGTTTCTAATTCATTTTATTGCAAATAGACAGCAGTAAAAGCCGATTTTAGGAAGCTTAAATATTTACAATAGCGATTAGCGAGAAAATTTGAATATTTATATGGGGCGTACTGTGACCTCACAAACACAGTCTGGTAAGCCTGTGGTAAAATTATATAGAAAATGACCTGAAGGCAAACGAAAATTGGTTCGAGTTAGCGGGAGGTTCGAGTTGCGGAGGGGAAAATTACAGAAAAAGAATGACGGAAATCCAGGGGAAATCGATTTTCGTTCGAGTTAGCGCGAGGTTCGAGTTATCAGAAGTCGACTGTAACTTAAATCGATATCGTTGGTCTATTTGAAATTCACCTGTTTTCGGTTCTATCATTAAAAGCCCCAGCCTCTTAAGCTGCAATTTCCATGTGCAGCGAAAGCTGGCCTTCAATATGCCGATTTTACTTTTATTAGATGCAGAAGTCCACTTTTATTTTGGATGTTAAAGTTCTGTTAAATCACCGCTCCACGGCCCCGGTCTACTGACAATTTGTTAAATCCACCGCCCATCGGGGCCAACACGTCGTTAAAAGTGTGTTAAATCCCGGCTTTGGACGCGTTAAATCCCCGCCAAGTCCCGGGGGTCGGGGGGCCGGGGTTTCAATTGACTGATGCATAAGGGATAACTGTGCACCGAATTAAAGGGATAAGGAATAACCGGACCCCCCCCCCCCCCCTAACAGGGCGTCACCTGGGTGTAGATGTACTGTAAGAATAGGGTATTCTTGTCCAAGAACACAACGCAATGACCCCTGCCAGGGCTCGAACATGGACCGCTCGATCCGGAGTCCAGCGCACTGACAATCTGGCCTCCGCACTTTCATGCTGCAAGGGTAAAAGGGGATGAAATGTTTTGTTGATGTTCATCTGATGAGAGAAATAACTGTAATATACAAGTCGGCTATCGGGAAAGGTCCTTTCTTCCCGTGCGTTTGCAAAAGAAATGCCTGCCTATATGAGCTATTGTTCAAGAACTAACTGGCAAATAGCTGTGCGAAGAATGTAGGAAAGGGAAAAAAAACTAAACACACCATAGGTTAATTAAAACGATAATCATCTTTATTCATAAAAGTCAAAAGCTCTATAAAAATCCCTTCTAGCAAATCACCGCTTATAGAAAGAGTATCACAAAACACCTTAAACAAAGGTCGCGACTAGATGGGATGCCTTGTAAGGTGGCTCGCTAACACAGCTATGACCCAAGAACTGTAAACACTAACTATAATCTGAACCATTGCATTACGAATAACTCCTAATTATTCTACCAAAAGCCAAGATCTTGCCATTAAGAAACACTGTCCTAAAAAGTTCTGAACAAGGCATCCCATTTAGTGGCGAATATAATATAAACTGCTCTCTGTGTTATAAATTAAAGCAACACGAAAATGTTCTTTTTGAGATCACCTCATCAAACGCAAGGTATAAACTTTTAAACTTTTTAGTCTTTTTTATTTTCTTGTCTTTTTGAGGGTTGTTTAACTATTTTTTTTTTCGTTTTCTTGGTTTTTGCTTTTTCCTGAACTCGGTTCGGTGACAAAAATCGGTTAAATATATTTTTGTTCACTTATAAATAATTCTACATATGACAAATTCAAATGTTATTTATCTCTATTAAATCTCATTATGGAAAACGTCTTATCCGGGAATGTGCATGTGTGGCGTTTACTGAGCTTATCGGTTCAGGGAAAGCCGAAGATAACCGACAAGCCCTCGGAAAACTAGACGAACGTTTCCGACTGCAACACGGAGACAGATCCAAAGGGAAAAAGGATATTAAACTGTTCGTCTATTTCAGAGGGTTTATAAATAGCCTATTAAAAATAGCTCGGAGAATCGCAAAAAAAAGTCTTGAGAAGTATACTTGGGAAAGGTTCAACATGAACAGTTTGATTTTAACACATACACTACAGTTAAACAGTGGCTAACCGTTATTAAACTGAACAGTTCCTGTTGTTTTGTGGCGATGGCTGCCAAAATAGAATGCCTGTGAGATTTGAGCGACTAGAAATAGTTCTGAGAAGGATTAGCTAATTATAGGTTGAAGTAGCTTATTCCAGGGACCCAAAATCGCAAGGAAAACATCCACTTCCAAATTCCGACAAAGGGAAAATCATGGTAATTCACTGGACTTAATATTCCCAAGATTTCGATCTTTCTTTCCCTTAAATCTTGGATTCTGGAAGAGGCTACTGCAGTCAGTATTGGAATTAAATTATTTTTTGATAAAATAACAAGTAAATTATTTCGTTTTTTAGTTGTCTTTTTGACGCTTTTTATCAATGGTTTTCCTCAGTTCTTTTTTTGTCAATCAGCTATAAATAAATAGATTGTGCTGAGGTATCTCGATAAAACGGCAATGTCAAGTGTTTGTTTCAAATGTCTGGTTCTGAAATTGAGTTCGAGATTTTCGCAGTAACGCATTTCAAAATAAAGCGTCACTGGCGTTGTGTGACTCTACTATTGTGACACAACAAGGTGCTGACACATTACGGGTGCCTGGTAGTGTTCTCAAGTACTCTTTGAGCTCGTCGTGTACGATAGAACAAGCAGACTGTAAAACTGCTTTCGTGAGGGTTAACATGTACTGGCGGGAGATTCAAATTGCGATGTCGTTTAAAATCGAGCCCTCTTCCAATCTCTCATACCTGGGAAACTTTCTCCACAACGACAAGAACTTCTCTCGCGGGTTGCAGTGGCGTAAACGACAGCAAGCTCGCCATGCTAGCTCGCATGCTCGTTCTTTTCGGCATGTCCCAGTACCGATCAAGGTACGATTGACTTGGGGCAAGCCGCAAGTTGCTATTGAGTTTTTGACATGAGCCCAGACTGGCTTTTGTGGAAGTCGTAGGAATAGAAGAATCCGGTGATCGAATGCCGTCCAATGGGGGCTTTTCGCTGCCTTCATAGAGCACAGTTTCCGCGCGGCCACGTCCGTCGTCGTAATCTTCTTGAGGCATGAGGGCTGGTACGAGGAACAACATACACGTGGCAAGAGTTGAACAGGCACCAGCGACATAAAAGGCGATTTGGTACGAGCTGGAAAGATCGTAGATCACACCTAATGAGAGAAGAAAGAACGAATGCAAAATGCGATTACTGACCAATTCCTCAACAAAATTCTACAAAAGAAGTGAAGAGACCTGCATCCTTAATAATCCAACTCTCCTCAGTGGAGTCTGAATTACTCCACAAAACCGGTTTAACAGATTCCGTGTAGTCTTCGTATTCCTCCTGACAGCGCGAAAGATTAAAAAATGATGAACAGTCGGGATTTTAGCTAAAAATTACTAAATCTCCTATACAAGCATTTTCATTTCGCGGGGAGCAAGGGACTTAATCAAGGAGTAATCAAGATATCGACGTTTACCTGCAAGAGGGGGTCCAGCAATGGACGTAATGGCCATGAAGAAGAACTGCACGCCAATACCAGCAGCCACCTTGTCCACACCAACGATATCAGCGCATAGAACAGCCAACATGACCACAAAACAACCATCAAATACACCAAAGACAACCATGTAAATTACGAGGCCGACATAACTCTTCGTCAGCGTGCTCAAAGTGTTCGCCACGCCGATGACCAGCATCGCTATCTGGAAGCAGTATAGTCGGTTCACTCTTGGGTGATCGCCGAGTTTGCCGAAGAAGAGCCGACCGAAAGTCGAACCTACCGACATCATGCCGATCAGCGTGGAGGACTGCGAGTTTGGTATGCCACATTCCTCGGCGTAGGCAGGCTGTGGGAGAAAGAAATGAGAATTATTTTGGTTTAATTGCAAAGCACTGCTGATGTAAATTACACGCGTTTTTATTTGAATGCAAGCTCCTTCTTAAAGGGCCAAAGAATTGATTGTCTTCCATTTCTCGGCTCGCTTCTCACAGAAGATCATTTAAGGGAACAAAGTCAAAATGTTTTATTGAAATTACTGGGGACTAAAGATAAATAAACGTTGTCCTTAAAAATTTGGGCCATTTGCCCGCTGTCAAATTGGCCGTTTGTCAACCATCTCATTTTGGGCTATTTCTCAGTTGGTAGTAAACTCTTGGTTTGCTAGTTTAACCCTTGGTTTGCTTAGGATGGCTTACATGATACTGTTATACCGTAGAATACAGAAGTGTTTGGCGACATTTTTTACGATAAGATGTACTATGGATAAATGAAAATATCGCTTACCAAATGCACAAAAGGAACAAAGTATCCCATCATAAAAGCGCTCAGCGAGAGGCACCAAACCAAGAAGGCTTTATTCTTGAACACCGCAAAGTCAAACATTGGCGGTCTCGGTCCTTTAGGTTCTTCGACTTTCTCCAGTTCTTTACCTTTCCCGGTTTGACTGGGCTGTCTATACAGCAAGGACCCAATGGTGCACAAACTCAGCATCCCACCGAGCACCCTTGCTGCGTTGGCCCATCCAAGATAGTTCACTGCAAGCTGCATGAGGGGACCCATGGCTATCGTACCCACGCCACTCCCGGCCGTGACGATACCGTTTGCAAGACTGATGCGCCTAGCAAAATAAAAACGAAAAAGTCGTGTAAATTAACTTTCAAATCAAAGTGACGAATAACGAACTGTTTCTCTCCATATCGACAGTCACTAACCTTTCAAACCAATATGGAAGCGAGCGAAGTGTTGGCAAGTAATTCATACTGGCGCCAACTCCCCACAGCACCCCGAACGTAAGATAAAGGCGCTGAACGTCCTTGACAAATGACGATAACACAAATCCCAGCACTCCAAGCAAACCTCCAACAAATGCTACTACCCGGCAACCAACTCGTTCACACAATGCTGACGTCACTGGCGCGAATAGGAACATCATACCGAGGCCGATTGAAAGAACCCATGCTGTATTAAAGAGCAATAAAAAAGACAAATTAAAACAAGGAAAATTCCTTTAGGTTGCAAGCACCTCTTATTTTCGCTAAAGTATCGTCATTCGTGTCTCGTCAAAGTCTAGTGAAATTCGAGACTCTAAGAATGTTCGATGCAGAATTTCATCGAACGTGACAAATTTTAATTGCCAGCAAGTTCGCGTTCGAAGTCTTCATTCGCACGTTTGCAATCCAGAAAATTACTAAGCTTTTCAAGTTAACATAGAAAAGTGCCTAGAGCAAAACAGTCAACCGCACGTCGCGTCACGCTCACGTACGATGCTTGCATGACATTAGTTTTCCCGTTTCTAAGATTAAGTCCGAAGCTTGGAAAAAACGCAGAGAGAACCAAAAAAAGAAAAACTGTCACATGGCAGGTTAAAAATTATTTCAATAGGAAATTTAAGAGTAGAATAAAGTTTGTACGTGTTCAGCTTTCCAGGGGAGAGATGTTTGCGAATTAATTCTTGCTAGGTCCCGTGGAAACTTGTGATTTGTCATAATACCTTAAGTCAACTTTTCAGCAATCAAGCAAAACACAAAAACGGAAACTTTGGAACGAATTGCGTGGGCAAAAGGTCAACGGACCGGTTTGAAGAGGAGGGCGGAGAAGCTGGGCTTCCTGGGATTATAGCTGATGCAAAGCATATGCCCATTCACGATATTTAAAGAAAAAAACCACACACATTCACAGCCCCAGTTTTTAGCATTGATTACGCAATTTCTCCTAAACAGAGAACACTCTCTCACACTCTGTTTGTCTTTCGGCATTATCACTTGCCTGTGATATCAAATACCCACAGAGCCCCTGGAGCTATTAAACACACAGCCACTCCGCCACCCCCTCAACCACCAAGAGTTTATCAATAGCCGACTTTTTCGTGTCATTTCGTATAACCACCACCACTTAGCTTATTGCGTTGTATTTCGCGACGGCTTTTTCTCTTCAGAAGAACGAAGAAAGATGCGAGATAACGAAAAGGAAGAAGTAGTCATTTGGTGGTTTTTTCTCATTTTGCACCCGCGCGAGATCTCGCGAGACGTGCCCACCTCGCGAGTTAGATTTTTAAATAATTTCGAGTAACGAAGCATCTGATTTTTGTCTTTTATCGCGTACGCGCAATAATCACACATTTCTAGATATGATTTATATCACCGCGTGTAAATTGTACCGAAAGATCAGCGAAAGATATAACCTTTTAATACATAAAAGCAAGTTTAACAATTGGAAACGTAGCTAAGAAAGTTGATTGATTGACTGACAGGGGTCACTTGGGGCTCGAAGCGAAAAAACAAATATTGCAAAATGCACTCGCACGTAATTTTCGCGTTAGAGGTCTCCCGCAGAATGCAAAATAACCGCACCGGGAAATGAGCGTTAAATATCACCGTCTAAATTATGTTTTATACATCTGCTCTACTTTTTTAATCACAAATGTGAATGCCGTTTAATTGGAGCATGTACTGGTGAACAAAACAAGCCTTTATTGAATTCTTTAAGAAAAAATAAAAAAGAGAAAGTTATTTAAGCCATCGCATTTCTCTGAAAAGTGGAGAAACCATTTGTAAGCAAAATTTCCGTGCACATTTTTGACATGCAGATTTAAGAGATTTTCGCGATTAAAAAGGAGCGCAAGAAAACACGATTGAAAACACCAAAAAAGCTTTCATTAGCAAAGTGTCGTTAATCTGTCAACGATTTGCATATGAATGAGGACAAGAGTTGTTTTTGTGGCATGCAAATCAAACGATCTGAAAGAAAGCAGCGTCCAAAACAAACCTAAAATCAGACGTTTATTCCGAAAATAAGCTTGCAAAAGCTTCCTCTGCAAAGAAAGCTTATTTCCTGGCCATGAAATAAGTCATTGGTCATTTCCAGAATGCAATAAAACACAAAACAAGACGCACTAGCCTTGAAGTTGTTTACCTGTACGTGCGATATGCAAAGCCTTCTGCTCCAATGCGAAGGTCAGAATATTATATAACAGAACCAGTATTTATCGCTGGCAGAAAAATACACTCGACCAATGTTTTCAAACAGGATTGTTTTTCAACTCTGCGGATCTTGAGGTAACACTCAATTTCAAAATAAAAAAGTAGCAATTGGTCCGCGGCAGCATGCGATACTGAAATGTACAAAAATAGTCAATTTACAGTGTTGAATGTACAAAAGGCATGTGTGCGCTATTGTTGTCAGCAGGTTACGGAAATCCGTTTAGATGTTGCAAGACCGATCGGAAGTAGGGCCGAAGAAAAGAGTAAAAAACTCTCCACAAAACTAATGATCGCGATGTATAAATTTGTACATCGAGTGTGCTGGAAGAGAACAAAAATTTCGCTTCCTATATTTGCCCGGCCAAAGGTTCCAAATTTGCATACTGCTAGCCTTGACATTGCAATCTCACTTCCGGTAAATTATGATCTGTCAACTTGAACGCAAAATTTTTCAGCAGATCTGTTTTTCTCGGTTCCCAAACCGCTACAGAGTATCGAACGAAAGCAAAATCACTTGCGGTTTGCTTCGACTGTAGAAAAATATAAACAAAAGTTGCAAACATATCGAAATTGAATCATCTTTCCTCACACGAAATTGCGCTCGATCGCAACAACAGTATAGGCAGAAATCGCGTACTCCTCTTTCCGAACGCTAGCAATAACAGACTGTTTAACTTTCGTACGACAACTTGTTGAAGACATAATATTACTTTGGCGTTGTTGATTCGAAGCATCGAATTTATTGGCCAGTTTCGCACATCCGGTAATTTCGCGGTCGCTTCCAAAAAAATTTTTATCCCGTTCGCGCAATCTGATATGATATAGCTTCGGCGAATTCGAATATTCTCCGAGAAATTGGATTTTGAACTCGCGAATATACCTTTTAAATGGAGGAATGGATCGCAAAATAGCTCTCGATTGTTTGTTTGGATAAATAAACCAAAAATCGGTGGCTTGATTCAAAAGCACCGGTTGACATTTCAAACGGAACAAAGCTCTCTCGAAATCATGTTCAACAAGATAAAAGAGACTTCTGTTGCCTTGCATGAAGTCGTAAATTGAAATAAATTCCAAATTAATACCTGTTTCTCCTTTGCTTTGCCTGAATTCTTCCAGCAGCGCTTTGTAGAGAATGCCTGTGTTGTTTTGTATTCCCAGCACAACAAACTGTGCTATGAAACCGGCAAGGCACACGAGCCATCCCCAACCGCCGTCCGGAACGGAACGAACCTGAATTTCCACCTGAACTTTTTCGATATCTTTGCTTTCTTTACTATCTTTTCCCATGATTGCTGTTTTTAGGGAAGTTGTTTCAAACGAGAGCTGCGAGACCTGAAAATGTGATGTTCTGTACTGCTCTCTGTCCACGCGCTCCGTTCTCCAAGCGAGGAAATTTCAGGTGAGGGAAATTTTTTTTTTCGCTGAGCTGAAACTTTAGATAACACATGACGTAATGAACGCCCGGAGGTCAAACACGCCTTGCAATTGGCTAAAAAAATGGTATGATCAATGGGCGAATAACAGGGCAGCTGTATTGTTTTGTTTCAAATAGCATTCGCCCATTTGTGGAAAGCTGAAAGTTGAACAAAAGAGTTGCGTGATAAACAAAAGCTCACGAGTTTAGCATGTGATTCTGCGCTGACAAACTTCACATACCGCGCAAATTCGCATCTTCAACAACGATTTATTGCATACAGTGGATTCAAAAAAGCTGTATTTTATTTAGGTGAGCCTCACATGGTGACAGTACCTGCTCATGACAGGTTTTTTGTGGCGTGACGTAGACCGACGCGGCGTTCTGATTGGCTGCGCTTTACATCACAAAAGAAATAAACAAGTGCGATGTGTCTGCACGGGCAGGTAATGTTAAACCATTGAAAGCGCAATGAAGCGGAGAGAAAGTGGAGTGATAGACAAAAGTCAAACTTCTCAGTCTGTTTCTTTTTATACATCAGGGGTTTTCCCCGAAATGAGACCACGAGGAAATCGTATGAGGTGATGACCTTGTTAAGAAAATGCCACTGGCAGAAAGAGCTTTTCGAGATAAATTATTCACAGAAACTGTCACCAAATTTCCCTGAGCAGAGACTCTTCGAAATGGGGTCGAGCTGTGAAAAAATAAATGTTTCTTTGTTGCCCGTAACTTGTATATACCAACATAAAATAGCAATCTTGTTTTCTACCTTGGACAATTCCTCAAAGACTCCAGTTGAATTCGCAAAATGAAAGAAAAACACACAAAAATAAGACGAATGTTTGGGTGATAATAGTTTATAATTGCTTCTGATCGTTCAAAACACGCTGAGTTTTGCTGTAAATGTTGATGTTGTTTATTTCGGTTTTCAATCATCGGCCAGAATTATCATACTTTAATTTTTGTATAAATAAAAAGGATATAAACTACAGGGCTCAAAATACTCGTTGTTAAAAAATTCAACCACCAAAGAAATATTTGTGTTGAAATATTTAATATCACTCCTAAGAGTTTTGACAATTTAAAAGAATTAACATAAATGCATTTTAAATTGAACGCACGAGATAACGCAGAACAATTTGAAAGTAAAATTCAGTTCTGTGACACGAGTGTTCTAGAAGGAGATCGGTGTGATATCGATATACACACGTGAACCTGTCATACGAAAAAAAAAACAACTTGAAAGCTGGCTAAACATTTTTGCTACATTAATAATATCACGTTTTCTGTCATCGACAATTTTTTAATAGAAAAGATGCAAAAGTGAGTTTTGGTCGGTTTGTATGTTGTGAATTTGTTGAGAATGTTGAGTTTGAAAAGCCATTCCTTAAAGTCGGATAAATCAGTTTTTCACTCCTCCCCCTCCCCCACTACCAATTTTATTCTTGAAAAGTTATATGCAAACAAAAGTTTCGCTGACGTTGTTCGAAACGTTGAGTGAAGGAAAAATATTGCAAACGTTGCAAATTCACATAACGACATTTCGAAAATGGAAGATGAACGCACAGTTATTTTGGTGGAATTATTGAAAAAATGTTCTCTGAATAGAAATATGAACGTCGAGAAAGGTAAGCAGAAAAGGTAACTAAAAATTATGCTTTCGTGCAAAATTTGAAAGCTTGTACCTTGAGATTAAATTGCTGTTGTTATTATTAAATGCTAATATATGCAAGAATATTGCTGAGATAAGCAATCACAATACTACTTAAACAATACATACTAAAATGGACTAGCAGTAACAACGTTAACAACTTTTAATATCCGCTTACACTTTGGCAGCTAAGAATAATTGCGCTGTTTGTCAAAAAAGAGATAACATTTTTCAGATGTCGTCAATCTGACAAAATTTGATAGGAAAACGCGCTTTACAAGCGGAAAAGAATATACAGCTGAACACACGGTGACAATTGAATCGAAACTGAAATCAAATATTTAAGTTTTTTTTTCTTTTTTGAATTCGCTGCATCCAGTATGCACGCAATATCATCTGATAGCTTAGAATAATTGCGCTGTTCGCTAAAAACGAGATAATTTTTTTTTCAGATGTTGTCAATCCGACAAAATTTGATAGGAAAACGCGCTTTCCACGCGAAACCAAAAAAAAAAAAAGGTGGACACACGGTGACAATTGAATCGAACAAACTGAACTCAAACATTTATTATTATCTTTTATTTGCATTCGCTGCATCCAGTATGCACGCAATATCAAAAACTGGCTTCCTTGATGCTTTGTTCGAACGCTGGTAGCTTAGAATAATTGCGCTGTTCGCTAAAAACGAGATAATTTTTTTCAGTGTCAATCCGAGAAAATTTGATAGGAATTAAAACACGCTTTACAAAGCAAAAAAAAATACAAAGCTGAACACACGGTGACAATTGAATCGAACAAACTGAAATCAAACATTCAGTTATTGTTATTTTTTTGCATTCGATGCATCCAGTATGCACGCAATATTTATCATCTGGTAGCTTAGAATAATTGCGCTGTTCACTAAAAACGAGATAATTTTTTTCAGTGTCAATCCGAGAAAATTTGATAGGAAAACACGCTTTACACGCGAAAAACAAAAAACAAAGCTGGACACACGGTGACAATTGAGTCGAACAAACTGAAATCAAACATTCAGTTATTGTTATTTTTTTGCATTCGCTGCATCCAGTATGCACTCAATATCAAAAACTTGCTTCATTTATGTTTTGCTCGAAAGCTCACGATATCCTTGAACGACTGTATTAAAGCAAGAAAAGCAGTTCCATTTTGGCCAGTTTGATCCACTAACATTTAATATTTTCTGAACTAAGCCAGGTAAAAAAGACTGCGATATTTTGGGTTGTCCATTTTGGGAAGGTGTAAACATCTTGCAAAAGCGGGGAATTAAATTAAGGGGTTATTTAAAATCTGACGTCACATAATTTCCGCCAAAGTTTAGCTCATTCTCTGAAATTTCCGCAATACTTCAACTTGAGATACCTCGCGAAAGATTTGACAGATGAATCTCGCTGCTATGGATGTATCCATGTATTGAAAAGCTTGCAGTAGCCTGCTTAGCCTTGTGGCGTGGCGTGCGAAATAAATTTCACCACAGACGTCACAGCCTGCAATGCAGGCAAAGCCTGACAATAGTTACGCAGCTCTCGTAAGCTTGTAATTCTACTGGTCCTCTAGTTGGTATGTGCCGCTCAACAGGGTATGGTTTTTGCTTCTCTGACTCTGGAACAGGGTATAAAAATCGCCCTTTCTCTCTGGAACAGGGTATATTTTATTTCAGGTTTGACTCTGGAATAGTGTCGAATTTCCCCTAGAATCCTGATTAACCACGGTCAAGTATAGCTAACTCCGCTCCCCTCTGTCGCTTGCTTTGTGAGATCTGCTGTTTCCCGTGGTATTCCACAAAAAAAGGTCATTTTCGTTGAGTGATCGGTCACGTCACGTACGTTATCGATCGTGTCTCGCATTTCTGTAACCTATTTAACCAGTACATTAACCAGTTATTCATTAAACAGTTGAGTTAAATAAATGTTCATTTAACTATTAAAAGTCGCTCCGATTTCACTCTGGATGCCAATTTCACTCTGGATCACGTATGCATTAGTTGCTTTGCTTCGAGTCTGGAACAGGGTACCTTTTTTGCAATTTTTCTCTGGAACAGGGTCGCAAATTCATCATTTTTACTCTGGAACAGGTCAAGAGTCTCAGGGAGTCAGCGGCTCACCCCCGTAGTAAAATTAAAGGAGTATCCCCCCCCCCCCCCCCCCCGGGCTAGTTAGCAGTTGCTATTGTTTTGGGGGCTAGGGGCATTGTTCTTGTTGTTTGTTCTAAAGCTGCGTTCTTACTGCTATCATTTATTTATTTATTGAAACTGAATACCTCACTTCTCCAGGTATTTTATACCGTAAATAAATGACCGGAATTTTATTTTATTATCATTTTAAAATTGACAATAAACTTCCTTGCAAACGCTCCGATTTCGCGCCTGTGTGCACACGAAGTAAAGTCTTTTGGTGAAGTAAGCATTTTTAATCAACACTGTTGAAATGAAAGCTGTTGATGAGCACATTATTGCGTGATTTTGTCATCATACCAAAGAAGACTCTGCCTTGACGTGACAGCTCAAAAGAAAGTTGTTGGTAAGTAATTTGCCAGGAGCTTGTCACGGACGACTCATCTTGACCAAAAAAAAATGGCCAATTGTTTTATGATTTCAGGAGTACCCAACGACCGTTTCAGGGAAAATTAATCCTACTATGTTCTAAACTTCAGCTGAGTGTCCTCACGTCAATCTTAGTTAATATTTAACTTTACTGGCAAAAAAATACCCGCTCTTCACTGCCAAGCCTTTTAGGAAACAAAAATCCCAGCCAGCCATAAGTGTGACCTTTATCAACGAGCCAGGAAAGTTAAAAATAGCAAAAGAAATACAAAATCAGCCGGTGTGAAGAAAATGTTCCCATCTTGCCAGCAAGCGGTCGCATGTGCAAGTTCAAAGCCAGCCAG
This sequence comes from Meandrina meandrites, assembly GCA_963693305.1. Taxonomy (NCBI): domain Eukaryota; kingdom Metazoa; phylum Cnidaria; class Anthozoa; order Scleractinia; family Meandrinidae; genus Meandrina; species Meandrina meandrites. The sequence continues at coordinate 27,426,001 of OY855911.1, read as the reverse complement.
CGAATTTTATTTTGCTAAAAAGACTTGGGATGTCCTTTCTCGTTTCCTACACCAGTACTGCTTCGAAAATAAGTTTTGCGCTACATTCAGTTAAGCAGCAAAAACAATTGTCGTTTGTCTTAATGCGATCACCGCAAAAGTTTCAGAAGTAGCAAAGTTTCACTGCAAAAGCCCGCCATGTTGAAAAGCGGAGAAGGCCCTGGGGACGAGGTTGTTGTCGTATTATGTTGTAATGCAATCACCGTAAAAGTTTCACAACAGAAGCTGCAAAGTTTCACAGCAAAAGCGATCGTCGTATGTTGTAATGCAATCACCGTAAAAGTTTCACAACAGAAGCTGCAAAGTTTCACAGCAAAAGCCACGGTCGTATGTTGTAATGCAATCACCGTAAAAGTTTCACAACAGAAGCTGCAAAGTTTCACAGCAAAAGCCACGGTCGTATGTTGTAATGCAATCACCGTAAAAGTTTCACAACAGAAGCTGCAAAGTTTCACAGCAAAAGCCACGGTCGTATGTTGTGTGTTGTCAAAACAATTTGGTATCTCGTGCCAATCATCAAAGGCATATGCTGGGCAGATAAGACAATCCCTTCATAGCAGTAAAAATATTATCAAAAGAAATCGGAAGAGGAGGATTTTGTGGTTTTCGCTGGCAAACAGCAGCATTTACTCACTTCCGGCCATCAGTTATGCACAACGTCACTTACTTCACTTGCAATTGAACAGTTGAAAAGATTGCTTTCACACTTTATATAAATGGTAACCTCTATTTTGATCCGAAAATCACTCAAGATTGAAAACCCTTGCATGCAAAACAAAACTGGTCTGACTGGTTAACGCGATAATGTTTTACGAACAAAGCAGAAGCCGGATATACTAGTAGGCATGGCAATTAAAGGAGCGTTCATCCGAAACACAGGAAAAAACTCCAGAAGATAGATGTGCCTACAGCCGAACCAAACTCACGTCTAGAGAGAGAGAACGAAGAATTTTAAAATTATCTTTCATTCACATAAGCGTCACGCTTGTGTGAGTCGGAACGTGACCTTTCAGTTTACGCTGTATTAGGTTACACGAGAAACCGTTGAGAATTTAAGCGCGGGTTTATAAGACGTTGTGGGAATAAAATATCGTTGATTTAGAACACTAAGTACTTCTAAATAACGACTTCTTTACGTAAGATGAATAAAACAAACTCACCTCTTGTGTGCCCGTTGTGTTTTTTGGCTATTTTCGCTGTTTTGGGCTTTTTATACGAGCTTTAGATGACGGCTTTTTTCGTACTTTCGTTGGTCACTACATACAAGCTGTTCTTGAAGCCAAATACTTCGTCAGTATATTTCATCCTATTACCGACCTGGAGGTAGCCACTAACTTAATGACTTAACGGCTACGTTGACATCGGAAAGTATTTTTATAATATAACCGACCTGGAGGTAGCCACTAACTAATGACTTAACGGCTACATCGATATCGAAATATATACTATGGACCTTCATGTCGCCACTAACGCGTTAACTTAACGGCTACCTTGGGATCGGAATATATACTGTCGACCTTCATGTAGCCATTAACGCGTTCACTTAACGGCTACCTTGAGATCGGAATATATACTATGGACCTTCATGTAGCCACTAACGCGTTCACTTAACGGCTACCTTGAGATCGGAATACATACTATGGACCTTCATGTAGCCACTAACGCGTTCACTTAACGGCTACCTTGAGATCGGAATATATACTATGCACCTTCATGTAGCCACTAACGCGCTTACTTAACGGCTACCTTGAGATCGAAATACATACTATGGACCTTCATGTAGCCACTAACGCGTTCACTTAACGGCTACCTTGAGATCGGAATACATACTATGGACCTTCATGTAGCCACTAACGCGTTCACTTAACGGCTACCTTGAGATCGGAATATATACTATGGACCTTCATGTAGCCACTAACGCGTTCACTTAACGGCTACCTTGAGATCGGAATATATACTATGGACCTTCATGTAGCCACTAACGCGTTCACTTAACGGCTACCTTGAGATCGGAATATATACTGTCGACCTTCATGTAGCCACTAACGCGTTCACTTAACGGCTACCTTGAGATCGGAATATATACTATGGACCTTCATGTAGCCACTAACGCGTTCACTTAACGGCTACCTTGGGATCGGAATATATACTATGGACCTTCATGTAGCCACTAACGCGTTCACTTAACGGCTACCTTGGGATCGGAATATATACTATGGACCTTCATGTAGCCACTAACGCGTTCACTTAACGGCTACCTTGGGATCGGAATATATACTGTCGACCTTCATGTAGCCACTAACGCGTTCACTTAACGGCTACCTTGAGATCGGAATATATACTATGGACCTTCATGTAGCCACTAACGCGTTCACTTAACGGCTACCTTGAGATAGAAATAAATACTATGCACCTTCATGTAGCCACTAACGCGCTTACTTAACGGCTACCTTGAGATCGAAATACATACTATGGACCTTCATGTAGCCACTAACGCGTTCACTTAACGGCTACCTTGAGATCGAAATACATACTATGGACCTTCATGTAGCCACTAACGCGTTCACTTAACGGCTACCTTGGGATCGGAATATATGCTATGGACCTTCATGTAGCCACTAACGCGTTCACTTAACGGCTACCTTGAGATTGGAATATATACTATGGACCTTCATGTAGCCACTAACACGTTCACTTAACAGCTACCTTGGGATCGGAATATATACTATGGACCTTCATGTAGCCACTAACGCGTTCACTTAACGGCTACCTTGGGATCGGAATATATACTATGGACCTTCATGTAGCCACTAACGCGTTCACTTAACGGCTACCTTGAGATCGGAATATATACTGTCGACCTTCATGTAGCCACTAACGCTTTCACTTAACGGCTACCTTGAGATCGGAATAATACCCCCGTAGTAAAATTAAAGGAGTACCCCCCCCCCTCGGGGGATTACTCCCTGAATTGAACCGAAGAGCAATGGGAACTAGGTGCATTGTTTGTATTCCTTTTGAGATCCACCATCTGAAATGAGAAAATGGATTTTTACGGCCGAATCTCATATTTTACAATTTTCATCGCTTAATGTCGTCGTGCTTAATGTCTGTTGTCTGTTGCGATCGACCGATCTGTGGAACCGAATAGGACTGGGAAAAGAAATCAGTTAGGAAGGACTAATTTATAGTAATTTATACTAATTTATAGTGAAGTGAAGTGAAAAAAAGACTTTATTTAATGAGGGTGACCCGTGACAGTAACTTAAGTTACTGATAAACTTGGGGCCCTCAGCTTGAAATAATTAGAATGCTAAAGATATATTATTTACAATAAAATGCTAAAATACGATATTATTTCACAATAAAATACTTAATTAAATTACTATTAAAAATGGTTACAAATAATAAACTGGACTTAGAATTTCAAACATACTACGAATAATAAGAGTTAAAAAATTCCATTAGTTTTCTGAGAGTTAAGAATAGTATCACATAATTTAGCCTTAAACGATTTGACGGACTTCTCTGTTTTTAAAGACCGGGGTAAACTGTTCCAATCTTTAATAGTTCTGACGGCGAAAGTGCGTCCTCCCTCCGAGGCGTTTCTGTGAGAGGGGCATAATAAATTTAAATTGCAATTTCTAGTACTTCTCGAATGGACGTCAGAGTTTTTCCTTAAAGATGTGTTCATGTATTCAGGTAAAGTTTTGTTTATCCTTTTGTAGGCCAGTGCACATCGATTTATATAAGCTTCTTTGCAAAAGGGGATCCAGTTTAGCTTATTAAATAAAGTGACAGTTCGACTAGTACGTTGTGCTGCAAGAATAATACGCGCAGCCCGTTAAGTATAAACGCAAGACACAAATTATATTTGATGCGTTCTATAAGATTTAGTAAACAGAAATCTTTCCATTCTTTTAAAACAAACGGTGTAAGCAATTTCAAGACAGCGTTTGACCTTGCATCGTACACCGTATAATTATCGTATGTCACGCCAAGATAACGCAACTTTTGAACAATCACTCAGCACAGAAGTTGTCAGTTACTTTTATTTTTTGACAAATGTCCTGAAAATAATTAAAGACCCCTTGTGAAACGTCGTCGCTTCTGCATGCATTGCGTGCCGTTTATTCTAACTTAGAAGACATTCAAGAGCTATTATGGTCTTTTATGTCAACATCGACGACATTTTGTAAGGTCTCAATTCAGTGGCAGATTTAGCGAATGCAGAAATGCGAACGAGCCTCACCGCTACGACAAAGCACTGCAACGTTGGTGAAGAAAAATTTGGCGATCGTTGTAAAGAGGTTAAGTCCCCCCCCCCCCCCCCCCCCCCCCGCAGCCCTTAAAAGGGCTTTACGGGGACGTGCGGCCCGACAGGGTATCCCTTTTTGTCTTAAACAGGGTATCATTACATTGACCGATGTCTTAAACAGGATAAGCATATATTTCAATTTCTACGAACTTAGCCACAGAGCCGAATTTTGGCAAGTTCTTGTCCATTAATTTTGATATAGTAAACGCTACGCTATGCTACCTCAAATGTCTTAGACAGGGTATCAAAATAGGTATTCTGCCTTAAACAGGGCAGGAGAACCAGAGATTCGTGTCTTAACAGGGTCAGGGTCTGGGCGACCAGGCCGCACCTCACTACCCGCGACTCTGTAAAGTCTCTCAACCCCCCCACCCGCATACAGAGGGTTAAGTCTTCCCCTATAAGTGGCTATTCCGGTTTCACGTTATAGCCGTTAAGTCATCGCGTTAGTGGCTACCTCCTGGTTCATAGCATATATTCCAATTTGAAGGTAGCCGTTAAGTCACCTCTTTAGTGGCTGCATCCAGGTCTATAGTATATATTCCGATCCCAAGGTAGCCGTTAAGTAAACGCGTTAGTGGCTACCTTCACGTCCATACCACATATTCCGATCGCAAGGTAGCCGTTAAGTAAACCCGTTAGTGGCTACCTTCAGCTCCATACAATATATACCGATCCCAAGGTAGCCGTTAAGTAAACGCGTTAGTGGCTACCTCCAGGTCCATACAATATATACCGATCCCAAGGTAGCCGTTAAGTAAACGCGTTAGTGGCTACCTCCAGGTCCATACAATATATTCCGATCGCAAGGTAGCCGTTAAGGAAACGCGTTAGTGGCTACTTCCAGGTCCATACAATATATTCCGATCTCAAGGTAGCCGTTAAGTAAACGCGTTAGTGGCTACCTCCAGGTCCATACAATATATTCCGATCCCAAGGTAGCCGTTAAGGAAACGCGTTAGTGGCTACTTCCAGGTCCATATAATATATTCCGATCCCAAGGTAGCCGTTAAGGAAACGCGTTAGTGGTTACTTCCAGGTCCATATAAATATATTCCGATCCCAAGGTAGCCGTTAAGGAAACGCGTTAGTGGCTACTTCCAGGTCCATATAATATATTTCGATCTCAAGGTAGCCGTTAAGTAAACGTGTTAGTGGCTACCTCCAGGTCGGTAGATTATTTTAATCCCGATCCAAATGTAGCAGTTAAGTAAATGGATTAGTGGCTACCTAGGGGTCGGTATATAAATAAATATTTAAATTTTCAGAACAGGTTAGTTGCTAACAAAAGTCTTCGTATATAGACGAGTTAAATAACGAATTTTGTTAATATGACTATTCCCTTTAAACGAGGGGACGTAAGCTCGAGCCGTCATTTGGGCTCGTCACGCATGACAAGGTTTAATTTAGACTAGCGTGACACGTTTCAAGCCCGCAGCAGCAATTTGGTTAGTCAGCGGTACCTACTTCCATGTTTCGTTTCAACCTCGTTCCCAGGGTCTCTCTCTCCCCGCCCCCAAGAGCGAGAGAAGAGAGACCCTGGTTGGGTCTGGTCACGTGCCTCCTGGACAAATGAGAACATGAGGGAGGGGTCCACTAATGCCAAGTATTTTGTCGCGTTGTCGTTTGTCGATTTCAAAACAAGGCTATCTCTCGCACGCTCCGACCGCCATTTAATAAACTAGCCATGTTTTACAGCAGTCTTCAATGATTACAGGAGATGGCGCTACTCGACTTTCACACTTAATTTTGTCGAGGAATAGCGAAGGCAGAAGATGGAAAATCATGGACTTTCCATATCCAGTCGGTAAAATGGCAACAACATCGCGTCCATGATAGATTGCCTCGAGACAAACCACTTGCTTCAATTTGAAATTTATGTTTGAATAGATGCTATTCGAGATGGCGGCCTGTCGTTTCGCCGTTAAATGCACTGATCAAGGATCAAATAAGGAGACTTAAAGAGGGCAACATGAAGGCCACCGTATTTAGCGTGAAGGGAAAGAGTGAGGATTTAGAACTCGATTGCAGCGCACATCCTGAAGCCTTTAGAGTGCTCATTCCGGTAAATCCACGCTCCCTGAGTACAGATTTAGTCACTCTTCGCGCCACCTCTATCAACTCCTTTTCTACTTCACCGAGAACTTTTTTAAGAACTTCTTCTTCGGATAGCGGCGGGATCTACAGAAAAAGAAATCAACGTGAATAATGAAATAAACAACGCCATCCAAAAATAACACGGCCACAACTCTATATTTAATATTTCACAAGTAGTCGACCTAAGCGAACTGAAAAAAAGAAAGCTTTCCTTAAAATAAATGTACCTTTGGTTGAACAAAACTTTCCTGACGATTGCTGGCCTGAAGGATATCTAGCGGCTCTGGTTGGCCAATCTACGGAAAAAGAAATATCATAGTAAACGATGAAGAAATAAACAACGAACGGAAGGAGCGAATTCACACGTCAGTATAAGCTTAAATTCTGATTTTATGACACAAGTTTACAACCAAATTCCTAGCTAATTGAATGAATGAAAACAAGCTAAAAACTATATTTACCTTTGGCTGAGCTTTACTTTCCTGCAGATTCCAGGGTTGGGAAATCTCCAGTACCTCGAGGTCATTCTGAATGAAAGTGAGAGAAAATTTGAGGTGTCAAGATTTTGTCAACAACATGAGAAAACATAACGCGCGGACTGCCATCGTTCGCGTAAAATATTTAAACCGGAGCAATATAAATCATTTTTCTGTTCTAACCTCCTTTTCTGCACAAGACTGGACGCTTAACTCTTCGTCGGCAACGGTAGGAAAACTCAGTCCGCGACGACTCGTTATCTGATCCTTCGCGGTCTTCAGAGTCCGGGGTGCAGACGGCGACACATCGATACAGCGCTTCACCCGTTCGCTCCTTTCGAAGTAGCGTTGACTTTGTGATATGATGCCCTTAAATTCTTTAAAGTTCTTTAGCCTTCTTTCACAAGGCCTGCATAATAGCCGTTTACTTTGCGCAGTAGAGGTCTTCCGTAAACCTCTTCAGCCACGGCAGGCTTGTTGGCTTCCGCAAAGAGATTTTCGCAATAATTCACGTCTTTGACAAGTCCACACAACCTACAACAACTGGGATTTCTGTTATTGGACGATTGATAATTTTTTTTTCGGCGTTTGCACTGTATTGCACTGCGACATGACCGTAATGGAAATACCGGAGCCACGTGAAAGATGTGTTTATTTTGGTGGCAACACTTTACGCTCTCCTGTAGGCTTGGTATTGACAAAAGCAGTCTAAGCCGCCCCTCCCTTCAATGAATTTTTTGTCACCACCCAAATTCTGGGGGGCACGTGACCAGACCCAACCAGGGTCTCTCTTCTCTCGCTCTTGGGGGCGGGGAGAGAGAGACCCTGGGAACGAGGTTGGTTTCGTTTTCGAGTACGAGGCGGAATTCGAAAGAAAGCGTTGAGCTGCATCGAAACATTTTTGTATCAGTAAAACTACGAACAAACCAAAGAGCAACGATGGCCTTTGTTGAAGAAAATTGGCAGTCGCAGCGATCAACCATCAAAGAGAGAACCTCGTTTATTTTCAACACGGAGATACTGAGCGATGTGAAATTTGTTGTTCCAGTGTCGACTGGCGAAAGTGAAAGTAAGAAGGTGATCCCAGCTCACAAGTTTGTGCTCGCTATCAGCAGTCCTGTGTTCTTTGCCATGTTCTATGGTAAAATGGCGGAGACTAAAGACTCTATTGAACTGCCTGACTGTGAGTACGAGAGTCTGTTGGAGTTATTTCGTTATTTGTACAGCGAAGAAGTGAAGTTGAGCGGAAGTAATGTGATGCAAGTTCTGTACTTGGCGAACAAGTATATGGTGCCTTCTCTCGCTAAGAAATGTAACAAATATCTTCGACACAACTTGAAAACATCAAATGTGTTTTGCATTCTCCCGCTCGCTCAGAAATTTGAAGATAAAGATTTGGAAGAACGATGCTGGGATGTGATTGAGAAGCAGACGGAAGAAGCTGTTACGTCAGATGAATTTGTTACAGTTGAGCGATCACTAGTCGAGACAGTTGTGAAGAGAGAAAGGTTGAACGTGAAGGAAGTTGAACTATTCAAAGCTGTTGATCGCTGGGCGACAAAAGAAAGTGAAAGGCAAGGGATACCTCCTGATGGGGAGTCGAAGAGACGAATTCTTGGAGAGGAGATCGTGAAAGCGATTAGGTTTCCATTGATGTCACAGAAGCAGTTTGCCTCAGTCGTAATTGATTCTGACATTCTTACCCCGAAGGAGGTTGGTGACATGGTGAAACTTTTCAATGATGTTTTAGCATCTCCATTGCCATTTGAACAAGCCCCAAGATTAGCAGCTCTAACTATTAATCGTTTTCAAAGATTTAGTACCTTTTACCCGTCAGATAGATCATCCGGGTGGTGGCTATACGAACGTGGTTGTGCTGACAATATAATTTTTTCTGTCAACAAGTCTATCAAATTATGTGGAGTCCAGCATTTTGGTTCTAAAGGTGCCAAGTACACGGTTTCCACAGAGGTTAAAGATACCACAGATAACTCATCTCTGGTGAAACAATCGGGAACATTCATTTCAGAAAAGGACGAGACTTATGGTTATTACGGCTTTGATGTCCGCTTTGATCCTCCAGTTTGTTTGGAGGAAAATAAGGAGTACAAGTTAGTGTCCAAAATCAATGGTCCTTGCTCATGGCATGGAATAGACGGGAAAACTTCTGTTGAGTCTCAAGGAGTACAATTCACTTTCCGTACTTCAGACGATTGGAATTACAGAACAAGAGACATATATGGCCAGTTTCCTGTATTTCTTGCCAGCTAAAGTCATCCTCTATAGCCTTAGCCAAGTCTACTAGTTGTACATATGGAGTTCCATGCTCATCGCTTCAATGTTGAAGTTTGGTACATTATTTCCGTTTTGAGGCTCTTCCTTTATCACCGGCTTTGAAAAGAGGTCAACCTAATGTTTAATTACACTGTACACTTGCGTGACTCGTTCAAGGTTCATGCATGTTAAACCAAAAGTGTACCAAATACTACCTGTCAAAGATGACAGGGATAGGAACTAGTATATAAAGTATAAAGCATCTCAGTAGCGTTTAGTGTATAATAAGCAATAAAAGAATGCATACACATACGCATGCACTCTTGGTGTTGACGCTCTACTCCCCACCCAGTTTCCCCTCCTGCCCCGGAATGGGATATTGTCCATCCAGCAGGTTGACGAGAAACAAATCACAGAATCACCATTAATTGTTCATTTAGTGCCGTGTCTCGTAAACGCTTGTTTTCACTTCGCAAGGCTTCAATTTTCGCGTTCGTTACCTAGCTGAAAAGAGCGATGAAATAAAAGGATGTCGATCTTAACTGACAACAACGACAAACAGCAACAAACCCAACGGAACACGCAAAAGGACCTAACACCCTGCGCCCTATTGTGGCCAGTCCACTACACTCGGACTCGAAAAGCTTACATGGCATAAGCTACTACGGGTATCCACACACACAGACACGTACATTACAATAGACCATTTTACAGTTGTCTGCTCAGTAGCCAGGCCTTTGAATGGTAGCGAGGCTAGAGGTGACCTTGTTTTGATACAGACCTCACTGCTTTTGTTTTGTAAATCAAGTTGTTCTGATGCTAATGGTTTGCATTTACATGAGAAAAGCAGGGAGGTTTGTATCAATGCAAGGTCAACTCCAACTTCAATGGCTAGGTTACTGAGCAGACAACTGTAAAATGGCCTATTGCTGCGGTCACATCTACGACGTAACTAAAGTTCAACTATAGTTAGTCTCAAATTACGTGACGTCATACCTAACTGTAGTTAGTGCTGTCGGTCGACTTTGCGGTCACACTACGCAGGTAACTACAGTTACTTCTAATCAGCCTATGAATGGCGTCAGAATTAAAAGAGGTTCGTGACGGCCCGTATTGTTGATCCGTCAAATGTCAACATGGTTGACCGACGTAAAGTGTGCCTAGTATTACTTCATATTTATTTTTTGTATCTGAGGCAGTGGTTAGGGCGCTGGACTTGTAATCCGGAGGTCCCGGGTTCAAATTCTCCTCCCTGCCACTAGATGGATTTGTCTTCGGTGGTCCCGAATTCAACTCCTCCACGCTTTTTAAATAGCCAACTGGTCAGCCTCCTGCCAGTTGGGATTTTTAACAAGTTTCTGTTTCATTTATAATATTTGTTTTACTATTTACAGTGTCCTCAATTAGTACAGCCGCGCTAAACACATTGACACTTAAATGAAGTGATTTTTTTCGAGCGGCACGCAGTAAATAGAAAGATGGCTCAGTGCACAAAAGCTTGAAGGCTACACGTGTTGCTAGTTGTTGTATGTTAATTTTTTGTTTGTTGTTTTTGGTTTTTCCCTCGCTTCACGCTTGGATTTTATTTTGCATATTTATATATGTTCATCTCGCACGTGCAAAAAGAATTGTCGTGAACATTCTGAGTGGTTGTTTGTTTGTAAACTTACGACTTACCCATGAACCCTACGTGGGTATAACTATAGTTAGTCTGTATTGTTTGGATCACCGAAGCGTAAATTTTCTAGCTATGGTTTGAGCGAACAGAGAAGCGGTCACATGACCGAAATAGTTATCCCCGTCTGTGTAGGGCCTTTAGATAGTTTCTGTGTAAAATTGTTGTTGTTTTTTCCCTTCATCAATGAAGGGACAGTAGTCCTGAAACGTCTGGATATTATTTGAACACTTAAGCGCTAGTCTACAAAAAAAACGTACATTACACATAAGCAAGGGCTACCTGGAGTTCAGGAGGTGGCCTGTCTTGCTTTACGTTTCGCGAAGATCTTTTTCCATGCGTTGAGCACGTTCAGTGATGGATGCCATTGCAGCCTCCCTATCATCAAATGAAATAACTTTGTCAAGAAAGCCGGAAAGGAAATAACAGAGAAGGAAGATTATTTAGTAGAATATTATTCAAGTATTGCATATAGAGCAGATGTTAAGCAGTCCACTTTTGCCAAAGCAGTTAAGTTCTCAGGTTGACTGCTGTTTCTATTTGAGATGGAAAGAAAATAGTTTGATCTCTGAAGCATCAAAAATTAATAAGTCGTTGCAAAAATAGCAGCACTTGCTATCAAGTGGAATTCCTCTTATATAAGAATATCGAGGCTGAAATTTGCGAAATTTTAAGAATGTTTTTAAGAATAAACCTAAGGGCCGATTCGCACCAGCGGACAAGTTTCAAATGTCATAACATTTTTGACAAAAACAAAATTGTCGCGACAAGTCAGAGACATTTTGAAGAAAACAAAAGGTGTAATTATTATTACAATAGCTCTGCACGTGCTTCTGGCATCCTGGTACATTTCTCGGCACGGTCGTCTTGTGCAAATATCAAATAATCAGGCAGGTCCACGTGGTGAAAAATTTTAAAACGATTTGCATTTGAAGTGCGCGTGTAGTGATGTTTTTGTGCTGACCTGCGTGGAAAATGTGGCAAGTAAACTATTTCTTTTCCCCTCCATTTACCGGCACAAACTGGTTCCCTCCGCATTCATTTGTTCCAACCCCGGTATTACCATCCTTCCACGACCTCACCTCGGCACACAAACATGTTTTGCCGCCTATCGCGGAAAAAATTCGCGTGTTGTTTTTTAGTACAATCCAGACCAAACACAACAGCCAATCAACAACGTATTGTTATCTGGCATTACGAGGGGCGTTGGAATGCGACTTGTCATGACTTGTCCTGCCTTGAGGCAGGACATCGGCCCCTTTGAAGATTTGTCCATTTTGACAAAATTCGCACTTGTTTTTGCGATTGTTTGACAAAAATGTATCGCGCGTGCAACGCGGACCAATCATAAGACAACTGCTTCTTTGTTTTCCTGAATTGTTTGATAAGTTCCAGGTCTCAAAAAACGTATTCGCACTTGTTTTCTGTGACAAGTGACACATAAATGATGAAATCTACCGATTGTTACAAAATTTGTTCGCTAGTGCGAATTGGCCCTAAGGCTGAGAGTTTGAAAAGGATCTAATTTTGTGATTGAAAATCTGTAAATACAATACAGTTATATGTTTTTCACTTAACCGTATAAAATTATTTTTTTCTCTAAACGGCATAACTAGCCAACAAAATGAAAAACCTGGACTAGCTAAGGCCAAACACCAAACACGTGTAATTGATATTCCAAAACATTCTAAAACGGAAATGTGTACATGTATATTACGCTATCCGTGATACATGTTTATAAACATGAGAAATTAGACTTCTGAGTTTGCAGGAGGAAGAGGATTAGCTTTGTGGTTGTAATTGGAACTGGCTGACTTTATGACTTAATTGTCGTTTCATATCGAAAGAACGCTTACACTTACAACATACCCTCACCATCATACTCATATCATGAACAAAATTGAAAGGAAGGGGGCTTGGAGGGGCATTTGGAGAATTGTGCGTACCTCAGGAAAAATCCTGGCTACGCCCCTGAATACAAGAATATTTTCAGCCTAAAATCGGTAGAAAAATGAGAATATTCAGCCTGGGCCAGAAAAACAACATTCTTATATAAAAAGAGTGTAACTGTAAAGTTTTATCCGTCATCGACCTTCAGGGTGAGCGTTTATTCAAGGTGGGCGCTTATTCGAGGTTGGGCGCTTAATAGAATAAATACAGTAGTTGTTGTGTTGTTAAGATTAGGTGGAAGAACAAATTCCATGAATGTCTTACATAGCGGAGCGTCAAGTAGCTTTGAAAAACACAAATTCCATAGCTTACCTTTCTGCACAGCTCTGCCTGTAGCTTTGAAGTTTTATTTTTACTATTTCCTGGTCCGTTGAATGAAAGAGTGGTTACTGTTTCCATAATTATATTTATCTGTCGTCTTTTCCGAAACTGAAGACGCCACTCCTGCTCTAACATATCTACACTTCCTCAGATTTGATCAAAATAATATTTTTTGCCGGTAGTCACGTGAAAAATTACAACTGATAAAAAATAACATAAGATTTCCATGCAAACACTGTATTTCGCGCCTGTTTACACGCGAACTGTAGTCTACTTGGTGTTTTGGTGAAGTAAAGCAGCAATGGTTCGTTGAAAATCGTCCCATTCACTAAAGGGGACACTGCCACTGACATTTTTGGCTTTTTTAGTAAAAAGGCACCAAACCTACAACTAAGTACTTTTAACCATGCAGGAAATGCTCCTATAACGTAAAGGGAAGGAAATCTAGCAAATTGTTTAAAGAAGAGGGTGACCGTAAATAGTTTTCATCAATTTTTCGAAACCACAAGGACAGAACTTGAAAACGTCAGGCTGACTTTTTCAAATTGAGATCAAAAGCTCCCGATGGTATCACAGTGATATCACTCTATATTTACCTTCAGTACACTGATATAGTTTATAGGCTTCTAATGGTGTAAACATGCTTTTGGGCTTTTGAAGTTTTGCTCGTGACAGTGTCCCTTTAACCCTTTCGTGCCTTGATGTGACAACTCAGGAGCTTGCCACGGAGGACTCACCTTGGAAACAAATAGGCCTTTTTATGATTTCATGTTTCACACGCAAACTGCAGCCTACTGCATATAGCTTAAATAACCATGAAATTTTCCAATTAACGTTTGCACAATAGTTTGCACTATTTTCGTTTCTTATGCGAAACGATACTTTTTCGTTAGCCCCAGTCATGAATGGAAAATACTTAAATTTGACCAGGAGAAACAGTCAGGCTTAAAACTGGAACTCTCAATCAACGCCTTTTGGCCACCGCGCCCGAACCTCCAGAGGAAAATAAGAAAATGGTTTTTAATTTGCATAAAAACCACAACCCCTACCCCCCCCCCCCCTTGGAGGAGGAGGAGGAGGGGGGGGGGGGGGGGTCCATATGACAGAGACGGGGTCGCCCACTACCTCTCGGAACGAGTTACTTCATTGGTTCTTAAAACAATAGATAACAGGTCATAACAATGCCCCTATCCCTGAATAACAATAGAGGTAGTGTTTACAGCGGGCGAATGAAAATAGAGGTTCCAGAGAGGTAGTGCCTTACTGCAGAGACGGTGATGCTGGTCGGACATTTTGATTTCAACCGCTGCAAGAGACCATTTTGATGCCTGGTCGATCTAGACCTCTAACGCAGTATGAAGGTGTTTATTTATTTCTTCACATGCAACCGTGAACGAGACCTTGATGGCTAACCTTACGAAAACTTCACACAACTCAACCTGCATATCAAACTTACTTCGATAAACCTCCGATCACTCAAAGACCTTGATTTGCTCACTAAAAATCAAAAATTCAATTAAACTATAGTCTTGATATCCGTAGTTAAAAAAGTAACACAAACGTAATTATATAATAAATAAGTTTAGAAATAAACTGAAAAATGATATTTGCCATAAAAGTAAGACATTTTCGTTTGCATTGGCAAAGTAACAGAAGGTTAGGTTTAATGAACTTATGACACAATTTCTAAGTAGAGCAGAGAGGATACGAATGAAAAGGGCCTCAATAATAACAAAAACCCCAGAATTAATAACAATTAAATTTTGCGGTGAGATTTTTCTACAAATTACACTACCTGTGAATGGTAATAACTTAGAAATGCTTTAAAACCATGTATATATTAACTTATTTCTAATGTACACGATATAAAACAATACACTTCAAGCAATGTATAACCACACAGAAGTACATGATTACCTCAGCATTCACCCTTTTTTACCCATACCTCAAAACCAACAACACACCAAACTGTTGTTGTACAAGACAAAATATGGTGCACTCGAAGTTTTAGATTCTTCCAAAAAAGCCCTCTCTTCCTAGAGTTCCATGATATATTATTAAAAGCTGACCGCTGAGAAGGGCGACAATGGGAGGTAATAATGAAGCCAAACTATGAAACTCTTCTCTTCCCGAAATATACCCGATTACATATTTAATAATATGCATATCGCTTCAAGATCAAATCCTTCGCACCACCCCGTCAGTACCACCCCTACCCCTCCCCTCACCCCTCGCCGCTCCCAAGCGATAGGCATTTATGCTCTCAGGATGATGATCTCAAAGTATTTGATCTATTAGTTCATTCATCAGTTCGTCTTTCCTTGGTAGCAAATTTTATCGTGTACGCCTACTTGGCGACAGAGTCCCTTCTAACTGTCGCGTGTATTTCTGTATAATATAGTCCGTGTTAGTTTTCAAGTCTGCTATTCGTCTGTCAAGAATTCGCTCCAGTTCCTTCTCCCGTCGGTTCTCCTCCACCAAGAAATCCGATGTGATAGAAGCGGAGCGCCTGGCACCAACTGGGGTTTCGGAGCGCTGTGGAAAAAAAAAGAATGGGTGTAAATGAAGTGCAATTTTTGTGTGTGAGATTAAAGCGCCTTTTTCATGGTTTATTTAGGGGCGCAAATAAACCATACGGGATGGGTGGAAGAAACCAAAGTTACATAAATCCCGCGAATGTTTTACAAGCTTTTTTAATCATTTTCACTTTATTTTCCAATACCCTAAGTGACATTTTTCCGCTGGTAAACCATACAAATCAGTATGCTTTGCGTTTATCAGAAGCTTCTGCTTTCATGAAACGATAACAGTTTATTTCTATGTGGATTATCTTTACAGCACTCACAGTGACCAATCACAGTGCGCGAAAGATCTTAGTAGGTGTGAGTATTGCTGTTGAGGTGAAGCTCATGGCGCAGACAAACCAGTTGGAACGTTGTAAGCTGTTCTTTAAAAATTGGAAAATTCCACGTCAAATTGGACACACTGATTCTGAACACGCCAACTCACAGAGGACCAAGCTTAGACTAGGACGATTTTGGTTTCCAAGCAAAATTGATAATTACAAATTCAAATGGCAAGTAGATTACCTCAGCGTCTGACGGAGCCGGGCCCGCGTTCAGGTCGGCGTACGTCAGCGCTTCAGTGTCCGTGTAGCCGCTGCTGGCACTGGTGTGACTCAAATCCACGGGCCTTCTGGGAACATATTCAGGGAGGACCTTGCTTGTTGAGGACATAAGAGGCTGTGGAGCACCTGAGGAGATTGATTTAGGTACCAATATTAAAGTTCATAGCCGCATCAGATAAAAAACACTACCACATGAAATATCGACGTGTGGAAATGAGAAAGGTAACTTTTTCTTTTTCATTTTCTCTTTTTTTTCTCTTGTTTTAACTATTTGCCATTTGAGAGCCGGGTGAGCACCAAATACGGAACAAAGCGAAGTTATGAGAAAACAACCTTTACCATTATCTCGATGTTCCGTTGCAGCTGCACCGCTTTTTAATCGTTGGTTCTCTATTTGCAAATTGTGCAATTGTGTTTCATATTTTCTGATGGTGGCTTCAAGGCGACCCTCTAATGACGCCACTTTACGGTCAGACTCGGAACGAAGCTCGCTGTGGCGTCTGTAGAGAAAACGAAGAGAAATCGTTCATTAGTAAACAAGCCGCACAGTGACAAAAGTAAGCGTTCTGTTGGACCAGGCTCATAAAAATGTAACAAAGAACCACTCTAACTTCGTCAAATGAATACTTCTCAGAAGCGGTTCCGGGCAACCTATCGAATCACATAAGAAAATTATTTTTGTGACTTCACGGCTTGAGTTCTTCATACCTTCGTCTAAACAAAAGTTGGATAGACTTAACTGCTACATTTCCTAATACCGTTTGTGTTGTAGGAGGCTGATCTTTTGGCTATTTACATCTGTAAACGTGGAGGACTTGAATTGTTGAATCGTTATCGGAAACAACGTCAAACTGCTCAAAGAGTTCAATGAAATCAGTGCAAGAACCTGCAAATACCTGGAAACACGTCACGTCACCATGACGTCATCACGTTAAGTCATGTTGCTTTATTGTTAGTAATTTCAGTGACACAAATCGCGGGCTCAGTCCGTTCTTAGAAATGGTACAGACTCCCTTGAGGGTTTGTTGCGTTTTTCTAGAACCGCACCTGAACTCGTTGTCTTTGATGTCTGCCAAAGCATCTTGATTCTTTCTCAGAGCGTTCCTGTATTTGTCTTGATATTTTGCTTCTATTTCCTCCTGAAGTGTTGCTACCTCAGCTCGCAAATTTCTGTTATCATCCTAAAATGATACAGAGAAAACAACAAGAAATAATCAATCAGGCCATGGGTACTCCCTTATATAAGGTATATAGTTATGTGCGGCCCCAAAAGGGTATGGTTTTCGAGTCGTTTTGGTCTGAAATACTATAGGGTATGGTTTGTGCACTTTGGTGAGTCTGGTCAGCAACGTTTGAAAGAAACTATTAAATTTTCTGTCCTTGTAATTATGCACCTCTTGGGAAGTGCGATTTAAAAAATGTTGGGAATTTGAGGCCATTGTCAAATTCTTAGGCGAAGCATTTCCTGGGTACAATCTGAGTACCCTTTCATCCCGATCCCGGGATTGTTTCTTACACTTTTTCACTGATGAAAAATACCTCAAGTTGACCAATGAGTTGCAGATTGCCACTGTAAAGGTCTGATAAATCCTGGAAAATAGAACACATAATTTAGAGTTAGTGTCTTTCAACTGCGAAGAACATTCGCCTGTGAAACACTAGCCTTTTAACTGTTGATATGCCTGAGAATAAAGTAAATTGTTTTTCATGTCATAAGATGTTCAGTTGGAAATCTCTTTTCCAAACAATTTATAGGCATTTCATCTTGCCCTCCATCTCTCCTTGAATAAAGAGAAAAGTGTCCAGTTTGAAGAAAGAGGTTGAGAACAGCCCGTGATCACTAGCGTTTTCGTTCAGTTCTTGGCAGATTTTAAATCGAACGTTTCGTATTCGAAGTCAGTCGAGCAACGAGTCACCCGATTGAGAGTTAATAGCACAGGTTTCCAGTAGTAAGAAGATTTCAAAATTTTCACAATCACAGCAACAAACAACAATTCAACACTATTTTGGGTTCTACGTGTTTAAGGGAGGCAAAGCAAGCCCGAGCCGTCCTTTCGGCTCGTCACACACGACATCGTCTAACTCAAAACATAGGCACGCTAAGCGTGCAGGAGTTATTTTTTCAATTGATTAGGTTGCTTGGGGTAAGACTGGGTGTTAGTCCTGTTGGGATGGTTGAGCTATTTGTGCATGGTGCATCACTAATTACATAGCCCCTTACTACGAGCATTTTTTGAAAAAAAAAAATAAAGCAGACAAGATAATTTTTACGTGCAATTTGTTACGTCAAAACTGTTTCGTTCAATAGTAAATTTTTATCATTTAGAAAAAACAAGAACTAATTTAATTGTCAAAATGTCACGAAATGGCTTATTCTGTTAGCGCTTATTTTGTTGCTAGCTTTTTACAACCGTAACGCGATACTTTTGTTTGTTACAGGATACTTTTGTGTTTTTGTCAAACACTATAAAACGATACCTTTGTTTTTTTAAAACGCATGTAACATGACACTTTTGTTTATCTCACTTTTGTACATGACACTTTTGTTTTTCTTGAAAACACCATGTCTCCATTGAGTAATCGAAAAGTAATAAACGAAGTAATAAACGAATCAAATCAAAAACTATACTTTTAGGAAAGCTTTTGAAGTGTAGTACACCTGGAGTATTTGTTTCCTGTCGTAAATGTAAATTTTCATTCAACAAACAGGAACAAGAACTAATTAATTTTAGTTATCAAACTGTCACGGAATGACATGCTCTTCTTCTAGCCTGTTGCCGCTATCGATGGTAGTTAATTTTAAAAGGAAAACCATTTTCAAGTCAATACCCATACCGGTTAATTAAATGTCTAAACGTGGTGTGTTTAAGGTATAAACATAAACGCTACTTGCCCGAGAGTCAGCTAATCGCCGGAGCAAGACGCTAAAGAAACTAATTAACTTAATTGCGGTTTTCAGTTGGCGACACGGAGTCTCAAGCAAACAAGAGGCCACAACACACTCTGAAGAATATCCCTTGCCATTTTTATGACACAGTATTAACATCATAATGAGAACATTATTCTTCAAATCTGCTTTGTGCAAATGCTTTATGCAATTTCTACTACCGTCAGCGAAACTAGCCCGTCCTAAAGGAACGCTTGAATGACAATTTAGTTGTAAATGCTACCACATTGAGTTGAACCGCGGTATTGCGCACTGGCGCCAGTTTTCCCTCGATGTAGGGTCACGTGACATCAAAAAGCGCATGAGTTTGCTGTTCCGAACAAGGTCGAACCTCGGCAGTTTGTAAATGTACTATTTCGCCTCGGTTCTTTCGTTAAAGATTGTGATAATTCTGAACTACACGCCGGAAGTCTTAAGGCAAGGAAGGTACGGAAGACTTGTGTATCAGATGTAACGAAATTAAAGATATGGCAGTTCGTTTACAAGCCGTGAGTATCATCTTTTGGAACTTACCGACGGTTACATTAGTGTTGGGTCTTTTGCTGCCGGCGTGTGCGCTGTAAGCAGGCGAGCGTTTCAAATCCGGGGTTAATTCACAACTCACCGATTCCGCCTCCTACAAATCGAAAATCTTCGAATGAAATCGCTCGCTTACAACTGTGTCAGATTACTTCCCCTTTATAAACTGCAATTTCATTGGTTCTGATAGTACCTCAAACCTGATTGGTGTGAGATACAAACATACTCCACTGACTGACTGACTGACTGACTCCACGGTCCATCACGCCGACTAAGAGTTATTTTTTTGAAAAAATAACTCAAAAATTCGGTCTCCCTAACTCAGACTAATCATCACACAGTTGCGTGACACGTTTTGAGCCCGCAGCCACAAGCAATTTGGTTACTCAGCGGTAACTATTTCCTTGTTTCGTTTCGAGTGCGAGGCGGAAAGAGAGCGCTGAGCTGCATCGAAACATTTTTGAATCATTAAAATTACGAACAAACCAAAGAGCAACGATGGCCTTTGTAGAAGAAAATTGGCAGACGAAGCGATCAACCATCAAAGAGAGAACCTCGTTTATTTTCAACACGGAGATACTGAGCGATGTGAAATTTGTTGCTCAAGTGTCGACTGGTGAAAGTGAAAGTAAGAAGGTGATCCCAGCTCACAAGTTTGTGCTTGCCATCAGCAGTCCTGTGTTCTTTGCCATGTTCTATGGTAAAATGGCGGAGACTACAGACTCTATTGAACTGCCTGACTGTGAGTACGAAAGTCTGTTGGAAGTATTTCGTTACTTGTACAGCGACGAAGTGAAGTTGAGCGGAAGTAATGTGATGCAAGTTCTGTACTTGGCGAACAAGTATATGGTGCCTTCTCTCGCTAAGAAATGTAACGAATATCTTCGACACAACTTGAAAACAACAAATGTGTTTTGCATTCTCCCGCTCGCTCAGAAATTTGAAGATACACTGTTAGAAGATCGATGCTGGGAAGTGATTGAGAAGCAGACGGAAGAAGCTGTGACGTCAGATGAATTTGTTACAGTTGAGAGATCACTAGTCGAGACAGTTGTGAAGAGAGAAAAATTGAACGTGAAGGAAGTGGAACTATTCAAAGCTGTTGATCGCTGGGCCAGAAAAGAAGTTGAAAGGCAGGGGACAACTCCTGATGGCGATACGAAGAGACGAATTCTTGGAGAGGAAATCGTGAAAGCGATAAGGTATCCGTCGATGTCACTGAAGGAGTTTGCGTCAGTTGTAATTGATTCCGACATTCTTACCCCAAAGGAGGTTGGTGACATGGTGAAACACTTCAGTGATGTTTTAACATCTCCATTGCCATTTCCACAAGCCCCAAGATCAGCAGCTCTAGATGTTTATCGGTTTCAAAGATTTAGAACCTTTAACTCATGTTGGCTATACGGTAGGTTTGCTGACAACATAATTTTTTCTGTCAACAAGCCTATCAAATTACATGGAGTTCAGCATTTTGGTTCTAAAGGTGGCAAGTACACGGTTTCAACTGTAGTTAAAGATACCATAGATAACACATCTCTGGTGACACAATCAGGATCATATGCTTCAGAAAAGGACGAGACTTATGGCTATTACGGCTTTGATATAATGTTTGATCCTCCAGTTTGTTTGGAGGAAAATAAACAGTACTGGTTAAGGTCGGATATCAAGGGTCCTCCTTCATGGTGTGGACAAGACGGGAAAAAATCTGTTGAGTCTCAAGGAGCACGATTCACCTTCTGTTCTTTGCTCGGTGCCATGGAGAGAACCAGTGAAACACAAGGCCAGTTTCCTGCTTTTATTATCAGCTTTTGAAAGCCCTCCTTTGTAAGTCTTAGCCCAGTCTACTAGTTGTACATATCGAGTTCCATGTTCATCAGTGCTATGTTGACGTATAACTTAGTACACTAGTTTCCGTTCTGAGACTCTTTCTCCAAGTCTCTGAAACGAGGTCAACCTAATTTTAATTAACCCTATTCAGACCGTAACTTCCAGAATATTTAAGCAATCGCAATAAAACTTATAGTATATATAGTATGTCCAAAATTCTATCTTTTTATATACGTCACGTGCGGTGATGACGTCACATCACGTGACAATTACATCATGATGTCAAAACAGCCGCCATCTTGGATCCGCCATCTTGGATTTCAAAATTTTTCCAAAACATCAGAAAACCACCCAAAATTACTGAAAAATACTCAATATCTATAAAACAGTGCAAAAAAACCTAAAAGAGGTGAAAATAGTTGAATTAAAGTTATTTTTTATTAATGGAAACACAATAATTACAAATTTGGAAAAACATGTCTGTCAAAATTATGTTGCCATGGCAACGTCAAGTTCCAGACTCAACAACATATCCTCCCAATTTATTCCCAAATAAATTTTAGAAAAACTCGTAAAGTTTGGAAGCGTTTGGTTGAATCTTGAAAAAGTTATAAACGTTCAAAGTCAGCGCGGGCACTTTCCGCCCCCCCCCCCCCCCCCCCGGTCTGGATAGGGTTAAACTACTTCCGTGATCTGTTAAAAGTTTGTGTATGTTACACCGAAACTGTACTGAATACTACCTGTCAAAGATGACAGGGATAGGAACTAGCATATAAAGCATATTGATAAAGCATCTCAGGAGCTAACGTTTAGCGTATAATTATTATTCAACAAACTCGCGCGATGCCCATATATGGTCAGAAAGCCATTGTTATCCGTCATCTGTACATGACAGATATCCTGCGATATACGTGGGTTGCCAAGATTGCAAAGCGCTGCACAACCACAGTTTTTCTTGCTACAAAAAGCGTTTTGTTGACAATTTTTGAACGAGTATGCATTCTTTTATTGGTTAAACAATTATCCTGCTCAATCTTGCGGAAATCGTCTGATTTTAGCCAACTCAGCCTACGGCTTCACCGGCTAAGTATCAGGCGATTTCGCTGGATAAATGTTTAACCAATAAAAGAATGCAGTCACATTCACTCTACTTGGTGTTGACGCTCTACTGTCCCTTCATCAGAGTTTGTTCCACTGATGCAGGGACAGTAGTCCCGAAACGTCTGGACATTAATTGAACACTTGAGCGCCAGTCTACAAAAAAGCAAAAAACAAACGTACATTACACGTAAGCAAGGCTTACCTGGAGTTCAGCAGCTGACCTGTCATGCTTTGCGTTTTTTTTCCATGCGTTGAGCTCGTTCAGTGATGGATGCCATTGCAGCGTCCCTATCAGAGAAGGAAGATTATTTAGTAGAATATTATTCAAGTATTGCATATAGAGCAGATGTTAAGACGTCCACTGCAGCCAAAGTACAGTCAACTCCCGATAACTCGAATCTTCAAGGGAAATTGAAAAAGGTTCGAGTTATCGGGAGTAAAGAACAAATGACGGGAAATAAAGAAAAAATGGCGTTTAACATTTTTTTTATTTCATGCAGTGTGCATTTTCATCCAATTTAATTACGGAATAGAGAAGTCGGGTGAAAATAAAACAACACATCTCTAAATTACTGTATAAATCAGAACTTACCGTAATATGTGAAAAAGGAGTTAAGAAGCAACACTTTGTGAAAACCAGCGGAACCTGAGCTAAACTGACACGTTTTGTGTAATGTAAAAGAAAAAAAAAGTTCACACAGCTGCTTCAAATTAAAATAAATTTAACATTTTCGACTACAGTACACTGTCTATTTCGACTTGTCACGTATCTAGTGATACGAGGGTAAAATTATATAGAAAATAACCGGAAGGGAAACAAAAATTGCTTCGAGTTAGCGGGAGGTTCGAATTATCGAGGGTTCGAGTTACCGAAGGTAAAAGCGACGGTAAATGTATGACGGGAATTTAGGGGAAATGGATTTTGGTTCGAGTTATCGGGGATCGACTGTAGTTAAGTTACTGGGTTGACTGCTGTTACTATTTGAAATGGAAAGAAATTAAAATAGTTTGATCTCTGAGGTAACAGAAATACATGAGTCGTTGAGAAAATAACAGCACTTCCTATCAAGTGGAATTCCTCTAATATAAGAATATCGAGGCTGAAATTTGCGAAATTTTAAGAATAAACCTGAGGCTGAGAGTTTGAAAAGGATATAATTTTGTGGTTGAAAATCTGTAAATATAACATTGATAATGATATGTTTTTCACTTAACCGTATAAAATTATTTCTTTTTCTAAACGGCATAACTAGCCAACAAAAAACGAAAAACCCTGGACTAGCTAAAGCCAAACACCAAACACGTGTAATTGATATTCCAAAACATTTCCGTTATACATAACCGTTTATAAACATGAGAAATTAGACTTAATTAAATGAGGTCATTCTGAGTTTGCAGGAAGAAGAGGATTAGCTTTGTGGTTGTAATTGGAACTGGCTGAATTTATGAATTAGTTGTCGTTTCATATCGAAAGAACGCTTACACTTACAACGTGCCCTCACCATTATACTTATATCATGAACAAAATTGAAAGGAAGGGGGCTTGGAGGGGCTTTGGAGAATTGTGCGCCCCTGAATACAAGAATATTTCAGCCTAAAATCGGCAGAAAAATGAGAATATTCAGCCTGGGCCGGAAAAACAACATTCTTATATAAAAAAAAGAGTGTAATTGTAAAGTTTTATCCGTCATCGACCTTCATGGTGAGCGCCTATTCAAGGTGGGCGCTTATTCGAGGTTGGGCGCTTAATAGAATAAATACAGTAGTTGTTGTCTTTTTAAGATTAGGTGGAAGAACAAATTCCATGAATGTCTTACATAGCGGAACGTCGAGTACCTTTGAAAAACACAAGATTCATACCTTTCTGCACAGCTCTGCCTGTAGCTTTGAAATGTTATTTTTACTATTTTTTAGTCTATTGAAGGAAAGAGTGATTACTGTTTCCATATATTCATCTGTCGTCTTTTCCGAAACTGAAGACACCGCTCTTGCTGTAGCATATCTACACTTCCTCAGCTTTGATCAAAAGAATATTTTTGCTGGTAGTCAGGTAAAAAATTACATCTGATAAAAAATAACATAAATTCCCGTACAAACACTGTATGTTGCGCCTGTTTACACGCAAACTATAGTCTACTTGGTGTTTTGGTGAGGTAAAGCAGCAATGAAATGGTTCGTTAAAAATCGTCCCATTCAAAGGTAAAGGAAAAGGAAATGTATGGGGAAAAAGTGGGACAAAAGTGGATGGGTTAATAAATTCAAGATGGCGATAGTGGATGGTTGGAATAGGAGCGAATTAGTGAAAAGAGAGAAAACAACTCAGGAGCTTGTCAAGGACTACTCATCTTGGGATAAAATGGCTATTTTTGTGATTTCACGTTTTGTACGCAAACTGTGGTCTACTTAACTCGGTTTTAGTCAGGCTTAAAAGTGGAACTCTCAATTTGAAAAGCAACGCCTTTTGACTACTGCGCCTAAGCTTCCATAGCCTGCGAGAGAAGCAAGGAAATAGGAGACGTCTGCACGCAGGCTAAAGCTTCCAGAGAAAAATAAAAAAGTGAAATACACGGTTTTTCATTTGGTAACAAGCCCTACCCCCTGGGGGGTCCATATGAAAGAGACGGGGATACTGGTCGGAAATTTGATTTCAACCAGATAATAACGAGACCAATCTCGGTGTAGCTTAAAGGGACAGTTTCACGGTTCGGCGCATGTCCATATTATATATTCGCCTGTGCACGCTTTATTGCAAGGCCCGCTTTTTCATTGTTTATGAACCAGTCGGAAGCGAGTTGCCTAATTTCGCATGCAAATAGCCATGAAATCATCAACCGTGGAATAAATCCTACGGGCCAAAACTAAATTCAACGGTCCACTAAGCTTGTAAAATCCACTAAAATCTTCTCACAATTTTGGTCATCCGTCATTTTGGTACGTCTAATCATAGTATGTGATTACTGAACTACATGTGAGTGGGGTTTACTAAGCGATAACATTGATAAAAAGCGAAAAAAGTATTTTGATTTATGGACATGCGCCGAACCGTGAAACTGTCCCTTTAATGTTTTTTTTTTTTTTTACCGCTGAAAGATACCATTTTATATGCCTGATCTATGTAGACCGCTAAGGTAGTATGAGGCTGTTTATTTATTTCTTCACATGCAACCGTGAACGAGACCTTGATGGCTAAAAACATCGTCGTTCTGTAATGAATACCTTGAAGCGAGACCAAAATTCTTTATTTAAGCGAGGCGAGGAACGTTCGTCCCTTTGACATTGTCACATTTCTCGGAGAACTCGGTGGAATAACAAAACTAAAAAGCTGGAAATAATTCAGTCTTTAATCTCACTTTAAATTTTAGCTAGAAGTAGTTTGTTTTTCTCTACCTCACGAAAATTTCACACAACTCTAACTGCACAACAAGTTTACTTTGATACACCTCCGGTCACTCTGAAATTGATAAACTTGGAGGCAAAGACCTTGATTTGCTCGCTAAAAATCAAATATTCACTTAAACTATAGACTTCATATCGTAGTTAAAAAAGTAACACAAACGTAATTAAATAATAAATAAGTTGACAAATAAACTGAAAACTGATATTTGCCATAAAAGCAAGAAATTTTCGTTTGCATTGGCAAAGTAACAGAAGGTTAGGTTTAATGAACTTATGATACAATTTATAAGTAGAACAGAGAGGATACGAATGAAAGGGACCTCAATAATAACGAAAAGCCCAGAATTAAAGATAATTAAATTTTTCGGTAAGATTTTTCTACAAATTACACTACCTGTGAATGGTAATAACTTAGAAATACTTTAAAACCATGTATATATTAACTTATTTCTAATGTACACGATATGAAACAATACACACAGAAGTACACGATTACCTCAGCATTCACCCTTTTTTACCCATGCCTCAAAACCAATAACACACTCACCTGTTATTGCACAAGACAAAATATGGTGCACTCGAATTAAGTTTTAGACTCTACCAAGAAAGTCCTCTCTTCCTAGAGTTCCATAATAAATTATTGAAAGCTGACCGCTGAGAAGGGCGACAGGGGAGGGAATATTCAGGAAAATGGGAGGTACGAATGAAGTCAAACTATGAAATTCTTAACGTTACCCATCACGAAAAACAATCTTCCAAACAATAATTTGTACAATAAGACCAAATATTAAAGATTCCCGAAATATACCCGATTACATATTTAATAATATGCATATCGCTTCAAAATCAAATCCTTCGCACCACCCCGTCAGTACAACCCCTACCCCTCCCCTCACCCCTCGCCGCTCCCAAGCGATAAGCATTTATGCTCTCACGACGATGATCCCAAAGGTATTTAATCTATAAAGTTCATTCATCAGTTCGTCTTTCCTTGGTAGCAAATTTTATTGTGTACGCCTACTTGGCGACAGAATCCCTTCCAACTGTCACGTGTATTTCTGTATAATATAGTCCGTCTTAGTTTTCAAGTCTGCTATTCGCACTGCATAAATTATCGACATTGCATATAAGTACCACAGATTATGAATAAATTGACATTGTTCAAATGCAACGGCTCCCGGAACATGCCTGTGCCTTTCGTTGAATTTTTCGTGGGAAATTGCAACACAATCTTCAGACGACTGCAGACTAGGGGGCTTCAGATTGATTGTAACTACACATGTGTATTTAACTGCTTTTCCTGGTTTAATGGTAGATGTGTGCGAGTTTTCGCCCGACAGTGTGCTCGACGAGAACGTTCACGCGAAGACCTCAAATGCGGGTTACATCGGCTCCAAGGGAAAAGGTGGCACGCTTTATAGTTCTGGACACGAACTTCCAGGAAAGTGCTTTTTGGCAATGCCTTTATGGAGCAGTTTAGCTGCCTCAAATTATCAATTTATGGAACGTCTAGTGTGTTTGACCTGTAGGCGTTGTTCTGAAAGAGACGAAAGAGGGTGTTTCTTTACCTCAATTTCCCCACGTGGTCGGGCTTTAGGGTAATGCCCACCGTTGAGCTCCATATTTACTTAGCGTCATGATTCTTTCGGCAAGGGACCGTAAGATGATCGCCGAGTGTTTATTATTTTGATTGTTTGGAGCTCGGGATGTATGATTGTTAGTTCTCTTGGTGACATGATTCCTTCGGCAAGGGACCGTAAGAAGATCGCTATGAGTGTTTACTGTATGATTGTTTTGAGCTCAGGATTTATGATTGTTCTCTTGGTGACATGATTCTTTCGGCAAGGGACCGTAAGATGATCGCTAGTGAGTGTTTACTGTATGAGCTCAGAATTTATGATTGTTCTCTTGGTGACATGATTCTTTCGGCAAGGGACCGTAAGATGATCACTAATGAGTGTTTACTGTATGATTGTTTTGAGCTCAGGATTTATGATTGTTCTCTTGGTGACATGATTCTTTCGGCAAGGATCGCTAGTGAGTGTTTACTGTATGAGCTCAGGATTTATGCCCGGGGGGGGGGGGGGGGGTGGGGGTACTCCCATATATGGGCTATATAGGTATGTGCCGCGGGATAGGGTATGATTTTTGAGGTTCTCGGTCCTTAAATAGGGTATCATTTTTGCTCCTTTTGGCATTGTGTTCCCGCTGTTATCCTTAGATAGGGTACCTAAATTCTATCAGCTAAAATAAATGCCAAACTATCCGTTCAACTAGTAGCAAAGCGATTTTGTAAAGATTTGTGTTTTGCCGTGTGAAGTTAGCCGTTATTTGGATCGTCACCCATCGCTTCTCCTCTCCTTGAATAGTGATAAATTCTCACCGGGAGCCCCCACTCCCAAACGCCCCAGGTTGAGATAAGATATGGGAAGAGGCAAGCCCGGAGGCGGAAAGGAGCGGGAGCTAAGGCACAATGACTATCCATCGCTGCGGGGAGGAGGGTGGGGCGACGATCTGATGTCTGGCGTCCGTTTTAACGAAGAGAGGAATAAACAGGATAAAACAGGACTATTTATACTAAACTAGCGTAAACAATATGCATAGCAGATTCCCATGAGGATATACAGAAGTGCTGGAATGAGAAAGTGGGATCTCAACGCAATTAGGGGCGCTTGTGCATGAGGACTCCCAGTGAGAATAGTAATAAATTCTCACCGGGAGCCCCCACTCCCAAACGCCCCAGGTTGAGATAAGATATGGGAAGAGGCAAGCCCTACGGCGGCCATTTCCCGGAAGCCAAATGGCAAACCAATAACCCAAAACTATCAAACACATGCAGAAATACGTAACTCTCCCCAAAACTCAAAAAGAGTTTTTTGCTCACAGTTCTAATAAATTCTAGTATAGTGATAGTATAACGACAAAAAGGTGAGCAAAAAATAAAGGCAAGACTGGAAGAAAACTGATTACAATCATAAACCACGAGCGTCTCCCTTACAAACGATGGAAGGGGTGGAATGAGGCTTGCGACGCGTGACTTTCTCCCTTTCCAAAGGCACTATAGGGTGGTATAAAGCGATGCTTCATCCTGAAGAAACATAACGAACAGGCTACTAACCATAGCAGCTACAATGAAAATACGATTAAAATAATGGCCTCTGCTGAAAGACAGGCCTAAAAGGGAAAAAGCCAACCGCGAAGCAGCCTCGAAATACCCCGTCCAGGGACAGAGCAATTAAGGGTATTAGACAACCCCTTCGAGAGCATACCAGCGGTTAGCTTACGACTGGCACACAGACGTCACACAGACGCGAAACAAAATTGTCACACAGACACGAAACTTAATTACCCGGCACAGAGACAGGCTATTAGGCACAGAGACAAAACTACGCCGTAACACCGAAGATCTGTTCGTCACACAGACGCGAAACTAAACAGTCACACAGACAGGCCATTTGTCACACTGACACAAAACTAAGCCGAAACAACGAAGGCCTGTTGGTTACACAGACACGAAACTAAACTGTCACACAGACGCGAAACTAAACTGTCACACAGACGCGAAACTAAATTGTCACACAGACGCGAAACTAAAGTGTCACACAGACGCGAAACTAAATTGTCACACAGACGCGAAACTAAATTGTCACACAGACGCGAAACTAACTTGTCACAGACGCGAAACTAAGTTGTACAGACGCGAAACTAAATTGTCACACAGACGCGAAACTAGATCGTCAAACAGACGCAAAAGTAAACTGTCACACAGACGCGAAACTTAACTGTCGCACAGACGCGAAACTAAACTGTCGCACAGACGTGAAACTAAACTGTCGCACAGACGCGAAACTAAACTGTCACACAGACGCGAAACCAAACTGTCACACAGACGCGAAACTAAACTGTCACACAGACGCAAAACTGAATTGACACACAGATGCGAGACTAAATTGTCACACAGACGCGAAACCAAATTGTCACACAGACACGAAACTAAATTGTCTCACAGACGCGAAACTAAATTGTCACACAGACGCGAAACTAAACTGTCACACAGACGCGAAACAAAACTGTCACACAGACGCAAAACTGAAATGTCACACAGACGCAAAACTGAACTGTCACACAGACGCAAAACTAAACTGTCACACAGACGCAAAACTGAATTGTCACACAGATACGAGACTAAATTGTCACACAGACGCGAAACTGAATTGTCACACAGACGCGAAACTGAATTGTCACCCAGACGCGAGACCAAATTGTCGCACAGACGCGAGACTAAATTGTCACACAGACGCAAAACTGAATTGTCACACAGACGCGAAACTAAATTGTCACACAGACGCGAAACTAAATTGTCACACAGACGAGAAAACTAACTTTGTCACACAGACTTGTCACACAGACGGAAAACTAAGTTGTCACACAGACGAGAAAACTAAATTTGTCACACAGACGGAAACTAAGTTTGTCACACAGACGCGAAACTAAATTTTGTCACACAGACGGAAAACTAAGTTGTCACACAGACGAGAAAACTAAATTTGTACACAGACTTGTCACACAGACGGAAAACTAAGTTTGTCACACAGACGCGAAACTAAATTTGTCACACAGACGGAAAACTAAGTTGTCACACAGACGAGAAAACTAACTTTGTCACACAGACTTGTCACACAGACGGAAAAGTAAGTTTGTCACACAGACGCGAAACTACATTTGTCACACTGACGGAAAACTAAGTTGTCACACAGACGGGAAAAGTAAATTTGTCACACAGACTTGTCACACAGACGGAAAACTAAGTTGTGACACAGACGGAAAACTAAGTTTGTCACACAGACACGAAACTAAATTTGTCACACAGACGGAAAACTAAGTTGTCACACAGACGAGAAAACTAAATTTGTCACACAGACTTGTCACACAGACGGAAAACTAAGTTTGTCACACAGACGAGAAAACTAAATTTGTCACACAGACGTGAAACTAAGTTGTCACACAGACGCGAAACTAAGTTGTCACACAGACGCGAAACTAAGTCGTCACACAGACACAAGACTGAATTGTCACACAGACACGAAACTATATATATTACCACACCCTAAAAAGCAACCGCGAAGGGACATAAAAAATCGTGACCACGAAAACCAAGTACAACTCAAAAGGAGCCGCAAAACCGAGTAATGCCCAGCGAAATACAAAGCAAATAAACTAGAAAGCGAAACTACGGAAAACACACCGGGAACTGATAAGCACAATAAAGAAATAATTCACCTTCCCGGCTGAGTTGCAGCTGGGGCGAGAGAGAGCTGTCTCCTACACAATTAGAACGGCTGGTTCGTCTTCTGTCCGCACAACCGCCAGAAAAGCTCCAAAACCATGCCCAGCAGTCATGCTACTTTCGGCATTAACGGGAACTAGAGCCATAAGCAAAGACGAAAAACAATAGAGCGAGAAAGGGCGCAGCGATGGCGGCAGGGTAAACCAAGCGACAATCTGATGTCTGGCGTCCGTTTTAACGAAGAGAGGAATAAACAGGATAAAACACGACTATTTATACTAAACTAGCGTAAACAATATGCATAGCAGATTCCCATGAGGATATACAGAAGTGCTGGAATGAGAAAGTGGGATCTCAACGCAATTAGGGGCGCTTGTGCATGAGGACTCCCAGTGAGAATAGGGTGTCATTTTTCGGGTTTGAGCCTTAAAAAGGGTATCAATTTTCGTTTTCTTTATCCTTAAATAGGGTCAGGGTTTAAGAACCTTCGCGGCACACCCCTATCCGAAATTTATGGGAGTACCCCCCCCCCCCCCCCCCCCCCCCGGGGATTTATGATTGTTCTCTTGGTGACATGATTCTTTCGGCAAGGGACCGTAAGATGATCACTAATGTGTGTTTACTGTATGATTGTTTTGAGCTCAGGATTTATGATTGTTCTCTTGGTGATATGATTCTTTCGGCAAGGGACCGTAAGATGATCGCTAATGAGTGTTCATTGTTATGATTGTTTTGAGCTCAGGATTTATGATTGTTCTCTTGGTGACATGATTCTTTCGGCAAGGGACCGTAAGATGATCGCTAATGAGTGTTCATTGTTATGATTGTTTTGAGCTCAGGATTTATGATTGTTCTCTTGGTGACATGATTCTTTCGGCAAGGGACCGTAAGATGATCGCTAATGAGTGTTCATTGTTATGATTGTTTTGAGCTCAGGATTTATGATTGTTCTCTTGGTGACATGATTCTTTCGGCAAGGGACCGTAAGATGATCACTAATGTGTGTTTACTGTATGATTGTTTTGAGCTCAGGATTTATGATTGTTCTCTTGGTGTTATGATTCTTTCGGCAAGGGACCGTAAGATGATCGCTAATGAGTGTTCATTGTTATGATTGTTTTGAGCTCAGGATTTATGATTGTTCTCTTGGTGACATGATTCTTTCGGCAAGGGACCGTAAGATGATCGCTAATGAGTGTTCATTGTTATGATTGTTTTGAGCTCAGGATTTATGATTGTTCTCTTGGTGACATGATTCTTTCGGCAAGGGACCGTAAGATGATCGCTAATGAGTGTTCATTGTTATGATTGTTTTGAGCTCAGGATTTATGATTGTTCTCTTGGTGACATGATTCTTTCGGCAAGGGACCGTAAGATGATCGCTAATGAGTGTTTACTGTATAATTGTTTTGAGCTCAGGATTTATGATTGTTCTCTTGGTGACATGATTCTTTCGGCAAGGGACCGTAAGATGATCACTAATGAGTGTTTACTGTATGATTGTTTTGAGCTCAGGATTTATGATTGTTCTCTTGGTGTTATGATTCTTTCGGCAAGGGACCGTAAGATGATCACTAATGAGTGTTTACTGTATGATTGTTTTGAGCTCAGGATTTATGATTGTTCTCTTGGTGACATGATTCTTTCGGCAAGGGACCGTAAGATGATCGCTAATGAGTGTTCATTGTTATGATTGTTTTGAGTTCAGGATTTATGATTGTTCTCTTGGTGAAATGATTCTTTTGGCAAGGGACTGTAAGATGATCGCTAATGAGTGTTCATTGTTATGATTGTTTGGTGCTCAGGATTTATGATTGTTCTCTTGGTGACATGACTCTTTCGGCAAGGGACCGTAAGATGATCGCTCATGAGTGTCTATTGTCATTATTGTTTGGAGCTCAGAATTAAGATTGATTGTTGAATGCTTACAATTATTTTGGCTTCGAAACCATGGAACTACCTTAATTTGATGAACTTCCCACGATAGGAAGAAGACTACTTCTAACTGACGTAGGAAACCCTTCCATGAAGTTTCATGGTTGTTCTTTGCACAGTTACGCGAGTACCTTTTGCCTCTGTTAAGAGACAAAGATTAAAAGAAGAGCTTTGATATTGCATTGTGGCAAAGGTCAAGAACGATGACCTCTGGGTGTGACTCCCCCGATCTAGTAAGGCAAGAAAACATTCGAGGAACTGGCCGAATGTTTGAAATATTCTTTCAGTGGCGTTAGTTGAAGAATAAATGTTTTACCATACTGATGGTTTATTCTTGAATGCTGTTTTCCTACAACCCCTTTTTTCTCCACCCTTGGGTCTGCAGTAAGTGACAATTGTGAAAACGGGGTACCTTATTCCAACCCTCCTAGTCATTCTGGGTCACAATTGTCACCTCCTGCTGGCCTTTGGGTTTTTCCCCTCGTGATACACGACTGTTGCTATTGTTTAATTCAAAGCTTCACCCATGCTAGACCTCCTCCATTTTCACCTCATTGTGTCCGTTGGGGTTCACTGGAGGGGAAACCCTTCTAAGGCCAGTATGGGGGTGACAATGATGTCGAAGTATAGAGTCAGATCACTTTGTTGAGGAACTAGCCATCTACGCGGAGCGATGGAAACAGATTATGGTCGATCTTTCGAGCGAAGAGGCCTTCAACGTTTTAACAAGGAAGTAGTAATATCGGAGTCAATCAAATACCACCTCGGGCGCACCCGCCTAATTTTTGCCTCTTTCCGGACTAGTACTCAGGGGATGAACCCCTTCGTACTAGGGAAAGAGGCAAAAGGCGAGGTGCTGCTCGGTAGTATTTGATTGACTCCGATATTACTACTTGCAAGAAAAGAACAAAACCGAGCCGCGGAACGTCTATTTAGAGGAATGTAGCTTAATGGTAACAACAATTAATTTATTAAAAATATTTCCCACATTATATACGATGGACAGCGCAGATCTCAGATCATTGGAAGAAGAGCTTGCAAATCTGGATCCCGAAGATTTACGTTATTTGTCAAAATTAATTGCAGAAGACGCGCCCACAGTTCAAAAGGCAATCAACACTCTGCTGGAAGAACCAATCCCAGAAGGTGTAAATAAAAAATTAAAAACCCCGCTAAAGCCCGATAAATCAAAACCAACACCACCGCCAAGAAGCAGAAAAAGAAGCAGAAAAGAAACCGTATTGAAAATATTCGACCCCATCCAGCCGAACAAGGTGAAAACGGTGACAGATTATCAGAACGAGGTTGCGGACCTGTACCACGACACGGAATACGAGGGGGTAGAAAGCAGAGGAAGACGTTACATAAGGTGGCGTTTTGTAGCGGGTCTCAACAAAGACCTCACACCCAGGTTCATGGACAAGATAAGGGAGAACGTGAGAACATCGTTTTACATGAGGCACGCCTATTCTTCCATTTTGCAAAACATTGAAGACGGGTCAAGAATCACTTATTACCAAAATAAGGGCTCCCCATGGATGAAAACGTACGCAGAAGCAGAAGAATGGATCGCGGCAAGGGAGGCGGTACGTCTAGACCCGGAAAACACCGAAAGACCGGATACAAAGTGGATCTTCGAAGCGCATTTCAACGTTGATGTAAAGGTTGTGCTAGACCGCCAGCCACTGATGGGAACAGGACCCTTACCAAACTGGCTACGCAATTTGGCACACGCTTCTTGGGGGAGGGCAATGGTGGCGCTGGATAGCTATGGCGACAATCTGTGTCTATGGCGCTGTATAGCAGTGCACAAAGGAGCAAGGCCAGATCGAAGCACAGAAGCCGCACGAAATCAAGCCAAGAGTTTCTACAAGCTCAGAAACGTTCCGAACAACTGCGCAAAAACATCGCTAGACGAGCTTGAAAAGGTGGAAATGCATCTAAACAAGGGCAAACCTTTATCAGAATGGCTAGGGATAAGAGTTTACACACCTGAGCTGACAAACGCGGATGAAATCGAATTTGGCATAGAAACAAATCCCACAATAGTTTGGCATCTAATGAGAAACCCGGCGGCGCAGTTAAAAAACGTAATGACAATAGGTATTTACAACGAGCACGCATTCCTGATAAAAGACATCACGAAGTTAGCGAAAAACTATGAATGCAACCATTGCCACTCAAGATTCACAAAGGCGTGCAACCTCCAACGTCACGCAGAAAGATGCGCGCAAGGCAAAACCGTAATCGACTGTCCAGGAGAAAAAGTGGAAGCACCGCAGACAGCATATCAGAAAGCGTTTTACCCGAAACACAGCGCATCAAAAGAATCGCTACAGTGGTTAAATTACGTGGAAGAGAATTGGAAAATCCGCATTCACCACGCAGCGTCAGGACACGGGGGAGAACGCTGGATAGAGAAAAGGCCGGTAGACGGGTACAACCATGAGAGAAAGTTGGTTTTGCAATATCACGGCTGCCGCTGGCACGGATGTCCAAAATGTTACCCAGATCGAAACCAAATAATAGAGCACGGTGGCAAGACAGTAGAAGAGCTCTACCAAGCAACAAAGAGACGCACAGCAAACCTTAGAAAGGCAGGATACAAAGTGGTGGAATGCTGGTCATGCCAATGGTTGAACACAACACAAAGCATGAAACGCGGCAAAGACCAGCCAAACACCGCGAAGAACCATCAAAACCTCAAAACAAAAGCCTATCCACACGCAATTCTGTACGATTTTGAGGCGTACGGGGACAAAAACCATCGAAAGGAACCAACAGGAAATCTCACGATAGAGAACCAACACGTACCAATCACAGTAAGCGTGGGCGACACATTGGAAACCATCGTCACACAAGAAAGCATAAACAAAGGGCAAGAAAGCGCAAACAAAGGGCAGGTGCCAAAAGTGACGCACATCTGCGAAACAAACCCCAAAGTATTGGTCCAAAAGTTCATGGAAGAACTGAAAAGGCGAGAGAAAAACATCAGAGCAAAAGTGCGCGCGGAATTCATGCCGGCAGACATCGAGCTGATCCCGAAAGATCAAAGGAAAAGAATAGAAGAATGGTGCGACCAGGTGCCAACACTGGGTTTCAACTCAGGAAGCTACGATCTGAACCTGATAAAGAACTACTTCGCGGAACAGCTCGCGGGCGCAACCAACAAAGTGAGAGTGGCCAAGAACGGGAGCAAAATCATGTTCATACTCACAGACAGATTGCGTTTCCTAGACATTATAAACTACTTGGGTCCAGGAACCAGCTACGAGAGATGGGTAAAAGCGTACGACTGCAAGGCAACAAAATCCTGGCTCCCGTACGAGTGGTTTGACAGCGCGGAAAAGCTGGATTACCCGGGATTGCCGGAATATGAACAGTGGTATTCGAAGCTGAAGAAAGAGTACGTGCTAACGCGCAAAGAATGGGAGGGGTGCAAACAAACATTCAAAGAAAAGGGGATGAAAACGTTCAAAGACTGGCTGGAATATTACAACAACCTGGATGTGGCCCCAGGGCTAGAAGCGCTGCAAAAAATGAGAAACTTCTACATCGGGAAAGGGATCGACATCATGAAAGACGCGGTCAGCATCCCGGGAGTGAGCTTGCACTACCTGTTAAAAGGCGCAATAGAGCGCAAAGCGGAACTGTACGCCCCGAGTAAAGAAGCGTATGAGATGTTAAAAGAAGCGGTGGTAGGAGGCCCAAGCTTGGTATTCACCAGATATCATGAAGCAGGTAAAACGCGGATAAGGTCACATCAATACAATAGCAACTCAGTTGCTGATTCAAAGAATGAAAAAGAAGCCCGCGCGGCAGGCGCTGCAAAACTTTGTCAAAACATCCTGGGATATGACGCCAACGCGCTGTATCTATCGACCATGTTAAGGCATATGCCGTGCGGGAAAGAAACGGTAGTGCGGTATGCAGAAGACGACATGTTGGCGCCAACAGAGCTGAAACAAAGACTGAAAGACAAAAGCTGGTTCGGGTACGCGGAAGTGGACATCGAAATCCCGCACCACCTGCACGCGAAGTTTGAAGAAATGTGCCCCTTCTTCCACAAAAAAGCGGTACCAACCAAAGCTGTGCCGGCGCACATGAAACAGTACTTGAAAGCGACAGGAAGAAAACTGGTGGAGAAAAACAAGAAACTGATGGGAACGCTGGCAGCACAAAGGATACTTCTGTATGAGCCACTGCTGCAATGGTACATAAACCACGGGGCGGAAATAACAAAGGTGTATCGGACAATCGACTACAAGCCGAAAGTAATATTCGACTGGTTCGTGAAAGAAGTCACAGAAGCCCGCCGAACGGGGGATGTAGAAAAAAGCAAAGCCCTGCTGGCGGACATATTCAAACTGCTGGGAAACAGCGGATACGGGAAGCTGATAGAAGCGATCGAGCGGCAAACAAACGTGATCTACACCAAAGATGAAAAGGTGGTGGACAGAGCATTGAGAAGCGCGTATTTCGCAGATCTAGATGAGATAGGAAAGGCGTACGAGCTGGAAAGTCGGAAACCGCGGATCACAATCAGAAGGCCCTTCCAAATCGGAATAGCGGTTTACCAATTGGCCAAACTGCGGATGCTGGAATTTTACTACGACTTTCTGGACAGGTACATTGACAGGAAAGATTTCGAGCTGATCCAGATGGACACGGACAGCAACTATTTAGCAATCTCGGGAGAAAGCCTGGAAGACATTGTGAAACCAGATATGAAAGCGGAATTTGAGGCAGAAAAAAAGAACTGGCTGGCCTGGGACAAATGGAGCGGAAGAACGCCGGGACTGTTCAAAAAAGAATTTGAAGGGGAGCGGATGATCGCGCTGTGCTCCAAATGTTATTACGCAGAGCACATCACAAACAATCAAGAAGCGAAGCAGAAGCTCAGCTCAAAGGGGATGTCAAAGAGGCAAAACGAAATCAACTGGCAACGTTTTAAAGCAGCGTTAGAAGGGAATAAGGATATGGCAACAAACCGCGGATTCCGGATGCGGGACGGGAATATGGTAACGTACGAGCAAGAGAAGCTGGGGTTGAGCGCATATTATGACAAAAGATGGGTTTTACCAGACGGGATTCATACGGAACCAATTGAATACCATATCTAGTTTACATTAGTTGGGGGTAATTGTGTGTTTGGAGGTACAACAAGCAGTTCTTCACGTACAAAACCACGCTTTGGACCGTCGCGCAAATAGTAGAGAACAGGCTGATTCGGTTTGGTAAAAGAACGTTCAAGGTTAAAGACATCTAAAGACCAGATTGGATCAGTGGCTCTTTTTGTCCCACCTTCAAGCTCACCAGGTTCGTACAAATATCGAACCAAAACTATGGAGGGGAGCTTTTTTTCATTTTCTCCAACAGGTCTCAAATATTTAGTTGACGGTTCTGCATAAACATTTTTTTTCTTGATTGCGGCAGCAGGTTTCATACCGATTAATCGAGCGACTTGGTTGTTCAGAGCAGAAACAACTTTGGGAAGCCTTTTTACCCACTCAGTGGACCTCAAACCCTCAGGTGAACGCATTTCAACCGCGTACTGGTGGCCAAACAAACGCTCAGCCAAGGTACGATTGAAACGTTCAACGATCGCTTGGTCTCTATGTATTTCAGGGCGACCACGTCTGATAGAAGTTTTGTGATTTTCCATTTCTTTTGTAACAGCGCCCATAAATTCACGCCCAGGATCAACTTGCAACAGTTCAGGCCATTTCAAAGGTCCACGTGTATAAATTGTCTTAAAAGCTTTGGCAACCTCATCAGAGTTTTTAGAGGTTAAAGGTTGAGCTTCTTTGAATCTGCTGGCAACATCAACAACGGTAAGCGCGTATTTGTAAGTTTTAGCAACTGAGTTGCTATCCACTTTGTCATGTGGCAGAAAAAGAAGATCTGCCTGATGCACTTTGTTGGGTGTAGGTACATCGAATTTTAGACGAGGAATGTAGCGCGGTGCGGGGAGGTAAATCTGCCAGAGCGCTTGTTTGAACAACCATTCTTTGGCAACAACTTCAGGAACCTTCGCAGCGACCGCTAATTTTTTAATGGCAGAGATACCTTTCCAGTAACCCTGCGGGCTGTAGTAACGCCGCTCCAATTTTTTATCCATTTGAATAATTATGCGCGGACATATATACATGTCAACAAAATGAGTTTCGATTTCCCTTCCCCTTTTCCAAAGAGGTTCGGAGGACAACAAAGCCTCCAAGAGCTTAACGAAATGTGGGTGGAAGAGCGGGAAGCGTTAATAAAAGAAATCAAACCGGAAATCAAGCTTGACTTTTACTCATGGGATAGCAACTCAGTTGCTGTTCCACTGCCGGATGAGCCCTATGAAGAGGTGAGAGACCACCTCAAATTATGGTATTTACTTGCAGTACTAAAAAAAACCGGCATTTCTTTAGATCAGGTCGGTGACAATATGGGGCTGACCTTTTTGGGTAATGTCATTTACCAGTTCAAGCGGCATCAGCAACTGAGTTGCTACCCCGGGTCGTGTAACTACGTTTGTTTTTTATACAACTATTTTCAAAAGGTCTCAACAAGAGATTGGCCGGCGAAAAAGGCAATACTGGGAAAGCTCACGAAAAGATTGCCGAAGATGGAACAAACCAAAAATAAAGCCGAAAAAAGTTTCAACGAATGGTGGAGAGAAGAAATGTTAAAACAAATTATTTATTACAGGTATCAGTTTTCCCACCATTAAACAGAAGTTGTCTTTGATGTTCTGTTAACCTTTACCCCGCCGTCAGTGTGGTTTGAAAAACGGAGTTTTGTCTTTGCAGTAGTAAAGCTGTTGTACTTTTTGATAATATCTTGGTACTCACTGTCTGAGATTTTACCATCTTCAAGAGCGGTCGATATGAGAGAGTTGATTGAGCTCAGCGTAGCTTCAGCCAAAGTTTGTATTTTTTCGTGTTTTTTCGCTTTACGCAGGAAAAATTTGACGGTGACGATGGAGGAGGTTGACACCAATGAAAACAAGGTGGCAGTTGCGATTAAAGGGGCGCCAACAACAACGCCAACCACAGAAAGCGAAGCGGCCAACCCAGAGCCTGTAAGAATGGTAGCAACTCCACCTGTTAACGCACATACTGTTTGACACCGCGTGTGCCACCGTTTGAATTTGGCTGAGGTTTGGTAGTAATGCACCAACTGGTTTTCAAGATTTTTCTTTATCATTTCTATTTCATCCCGCCGGAATTTTGTTGCAGAATCCATTTCTATATATATGTGTGTTTAAAATGTGTAATCTAGTCGCAATATTGGTTATGCCATTTCCCATTTTTATATACAATCTGATTACATGGCCCAGTTGTATTTTTAGGGTGTGTCCAAAACTTTTTGCTGAACAGACCGGTTTTCTTGTTGAAGGCACCTTTTGCGATGGCACCACTCCAATACTTTTTAAACAAATCCTTATCACCACCTGTGACAGCCATGATTGCAGCAGCCACATCTTGAGCCGGTTGAAAGCCCGGAATCTTTTCACCGATATTTTTATTGATCGTTTCACCGACACCCAATCCTACTTTTTGCTTCGAGCTGATTGCATTTCGAGCTGCGGCATGACCCCATTGCCGTTTGTTTTTGGGAATAGCGTCAAGCGCCTTCACCATTTTTTTGTCTGCATCATGTTTGCAACCTTTTTCATTTTTCTTTCCTGCGCAGACGGCATAATCAACATCATGCTGCATTGAAACAGCGTCTGTGGCGCCTGTGGGTTGCTGATAAATCTTCAATATCTTTCCCGTCTTGGGGTCGTAAGAAAGCTGTTTTTCAAGGGGATTGTATGGTCCTGTGTAGTTATGACCAGGAAGTGTCCACCCCCTTTTTGGCTTAGGCAGCTTGCCGATGGCTTTATGCAAATCAAAAGCCCCACCACGTTGGTAAAGAGGGTTTGTTGGGTCATCTACTCGATTACCTGCATAAATTCTCATATCATAATTACCACCACTTTGTGTTTTATTAGAAACGAATCGTGTCTTGGTGATGCCACAACTTGCGCATTTTACTTTAAGCAGCCTTCTACCATTTTTTGTGGTAGTGTTTTTTTCACTTCCCGGTACGTTGGGTGTGAAACGCTTTTCTTTCACACAGTAAACCTCCATCCTATATAATAATTATAAATTATGACACCCACCTTTCATCTTATTTCCCGGTATCATATCTTTTGGTCTTAATCTGTTTGAGGCTTTAGTCAACAAATCCCCAGACAAAGCATCAATTGTGTAATTAACAGCTTTTCTCGCGATTGGTTTGGCTTTATTGGCTAACTTCTTCTGATACTCTGGTTGTCTTAAAAACTCGCTTGCAAAGTATCTTCCTTGTTTCACACCTTGCTTTGCTAAATAAGGAACTCCGTACTCAAAGAAAGCTTCAGCTGCTGTATTTCCAACTGTATCAAAAACGCCACCTCCAAACATTCTTTTTTCAGCGCGTGCAAGTTCTTCTCTCTTCTTTTTCGGTAAACCCCTTCTGGTCAACTTAAAAATTGGATCAAAAAGATTACCTCCTTCTTGATTATTTTCAGGTTTAACCCAACTGTCACTTATGAACCTTGTCTTTGTAATGCCGCAGCTGGCGCATTTTACTTTAAGCAGTCTTCTGCCGTTTTTTGCGGTTGCAAATGTTTCACTTCCCACCACATTAGGTGTGAAGCGCTTTTCTTTCACACAGTATACCTCCATCTTATATAATTAACGAAAAATTCATGGGTTTACCCACTGTGTAAAATAATCCTTCACCACAGCCTCGTTTGTGTGTGTATTTTCTGAAAACATGCTCAAAATATCTCGAAACGACCGGCCTTTATTTCTTTCATTCAGGAAAAGCAAACAGTAATAGCCGCAGCGCACACTGAATTCCTCTTGAAGCTGGTTGTCATTCCGAAGAAAGGTCTGTTTACCTTCAAGAATCAACTCAATTTCCCATTCTGCGGGTGGAGGTAAACCAAAAGAGTCAAAATATTCAGTTCCATCCCAGCAGCATACCCAATGGGTGCCTGGCCCTCCAAGATCATCCATGTTGATTATACAAGCGGAGTGGTTTTTCACGTGGATCTCGTCTCTCGCAAATATTCCTTTGATGGGGATTTTCAAGTATCGGCACCATCGCTGCAAGTCATAATCAGTTAAGGGGACATCAACGAAGGCGGGCTTTTTTTTGATCACCCCAAGAACCAATAAATGGTGGCGGGCGCATAAATGGTGGAGGGTTGATGCGCATACCCTTTCCACCTGTTGGAGGTTTTACCCGCATACCTGATCCTGAATTGCTCATGTCTTTGCGCACACGTTTGATTTGTGTTTTGATAGCGTTATCCACTTTGATAGC
This sequence comes from Meandrina meandrites, assembly GCA_963693305.1. Lineage (NCBI taxonomy): Eukaryota > Metazoa > Cnidaria > Anthozoa > Scleractinia > Meandrinidae > Meandrina > Meandrina meandrites. The sequence continues at coordinate 27,383,364 of OY855911.1, read as the reverse complement.
GTTGCGCACACGTCTGATTTGTGTCTTGCTCATGTCTATGTCCACGCCCGTTTTGTTTTTGATAGCGCGCTCTATTTTTTTGATCTGCCGGGTGGTCAAGTGCAAAGTGTCGCTACCGCCGGTTATAGCCTCGTTTTTAAATCTGAGTGTAACTGCTTCTCCTCGCCCAAAAGCTCGCGCGAGGTTTACCTTCTGCCCATCTGAAAGTGAAATCTTGTGCGGATAGTAAGTCGTCATCTCTTATATTTCATACAAAATTATTTTACTTTCATTTGCTACAAAGTAACTTTTGTTATGCTAAATAAATTCTGAGTCATTAACCCATAACCAACTCATTACCCACCTGCCTGAGAGCAAATTCGGACTCGTACAAAATTCCTGCATAAATGGTGTAGTCTTGCGCGTTGGCCGCCTCGTTGAGCCTGTAGTGAAAAACCATCTGCTTCGGGTCGTTGGTCATGTTATCCTTGTTTTCACGTAGGTCGAAATAAAGTACTGGGTATAAATCCTTGAAGTTGTTGGGCTGAAGCTGAACACCGGTGTTGTAGTCGTTTTTGCGGTACCGGTAGTTCATTAAGTCATTAAGAATGCGCAGTTTGAAGTTTTCGTCGTAGTCCAGCTCCGGATAGTACTGTGAAGAGCCGTATTGTAGCCGGCAGGTCGCTAGCTTGGCTGAATTGTCTCCATCAATGTCAAAGGTGTCAAAGAAGTAGGGGTTTTGGGTCAAGGCCTTCTCCTTCCTTGACTGTTGAATGAAAATGAAAACATGTTTGGCATCCTTTATACCAGGATTTATCTGCCACGAACCAAAAGCGTCACGCCGGCTGCTGCTGGGTTGGATCATTTCATTCAGGTACGTCCATTTCTGAGGTTTCAAAAAGTTTTCGTTTGCGAGCTTCTGTCCTTCGCTGGTGAAACGCAGCAATGGAACCCACAGCTCGAAGTTTCTCACCACTACCCTGCGATTGGTGCCATCGTTTTGCCAAATCAGCTCTGCATCCGATTGTAACTCAATTTCAAACTCCATCTGCATTGGGGGGAGAAGCTTGTCACCCAACTCTTCGAAAAATGAGTACCTGTTAAGCGGTATGAGGGTTTCAACCGTGAGACCAGCATGGGCAAGCAAACCCCTTTCTCTGATTCCTTTGTTGGTGGCAGCAACGGCCGTTACATTGCTATCCGTTGTATCCAAATACCAAAACTGGTTTTTCGCTGCGCTCCTCGCATAGTCATCAGAAAAATCCAACAAGTTTTTGATAAATATGAGCTTGTGAATGTTGTCTACGTTGTACATGTTTTTGCCCGATGATTTTACCACAAGTTTGTTTATCAGTGAAAATGAGCCGTTAATGGGTGCTGACCTAGCATCTGCTGCAACTTGCGCACCATCCGCGGTTGCCTCGAAAGTGAAATCAGCCCGGAAGTAGGCGTTATACCAGTCATACCAGTTGTCTCGGTCGGTGAGTGTGAATTTATAGTTTGTTTTTACCTGGTGCTGATTGTTACCCGGGATAGTGATCGGTTTGTCTAACATGATACGAACATACTCTGTTTTTTCCAAATGCCTGTGGCTTCTGAACATCCTACCTTCGCAGTGTGAATCTAATCCTTATATATCTTTTTTAATTTCTGCTCAGTGTGGATTCTAATACTTATATATCTTTTTAAAAAATTATTTTAATTTTCTGCTATCAATTGGTTTACTTTCATCCTTGCAGCCCGACCCGCGTTTAAAATCTGTTGCAACTTTTTCCGTGAATCCCCGCTTAACTGAGTTGCTACCCCAGGGTTTAGCATCTTCTTCAGTTTTTGTTTCGACTCTGTACTAAGTTTCTGTGATGGGGTCTTTTTACTCTTTGGTTTTACACTTGGGGTCTTTTTACCCTTAGGTTTTACACTTGGAGTCTTTTTACTCTTGGGTTTTATACTTGGGGTTTTCTGGGGTGTGCTATTTCGCAAAACAGCTTGTATCTTGTCAGCCGCTTTTTCTTCTGCTTTTTCTGCGGCTTTTTTCAGCATTTGCTTCGAGGCTTTATTTACAGCCTTCTCCAACGTCTGACGGGTGACTTGCTTTTTGAACCGCTTTCCTATATTCATCAGGGTGTCTCTTACAACCCCCGTACCTTTGTGTCTGTATCTATATGTTCCGTTTGGCGCGTCATAATATCTCGCCCACTCGCTCGGATGATTCATTATTATACTTAGGTGTAAATTATTTTTAATTATGAGCTATGTGTATCTTCTTCGATGATGCTTAAAGCCGCGTTTTGGTCTTTCAGATGAGCTTAGGTGTTTCTTCTTCAATGATGATACTTAAAGCCACGTCTTGGTCATTCAGATCTATAATGTTGTTGCGTCCGTCCGTGATTTTGATATTTATCGCATTGATTCTGTTTTTGTTCACCGGGTGCCACAAGAGACGGCGGGGTTCTTTTGAAAAGGGGTAGCTGACTGAGAGTTCAGCGGTTGAAAAAGAAAACATAACGTCGCCCCCGATGTTGTCCACAGCCCTTGTAATGAGGTCACAATGGACGTAGATCCAGTCGACGCCTCTTGTTATATTTGGCACGCGGTCGCTCCTATTGTTCGCTCCGTCTATTGTTTTCTTGTCAAAACCCAGCAACGGCGCGAATTCACCTTCGGTTAGATCAAGCTCGTAGCCGTCCTGCAACAAAATGACCGCCCGATACGTTGTGGTGTGAAAATACAGCTGGAAAATAAACTTGGATTTTTCATCCTTGGGATCCACTCTTCCGATTAGTGCCTGAATGGTGGTGTTGAGACCGTCGTAATCATACATTCCATCCGGAATTGTCACGGTTTTCCAGTTCTCTGTTTTTTTCCGCCATTTGAATTCGTTGTTGTTGTACTGTTTCGCGATGTTGTACCATGAATAAGACATAGATACCAGCTCATTTAACGCCGCCTTGTATGATTTGGAGGGTTCTAAAGCAATTGGCGGGTCAAACTTAATTGTGAAGTCATGTGACTTGCTGTTGGCGTTGTTTTGTTTGGCCAGCTGCGAGTCGAGCAACAGGTTGAAATGAAAATGGGTTGACATGTTGCTTATATAATATCACTCAAATTTATGTGTTGTCATGTTGCTTATATAATTGTGCCCAAAATTTTGTGGGCTTCTTTTTGCGTTATTTCCTTTAGCTTTACCAGCAACCCCAACATCTGCTTGACCTGTTTTTTCAGCTTCAGTGAAGTGTTGCCCGCCTGTATAGACGCCAAGCTTAAGTGTAGCCTTTCAACCAAAGCGTTTGGATCAACACTTCCGCTTCCTTCCATTTCTCTGTCGGGTTCATCATCATCAACATCGGGCATCAGCTGCTGTATGGGTATTTTAATCCCTTTTTTTCTCCTTTCAAGAATTTCATCTCTTGCCTTTCTTATTTTTGCCATTGTGTATCCGTGAAATTTTGATGTTTTGCTTTTTACAACATAGTTCGGATTGTTTTTATTTTTTGTTAACATGCTGTTTAGTGTCTGCAGGTCAGTTGACTCTGATCCCTTGATAACCAGTTCTTGTGGTGGCCCCCATTTACTTGGTTGCTCTTCTTCCATTAATTCTGTTTCTTCCTCTTCAGCTAAAGGTGGCAATGATGTTGGTGATGTAGGTGGTGATGTTGTTGGTGATGTAGGTGGTGATGGTGATGGTGATGGTGTTGGTGTAGGTGATGGTGATGGTAGTGGAGTTTCCGCATCTGGATTAAAATCTCCGTCGAAGGGGTTATTTAAATCAAACTCATCCATACCATAGTCTGGAACCTCTTCCTCTTCTTTTGAGTTGCTATCCCCTATTTGGAGTTTGTCAAGCCGCGATGTGATAGGTTTGAACAAATCCTCACCTGATAGCTGGCCAAACCCTTTATTGATTTTGGTATTTTTTATTACCGCGAGGATTTTGTCGTTCTGCTGCTCAACTTCAGCCTTTTCGCTAGCAAGTTTTTGCCACTTCTTCATGGACATATTTTTGCCGTATATATAACAGAAAAAAAATGAAAATTCCCAATTACGATCCCGGTTTGACTACGAAAAGTAATTACAAGCAAGGCCACCCTTGTATGCCAGCAGATACCTTTCGGATGCTTATTTGCGGGCCGAGCAACTCTGGTAAGACAAATATTCTCATGCATATGCTTTACAGGCTGTTGGTCTACGACAAAATTTACCTTTGCGCTAAGAACCTGCATCAAGACAAGTACCAATATATGCTTGATGATTTCGACACAAGAGTCAATCCTGTGGCTGACTATAATGTTATTGAAGCCGCCAACGATGTTATTCCTTTGGAAACGCTGTCCACTGACAATCAAAAGATTGTAATTTTCGATGACATGGTTTGTGAAAGCAACCAAAACGACATTATCGATTATTTTATCAACGGTCGCCACCGCAATTGCAGCGTCATTTATCTTTCTCAAAGCTATTTCAAGGTTCCCAAAAACATCCGAGATAATTGTAGCCACTTTTGCATTTTCAACTTTCTTCCCAGAGAAAATAACCGTATTGCTGATGAATTGGGAATTGACAGAGAGCTGCTTGAAAGGGCTACCGATGCTAAATATTCTTTTTTATACCACGACAAACCAAAAAAAACCACACTTAAAAATTTTGACGAAAATATATAGAGATGGGGTTTCTTAACGGTGCGACGGGTGCAACTCAAACACATGAAGAGTCTACTTCAATCCGAGGGCAAGCTGGCCCTGCTGGTCCAACTGGTGCAACTGGACCACAGGGTCCTAAAGGTGAAAAAGGTGATAAGGGCAATACTGGCCCACAAGGTCCTAAAGGAGATAAAGGTGATGCTGGAGAAAAAGGATTAAAAGGCGAAAGAGGTCCACAAGGGCGAACCGGACCTGCCGGACCTGCTGGAGCTACTGGGCCAACCGGACCGACTGGAGCTACAGGACCTGCGGGGCCTACTGGAGCAACTGGACCTGCGGGTTCGAGAGGCGCTATTGGACCAAAAGGTGCAAAAGGTGATAAGGGTGATAAAGCAGATTTGTCACTCGCCGCTATTACTGGAGATATTCTCATGAAAGACCATGCGATAAAGCAACTTGCGAATCCGACAGGTGATCAGGATGCTGTAAATCTTGGTTCAATGAAAAAATATGTGGGCTCAAATTCTATTTCAGCAGGACACTCACATAAAAAGAATGCCTTAGCCTATTTGGAGCAATGGAAAGGTGTTACAGGTGTAAACAATGTTACTTCTGTTACGTTTGAAGACTTTACATCCAACCTTCACAGTGTGAATAAAAAAGCTTATACTTTCAATCTCGTAAGAACTGGTGTCAATTCTTTCAACTCACGTTTGGCGTTAAATAAATTGCCTCTGTCTGAAGGAGAGTACACTATATGTGTCGAGTTCTTTATCCCAAAAGTTGATACTAATTGGTTTATAAGTGCTTCAACCCCTAACCCGGTTGATACTCTTAATTACCATACCAAGCACTTCAACAGTCACAGCCCAAAATATTCACGCACTATTATTAACACGCGCAAATACAGAGACAATGATAACACATTCTATCTTGATATTTCAAATTCGGGTTATGATGGCTCTTCGCCACTTGAAAAGGCTGCTTTGATTATTTATGGGGTAAAAGGTTATCAAACAGATGTAGATGGAACTGTTTACGATCAGGCTTTCGTTATCGATGATGGTGACTTTACTCTACAAACAGATTTAGATCTAAACGGTTTTTCGTTGAAAAATTACCACCCTGGCCACTTTTTGGTTTTTACTGGTGATTACCAGAGCGCCTACGTTAGCCTTAACAAATTCGGCATTGTCAAATTCAGCAACGTTTTTTACTTTTTCCCTCCTCTTTCTTGCTATCTTCACCGGATTTCCCTCTTCATTGCCAATAAGGACCCGGAAAAGTCTTTTGAGCAAATCGATATTAGGGTGCGCAGTGGCGCATCTGTTTTTAAATTTCCTTGCCAAAAAGCTAAATCCAGCTTTAACCATCAGTTTACCGAACCCTTAGATGATGATGGAAAAAAAATTGAGGTTCCTTCGGTTTCTGATCCCTTTGTTTTTCTGCAGCTTCTCAATCACGACACGTCCATTTATGTCAAATATAAAGAAGTTGTGGTGTCTTTAATTTTGATCACTAAATAGCCCCTAATGCGTGTAGCTCCACACTCTGCTGTTGATTGGTACCGACTTTACAAAGCAGGGGTCATACTCCTCTCCATTTCGAGGAGAAAGGTCTCATGAAGCACTCGTCGTAGTCAGCTTCATCATAAATTGGATAGCCGAGATAGTGTCTGAATCCATTTCTTATGCACAGATTACAGAGACCATTTCGCGAGCATCTGCTTCTGTCACATTTATAACAGAACAAGACCCTTACAATTTGTTTATTGCGATCGCAAAATGGTGCTTCATAAATTGCAGCATGAACTTTATCCCAGCCAAGAGTTTTTCGCTGGCTGAGCTTCATTTTTACAAAGCCTTTATTAATTTCTTTTCTGACATCGTCCCAGCCAAGCATTTTACGCTGCCAGAGTTTTATTACAATATACTCGTTGCAGATTTTTTCTCGAAGTTCTTGTGGAAGTGCTTGTATCAGTTCTAATGTGTCCATCCCTTCTTGTTACCTGCTGTTATATATGCTCTATGACCTGTTTCTTTAAATTGCAGTCCGCCGTCTTCGAAGAATACTTTATCTATGTAGTTGATTAGCTGTTTATTGTCTCTGTCCGCTTTGTCCCGCAGGTATTCTGCCCATTTTTCGTCCGTGTATGGGATACATTGGGTTAGCGCTTTCCTGATTTTCATCCCATTGAGGTACACATAGGGGTCTTTCTGGGTTTCTTCCATTATTTTATCAAACTTTTTCACATATGCCGCTATTGCCGCTTCCAGTTTTTTATTGAAAAGCTTTTTTTGCCCGGGTGTGAGTTTTTGGATTGATTCTGCCATGCCCTTTTACAGCCTGCTGCTTTTCTCCAAATGGTGGCAAAAAAATACGGTTAATAATATACCGCTTCTCCAAATCGTGCTTACATATACTACGGAATGATTGTGTTGGTCCACATGCTCGTGTTCGCTTTCAACGACATTTCTTCTTCCTTGGGGGTTGATGATGTCAAACTTATTACCGCTCAGGCTGTAGAAGCCATTCTTGATGCTGTTAGCTTGTCTCCCCCCTAGTTCATGCTGCGGGCGCTGTTTCATTTTGCTTTTTCCTGGTTTTGCAGGCTTTGCAGACCCTTTTTACAAAATATAGTAATGTTGGGTCGTAACTATGTGCTTCCAATTCAAATTCCAGGTCTTCGCTTGTTAGGCAATTACAGCTGTTGTTGTGCTCAATTTTTTTGCAGGTTGGGCAGCAGCGGCATATCACTATTTTCTCTGTGTGTTCACATCTTGGTGCTACTTTGATCTGCTGGTTCACTTCTCTCCAGCCATAAAGTTCGCGCCTTGCTAACTGGATCCTTGTAAGCTGATTTGTAACGCTTTCTAGAATTAGCGGTGGCAGATTTTGAATTTGGTTAAACAGATCTCCCATGATTTATTGCTTGTTGTTACCTTAATGTGCCATTCCTCTAAATGGGGCTCTTTTCCGGCTGTGTAAGCGCGTTATTTAAAGCTTGCGGGCTCATTGTTTTCATTGCTGTGAGCAGCTCTTCTGAAATGTGTATTGGCGTATATATAACTTGACTTTGTTTTCCGTTTGAAAAAAATAATGATCCGTCTGCCGCATGGCGGTTTAAGAGTATTCCGGCTTTTTTTTGACTTTGGGTTGTAAGACCCCTTCTTCCTCGTCCCATTGTTGTTACATGACTGCTGCACCCCTCTAAATGGGCCTCTGTTTATGTTGTCTTGCAAGTAGTAATATCGGAGTCAATCAAATACTACCGAGCAGCACCTCGCCTTTTGCCTCTTTCCCTAGTACGAAGGGGTTCATCCCCTGAGTACTAGTCCGGAAAGAGGCAAAAATTAGGCGGGTGCGCCCGAGGTGGTATTTGATTGACTCCGATATTACTACTAAGGAGCATAGAGTGATGAAACTTGGCTGACCCACTAGGAAGGTGCTGATTGGTGGCATCTTTTAATTAGTATTGGATATAGTTCACAGACTTTTGAGTCTTTTGGCGTAAGGCTTCTAACAACCAACTTGTGGCGTAATTTTAAATTACTCTGAAAGCGGTTTGCTAATGAATAAATGCTTGTAAATCTATCATTGTGTGTTGTGGCAGAACCGGGAGATGGTTGAATGTCCACTAACAGCTGTTCGCAAGGCTTGATAAGGGCAGTATGCTGTGAAACTAGACACCTAAAGTGAGGCCTGGGTTTGAGGTTTGGGAGTAAGGTTTGGGGGTGTAACGTAAAGGATTAATTGGCCTCGGTGGGTGTCCGTCAATGGTCTCTTTGTTTGGACATGAGTTTTGGGAGTGAAAGAGCCCATTGACGTTTGGGATTGACAAAGTGCAACCATGATGATGTTTGAGGCAGTGTAGGCACTTTGTTGTATGTTGTGTGACTTGCCTTCCAAAGGAGACCATCAATGGTCTCTTTGGGTGGATTTGAGTATTGGGGGATTAAGAGCCCATTGATGGTTCCTTGATCAGTGAAGCATAGATGATTATAGGCGTGGTCCGAATTTTATCCCCAATCTAATCCACACTTAATGCGATGCGATAATTGTTGCAGTGCAGAATAGTATACTATTCGTCTGTCCAGAATTCGCTCCAGTTCCTTCTCTCGTCGGTTCTCCTCGACCAAGAAATCCGATGTGATAGAAGAGCGCCTGGCACCAACCGGGGTTTCGGAGCGCTGTGGAAAGGAAAAATGGGTGCAAATGAAGATTAAAGCTCCTTTTCATGGTTTATTTAGGGGCGCAAATAAACCACACGGGATGGGTGGACGAAAACAAAAGATACATAAATCCTGCGAATGTTTCACAAGCTTTTTAGTCTTTTTCACTTTATTTTCCAATACCCTAAGTGACTTTTTTCCGCTGGTAAACCATACAAATGAGTATGTTTATTGAAAGCTTCCGCTTCTATGAAATGACTACAGTTTATTTCTATGTAGATTATCTTGACAGCACTCACTGGCTATTGACCAATCACAGTGCGCGAAAGATCTTAGGTGTGATTATAGCTGTTCAGGTACTGCTCATGGCGGAAACAAGCCACTTGGAAAGTTATACGCTGTTCTCTTTTTTTCCAAAATCCCGCGTAAGATTGAACACGTTGAATTGAATACGCCAACTCGCGGAGGACCAAGCTTAGACTAGGAAGATTTTGGTCTCCAAGCAAAATTGATAATTGGACATTCAAATTGCGAGTAGACTACCTCAGAGTCTGACGGAGGCGGGCCCGCGTTCAGGTCAGCGTACGTCAGCGCTTCAGTGTCTGTGTAGCCGCTGCTGGCGCTGGTGTGACTCAAATCCACGGGCCTTCTGGGTATATATTCAGGGAGGAACTTGCTCGTTGAGGACATAAGAGGCTGAGGAGCGCCTAGGTAGATTGATTTAGGCACAAATGTAAAAGTTAATAGCCGCATTAGATAAAAAACACTACCACATGAAATATCCATTCGACTGCAGGGACAGTCTAACTTTTACGATCTTCCTACTCAGAGTTCGTAGCACTGTTATTTCGTGTGGAAATGAGACAGGTAATTTTATGTTTTAACTATATTTGCCATTTGAGAGCCGGGTGAGCACCAAATACGGAACAAAGTGAAGTTATGAGAAAACAACCTTTATCATTATCTCGATGTTCCGTTGCAGATGCACCACTTTTCAATCGTTGGTTCTCCATCTGCAAATTGTGCAATTGTGTTTCATATTTTCTGATGGTGGCTTCAAGGCGACCCTCTAATGACGCCACTTTTCGGTCAGACTCGGAACGAAGCTCGCTGTGGCGTCTGTAGAGAAAACGAAGAATAATCGTTCATTAGTAAATCATAGTAAACAAGCCGCACAGCGACGAAAGTAAGCATTCTGTTGGAACAGGCTCATAAAAATGTAACAAAGAACCACTCTAACTTCGTCAAATTAATACTTCTTAGAAGCGGTTCCGAGCAACCTATCGAATCACATAAATTTAAAAAAATATATTTTCGTGACTTTACGGCTTGAGCTCTTCATACCTTCGTCTGAACAAAATTTGGAAAAACTTAACAGCCACATTTCCTAATACCGTTTGTGTTTGAAGTCCTCTGGGGTCATGTATATGAAACAAATATCAAGCAAACGTGGTAGGAGGCTGACCTTTTGGCTATTTACATCTGAAAACTTGGAGGAGTTAAATTGTTGAATCGTTTTCGGAAACAACGTAAAACTGCTCAAAGAGTTCTTAGGGACGGACCATTATTTTTTTGGAGGGGGGGATGAAAAATATTGAAAAAAATTGTTTGCAGGGCCTAAAAAGACAAAATAAATTGTTTGCAAACATCATATGTATTTAAAAAAATAGTTTGCATAGAAGTCAGAGAAACTTTTTTTAATTTTTTAACGAAGACTAGTGAGCAGCACAAGGAAAGACTTCTTGTAGTTGTAAGCTTGTCGTTTATTTCCGACGCGTTTCGTCTCTAACTGAAACTTCTTCAGGGAATGAATACAACTAGCAAAGAACATCATATATAGCACATTCGCGTGCCTAGCTACAACTTCCCATGGAAGTGAATAATAACTAAAATATGCTGTAAACGGACGTTACAAAAAACGCCTTAATACATATGTTATTGCATGTTGTTATATTTTGGGGGCCATACGATTAGCGCTAATCGTATGCCCCCAAAATATAACAACAGCTAGGCACGCGAATGTGCTATATATCCTGTTCTTTGCTAGTTGTATTCATTCCCTGAAGAAGTCTCAGTTAGAGACGAAATGCGTCGGAAATAAACGACAAGCTTACAACCACAAAAAGTCTTTCCTTGTGCTGCTCACTAGTCTTCGTTAAAAAATTAAAAAATTAAAAAAAAAATTACTGCCGCCAGAAAACGAAAAAGGTGAGTTCAGAGGTGTTATTGGTCGCCACCATAAAATATTGAATTAAATAATGATTGATGGCAGCAAAAGCGAACCTCCTTTTTGTGTCAGATCGTGGTTAAAAAAGATCGAAAAAAAAAATTGTTTGCAGGAAGGTCTTGTTAGAAAAAAATTGTTTGCAGAGGTGCATAGATAAAAAAAAAGTTTGCAGAGAGAGATTTTTCATCCCTCCCTCCCTTCAGAAAAATAATGGTCTGTCCCTTATTATTTCATTCAATAAAATCAGTACAAGAACCCGCAAATACCTGGAAACTAGTCCCGTCACTTTGACGTCACAACGCTACGTCATGTTGCTTAGTAATTTCAGTGACACAAATCGCAGGCTCAGTCAATTTTTAGAAATGGTACAGACTCCCTTGAGGGTTTGTTGCGTTTTTTTTGTAACCGTACCTGAACTCGTTGTCTTTGATGTCTGCCAAAGCATCTTGATTCTTTCTCAGAGCATTCCTGTATTTGTCTTGATATTTGGTTACTCAGCGGTAACTGTTTCGTTTTCGAGTACGAGCGCTGAGCTGCATCGAAACATTTTTGTATCAGTAAAACTGCGAACAAACCAAAGAGCAACGATGGCCTTTATCGAAGAAAATTGGCAAACGAAGCGATCAACTATCGAAGAGAGAACCTCGTTTATTTTCAACACGGAGATACTGAGCGATGTGAAATTTGTTGTTCCAGTGTCGACTGGTGAAAGTGAAAGTAAGAAGGTGATCCCAGCTCACAAGTTTGTGCTTGCCATCAGCAGTCCTGTGTTCTTTGCCATGTTCTATGGTCACATGGCGGAGACTACAGACTCTATTGAACTGCCTGACTGTGAGTACGAGAGTCTGTTGGAGTTGTTTCGTTATTTGTACACCGACGAAGTGAAGTTGAGCGGAAGTAATGTGATGCAAGTTCTGTACTTGGCGAACAAGTATATGGTGCCTTCTCTCGCTGGGAAATGTAACAAATATCTTCGGCATAACTTGAAAACATCAAATGTGTTTTGCATTCTTCCGCTCGCTCAGAAATTTGAAGATAAAGAGTTGGAAGATCGATGCTGGGAAGTGATTGAGAAGCAGACGGAAGAAGCTGTGACGTCAGTTGAATTTGTTACAGTTGAGCGATCACTCGTCGAGACAGTTGTGAAGAGAGAAAAGTTGAACGTGAAGGAAGTGGAACTATTCAAAGCTGTTGATCGCTGGGCCACAAAAGAAGGTGAAAGGCAAGGAATAACTCCTGATGGCGATGCGAAGAGACGAATTCTTGGAGAGGAGATCGTGAAAGCGATAAGGTTTCCATTGATGTCACAGAAGGAGTTTGCCTCAGTCGTGATTGATTCTGGCATTCTTACTTTAAAGGAGGTTGGTGACATGGTGAAACTTTTCAATGATGTTTCAGCATCTCCACTGCCATTTGTGCAAGCCCCAAGATTAGTAGCTCTAGCTTTTAATCGTTTTCAAAGATTTGAAACCTTTTACCCGTCAGATAGATCCGGGAGGTGGACATACGGTAGTTTGCCTGAAGGTATTAATTTTTCTGTCAACAAGCCAATCAAATTACATGGAGTTCAGCATTTTGGTTCTGAAAGTGGCAGGTACACTGTTTCCATTGAAGTTGCAGATATCACAGATAATTTATCTCTGGTGACACAGTCAGGAACATACACTTCAGTAAAGGACGAGACTTATGGCTATTACGGCTTCGATGTACTGTTTGATCGTCCGGTTTGTTTGACGGAAAATAAGGAGTATAAGTTAGTGTCCAAAATCAATGGTCCTGACTCGTGGTATGGAAAAGATGGGCAAAGTTCTGTGGAGTCTCAAGGAGTACGATTCACCTTCCGGCGTTCTTCGGACAAAAGGAGTTGCAGAACATATGACACAAGTGGCCAGTTTCCTGCATTTCTTGTCAGCTAAAGCAATCCTTTATAGCCTTAGTCCAGTAACAAGTTGTACATATGGAGTTTTATGTTCATCAGTTATATGCTGAAGTACTCCTTAGTACATAATTTTCTTTTGTAGTAGGCTCTTCCTTTATTTCTCTGAAAAGAGGTCAACCTAATTTTTAATTAGTTAAGGTTCATGCATGTTCGAAAGTGTCAAAGATGAATGGAACAGGAACTATAGTTTACAATAGTATATAAAGCGTAAAGCATCTCAGTAGCGTTTAGTGTATAATAACCAATAAAAGGACGCATATATATATACTCTAATTGGTTTGATCCTCAACAACACCATTTATGATGTTCAGCAGTCATGTTAGCGATCTGTTCCTTTATCCCGTCCAACTCAGCTTGATACCCACCCTCTTCAGTAAAATGTTTTCTTTTAGCTGTACAAACTGATAGATTCAAACGCATTAGCAAAAGTTCTATATACTACCGAAAATTCCTAAGCAAGGGTTTAGTTGTTTTATTCAGCAGCCAAAAACGGCTTGACGCGAATAAGGCTCCTCTGGAATGAAAGGAGCTAGGGGTGCTTGCTATTTGTTGGAAGAACCTGGTGCAATAAATTACATTCTTTTTTTACAATATGTTTTATAAGAATATCGAGGCTGAAATTTGCGAAATTTTAACAATGTTTTAATATGGAGGTATATCTATGACAAAATTCAATACTCAGTAGTTGAAATAAAATCATCGTAATCATGAATGCATCAATCCAAAGTAGCATGGCAACAAGCTGATTCTGTAAATACCCAGAGGGCAAAACCCTAAAAGGCATCACGCAAAGAGGCATCACACAAAGAGGCATAACGCATAGAGGCATCACGCAAGCAGGCATCACGCAAAGAGGCATAACGCAAACAGGCATAACGCAACTAAGGCATCACGCAAACAGGCATATATTTTATTTTGTCTCAGTCGGCTGTGCAAAATAATACACCGAAGTGCACGGGCTTTTACCTGTCAACGTCTGCTGCACCTAATTTAAACCCGAATTCTTACCTGAAATTGTCCGCTACTCTTTCTGATCTTGACGGTTGAACGGTATTTGACACTGGCTGTTCCGTTTGTTTGTCGCTAAGAAGGCGAATCGCACAGGCTTGCAACTTCCTGCAGCCATTTTGCGATCTTCAGAAGTCCGCAGCGATCCCATGGGCCTTTTGGGCAGTTCGGTCACCGCTGATTTATAACGCGCAGGCTATGGGGACATTAAGTCCACTGATTTGCGTACCATCTTGCCTGTTTGCGTTTTGCCTGTTTGCGTGATGCCTGTTTGCGTTATGCCTATTTGCGTTTTGCCTCTTTGTGTGATGCCTCTTTGCGTGATGCCTCTTTGCGTGATGCCTCTTTGCGTTATGCCTCTTTGCGTGATGCATGCCTGCTTGCTTTATGCCTCTATGCGTTATGCCTCTTTGCGTTTTGCCTCTTTGCGTGATGCCTGTTTGCTGATGCCTTTTAGGGTTTTGCCTTCTGGCGTTTTGCCCTTTTGCATTATGGGTATTTACAGAATCGGCTTGTTGCCATGCTTCTTTGGATTGATGCATTCATGATTTCGATGATTCAATTTCAACTACCGAGTATTGAATTTTGTCATAGATATACCTCCATAGTTTTAAGAATAAACCTGAAACTGAGAGTTTGAAAAGGATATAATTTTGTGGTTGAAAATCTGTAAATACAATACAAATCTGAGGAATGTTTTTCATATATGTTTTTCACTTAACCGTATAAAATTATTTTTTTCTCTGAACGGTATACCTAGCTAACCAAACGAAAATACCTGCACTAGCTATAGCCAAACACCAAACACTTGTAATCGATACCCCGCCAATACATTCTAAAACGGGAATGTCATAAGCTTTAATTTAAGAATAATACATCATACAAGAATATTTTCAGCCTCAAATCGGCAGAAAAAAATAAGTATATTTAGCCTGGGCTGGAAAAACAACATTCTTATATAAACAATGAGTGTAATGTAAAGTTTTATCCGTCATCGACCTTCAGATTGGGCGCTTATTCAAGGTGGGCACTTATTCGAGGCATACGATAGTTGTTGTCTCGTTAAGATTGTCAACCCTCTAGTTAAGATTAGATGGAAGGGCAAATTTCATGAATGCCTTACATACATGTAGTGGAACGTCGAGTAGCCTTGCAAAACACAAATTTCATAGCTTACCTATCTGCACAGCTCTGCCTGTAGCTTTGAAATTTTATTTTTACTATTTTTTAGTCTGTTGAATGAAAGAGTGGTTACTGTTTTCATATATATATTTATCTGTCGTCTTTTCCGAAACTGAAGACGCCGCTTCTGCTCTAACATATCTACACTTCCTCAGATTTGATAAATATTTTTGCTGGTAGTCAGGTGAAAAATTACAACTGATAAAAAATAACGTAAGATTTCCATGCAAACACTGTTAATTTCACGCCTGTTTACACGCGAACTGTAGTCTACTTGGTGTTTTGGTGAAGTAAAGCAACAATGGTTCGTTAAGAATCGTCCCATTCACTTAAGGAGACACTGCCACTGACATTTTTTCGCTTTTTTTAGTAAAATGGCACCAAACCTACAACTGAGTACTTTTAACCGTGCAGGAAATGCTCGTATAAAATTAAAGGAAGGATATCTAGCAAATTGTTTAAAGAAGAGGGTGACCGTAAATAGTAATTTTTCCAAACCACAAGTACAGAACTTGAAAAAGTCAGGCTCACTTTTTTCAAATTGAGATCAAAAGCTCCCGATGGTATCACAGTGATATCACTATATATTTACCTTCAGTACACTGATGTAGTTAATAGGTTTCCAATCATGTAACAATGCTTTTGGGCTGTTGAATTTTTGAAATTATGCTCGTGACAGTGTCCCTTTAAACCTTTCGTGCCTTGATGTGACAACTCAGGAGCTTGCCACGGAGGACTCATCTTGGAAACAAATGGCCTTTTTATGATTTCACGTTTTACACGTAAACTGCAGCCTACTGAATATAGCTTAAATAACCATAGAATTTTCCAATTAACGTTTGCACAATAGTACGCACTATTTTCGTTTCTTATGCAAAACGATACTTTGTCGTTAGCCCCAGTCATGAATGGAAAATACTTAAATGTGACCAGGAGAAACAGTCAGGCTTAAAACTGGAACTGTCAATCAACGCCTTTTGGCCACCGCGCCCGAACCTCCAGAGGAAAATAAGAAAATGGTTTTCCATTTGTATATCAACCACTACCCCTAACCCCCCAGGGAGGAGGGGAGGGGGGTCCATATGACAGAGACGGGGATGCTGGTCGGAAATTTTCATTTCAACCGCTGCAAGAGACCATTTTTGATGTCTGGTCGATTTAGACCGCTAACGCAGTATGAAGATGTTTACTTATTTCTTCACATGCAACCGTGAACGAGACCTTGATGGCTAACAATATTGGCGTTCTGTAAGGTATATACCTTGAAGTGAGACCAAAATTCTTTATTTAAGCGAGACGACGAGCATCCGTCCCTTTTATATTATCACATTTCTCGGAGAACTCGATGGAATAACAAAATTAAAAAGTTGGAAATAATTCAGTCTTTAATCTCACTTCAAATTTTAGCTAGAAGTAGTGTGTTTTTCTCAACCTCACGAAAACTTCACACAACTCAACCTGCATATCAAACTTACTTTGATAAACCTCCGGTCACTCTGAAATTGATCAACTCGCAGGCAAAGACCTTGATTTGCTCACTTAAAAATCAAATATTCACTTAAACTATAGTCTTGGTATCGTAGTTAAAAAAGTAACAAAAACGTAACTATATAATAAATAAGTTTACAAATAAACTGAAAACTGATATTTGCCATAAAAGCAAGAAATTTCCGTTTGCGTTGGCAAAGTAACAGAAGGTTAGGTTTAATGAACTTATGATACAATTTCTAAGTAGAACAGAGAGGATACGAATGAAAGGGACCTCAATAATAACAAAAAGCCCAGAATTAATAATAATTCAATTTTGCCGTGAGATTTTTCTACAAATTACACTACCTATGAATGGTAATAACTTAGAAATACTTTTAAACCATGTATATATTAACTTATATCTAATGTACACGATATAAAACAACACACTTCAAGCAATGTATGACCACACAGAAGAAGAACATGATTACCTCAGCATTCACCCTTTTTTTTCCATGCCTCAAAACCAATAACACGTTAAACTGTTATTGTACTACAAGACAAAATATAGTGCACTCGAAGTTTTAGACTCTACCAAAAAAGTCCTTTCTTCCTAGAGTTCCATGATATATTATTGATAGCTGCCCGCTGAGAACGGCCAAAATGGGAGGTACTAATGAGGCCAAACTATGAAACTCTTCAAATTACCCATCACGAAAAACAATTTTCCAAACAATAATTTGTACAATGAGACCAAATATTTAGAATTCCCGAAATATACCCGATTACATATATAATATGCATATCACATCAAAATCAAATCCTTCGCACCACCCTGTCAGTACAACCCCTTCCCCTCCCCTCACCCCTCCGCGCTCCCAAGCGATAAGCATTTATGCTCTCACGATGATGATCTCAAAGGTATTCAATCTATAAAGTTCGTTCATCCATTCGTCTTTCCTTGGTAGCAAATTTTATTGTGTACCGCCTACTGCGCGACACAGTCCCTTCCAATTGTCACGTGTATTTCTGTATAATATAGTCCGTGTTAGTTTTCAAGTCTGCTATTCGTCTGTCCAGAATTCGCTCCAGTTCCTTCTCCCGTCGGTTCTCCTCCACCAAGAAATCCGATGTGATAGAAGAGCGCCTGGTACCAACTGGGGTTTCGGAGCGCTTTGGAAAGGAAAAAAGGGTGCAAATGAAGTGCAATTTTTGTGAGTGAGATTAAAGCGCCTTTTCATGGTTTATTTAGGGGCGCAAATAAACCACACGGGCTGGGTGGAAGAAATCAAAAATTACAGAAATCCCGTGAACGTTTTACAAGCTTATTAATCTTTTCACTTTATTTTCCAATACCCTAAGTGACTTTGTTCCGACGGTGAACCATACAAATGAGTATGCTTTGCGTTTATCAAAAGCTTCTGCTTTCATGAAATGATAACAGTTTATTTCTATGTGGATTATCTTTATAGCACTCACAGTGATCAATCACAGTGCGCGAAAGATCTTAGTAGGTGTGAGTATTGCTGTTCAGGTGAACCTCATGGCGCAAACAAACCAGTTGGAACGTTGTAAGCTGTTCTTCAAAAATTGGAAAATTCCGCGTCAAATTGAACACGCTGATTCTGAATACGCCAACTCACAGAGGACCAAGCTTGGACTAGGAAGATGTTGGTTTCCAAGCAAAATTAATGATAACAAATTCAAATGGCAAATAGATTACCTCAGAGTCTGACGGAGCTGGGCCCGCGTTCAGGTCAGCGTACGTCAGCGCTTCAGTGTCCGTGTAGCCGCTGCTGGCGCTGGTGTGACTCAAATCCACGGGCCTTCTGGGAACATATTCAGGGAGGACCTTGCTTGTTGAGGACATAAGAGGCTGAGGAGCACCTAGGGGGATTGATTTAGGCACCAATGTTAAAGTTTATAGCCGCATCAGCTGAATTCACTACCACATGAAATATCGACTGCAGGGACAGTCTAACTTTTATTAGTATTGGATACGCTACTAGAGGACTATTAGTAATAGTCATCGAGTAGCGAAATTCGTGACGCATTCTTTCGTTTTATTCCCAAATAAATCTTTCTACAACTTGCATTTGGTAACTTTATTATTGCTTTTTCGCCTTATGAGCTATTGCTCCGTAGCCCTTGCGGACTACGGGTCTAATTGTTAACGATCTTCCTATTCAGAGTTCGTAGCACTGTTCTTTCGTGTTGAAACGAGAAAGGTAACTTTAACTTTTTAACTGTTTACCATTTGAGAGCCGGGTGAGCACTAATTACGAAACAAAGTGAAGTTATGAGAAAACAGCCTTTACGAAAAGTTATGAGAAAACAGCCTTTTAAGGAGGCAGCGTGGCCGAGTGGTTTAGGGCGCTGGTCTTGTAATCCGGAGGTCCCGGGTTCAAGCCCTCCACCCTGCCACTAGCTGGATTTGTTTCACGGTCGTCCCGAGTTCAAATCCTCGGTCACGCTTTGTATATAGCCAACTGGTCTGCCTCCAGCCAGTTGGGTTTTTAACCAGGTTATGTTCATTTAAAGTTATTTGTTTCCTATGTTTCAGTGGCATGCCTGCAAACTAGCTATCTCGAAGCTAAGTGCATGACCACTATAAACAACATTTACATTTTACATTTTACATTACATTACATTTACATTACATTTACATTTACCATTATCTCGATGTTCCGCTGTAGATGCACCGCTTTTCAATCGTTGGTTCTCCATCTGCAAATTGTGCAGTTGTGTTTCATATTTTCTGATGGTGGCTTCAAGGCGACCCTCTAATGATGCCACTTTACGGTCAGACTCGGAACGAAGCTCGCTGTGGCGTCTGTAGAGAAAAGGAAGAATAATCGTTCGGCTTTACTAAATAAGCCGCACAGCGACGAAAGTGAGCGTTCTGCTGGAACAGGCTAATACAAATGTAACAAAGAACCACTCTTCATCAAATTAATACTTTTCAGAAAGCGGGTACAACATATCGAATCCTATCAATTTAAAAATATATATTTTCGTAACGTTCTGGCTTAATTTCTTCATACCTTCGTCTGAACAAAAATGTATATGAAACAAACATCAAGCAAACGTGGTAGGAGGCTGACCTTCTGAAAACTTGGAGGAGTTAAATTGTTAAATCGTTTTCGGAAACAACGTAAAACTGCTCAAAGAGTTCTTATTATTTTCATTTAATAAAATCAGTGCAAGAACCCGCAAATACCTGGAAACTAGTCACGCCACAATGACATCATAACGCTACGTCATGTTGCTTAGTAATTTCAGTGACACAAATCGCGGGCTCTGTCAATTCTTAGAAATGGTACAGACTCCCTTGAGGGCTTGTTGCGTTTTTTTTTTATATCCGTACCTGAACTCGTTGTCTTTGATGTCTGCCAAAGCGTCTTGATTCTTTCTCAGAGTGTTCCTGTATTTGTCTTGATATTTTGCTTCTAACGTTGTGAGCTCCTCGCGAAGTGTTGCCACCTCAGCTCGCAAATTTCTGTTATCATCCTAAAATGATACAGAGAAGAAAACAAAAATATAATCAATCAGGCCATGGAATACAAGTTGAAAAATTGTTGCCTCGTGTATTTTCTTTTCAAAATGTCCATTTCCCTCCCTCATATAAGGTATATAGTTATGTGCGGCCCCAAAAA
Organism: Meandrina meandrites; assembly: GCA_963693305.1. Taxonomy (NCBI): domain Eukaryota; kingdom Metazoa; phylum Cnidaria; class Anthozoa; order Scleractinia; family Meandrinidae; genus Meandrina; species Meandrina meandrites. Next base: position 27,363,094 of record OY855911.1, on the reverse strand, counting down.
GGGTATGGTTTTCGAATCGTTTGGGTCTGAAATATTAGAGTATGGTTTGTGTACTCTGGTGAGTCTGGTCAGAAACGTTTGGAATAAACTATTTCAGTCTTTCGTTGTTATTATGCACCCCTTGAGAAGTGCGATTTGGTTTTGCGATTCGTTTTGGTCTCAAATACTATAGGGTATGGTTTGTGCACTCTAGTGAGTCTGGTCAGCAAGTTTTGGAAGAAACTAATTCTATCGTTGTTACTACGCCCCTGTTGAGAAGTGCGATTTAAAATTGCTGGGAATTTAAAGCCCTTGTTAAATTTTCAGGCAAAGCGAAGCATTTCCTGGGTACAATCTGGTCTGAAATAGGGTATACATGTTAGGGTCTGGTCTGATCAATAGGGTAGGGAAAATCAAGTATTTTGGTCTGAAATAGAGTAAGGGGGTTTTTTGAAGCGTGCCGCACACCCCCACCCAAATATTCGGAGAGTACACCCCCCCCACCCACCAAGGGATTATTTTCTACATTTCTCCTCTGAAAAGAAAAAAGTACCTCAAGTTGACCAATGAGCTGCAGGTTGCCACTGTAAAGGTCTGATAAATCCTAGAAAATAAACACGTAATTTAGGGTTAGTGTCTCTCAGCTATGACTAACGTTCTTTCAATCTGAAACACAAAACTTTAACTGTTCATATGCCTGAGAATAACGTAAATTGTTTTCCATGTCTTACGGCAATCAGTTCGAAATCTCCTTCCAAACAGTTTTTCGGCATTTCAACTTGTCTTGCATGCATCCATCCATGAATAAAAAGAAAAGTATTAAATTGGAAGAGAGAGATTGAGAATGGCCTGTGATCATCCGCGTTTGCGTTCAGTTTTAAAGTCAGGCGTCTAATAGAACGTCTCGTATTCGAAGTCAGACGAGCAATGGGTCGCCCAGGCTTCCAGCAGCAAGGAGATTTCGAAATTTTCACAACCACAGCAACAAACAACAATGCGACACTATTTTGGGCTTGTCACGCATGACATCGTCTAACTCAGATCAACGGTCACGCAGTTGCGTGACACGTTTTGAGCACAACTTTAAAGCAAGGGACCGCAAACGAAAATGCTGCTAATGTAGGATCCAGCAAGGGATCTGATCAGCGTGAAAATGAAAATGTTAGGCCGTGCCATCCACATTTAGGACAATTCGCTTTGTGGGACATCATCGTGACACTTTGGTCTTCTTGTCCTCCGAAACACGTGATGTGGCAGTGCGTGATTCGGGGGACAAGTGAGTTCAAAGTACGGAACTTAAAATATAGTGTACATTGGGCAATCTATTTGCGTTGGCTCTTTCGCTGGGGTTATTTAGATTTGCTACACCGTGCTGACGAGTTCCAAAAAGAACGAAACAGCTGTCCACGGTTGCTATCCCACTATATCGGTTCTAGTCGTGTTGGTGTCTCACAAAGTTTACTTTTTATGTAGTACGATCAGCCTTGCAGTTTTGTTACACGTTTTGAGCCCGCAGCCGTGGGCAATTTGGTTACTCAGCGGTAATTATTTCCTTCTTTCGTTTTCGACTACCAGGCGGAGAGAGAGCGCTGAGCTGTATCGAAACATTTTTGAATCAGGAACACTGCGACCAAACCAAAGAGCAACGATGGCCTTTGTGGAAGAAAATTGGCAGACGAAGCGATCAACCGTCAAAGAGAGAACCTCGTTTATTTTCAACACGGAGATACTGAGCGATGTGAAATTTGTTGTTCGAGTGTCCACTGGCGAAAGTGAAAGTAAGAAGGTGATCCCAGCTCACAAGTTTGTGCTCGCCATCAGCAGTCCTGTGTTCTTTGCCATGTTCTATGGTCAAATGGCGGAGACTACAGACTCTATTGAAGTGCCTGACTGTGAGTACGAGAGTCTGCTGGAGTTGTTTCGTTATTTGTACAGCGACGAAGTGAAGTTGAGCGGAAGTAATGTGATGCAAGTTCTGTACTTGGCGAACAAGTATATGGTGCCTTCTCTCGCTATGAAATGTAACGAATATCTTCGCCACAATTTGAAAACATCAGATGTGTTTTGCATTCTCCCGCACGCTCAGAAATTTGAATATAAAGATTTGGAAGAGCGATGCTGGGAAGTGACTGAGATGCAGACGGAAGAAGCTGTGGCGTCAGATGAATTTGTTACAA